>CM057449.1:821941500-822555500 GCA_016271365.2 Neoceratodus forsteri
GGGGAAGGTTCCCTTACCACTGTCCAGTGTGGCCTGAAGACGGGCAACTTCCTCCCTCTGGGCAGAGAGTTGTCTGCAAATAGGGCAGCCTCTCAGCCTCCAGAAAGACTCCCGGAAGACTGCTGCCCCACAGCCATTACACTGCACTACTCCCCACATTTTTTGTGTGTGTGTGTGTGTGTGTGTGAGATTGGTTTGTAAAATATATATATATATACACATATATATATATATATATACACATATATATATATATATATATATATATATATATATATATATATATATATATATATACACATATACATACACACACACACACACACACACACACACACACACACACACAAACTGTATGCTTATATTGTCAGTGCAGTGTGCTAGAGAGATATGACAGTGATATGCACCTTGCACTTTTCAGGAAATGATGTCAGAACCCCAGGTATAAAGGAACTATTTCCAGGGGTGGGTGGGGTGAGGGTGGGAAGGGTTGGGCCTAAACTGTGCCCTCACAAAACAATCAGCTAAAAGCTCTGACCCACCGC
Source organism: Neoceratodus forsteri (assembly GCA_016271365.2). Lineage (NCBI taxonomy): Eukaryota > Metazoa > Chordata > Ceratodontiformes > Ceratodontidae > Neoceratodus > Neoceratodus forsteri. The sequence goes on from CM057449.1 coordinate 821,942,046, forward strand.
TGCATGAGTGCCTTCCTGTCAGCAAGATGCCCTACACAACAATTTGACAGAGAAAATACCCTGCTAATCAAACAGAGAAAATCCACACATCCAAGTCAGACACAGGTAAACCTCCCCAGCCCCAAAACAGGCCTGGTGGTTTGTGCTCTGAGAGCTGTCAGCCCCAAAATAAGTCAGCTGTGCTTTAAACTCTTCCTGCATTGAAAATGTTAAGAATTGTAACAAACAAACATAAACCTAGATCCGCCTCCCTCTGTTGCTTGAAAGACTGTCTTTTCCTGTTTCACACTGCAGGTTTTTCTATGACAACTCCTTAACCACAGTAACTTATTTAAAATAGTTTAACTATCACAAACTCCTACGCACCAGTAAATTATTTAAAATAGTTTCTTTCCCAAAATCCTAGTAGTCAATCCAGCTACCCCAAGGGACAACCAAATGCAGTATTCAAACACTTGTGAAGTTACTTCAAGATAAGCAGAGTTTGCAAGCTCCTTTCAACTCCTCAGCCACCTGTAATTTATTTAAAATAGTTTAACTGTCAGAAAATCCTAGTAGACAATCTAGATACCTCCAAGGATCTACCCAAATACAGTATTTAAATCCTTCTGAAGTTACTAACAAGATAAACAGAGTTTGCAAGCCCCTTCTTGGTTAAACACTAAATAAATATGTGAATAAAAAGCAATTACCAAGGGTAGTTAGTTTCACCTCCCACAGAATTAAGCAAAAGTGCACGTTTGTTGCAGATATCAAGTGTAATATAGAATTTCTCACACAGCTCACAGCTGAATAAAGAAGTAATGTCCTTCCAGGTCAAGAAAATGTGCTTTGTGTCATGCATGTTGCTGCTGCCATTGCTAGGGAGCTTTCTGCTTCTGACCCCCATCCTACAAAAAAGAAAAGGCCTAACACCTATTCCCATTACACCCTTGAGATAAGGTTCGAGATGGGGTTTTATGCCACAGAGCACGGTGTTATGTTGCCATGCGTTTTTACCAGCAAAAAAGCAAGAAGGACATCAATGAAAGTACCATTCGCAAATTCAACAAGGATTAACTCGAACAGCTGAAAACTACCCCAGACCCATCCCAGCTTGCAGCTATACCGCCCAGGAAACCCAGAGATAGACCAACACTATTACTGTCCGATATTACTGAGCAGCTGAGAAAGACTGTGGTTACTCTGCGGTGTGAGGTCACAGTTGTCAGTGCCTATACTGTACTAGCTATTGCACAGGGGACTATAAAACCAAATGCTCCAAACTTGCTAAAAGAAAATGGGGGTACCGTGGAGCTGACAATGAAATGGGCTTGGGCAATTCCCCAACCAGATGGGTTTCAGCACATGAAAGGGCACCAAAACAGCAAGAAACACATATCCTGAACCAAATTGTCGAGTGTGTTGTCCAGGAGCTTATACCACCAGAACTTGTAATTAACCTTGATGAAATCGGTGTCAGCATGGACCATGGCTGCCACTGGTTCCAAACAAGTTTCAGTTGCTGGATTAGGTGACAAGAGGCAGGTATCAATGGCGTTAGCATGCACATGGTCAGGTGATGTTCTTGCCCCTCAAGTCATTTATAAGGGGAAAACACCAGCTTGCCATCCTTCACACAAGTTTCCTTCTGAATGGTCAACCACACAGTCCACCATCCACTGGGCAAATGAGTTTACAGCACTGGAGTACATACACACTGTGCCAACACTATTTTTAATCAACAAAATCCAAACTCGGACTACCCTCTGATCAGACAGCCCTTACATACCAGCAGTACACAACACCTGTGGTGCTGAGTGCACTGGCAAAATCCAATATTGTACCAGTTTTTATACCAGCACCATGCACTGATCTACTGCAGCCTCTTGACATATCGATAAATTGTTTAAAAACAGCCTTTGAAAAAACTTCACCAACTGATATGTAGAACTGATAGAGAATGTGTCCAGTGGCAGCCAGAAATTTAAAATTGACTTTAAGGCTAGAAGAAAGTGCTATGGAAACATAGAATTTAATGGCAGATAAGGACTGCTTGGCCCACCCAGTCTGCCCATTTCCCTACCTACTAAATAAACTCCAGATCCTATTTAAATCTGCAACTTACCTTTTTGTTCCTACCACTATAGTTGCTTTCTACCTATTTCATGCATTCTTAAATTCATCTATCATTTTTGCTCCTACAGCCTCTGCAGGGAGGCTGTTCCATGCATCTACCACCCTTTGCATGAAAAAATACTTCCTCACATTGCCCCCCCACCAAGTATCCCCTCAGCATCAGATTGTCACCCGTTGTTTTTGCACAACTCTTTCTGTGAAAGATGCTGCCCTCTTGAACTTTATTTATCCCCTTGAGGTACTTGAATGTCTACTTACATTCCCTCTCTCCCTCCCTTCCTCAAGGGTATATATACTGAGGTATTTCGGTCTCTCCTCATATGGTTTCTGGTACAACCCTTGCACCATTTGTTTGCCCTTCTCTGGACTGCCTACACCCTGTCTTTGTCCTTTCAGAGATGTCATCTCCAGAACTGAACACAGTACTGTAGATGGTCTCACAAATTGTTTTCTACTGGGGATGCCTCTCCCTATGCACCCCAGCATCCCTCCAGCTCTCCTCGCAGCCTTCTCACATTGCTTAGCAACCTTTAGGTCATCTGTCATGATTACCCCCAGGTCCCTTTCCAGTTTGGTTGTCAGCAGTAGCCCCCCCCCCCCCAACTGTGTATTCCTCACCTGGATTTTTGTGCCCCAAGTGCATGATTTTGCACTTACTTTTTTGTATTGAATCTAAGCTGCCACACTCTTGACCACTCCTCCAACTTGCCTCGGTCTATTCTCTCTTTCCACCTCCCCTGAAGTGTCCACCCTACTGCTGATCACAGTGTCGTCCCCAAACAGGCAGACCTTCCCTTCCAGCCCTTCCACAATTTCGCTTATGAAGACATTAAAGAGGACAGGCCCCAGCACTGAACCTTGTGGCACTCCGTTGGTTACCCCCCCCCGATTGAACTCAGTTTACCACCACCCTCTGTGTCCTATTCCTCAGCCAATTTCTGGCCCAGTTTACCACCTTTGGACCCACTCCCAGACTGCCCAACTTGTTTACTAGCCTCTAGCCTCCTGTGTCGGACGGTGTCAAATGAATTGCTAAAATCTCAGGAGGCCAGGTCTACCTCCCCTCTGTGATCAACAACCCTGGTCACCCAATCAAAGAAATCTATCAGATTTGTTTGACAAGACCTTCCCTGCTGTGAATCCATGCTTCCCCGGGTCTTGTGCCCCGCTGGCCTCAAGATACACCACAATCTTTTCCTTTAACACGGATTCCATTTTCCCCACCACTGATGTCATACTGGTAATTTCCAGCCTCCACCTTGCTCCCACTCTTGCGAAGGGGTATCGCATTTGCCCTCTTCCAGTACCACTTTCTCTTCCAGCAATTTGTTGAATAGGGCTGTCAGTGGTGCCACTAGCACCCAAGTTTTTAATATTCTGGGACATATCCTGTCCAGCCCCACTGCCTTGTCCACTTTCAGTTTCGAGAGCTCCTTTAGTGCACTCTCCTCTGTGAATGGACTGGTGTCCAACTCTCTTCCATGCGTGTTTCTACCACTTAATTGTGGTCCTTCCCTCTCCCCTTCTTAAGTGAATACTGAGCAGAAGTGTTCATTCAGGATTTCTGCTTTTCTAGGCTCATCTGCAACCCCCCAATTTAGCCTAACAATTCTTCCCTTTGCCTTTTTTCTTTCACTAACACACCTGAAGAAGATTTAGTCTCTTTCTGTTACTGTCTGGGCTATTCTTTCTTCTGTTTGCACCTTTGCACTCCTGACTGCTTTCACAGACTCCCTCTGCTTTGCCTAATACAGTTCCCGGTCTCCCTCCATCCCTCTGTTTCTTTTTACTTACTGAATGCCATTTTTTTCTTTTTAACTCCACTGCCACTTCTTTTGAAAACCATAGTTTTTTTTCTTTCTTTTTTCTTTGTTTTACTTGCTTCACACAAAGGCTTGTTACCTCTATTACGGCTCCTTTAAGGATCTCCTACTACTCCTATACCCTCTCCTTCCTTACTCTGCCAGGATTTCCTTGAGGCAATCCACCAGTTTTGCAAAGTTGGCCCTCTTGAAATCCAGGATCCTTGCTTTCATGTGGCTTGACTCCTTCACTGTCTTCACCTTGAACCACACTGTATGGTGATCGCTGGTGCCTAGATGGCTGCCCACCAATACATCTGCTATTCTGTCACATGTGGTGAGAAACAGATCCAATATTGCTCCCTCACGGGTGGGCTCCACCACTAGCTGAATGAGGCACACCCCCTGCAAGGCATCCAAGACGTGTCTGCTTCTGGTCATGGCTGCAGCATAGGTGTCCAGTTAACATCTGGCATATTTAGGTCCCCTACCAGCAACACTTCCCCTTTCTCTGCCATTTTGAGGATAGTTTCCACTAATACCCTGTCTATTTCCTCCAATTGTGCTGGAGGTCTGTAGATAACCCCCAGTGCGGATGGTGGTGCCATTCCCCATCTCCAAGGTGATCCACAGTGCCTCCACCCCTTCCTGCTTTCCCTTTATCTCAGTTGCTTAGATCTCCTCTCTGATGTAGATAGCTACCCCCTTCCCTTTTTACCCTCCCTGTCTTTCCTGAAGACTGTGTACCCTAGAATGGTAACATCCCAGTACAATGTTTCAGTGACTGCAACAATGTCCAGGTCTTCCTCCACCATCAAGACCACTAGGTCTGGGATCTTGTTACCTAGGATATGGGCATTTGTACACATGGCCTTCCATGTTCTGATGCCTTCATTCCTGCCAGCTCCCACCCACCCCTATGCCTCCACCTGACTTTACACCCACTTTAGTGCCTTCTGTTGATTCCTCAGCCCTAGCTTCCTCTTCTTTGACTACCGTAACCTGTGTATGTGTATCTGGGATTCTTCCTGCTTACTTCTGCCACCCCCCCCCCCCAGCTAGTTTAAATACTCGCCAATCAGACATTTAAACATCTCACTTAGGATTCTGGTTCCACCCCTGGATGGATGCAGACCATCCCTCCTGCACAAGCCTGCATCCCTCCAGGTGGGCCCCCAGTCCCCAGTGAAGCCAAATCCCTCAGCTCTACACCAGTTCTTCAGCCAGTCATTGAATCCCTTGGTGCAAAGTGCCCTGGCCTCTCCCATGCCGTAGACAGGTAACACTTCCAAGAAGGTTACTGTGTGCGTCACCTGTCTAAGACTCCTCCCAAACCCATGAACTCCCTCTGCACTACCCTAACCTCATCCCAGGCCAAGTCATTTGTTCCCAAGTGGGACAATGACGTCTAAGTGCCTTGGACCTGGGTAGACCAGTGGATGTCCTCTTTCTAGACTTCAGCAAGGCATTTGACTCTGTTCCTCACGTGGGCCTGTTGGATAAGCTAGGAGAAATGGGGGTAGGAAACCAGATGATCAGATGGATAGGCAATTGGCTCCAGGACCGGACCCAGAGGGTCGTAGTTGGTGGGATAGTCTCATCCCCAAGGAGGGTCATTAGTGGGGTCCCACAGGATCAGTCCTGGGCCCCTTCTGTTCAACGCCTCACGTATCTGACATAAGAACAGGAATCAGGAGTGAGAGATGAGTCTCTTTGCAGATGACTCAAACTGGGGGCGTGGTGGATGGGAGGAGGGGAGGGTGGCCCTGCAGGGGGACCTGGAGGCTCTGGAAAGATGGTCTAGAAAGTGGAAGCTGAGGTTCAATGCAGGGAAATGCAAGGTACTCCACCTGGGGGCCAGAAACCCAGGCCAAGTGTACACCCTGGGGAATACTAAGTCTCAATGGCTGAGAGGGACCTTGGGGTGGTGGTGGATGTCAAGATGAACAACTCAGACTTGTAGGAGGGCAGCAGCCAAGGCCAACAGGATGCTGGGATGCATCACTGGGGATCACCTCCAGAAGGAGGGAAGTGATACTCCTCTGTATAACTGCTTGTGAGGCCAGCACCTGAGTACTGTGTGCAGTTTTGGAGGCACACTTAAAGAGGGACATTAACCTCCTGGAGAGGGTCCAGAGGAGGCAACCAAAATGATTTGGGCTTGGGGGACAGGACCTATGAGGAGAGGCTCAAGAGCTAAATATGTACACATTGGAAGAGAGAGGGACCGGGGACATGATAGAGGTCTTCAGGTACATGAAGAGGGTAAATAGGGAGGAACAGTCAGGGTGCTTTGAAGGAAGGAGGAAGGGGCCACTAGAGGGCATGGGTGGAAGCTGGAGGGGAAGATTCAGGGAGAAAGGAGGAGGTGATACTCACTGAGAGGGTGGTGGAGCCATGGAATGCACTACCTAGGGGGCTGGTGGAGGCAGAGACAGTGGAGGGGTTCAAGAGGGGTGGGACAGGTACAGGGGAAGGGTTCAGGAAGCAAAATCCAATGCAGCAAGAATATCCGGAACTGGGAAGGGAGAAGCCAGAGAAGGCGAGGGGTACAGCAAGGTCAGCACCCAGGGTGGGGGCTGACCAAACAAGCAGACACGAAAGACCGTTAGGCCTATTCTGCTGGCATTTTAGTATGTTAGTATGTTAGTATGTTAGCTCACCCTCCCATCCTGCTGCTCCAACGATCTTTTGGATTCACTTCCCATCACTCCAAGCTGTGGCACTAAGTAGGCACTTGACCTCCCTCTCTCCCACCCTAAGTCTACCCCCTTAAAAACAGAGTCCCTAACTAGGAGTTGCTTCCTTCTCTGGGGTCCCATGCCACCCCCAGGCATCCCCGCTGTGGAGGTTCCCCACATCCACCTTGTCCACAACTGCGAGCGCCACTATAGGACAGTCCCACCCTGCCAGAATGGTGTAAGAGTTGTGGTGTGGAACCAAAGGTGGGATGCTGCTATAATAGTAGTAGTAGTAGTAGTAGTAGTAATAATAATAATAAGAAAAAAAAATGTTATTTCTAAAGCGCCTTTCAGATTTTCAAGGCGCTGTACAACACACATAATACAGACCAAACATTATAATTCAATATAAAACAGAGATAAAACTACAGTCTCATCAACAACTTGAACACAGTCAATACTATAAGAAAACAATTTGATAAAAATGAGTTTTTAAACTCCCTCTTAAATTCCTCAAAGGAGGTGCACTGCCGTAACCGACGGGGTAGAGAATTCCAAAGAGTGGAAGCAGCATAAGAAAAGGCTCTGCAACCAGATGAATTTAGACTCACCTCTTGGAATCTCTAGCAACCCCTCGTCGGCCAAGCAGAGCGATCGGCCAGGGCAGTAAAGGGCTAGAAGATCTTTCTGATAGGCTGGATCCTGATCATGAAGGTCTAAAGTCAATAAACAGACTTTAATGGTGATTCGCCACCGAATGGGAAGCCAGTGCAGATCGCACAGCACCGGGTTAATGTGACAAGACCTGCTTGGCCCAGTCAAAACCCAGGCTGCCACGTTCTGCACTAGCTGAAAGCAGCAGATTTCAACCCCAGAAAGCCCAAAATACATGGAACTGCAGTAGTCCAAATGTGAGGACACGAAGGCGTGGACCAGCGTTGGTAACGTGCCAGACGGAACAAGGTGGTTCACTCTAGCGATATTCCTAAGGTGGCAGAAGGAAGTTTTGATGACTGCTGACACCTGTGACTGTAGTGTCAGCCTGTCATCCAAGATAACCCCTAGGTTACGCACCCGGAGGTCGGAAGTGACACACCCCCAAGAAAAATTCCTAAGGGTGCACCAATAGGCGACCCCTCTATCCAACAGCCCGGATCCACTACCAAAACCTCTGTCTTTTCGGAGTTCAACTTCAGCCAACTAGAATCCATCCAATCCTGGATTTCTTTCAGACAGTTGTTAAACACCGAGAGAGCTCCATCCTGGTCAAGAGTGAAAGACAGATATAGCTGGGTATCATCTGCATAGCAATGAAACCTCAGTTTATACCGTCTTATAATGTCTCTGAGGGGCAGCACATACACCGCGAATAACATGGCAGACAGCACAGAACCCTGAGGCACCCCACATGACAAAGGAGTTGGGCCAGAGGAAAAAAGCCCCGACACAACTCTTTGTGATCTCCCAGTGAGGAATGAGGTGAACCATGTAAGGACGATTCCCGATATTCCGCAAATCTGCCTCAGGCGTTCTAACACCACATGATCCACAGTGTCAAAAGCTGATGAGAGATCAAGAAAAACTATAACAGAACGTCTCTTCTGGTCTCTCACCCTCAGAAGATCATCAAGCACCCGAACCAGCACAGTCTCGGTGCTATGTCTTTTACGAAAAACGGATTGGAAGGGTTCATAGATGTCATGGATGGTTAAATGGTTCTCCAACTGGACCGCCACTACCTTCCCAATCACCTTCCCAATAAAGGGTAGGTTTGAGATGGGTCTGTAGTTTGTGAAACAGTCTGGGTCCAAGGTAGCTTTCTTCAAGAGGGGTGTCACCACCGCCTCTTTCAGGGAGCAAGGAAACTCACCCGATTCCAGGGAGCACCAGACTATTTGCACAAGGATTGGACCGATGGTGTCACAACAACCCAATATTAGGGAACTCTGTCCAGGATCCAAACTACAGCTCGCAGGGCGCACACCATGGATAATCCTCATGACACCAACGAAATCAGGTCTGCTGAAGGAACACCAAGAAAACTGAGCTACCGTGAACTCATGTTGTTCAACAGCACCCCCCTTAGAGGCCGATGGACGCAGATCCGCCCTGATGTCAGCCACCTTATTAGCGAAGAAACAAGCAAGCTCTTCTCACTCTAATTGCGAAAAAGCTTTCCCAACTTGTCGACGAGCTGGATTGCACAGCCTGTCTAAGTTCGTAAAAACTGAGCCAGTCGACTCCTGGCAGCTGCAATCTCCCTGGACAGGAATTTTGCCTTCTTATGGGAGACTGCAGATTAAGAGACAGAATAATGGTCTATCAACCTAAGACGGTCGGCATCAAGGGCGGATCTGCGCCAGCAGCATTCAAATCTTCGCCCCGGTCTCCGCATCTCCCTCAACGTCCCATCAAACCAGGGCGCCTTGGGACGAAGGGAAAGGGGACATACACGAACAGGAGCAATAGTATCCAGAACCAACGCAACAGCCCTATTATAGGCCATTACCAAGGTCTCTGAACTACTGCTCGCCAACGTTGGGGATGAGAGGTCAAGGACCGCCGCAAGGCCTTGGGGAGTAATATCCCGTAAGGGGCAGTATCTCGCCATCTCCACAGGGGTAGACCCTCGCAGGGGGGTACTAAAATTGAACCTCACAGTGTAGCAGTCTGACCAAAATACTGGTTCCACCACCAAATCGGAAACATCAATCCCTAGGAGAAAGACCAAGTCCAATGAGTGTCCAGATTTGTGAGTAGAAGTGGAAACCACCTGTGTAAAGCCCAAAGAAATCATTAATTGGAGGAAGTGATTACCAAATTTCGAGAGTTCATCGTCGACCCAGGCGTTGAAGTCACCCAGAACCCTCAATCTGGGTGACTCAAACGACATGTCAACGATGAAGTCTGCCACTTCCTGTAAGAACCGTTTCCCATCTCCTGGTGGATGGTAGACGAGCATGATTCGAACACCAACACCCACTACCACTGTGCACTCAAAGGACTCAGCCTCCCCCACTACCACATTCGTGAGGTCCAATTCTGTCTTAAAACAGACTGCAACCCCCCACCCCACCCCTGCGGTCCAATCGCGGGCGGTGTATCACCGAGTACCCGGCCGGAGTCATGGCTTCCAACGTGGGGCCTGGATTTTCATCCAGCCAGGTCTCGATGATGCAAGCTAAGTCTACCAAACCAACAAGATCAGCAATAATGCCAGTCTTGTTTCTGACGGACCTAGCATTGCATAACACCACCCGAGATGAAAGAACCTCGGAGGCTGTCAAACCCATCTGCCTACTAAATTCCATAGTGCCCTTGGGTATGGGCACCAGACATGGCGAACCACGGTCGGGGTTCCATTTCGCCTTCTAGATCTAACTACCCAGACACAAAGGCCCCCCTCGTCCATCCTCCCTAGCTCACAGCCCCTTACCCTCATCACTCTCCTTCGAGCAATTCCCAATGCTCTGCAACATTGCTTTGCATCACAATGGAGAGGGGAAGAATAAAAAGGGTGGAGGACATGGAGAGGAGGAGGAATAGCGCACCACCATGGGGATTATAGGCCGGCACATGCAGCACTATAATACAAGATATGTAAACTTAAAAATTAAAATAAACCCCCAAAATAAATCTAATTAAACATATAAACCAAAACTAAACCAGAATAAATTTCCAACCCCACCTTGAAGAAAATCAAGTCAAACCCAACGAGAAGACTCTTAAAATACAATAAATATAAAGTCAAATCAAACAATTCAAAACTTAAAATATACAATAACACATCCCTCCACCCCCCCAGTCCTCTCACGACCAGGGAGTGGAGGAAAACAATAAAATAAAATAACGCCCCCCCTTCCAGCTCTCTCACCACCGGAGGGCTCTTTGAAAAAGAAGATATTTCAGCACTCTCACTGCAAAAATATTTCAGAACTAATAATTCAAACTTAACACATAAAATAACACATCCCCCCACCCCAGTCCTCTCACGACCAAGGAGTGGACGAAAACAATAAAATAAATGGACACAAGGTCTTCTCACCACCTCGCTGTCCAGATCGGGGGAAAAAAATAATAAAAGTCTTCAATCCACTGGGAAGGAGTCAAATTTGTTCACAGGTGAGAATCCATATAACAGACCAGGTTATCCATAAAAGTCAAATAAAATCAGGGCTCAGGGCAAGCAGATCTATCTCATGACCAAGAAATGAGACCCCACTCCCAACTGGGCAGCACCAAGAGATATGAGGAGGCCTAATAAAGCACCCCAGGGCAGGCCATGCCAGTAGCCCAGCCTGGGAGTCACGAGGGCACAGAACAGTAGCCAATTCCTTGGCCACAAAAATTCTAATGCCCTCTTAAGACCGCAGAGCAAGCAGAAACCCAGTGGGCAGTATGACTCAAACTAAGTCAAAGGCAAAGATCCAAAAAAGAATAAAGCCCCCAGCTCCTCCCCAGGACAATAGCCAAAGACAGGATACAAATCCTGAGCAGCCCAAACAAAGTCCAGTCAAATGAACCACTAGTAGATCCAAATCCAGGAAAGTCCTGTGCCAAATAAGATCCCATAGCACTTCAGCTGTGAAACAGATCCCACATTCCGTTCAGCATTCGTTCACTCAAATCAGGTGAAAACACACTCCGGTGCATCAAACATACAGACACCTTCCTTTGGCCCACAAAGTCTCACAACGGCCGGAGGGTAAAATTCCAAATTACAGTCAGAAAAACCCTCGCTACTCCATCACAAGCCTACCGATGATCCCACTATCCCACAGTTTGCACTCATTCAAATTAGAGTTCGGGCGACTGGTTGCCAGGACAAGCACTTCCCTTGACCCCGGAGTAGTACACTGGGTGGAGGGTAAAATCCAGACTACTGTCGTATGTTCTTTAAATTCACTCTACACCAGTGCGATTTGTACGACGGAGTGGAGTAGAAACAGCAATCCAAAACTTCCTTTCGTCCAGGCTCCCCAGGGTACGAGCACTCCCCGATTTCACCAAAAACTCCAACTCCACCGAGCCACAACTCATAGCACGAAGTACAACAGATACATGGAATAGCGAAATAAAAGAAAGTAAACGATAAAGAATAAAATAAATAAAACAATAAAAAACGGTGATAACCTATAGATTATAACTTGAAACATCCCAGCACAGCAGCAGCACGCTCAGCCTAGCGGCAATCTTGCTTTCCTCCACTCATAAAGTGTGGAAAGTGTCACAACTGCACCAGATGTACTAAAATTGGGTGCAAATGCAACAAAGGATTTTGGCGCAGCTGTGCCAAACAATGGAACTGACATAGGACTTGAAGCAACCCCTACTTCCCACCTTCAAAAATTGATCCTACTGGGTCAATGTATCGATGAATGCTGGCAATGCTGTACAGCAGTGCTAGTAGTTTTGCTTTTCAACAGGTATCAAGTATGATTATAAATGTCTGCTTCAGCATACAGAATAGGACAGCTCCGTACCTGTGTGGACAGAGAGCTACAGAGAAGTAAAATAAGGGACTCTCCTCTTAATGAGGAACATTCGAGTTATGAAATCAAGTCATATTTGGCACAAAAAGTAAGAGCAGAAAAGTGTGGGGGTCAAAACTGGCACAAGTCCACTAGCCAAATGCAATTTAATTTTATATCAGCCAGTAACATTTCTCTTTAACTAGCCCTATTAGCTTGTATTAAAGGAAGTAACTCTTGAATAAGTACACCAGTTGGCCAGTGTTAAAGTCTCTGGGGACAGTGGCTTTTCCCAATCACTAATCCTGCTGGTTTGTGGCTGTAGAACGTTAAGTTTGTCCCTAGAACAGAAAGCCATCCTTTCTCAGAACCAAGGCAGTCTACTGCATGCAGATCTCTTGGTAGGTACTGCACCTTCATGCTCCTGAAGGTCTAGAACATCCTCTTCCGTGATTTTACCCCTTGCCTTGGACTTTCTTTTGGCTGTTTGTTCTGTCTACCTGGCTCGGCTTCAAAGTCAGGAGTTAAGATTAAGGGTATTTTTGGCAAGAAAGTAGATGTCGGTGTTAAAGTTAAAAAGGGTTTTATGGGACAGCCTGCAGGAGTGTGGAAACGCTAGCCAATACCTGGGGAAACAGCAAAAACGTCTGGAGCAACATAAAAGATGTCACCGGAAAAAGACTCTAAAGGTCTCACCCTCCATGCTCAATACCAATGGAATTCCAACCCTGGACCCGCTAACCACAGCAAAAACATTCAACATCTGTTCAATCTTGTCGATACACTTGAGTATGCAGAAGGCTGAGATAATACTGGCCTTTTCTGAGGTCCTCCTTTAGTGGGCCAGAGAGAGAAAGGACAGAATTAGGAGAGATGAGATAGTAGTTTAATGGCAGGCTTAAGGAATGGTGCCAACAAAAGGGGTACTACTTTTTTGGGGGGGACTGTGTGGGGGTTCTGGAACAGGAGGCTCTTCAAGAGTAATGGATGCCACCTGACAAGAGAAGGGACCAGTGTGCTGGAGCAGAGGTTTGAGGTCTATATTGCATGTTTAAACTGAAATGCAGGGAAGACTGCGGCTACGGGAATCATCGCGACAGGTGAGAAGAAAGGGATTCTAGCTAGTACTCCCTTGGGGGTAGTAGCAGCTCAGCAGGTATAGAAAGGGATGAGGTACAATCTGGGATAGGTGAGGAGACTAATTATTAGAGAGGGGGAATGCAAAGTGTGCAAACATCAAGGACAACAAGAGACTAAGAGAACATGGGAAACACAACATAACATTCAGCGCTGGTTTTGCTCACATCAATTTTTCCTAAATGCCAAGAAGAGAGTCTCCATGACCTTCAGCACTAGGCAGAGACTCTCTAGGCTCCCTTCCCTGCCCACTTTCCATACCCTCGATGGGACAGTCCTTGAGGACACCTCCTCATTCAGACATCTGGGTGTTTGGCTCGACCAACACCTCACCTTCTTTGGCCATGTGGACACTATTCTAAAAAAGCTACACCCCAAGCAAGTTTCTCTCTACAGGAACTGGAATTGTATTCCTCTTCCAGCAAGGCAACGAACTTGTACAGAAGATGATCCTACCCATCCTTGATGATCATGATGCAGGGTGTCACAATATTTTGACGATATCAAGCAACCATACGCATATTATCGTGGTAGCCTTGTTATCGTGATAATTTTGCCACTAGAACAGCAATGTTAGCAAAACTATTTAAATTCTGTTTTTCATGTAATTTACATATGTGACTTTTCAAGCAGTGCTATGCATTTATGCACATTATTTTGAAGTCTGTTATAAAACAATGCAGAGTAAAATATTTTTAAAAAAGATTTTATTTTTTCACAAAAAAAATCTCTGAAATTTATATGAAGAGGGTGGTGAACACATTGAACGGCGTTCCTGAGGAGGTCGTGGGGCGGAATTCAAGAATGCATGGGACAGACATAAGGCAATTTTGGTAGGGGTGTAGGAGGAAGAATGCTGTTGGTTAACTAGGATCTGCAGCTTATCCGATAGATAGGGAAATGAGCAGACTGGGTGGGCCAAGTGGTCTTTATCTGCCATCAGAGTCTATGTTTCTATAAAACTGCTTGCATTTTTTACATAAAAATTAAAATACACAATCAATACATGTGTTATACACACAACGTATGATACCTTTTAAAATGTGAATGAGCAAATATTTTTACTTGCTTGTTTAAAGAGTGCCTTTCCTGGATTTTTCTCTTAGTCTGCAAAATCATCAGAAAACTCCCTTACCTGACTGGGAGTTCCTCCATAGTAGTTGAAAAATATTCTCCTTAAACCCTTAAGGAAGGGAAGGGATTGCATTTGCTCTCTAGGGAGTTAGCCACTCGATCCCTTTCACTTCCTGATCGCCAATGCCATCCCCACGCTTCCTTGTTTTGTGAGGTCATTATATGCCTAGTGTGGGGATGCGCATGCTCCATGCAGGTCTATGGGGTGGCATTTTAAAAAACATATTTTTATGATTTTAACCTGACTTGAAGTACAAATTAGAGTCAGTGTTCAAGTAACGTGAGCCTTGTTGCTTTTGTTATATCAGAGTGGAGCCTTGGATGTAGCCTACCTAGATTTCAGAAAGGCCTCCAACACCATTCCACATAGCAGACTCAAACAAGCCGAGCAGCCTGGGAGTGGGTCAAAAGGTAGTGAACTGGGTAAAAAATTGGTTGGGGGATAGACAGAGTGGTGGTAAACTGAGCTCACTCTAAGGGAGACAGGATGACTGGCGGGGTGCCACAAGGATTCAGTACTGGGACTGGTCCTCTTTTTAATGTTTTTTATTAGCAACACTGCAGAGGGGCTAGAAGGGAAGGTATGCCTTTTTGCAGATAACACAAAGATTTAGAGTAGGGGAGACACTCTGGGGGAAGTGTGTGTGTGTGTGTGTGTGTGTGTGTGTGTGTGTGTGTGTGTGTGTGTGAAAATGAATAGAGTTCAAAGAAAGCTTGAGGAGTGCCCAAAAGTGTGGCAACTAGATTCTATGCTAAGAAGTGCAAAATCATGCACTTGAGGCAAAGAAACCCACGGTGGCATACATGTGGTGGTGGTGGTGTGGGGGGGGGGGGGTAGTGGCACTGATGACCACCAAGCAGGAAAGAGACCTGGGGTAATCATGTATGACAATCCAAATGTAGCCAAACAGTGTGACAAGGCAGTGGGGAGAGCTAGTAGGATGCTAGGTTGCACAAGAAGGGGCATCATCAGCAGGAAGAGGGAGGTGGTGATACTGCAGTACAAATCACTGATGAGACCTCACCTAGAGTACTGTGTCCAGTTCTGGAGATTCCAGCTCCAGAAGCACACAGAGTAGAGGCAATCAAGAGGATGATGACTAAAATTATGCAGGGCCAGCATCAAAAACCCTATGAGGGGAGGCTAAAGGACCGCAATATGTAAAACATGGAGAAAGAGGGGTGGGGTATGATAGAGACGTTCAAATGTCTCATGGATATAAATAGGGTACACGAGGGAAGCATTTTTCAGAAAAAAAAAAAGGTGCTCAAGAAAAAAGGGTCATGCTCTGATGCTGGAGAGGGGTAGATTCAGGGGAAATGTAAGGCAGTACTTCTTCACAGAAAGTGGTGAATACCTGGAAAAGCCTCCCAGTGGAGGTGGTGAGGCCAAAAACTAACGGGATTAAAGAACGCAGAGGACAGGCATAAGGGAACATTATTGGTTAGGAAAGGGAGAGTAAAGCCGGAGATCACGTAGAGTCTGCGATATCACATTAGGTAGGGAAAATGGGCAGATTAGATGGGCTAAGCCATCCTTATCTGCCACTTTTATGTAAGTAAGCCGTCTGGTATACATACCCCCCCACCCATTTCTTTTTCCCATCCCTTGGGCTGGCACACGGGCGATGGTGTGAGTATGTGATGTATGTACTCGGCCCCTGAACCCAGTCAGAAGGCTGTTACCGCTGCATCATCCAGCCTCCCCTAGACTGTGATCAAGCAGTGGCTTGCTTGTCCCGTCCCCAAATATGGAGAGCTGTTGCCAGCCTGGTGGTGTTGAGGCACTGGATGCCACACCTTGCGCCACACCAGCGACCCGGGTTCAGGAACAAGCTCGGGTCAGCAGGGGCAAGAGAGGACTGAGCATCCAGAGGACTGCTATCCTCTCTCAGGGAAAGGAGGACATGTCAGCCCACTCATTGACTGCCCTCTGGTGATGGCTGGAAGGCAGTATGGGTCATGAGGCACACGCCAATGTCATGACTTCAGAAGGAGGAAGGATGGGAGAAAACAGGAAAAACTGAACCCTGGCAGGCTCAATGATGGCTCCCGGCATCCGCGGGGGTGCTGGTCCCCTCTCTCCTGGCCCACCTCCTGGGGGCAGTCCATGGGGGACTGGCCGAGGCCAGCGATACGGGGACACTGGGAGCCGGAGTGAAGAATCTCCTCATGAGGAGAGGCTGCAGCTCCTGCCAGGGGCTCCCCGGGGGGATAAAAAAAATCTGAAAAAAAAAAAAAAAAAAAAGAGAGAGCCCTTAGTGGATGCTCAGTCCTCCTTCATGCAGTCAGCCCTCAAGCGACCCAGGTCTAATCCTGAACCTGGTTTACCAGCATGGCAACAGGTGAGGTGCTCAGGCCCTCAAAACTGCATGCCACATGGCCAGCACTGCATTTCTTATTTTAAGGAAAAACACTAAAAAAATCTGATAGGAGAATGGTGGTGAATCAGGAATCGTGGTTGCACCTGGAAAGGGATGTGCTGCTGGTAAAGCAAGCTGAGGTGCTTTACCACTGTATATCATTCTAACATACTAACATACTAAAATGCCAGCAGAATAGGCCTAACGGTCTTTCGTGTCTGCTCGTTTGGTCAGTCCCCAGCCTGGGTGCTGACCTTGCTGTCCCTCTCGCCTTCTCTGGCTTCTCCCTTCCCAGTTCTGGATATTCTTGCTGCATTGGATTTTGCTTCCAGAACCCTTCCCCTGTACCTGTCCCACCCCCTCCTGAACCCCTCCACTGTCTCTGCCTCCACTAGCCCCCTAGGCAGTGCATTCCATGGCTCCACCACCCTCTCAGTGAAGTAGCACCTCCTCCTTTCTCCCCTGAATCTTCCCCCCTCCAGCTTCCACCCATGCTCTCTAGTGGCCCCTTCCTCCTTCCTTCGAAGCACCCAGACTGTTCCTCCCCTATTTATCCTCTTCATGTACCTAAAGACCTCTATCATGACCCCCCGGTCCCTCCTCTCTTCCAATGTGTACATATTTAGCTCTTCGAGCCTCTCTTCATAGGTCCCGTCCCCCAAGCCCCAAATCATTTTGGTTGCCCTCCTGGACCCTCTCCAGGAGGTTAATGTCCCGCTTTAAGTGTGGCCTCCAAAACTGCACGCAGTACTCAGGTGCATCCTCACCAAGCAGTTATACAGAGGAGTATCACTTCTCCTTCTGGAGGTGATCCCTAGCGATGCATCCCAGCATCCTGTTGGCCTTGGCTGCTGCCCTCCTACAAGTCTCAGAGTTGTTCATCTTGACATCCACCACCACCCCAGGTCCCTCTCAGCCATCGAGACTTGCTTAGCATTCCCCCAGGGTGTACATAGCCTGGGTTTCTGGCCCAGGTGGAGTACCTTGCATTTCCCTGCCTTGAACCTCAGCTTCCACTTTCTAGACCATCTTTACAGTGCCTCCAGGTCCCCTGTAGGGCCACCCTCCCTCCTCCCCATCCACCACCGCCCCAGTTTGAGTCATCTGCAAAGAGACTCATCTCACTCCTGATTCCTGTCCTTATGTCAGATACGTAGGCGTTGGAACAGAAGGGCCCAAGGACTGATCCTGTGGGACCCCACTAATGACCCTCTTTGGGATGAGACTATCCCACCAACTACGACCCTCTGGGTCCGGTCCTGGAGCCAATTGCCTAGCCATCTGATCATCTGGTTCCCACCCCATTTCTCCCAGCTTATCCAACAGACCCACGTGAGGAACAGAGTCAAATGCCTTGCTGAAGTCTAGAAAGAGGACATCCACTGGTCTACCCAGGTCCAAGACACTTGTCACCCAGTCATAGAACTCCACCAGGTTTGTCTGACACGATTTCCGGGATGAATCCATGCTGTCTATCGTCCAGGCACCCTGACTTATCCAGGTCCCCCTAGCCTCTCCTTGACAATGCCCTCCATCACCTTGCCCACCACCGTGTCAGGCTGACAGACCTGTAGTTCCCTGCCACCTCCTTGATACCCCTTGTGGATAGGCACTATATCGCCACCTTCCAGTCTTGGGGCACCCACCCTGTCCTCAGAGAGATGGTGAAAAGCTCTGCCAGGGGTTTTGCCAGGACATCTGCAAGTTCCTTCAGCACTCTGGGATGTAATTTATCCGGCCCCGGTGCTTTCTCCGTCTTAAGGGAGCTGAGGGCTTCCCTCACTCTCTCTGCTGTGATTTCCACTTCCAGTACCCCTTCTCCCTGCTTAGCCCTCCCCCCACCTGCCAGTGATGCCTCCCCCTCTCCCCAGACCTGCCGATCGGTAAGGGTCCCCCCCTCCTCAGTATCTCCGTCTCCTCCCATGTATGATGCAGCACCCCCATTTTCCCTGGTGAAAACTGAGGTGAAGTACTCATTTAGTACCTCAGCCTGCTCCCCCGGGTCTTGTGCCCATCTCTCCCGATTTAATCCTGCTAATCTGCCCCTTCACCCTTCGTTTTTCCCCAATGTATCTAAAGAACCCCTTGTTCCCTCTCCTAATTTCCCTGGCCAGGTTCTGCTCCTTCCTTGCCTTAGCCGCCCTCACCACTCTAGTGGTCCTTCTAGCCATCAGCTCGTACTCCCCTCGATCCCTTTCACTCCTTGAGCACTTGAATGCTTATAGGCTGCTTTCTTCCCTCTAGACCACCTCCTGGACCTCCCTGGTCCAACAACAGGGTTTTTGGCCCTACCGCATATTGCCTCTTACTCTTGCACAGGTGCTGGTAGCATCCTGCACCCCTCTCCTGATGATTTCCCACCTACTATCAGCGTCCATGTCTGACCCAATCCCATCCAAATGCTCCTTAAGGATCCTTCCCATTTCCTTAAAATCCGCCCCCCTGAAGTCGGTTACTTCCGTCTTTGTGCAGCCTTCTACCCCTCCTAGGTCCAGGCAGAACCAGACCATGGCATGGTCACTCCCCGCCAATGGGTCCCTTACCTCCAGGCCCCCAATCTGGTCACTGTCTGCCAGGACCACATCCAGTACCCGTGCCTCCCTGGTCGGTTCCCTCACCTGCTGAGTTAGGAACGCGTCTTGAAAGACATCCAACAACCTCTGTTCCCTGGTCATAGAGGATGTCAGTCTCCCAGTCTGTTCCTGGCATGTTTAAGTCCCCCAACACCACCACCATTCCTCTGCCCAGTCTGCAGTGTCTCCCAACATCTGCCACCAGACTGTCCTCCAGGGCAGGGGGTCTATACACCACTCCTATTTTTACTCTCTTGCCCCCCCTTGTTATCAAGGTGACCCAAATCGCCTCCACGGTTCCCTCCGCCTCCTCAACTCCCCCTATGCCAATGCAGTTTTTGACGATCATTGCTACCCCTCCTCCCCTTCCCTCCGCCCTGTCCTTCCTGAACATAGTGTAACCCTCCAGGTTCAGGTCCCAGTCATGTCTTGCAGTGGCCCAAGTCTCAGTGACCGCTGCCACATCCACTGCTCCCTCAGTTAGCATCGCCTGGAGCTCAGGCATTTTATTGCCCAAGCTCCTGGCATTTAGGAGACTACCTTCCACCCTTTCCTATAGTTCCATTTCCTGCTCGTTCCCATGGGATTCTGTTTTCCCTGGTCTGCACTTTGCCAGTTGGCCTTTTCCTGCAATCCTCCTGGTCCCCAGGGGGGTGGAGACAGAGTCCCTCCTTTATCGGCACCCCCTTGACAGCCTTTTCTCCCATCCCACCCCCCTTCACAAGTTTAAACCCCACTTTTCACCAATGAACCCTCTATTTTCAACTTAAGG
This sequence comes from Neoceratodus forsteri, assembly GCA_016271365.2. Classification (NCBI taxonomy): domain Eukaryota; kingdom Metazoa; phylum Chordata; order Ceratodontiformes; family Ceratodontidae; genus Neoceratodus; species Neoceratodus forsteri. The sequence goes on from CM057449.1 coordinate 821,962,097, forward strand.
ATTCCCTTCCCCTCCAACTTGAGATGTAGTCTATCTCTAGCATACAGCTCCTTATCCTCCCAGGTCTCCCCCCAATCCCCCATCAACCCATACCCTCTGGCCTCACACCACTCCCTGAGCCACTGGTTTATCTCCCTAATTTTCCTTTTGTGTTCCCCACTAGCCCTTGGCACTGGCAGGATTTCTGAGAAGGAAACTGTGCATCCTATGTCATGACAGACCCTGGGAGCTCCTGAATCTTGCCTGCATCTCTAGCTCGCTATTTCCCTCAATGTCATTTGTACCCAGGTGGACCAGTATGTCGAGAACCCCTCAATCCTTTGCCAGCTGATATACCTCGTGCTTAGCCTTGTGCACCGTTAGTCCAGGGAAGCATCTTGTTCTAACTGGCCAGGCTTCTCCCTCCCTATCCCATTTGATACCCCTGATCATAGAATCCCCCAGCAGGAGCACTCTGACCACTCCTTTTCCTCCATTCCCTCCCTTCCATGTCCCTCATCCTTTCTACAGGCCCCTCCACCCAGCTGGCTCCATGTTCCTCCCCCTTTCTGGGTGCCACATGCCACCCCCTCCTTATTTACCATGGCCACCCCCTCCCCTCCAATCCTATGCCTCTCCTCCTCCCGAGTATCCTTCTGTTCCTTGCTAATTCCCCCCTCACTGCTCGCAACTGGTCCTTCTCCCCCATCTGCTAAACTAGCCTGGCTCATCCTCCCTTCCTTCCTGTCTCCATTTAGTTCCTCCTGCTAGTCGTGCTCCCCTGGCCTAAACCCTCAGCTCCCTTTACTGAATCCTCCTTGTACTTCTGGTCCTTCTCCTTACCTTTCCTCCCAACTGGTCCTTCTCCTGCGCTTTCCTCCTCTCTTCCCCTGCCCCTCCTGCTCTGATTCACTGCTCCCCATTCTCCTGCATTCCAGGTCCCCCTGTTCTTCCTGCTATCTGGTCCCTGCCTTCTGCCTCCCACTCCCACTCCCTTCCATCTCTAACTACCCTGTCGTGGCTACATCATCCCCTCATCCTTGAGCAGAAGAAGAGAATTGAAGCTGTTACTGAGTGTAAGGTCTGATCCACCTCCCGCCTTGCTTCCTCTGTCCAGCCCTGGCCATCTGCCTACTTCCCGAGAATGTTGTCCTCCGTCGCCCCTTTGTGAGGGCCCCAGTTACCTGCCTGTTTCCTTGGTAGTGTCCTTTGTACCCCTCTGCCAGGTTCCCTTTGTGACCCCTGAGTATTCTCCTGCACTCCTTTCCCTATGCCCCCCACCCCCAGTGCTTGTGCAACCCTGTGGGAGATTCCCAGCCCCTTCCCCAACCATACCACCCCCTTCCCCAGCTTTCTCCTAATCCCTGCAACCTCCTCCTAAGCTGTGCTAGCTGGTAGCACACTGGGCAACCACCAAACTTCCAAGCCCAGTCCAGTATCTATGGCTGCTCCACACCCTGTGCACCCCACCCCTCCCAAAGATGCCGGCCCTAATGATGTGTGTTCCATCCCTTCCAAATAGGTTTCCTTGGTGAGCCACCAGGTTCCCCCCTAGTCCAAGATACCCCTACTGCCTAATCAGGTCACCCACTAATCTCAGAGACAGTCCCACTGTACACCAGTAACCCTGTTACTAGGTGCAGTACAACACATTAAACTTATAAGGGAAATGAACAACTCCCAAAGCTCCTCTCTCCCAGCGGCTAGAACTACATGAGCTGCACCTGCAGCCTTTTCCTCCAATTGCAGGACAGGTGTTCCCCTACAAATCCGCAGACTTCTGGGGAGGGAGGGGTGGGGAGGCGGGTCTTGGGCAGACACCTGACTCGAGAGACAGTGTATCAGCCCTGTGTCTCCTCCAAGCCCAGCAGACAAAGAACCAGGCCCAAGCAAATCCCACCAAATAGGTTTTAAATCAGAAGAAATAGGCCTCTACCAGCGCGGCCTGTTACACAGTGAAACATCCACAAAATGAGCCCCACTTACAGCCACCAAATCAGTTTACAAACATCCAGCATCACCCAACACACTACCCTGCTAGCCCCTTAGAAGTAAGAAAGAAAATAACTAACCTACCAAATAAAATCCACAAGAACCCTGTGAAAACAAAAGCAGCAGCTACTGTCCTGGAACACAACTGATCCTGTCCCCTTCCAGTTCTATCGTTCTGCACGATAACGTTTTTTTACAATGATAAGTTATCGTTAGTGGGAATTATCGTGATATATTGTCGTATTGTGTTATTGTGGCATCCCTACTAAGATGTAGTCTACACTGCCACTCCCAAGATCTCCCTAGCCAGACTGGACACCCTCTTCAACTCCTTCTGCCGCTTTGCTTTGGATGCTCCTCCTCCTCTTGCCACTGTCAACTTTACCACTTTCTGGCTTTCTTCTCACTAAAAACTGAGAGTCTCCTTCACTGTGCTAAATTCATCTCCAAAATGTTGGTTTGGCTCCTTTTTAACTGCCCCTGCTCCTCCCGCCCATTCACACAGGTCATATGACTCCAGTTCCTTAGGTATCCCTCACTGTACAACTACTGGCAGTCAGGCTGCTTTCTCACATCGCTTCCCTAAACTGTGAGACTCACTCCCCCCACAAATTCACCACTCCTCTTCCCCACCATCTATGTCCTCTGCATTGTGTAATTTCCTCTCCATAAACTACAACGGTAACCGACCTCTCCTTGCTGCATCACTAGTACTCAATTGTTACCCTATGTACTGCACTCGTGGTCCCCAGCCACCGTGTATTCCTCAACCAAATTTTAATAATTGTAGTGCTGTTGCTCTGTTACTGATTGTTACTTTCCTGTATGTTGGTACGAAAAACTACATAATAGTTGCTGATTGTTACCCTCCTACATGAAATGCTATGTATACTATAAGGTTATCATTGTGGCTGTATGCCAACTGTGTTTCTATTCCAACTCCCCATTTCCCCCAGGACGCACCGTGAGATGTGCAACTTATTGTTCAGTGTGCCCTTCCTGGTGATGCTCTAACATAAATAAATAAAACAAAACAAGGGAATAGCAAAATAGGGTCAGATGGAAGGGAGAATGCCTTAATGCCAGGGGCTTGGGTAATAAAATCAACATGCTACAGAAGCTAATGGCAGACACTGAGGTAGACGTTGCGGCCATCACAGAAAATGGGCTACAGAAAACAACAACTGGGACCAGAATGTTCCTGGGCATTCACTGTTCAGGAGGGATAGAGGAAAAGGTAGAAGGGGAGGAGGAGTAGCCTCTTTGTCAGGGTAGCACTAAGGTGGTGGAGAATGGATGCCTCCGGGGTAATAATAGGGAGTCAGAGTCACTGTGGGTGCAACTCATGGCAGCCTCAGGCATGAACCTATGCTTGGGGGTTGTCTATAGACCTCTGAAGCAAGAGGATGAGAAGGACAGAGAGCTCAGATAAGAACTTAAAAGGAAAAAGTAGTGCTAAAGGGTGATCTGAACCTGCTGGACATCCATTGGGATGTTTCAGTGGCCAGGAGAACCAGAAGTCAGGCCTAACTGGATGCACTCCAGATTGTCTCTTGGTACAACTAATTAAGGAACCCACCAGGCAGACAGTCATTCTCGATTTGGTGCTTACTAACTTGAAGCTGGTAGAAAAGTTAAGAGTAGAAGAAACCACTAGGGAACAGTGACCATAGCTCCATTTGGGTCAAACTGGTACTTGAGACTGGAAACTCCAATCAAGAATTGAAGTGCTGTTGTATTTTCTTTTGAAGTTACGTTATGTTATGTTCTACTGTCCCATTGTATTGCACCGTTCTATGTTATCAGACGTTGTTGTATTTCTCCCGGATCATGCCTGAAAATAGGCAGTTTCTGTCTAGTACACTTACCCGGTACACAGAAAAACTAAATAAATAATTAAAAATTGAAGTCCTTGATTTTAGGAGGGCGGTTTTCAACAGGCTGAGGGGAACTGGTCACAGAAAAGATAGTAGGGGTAGAAGAGAGATGTGGAGTAATAAACATGCCCATTCCTAAGATATCCAAGTTATGCACGAGAACAACCACCAAAAGGAATAAGTTCAAGAGATCATTATGGTTCTCGGCAAGTCAGGGAGCAGTAGGAGGGATAAGAAAAGGCCTTCTACAAGTACAAAGAAAAGCAAGGGAGGAAGAATGGGGAGAATATCTACTAAAAAATAAGGAGGCAAAAGAAGAGCTGCATACTGCAGAAGGGGTCAAGTGCGAAGAAAAACATTTCTTCCAATATATTAGGGGAAAAAAGAAAGAAAGAAGGGGGAATAGGCTACTGGAGGAAAGCAGGGTGATAGAAGAGGACAGGTAAAAGGCTGCAGTCCTTAATGATTAGTTTTGCTCAGTTTTCACCAGGGAGGAAGCCAGACCCTTGCTGGAGCGTGGCATCAAAGCAGCTGATAAGGGGGTCCCAAACATGAGGCAGCTAATACTTACAAGTGACAGATAAAGCCCCGGAACTAGATGGGTTGCATCTGAGGATACTCGTGGAACTGGCAGCAGAACTGGTTGAACCACTGGTGGGACTATTCAACCACTCACTAGCGATGGGGGTAGTTCCAAAGAACGGGGGGGGGGGTGGCGAACATTTCTTGCGCTCCATAAGGAAGCGGGGGATGGACAAGGAACAAGTGGGAAACTATAGACCTGTCAGTCTGACCTACATTGTAGGGAAGCTGCTGGAGTCACTAATGAAAGACGACCTCGTGGACCACGTGGAGAGCAACAGTCTCCAGGACAGTAAATAGCATGGGTTTGTGGCAGGGAGGTTCTGTCACACAAACCTGATAACTTTCTTTCATTGGGTGGGGATTAACTTGGATAGGTGCCACATCATGGGTTTGCTCTATTTCGACTCCAGCAAGACTTTCAATTCGATGTCCCACAGGCTCCTGCTGAAGAAGATGGAAGATCTGGGTGCAGCTAAGGACATAGTTAACTGGGTAGGAAACTGGCTAAAGGGTAGGCAGCAGAGGGCTGCCATCAATGGGGTCAAATCAGAAGAGAGGGAGGTCAGGGGCCTGGTCCTCCTCATTACGTTCATCGGCGACACTGGGGAAGGCTGTGTCTCTTTGCATGTGGCACTAAGCTCTGGGGAAGCAGGGATAGTGATGAATGAATCAGAGAAATTCAAAGCGACTTACAAAAGCAAGAGGGGCGGTCTAAGGTTTGACAGTTGAAACACATCACAGAACACTGCAAGGCATTCTGCCCCAGCAAGGACTGCAGACCGCCGCCCTCACAGAACTCACCCTCCCTACCAGCATCTCTAGTTCTCCTCTGTCCCCCCCAACCCCGCGTTTAGTGGCAGCTTCCAAGTGTGGAGGACAGTGGTCACGGGGCATAGCCTCAGCTCCAGTCATAAGCAGAGCCCCTCAAGCGGTTTGCAGCATGAGTGATGGAAGTCACCAGGAGGAGTCTAAGACGGGAGGCCACTTTGCAAAAATTTTTTTTTTTTTTTTTTTTTTTTTTTTTTATAACGCACTGATTGTTTTTCTCTGCTTACCCGGATGTATGCAAGTTAGAAAATGAACCACGTTAATATTTTTATATTGCTCTCCATTACTTCCTCAAAGTACAATGCAGACTTATACCATCACCACTTTGATTAGCTGGCCCCCTTGTATTCGGTGGGGAACTTTGGTACCAGTGGCACCAAGTATGTAAGGTCCAATGAGCAGAGTTTCTTAACTTTCAGCAATCCACATGTTTTGATACTCTGGACTAGCAAAGTCCCTTCTCATGTGAACAGGGCTCCAGATGATTTTTGGGATGAATACGGTGCAACAGGAATCTACGTCTGCCAGCTATGTGTATATAATTTAGATATAAATATATGTGTTTTAATTCTACTTATGAAACATGACAGTCAGCACAAGGCATCATGGGACAATGGCTTTTTAAAAGAAAAGAGAATGTTCTGGACTTGCTTGCAAAAGCAGACTTCCTGAAACTACAATAAAACCAAGGTCATAAACCAACCACTGCTTTGAACCCAGGCAGCTCGTCATAAAATATTGCCTTTTACAGCGTATCACGAGGGAAGCAGTTTCTGATAGATACCCGTGAAAATTCACCCAGCTATAAGAAGTGTTTCCAGGATGTTTCTCTGAAAGATCAAAGGTGTATTGTAACCTGCCATAAACCATGCTCTGATGAAGACAGACTGTCTTGTTTTAATTAAAATATTGCTATCTTTGCAGATTTCACACAGCCAGTAAGCTGCAGTATTGGGCTACACACGTGTCATGTTACAAATTATGTATGAAGAATGGCATGTGACCTCACACTTGCAGCCCAGAGCTGTGACATCACTGGACGGCAAGGACATTTTGGCCTCTGATACTGGTGAAGCCTATTGAAAGGACTAACACACACTGTTCTGGACTTCTAAGGGACACTGTTCCTGGACTCAAGAGAGACCACTTCTGCCAAGACTGGTAATTCAAGTGTGAACCTTTGCCAACTGAAACATAGTTAGAACTAGTTAATTCAGTTGCAAAATGCTTTGTTTTGTAATTGTCCATTTCTTTATTCAGACTGTAATTACTATGTATATATGTTGCTTTATATACTGTATGAAAAAATTACTCACTGCAGTAATCTTTCTTCCAAGGGGTTCTTTAGCATCATTAAGTTTTTTGCACTTAGCTGGCTAGGTGCAATTGCCCCAGAGGTGTGCCTTTAAGAGATATTTAAATGAGCTTAGGGCAAAGCCAATCAAAAGACAGGAGGGGGTGTGAGCTGAGTGACAGCTGCTGAAGGCTTCAGAATTTCTGAGGAAAAACGAGGGCAAATGCCCTGAAAAAGAATCTACAGGATTCAAAAAAAAAAAAAAAACACATGCAAATGTCCACAAAAGTGGAAATGGAAACAGCAACACAAGCTAAAAACTTATCATCAATAAGAAACTACAAATTTGGTAAAAGATGACATAAAGAGCCCTCCTCAGACAGGTGAACCGGGGAGGAAGGGTGGAAGCTTACTGATGCTAAAGGACCCCTTGAAGAAAGAAGATTACTGCAGTGAGCAATTTTTTCTTCTTACCCCAGAAGTCCTTTAGCATCAGTAACTTTTTTGCAGAATACTGAGCAGTACCAAGTGGGAAGTGGGCAGAGAACCTACTTAGGAAAGAGGATCTGCACAACCGCCCTGCCAAATTTGGCATCAGATCTGGTCTGCACATCCAAACTGTAGTGATTCACAAAGGTGTACACAGATTTCCAGATAGCTGCTTTGCAGACATCCAGTAGGGGAAGGTCTCTTGCCATTGCAAGCAAGGCTGCAGTGCCCCTGGTGGAGTGGGCCCAAAGCCCCACTGGAGGTTGCTGACCAGCTTTCTCATAGCAAAATCTAATACAAGAGACCAACCAATGAGAAATAGTTCTCTTGGTAGCTGGTCTTCCTCTGCCTACATCCCCGTAGGTGAGGAACAACTGAGTGGACGAGCCTCTGGACTGTCTAGTATGCTCTAGGTAGTGAAAGATAGCTCTTTTGACATCCAAGCTGTGGAGCTTTTACTTGCCAGGAGTGGATGGCTCAGTAAAGAAGACAGGCAGAGTAATGGACTGGTTCAAGTGAAACAAACCACCTTTAGCAGAAATTTCTTATTTGTCCAAAGCTCAACTTTACCATTGTGAGGGATGATGCAATTCGACGCAGTGCACAGGCCTGTTGCTCTGAAATCCTCCTGGCACATGTAATGGCTACCAGGAAGATAGTCTTCCAAGTTACAAACTTGATGTGGGACGTGGACGTAGGCTTGAAGGGTGGATTCATAAGCCCATCTTTGCAAAGGTTCAGGCTCCAAGGATGAACAGGCTCCCTGGTTAGAGGCTGGAGGTGCAAGAGGCCTTTGAAAAACTGTTTAAAAATGTGGGGGAAAAAATATTTTTTTCTTTCCCACTCAAAAGTATGCTGAAATTGTTGCCAGGTGTAGCTTAAGTGAAGATGGCTTCAAGCCTGACGTCTATAGGTGTACCAGGTAGTCTAGCAGCTGAGGGTCTGAAGCTGATAGGGGTTCGACCTGTTCGCTCTTGCACCAGAGGGAAAACCTTTTCTATTTGGCTGCATAAGTCTTTTTAGTGTTTGTTTTTTTTAGCCAGCCTCAGTATCTTAAGGACCTGTTCAGAGTACAGTAACGATGCAAACTACCTCAAGAACCAGGCCTTGCGATGAAGAGAGTGTATGTCTGGGTACTGCACTCCTGTTTGAGGAAGGGTCAGCAGGGAGTGAGTTGGCAGCAGGCGAATGGGCCTTTTGCAGGACATTGAGAGAAGGAGAGGTACCGGGCTTTCCTGGGCCAGTCCGGAATCACTAGGATCATCAATGCAGGCTGCTGTCAGAGTTTCAGCAAAACCCTGAATATCAGGGGAAAGGGAAGAAATGCGTATAGGAACCTTCCTGACCAGTCCAGGATCAGGGCATCCAGAGGAAGTTTTCCCAGAACTGGGGGCCTGCAACAGTACTGAGGAAGCTGAAAATTGAGAGGGGGCAAACAGATCCACGTCTGGTGTGCCCCACCACCTGAACACTGTGGCTAGTACTTGCTTTTTCAGTGTCCATTCACTCTGATCCTGACTGATGCAGCTTAAAGCATCCCCCAGGGTACCGATTTTTAGGAATACTGTTTTTAGATTGTTTAGTTTTGAGTGTTGTGCTAGCTTGCGGACTTATGAAATGTGTCCGCTTGTTACCCCCCCAGTCGTGCGCTACTCAGCATCCGCTCTTCGCTCCCTCCACCCTTTTCATACCCCTCCTTTGGTTTTCTCTATTCATCAACAGTGTCGGGCTTTGGGTATTGCCCGTAGGAGGGGAGGAGGGGAGGGTGGAGTGAACAGTGAAGGCTGGCGGAGTGGGGCGCTCTCATTAGGGTGGTTAAGACCAGGAGACACCCTGGGGCGGAGTGGAGCCTGGAGTGTGGACCATCTTGTTTGGTCCCCATACCCAGGGGCACCATCGCTGGTGATGGGCAGGTAGCCAGAGCAGCCCAGGAGTTTTGTCCAACCCAGGCGCTGTTGTGCAATGCCAGATCTGCCCGGAACAAGACTGCAGCGATTTCAGATCTTGTTGGTTCGACAGATCTGGCTTGCATCACCGAGACCTGGCTGGATGATAATGCTGGACCAATACATGAGGCCGTAATTCCAGCCAGGTATATGGTAATACATCGCCCGAGGTTGGACCGCGCGGGGGTTGCAGTCTGTTTCAAGTCCCAATTGGCACTCACTAGTAGACCACCATCTTCTTTTGAATGTGCTGTTGTGGCAGGTGTAGGCTATTGAATTGCTCTCATCTACCGTCCACCCAGAGATGGGATGCAATTCCTTAAGGAAGTAGCGGACTGCGTCGTCGACATGGCTTCTGAGTCTCCCAGGCTGATGGTCCTGGGTGATTTTAATGCCTGGATCAACGACGAACTCTCGCTATTTGGACAACACTTCCTCCAGTTAATGGATTCACTGGGCCTAACACAGGTGGTTACCACCGCCATACATAAAGGTGGCCACTCTCTTGATTTGGTCTTCCTCCTCGGGATCGAGGCTTCTGACGTGGGGGTGGAACCAGTCAGTTGGTTCGATCATTACACTGTGAGATTCAATTCTGGCACCCCACCTTGTAGGACAAACCCTGTGGAGATGGTCAAGTACCGCCCTTTGCGGAATATTTCTTCCAATGGCCTTGCTGCAGTCCTTGACCTATCAAAATTTCCTGTGCATTGCAGTGATCCAGAGGCATTGGTTGTGGCCTATAACAATTCCATCACCTCTGCCCTGGATTCTATTGCTCCAGTTCGTGTGCGTCCTCTCTCCCTTTGACCTCAGGCTCCATGGTTTGATAGGGCCTTGAGGGAGTTGCGACAACTTGGGCGTAGGTTAGTACGTTGTTGGCGGAAATCCAACCATCTGCCGACCATCTTAGACTGTTAGAACATTATCAATTCTATCAGTCAGAAATCTCTCTTAAGAAGGCAGAGTTCCTGTCCGGGGAAATTTCTACTGCTCAGAACCGACCGGCTCAGCTGTTCAGAACTGTGGACGGATTGTGCAACCCAACCAGTCTACAGCTCCACAGAGCGTTTTCACAATTACAGTGCGATGAGCCTGCTTGGTTCTTTGCCGATAAGGTGGCTAACATTAGGTCAGAGATCCATTCAACACATTCTATGCAGGTTGCTATTGGTCAGGCCCCTTCGTTTTCCTGGAGTACCTTCGACTGCCCGGAAATTGTGGATGTTACGTGGATTGTCCAAGGGTTGCACCCTACCTGCTGTAGTTTAGATCCAAGTCCTACCTCCCTAATTTTGGGATGTGGGGAGTCTATTCTCCTGGTTCTAGCACAGGTAGTCTGGTGCTCCGTTGACTCGGGTGAACATCCCTGTTCCTTGAAAGAGACAATGGTGACACCCTTGTTCAAGAAAGCTTCTTTGGACCCAGACTGTCTTGCCAACTACAGGCCTATCTCGAACCTCCCCTTTGTGGGGAAGGTGATCGAGAAAGTAGTGGGGGCCCAGCTGGAGAACCACATGACCATCCATAGCATCTACGAACCTCTACAATCAGGTTTTCGAAAGAGGCATAGTACAGAGATTGCGCTGGTTTGGGTGCTCAATGATCTCCTGATGGCGAGACACCAGAGAAAACGGTCCATTTTGGTACTATTAGATCCGTCATCAGCATTTGACAATGTTGACCATGGGTTCTACTTGAGCACTTGAGATGTATTTGAGGGCCTTCTGGGACTGTCTCAGATGGTTCACTTCATACCTCACCAGAAGAACTCAGAGGGTGGTTTCAGTTTTTTTTTTCCTCTGATCCTATCTCTCTGTGTTGTGGGGTTCCTCAGGGCTCTATATTGTCCCCCATGTTGTTTGCGGTGTACATTCTTCCCTTCGGAGACATTGTGAGATGGTATGGGCAGAGGTTTCATTGTTACGCCAGCCACACCCATCTATACATGTCCTTTACACCCGACCAGGAAGGAGCTATCTCGGTATTTAACAGCTGCCTCAATGAAATCCAGAACTGGATGAGGTCCAGTTGGCTGAAGTTGAACTCTGGGAAGATGGAGGTGTTGGTTTTGGATTCGGATCGCCGGATAGAGGGACCTGCGGCCGGCTCCCCATCTGAATGGGTGCGAGACCTGGGGGTGATATTAGATGCGGGGCTGACTCTTCGGTCCCAGGTGTCAGCGGTGGTTAAGTCATCTTTCTACCATCTAAGAAACATCGCCAGGATCAAGCACCTTGTTCTGTCCGGTGATCTGCCAACCTTAATCCATGCCTTTGTGACCTCACGCCTAGACTATTCCAACTCGCTTTACTTTGGACTTCCGGGGGTTGATATCCGCCGCTTGCAGCTGGTGCAGAATTCCGCAGCATGGGTGCTGGTGGGTACTTCTAGATCTTCTCACATTACACCAGTGCTGCAGGAGATGCACTGGCTTCCAGTTCAGTGGCGGATCATCTTCAAAGTAGGATTACTGACTTTTAAAGCCCTGCACGATCTGGGCCCCGATTACCTGAAAGAACTCCTGATTCCTTATCACCCTGTGAGATCGCTCCGCTCAGCCATCGAGGGGTTGCTATAGATTCCAAGGGTGATATTAAAATCTGCTGGGGCCCGTGCTTTTATGTTTACAGCCCCTTCCCTTTGGAATTCTCTACCCAGTCGGATTAGGGAGTGCATGACTGTGGGGAGTTTTAAACAGGCTTTGAAATCTTTCCTTTGGGAGAAAGCCTATGGTTGTATTGTTTTCTGATTTCATTCTGTTTGGTTTTATGATGCTGAGTTTTGTATTTTTATCTTATTGTACTGCACCTTGAAACTCGAAAGGTGCACAACAAATAAAGTATATCATTATATTATATTATTATTGAGTTTGCCTGGGAGGTGAACAGTCAGGAGGCTGACTCCCAGGGAGGATACTAGAGACCAGAGCTTCCAAACAGTGTATTCCTGATTTGGTACCACCCTGCTTGTTTATGTAGAACATTGCAGTGGTGTTGTCAATTCAAATTTGAACCACCTGCCCTTCTATGCTGGGAGCGAAAGCTTTGAGAGCTAGTAAGACTTCTCCGAGTTCCAAAAGATTTATGTGCAACTCTGACTCTTCTGGAGTCCAGATGCCACTTATTGAGGCACTGTCCAAATAAGCTCCCCAACCCAAAAGGGAGGCATCTGTGGTGATCACCTTTGTGAGAAGAGGAGCTTGAAAGGGAACACCTGCCTGCAAATTTGCAGGGTTCTTCCACCACAGCAAGTTTTAGAGGAACTGCTTGGACACAGGTATCAACTTTGAAAATGTATTGCTTCTCTGAGACCAGCGAGCTCTGAGGTGGCTTGCAGGAGTCTCATCCTGTACTTGACCCCTGAGATTACTGCAGTCATCGAGGCTATATGTTCCAGAAGTTTGAGGAAATGTCTGGCTGGTCTTGGCTGTCCCTGGGCGAAAGAATCTGCCACTGAAAGGAAATTCTTAATTCTTTCCTGCAGGAGGAAAGCATATCCATTCTGAGTGTCCAGCTGGGCCCCTATGCAGGTGAGCATCTGGGTGGGTTCCAGGTGAGATTTCTTTAGACTTACCAGAAACCCAGAGACTCCAGAGTGCATTCTGTAAGGGAAAGAGATTCCTCGACCTGGCAAGGAGACTTTGCTACTATGAGCCAGTCATCCAGAAAGGGGTAGAAAGTGACACCCAGTCTCCTGAGATGTGCTGCTACCACTGTGAGACACTTGGTAAAGACTCTTGGGGCCGAGGACAGACCGAAGAGCATTGTGGCAAACTGATTGTGACCCGAAGGAAGTTTGAACCCGAGAAACTTCCTGTGAGATTTCCTTATGGGTACGTGAAAGTAGGCATCCTTTAAGTCTAGGGAGGCTAGCCAGTCTCCCAGCTGTAAGGATTGTATGACCAGTGACAAAGTGACCATTTTGAATTTGTTTTTTTTCCCAGATGTTTAAATATCTGAAATCTAATATAGGTCGCCACTCCCCAGTTTTCTTTTGTGTCAGAAAATACCTGGAGTACAGGCCCTTGCCCTTCTTTTGGGGTCAGGGACCCTCTCCACTGCTCGTAAAGCCAGAAGGTTCTGTACCTCCATTTCCAACAGCGGTATCTGTGTTGGGGACAGACGTCTTGGCACCTGGGTATGCTTGAGCTCTGGCAGCTGCTTGATCTGTAATGGCAGACCCTTCTCCACCATCTCCAGCACCCACTTGTCCGACGTGATGAGGGACCAGTGCTGAAGACAGTGGGAGAGTCTGCCTCCAACCAGAACCGGGGAGGCAACCTGGACACTCATGTCAGGTCTTAGAGGCAGATGGCTGGGTAGAGGTGGCTCTTCTTTGGCCCCTTCTGCCCCTACCTCTGAAAGACCCCCTGTACTGGCCAAAGTCAGATTGGCGATAGGGACTGTAAGGCCTGGGAACAAAACTTCTGCCCCTACCGCCCCTGGGACGGGATCTCTGAGGGGTGGCAGGCTTAGGCTTGGATGAGTGGCTCTGCCAGGAGGCCTTGTACCCACTGATTTTTGTCATGTAGTCAGTGGTTCTGTAATCAAGCAACATATTTTGATCACAGGGAAAATCCATGGTCTTGTTCCGAGTGTCGATGGTCAGACTGGTTGTTCTAAGCCAGGCGAAGCGTCTCAGAGAGATGGCCTGGGCCATCACCCTAGAGACTGCATCACTGTTGTAGTCTGCCATGTGGCATTGGTACACAGTAGCTTCCAGAGCAGTTTTTTGATGTATCCACCAGCTCCTGCACCACAGAATCTGCTCTGTTGCGGGCAACAGCCTGGACAGATTTCCAAAGAACGTTCTGATATTTGGCTGTGAATGCCATGTAAGAAGAAAGTCTGAGAAGCAAGGAAGCTGTGGCATACATTTTCTTTGCTATAAAGTCAATTTTCTTGGAATCCTTGTCAGGGGGAGAGGGGGACAAGGAGACTCTAGCTTTCTCACAAGGTGCCTGCTGCACTACACTCTTGTGGTTAGGATGTGCAGACAGGAACTCTGTACCATTTTTAGACCATTTATATTTTCTCTCAAGCCACTTAACCTCCGACACTGAAGTGGGGTATTGAAGCACCTTCATGGTATTTTTTCTATATATAGATAGGCACAACCAGGGTATTTGAGGATGAAAAACCCTTCATCTCCCTATAATCTTCATCTTCATTGACATCCTGGTTGGGCTCCTGCATAGGGAGGTCCAGGGTGTCCAGCATATTTTGTATAAATGTAAACATAGAAGAAGGATCCTCGTGGTCACCCGGGAATCTCCAAGATGAGGGTCCTAGGACTCCTGGGGATCAAGGCCCTCAAAATCCATGTCAGGGGCATCATTGATGATGATGATGATCACCATCATCAGCGTCACGCTCACAGTCTACAGAAAAGAGAACTGTAGAAGAGTGCTTCCCCGCACCAGTAAATCGAGGACCCATCTTTTGAAAGGGCTTAAACAGCTGCCATGCTTTTTCCATATCTTGCACGGACGGAAGAACCTGCACAGTTTGTAAGTGTTTTGTTTTTTATGCACGCTTTAAGCTGCCTGTTGTCTCGCTATTGGCTTTCCCAGGAGCAACGGGAGCATGTCTGTCTTGACAGAGTTTCTTTTTAGTCACTTCATCAGGGGCTTGATCAAGCTTCCTTTTCTGGTCACTTATTGTTTTTCAATTTGTGAGGAACTTCATCTTTGGAAGCTTTATTTTTTGGCTGGGATCTGGAGGGTTCCTCAGCACCTCTGCTTCTGGTATTAGTACTTTTGAATGGCCCCTCGTCGGAAGCCTTTGATTTATCCTCAGCCATAATAATCAAAGGTTTGTCTGCTATGTTTTACAATTTAAGCAAAGCAAACCAGTCCTGGACCTATGAACTGATTGCAGGTTTCTGGGAAAATGCCACCAGCCAGTCCTGCCCCAGTTAATAAACTCTGCCCATTGCTAGTGCCCTTTTTTTTGGTTGTAGAACTGGGATCTATACCAGTGCCAATCTTAATAGAACCCAGTAATACACAACTCCGCACAGGTGGCTGCTGGACCCTTACGGACAGTCTTGACAGATGATATCAAGGTCCAGTGATATAACAAAAAAGATTTTCTTGTAATTGCCAATCTAGAGAGAAAACATCCAGGCACTGTTTAAATTTGAAATCCACTTCAGGTGCCTCGCGGTAAACCCCATGAGGTCTGAAGTAAAATACAAGGCGACTGTCCCTAATTTGACAGTTCCCACAAGAATTTGCCCAAAAATTAAGGAAACAGTCGAAAATAAGCACCCTCGATAAAATTAGGCTTTAAACTAAATAGTCGTGATAAAAATTAAATCAAAACAGCGCGGTCGCGCTAAAATTAAAAATCTGCGCAGCGCTAAAGAAAAAGTAAAACTTTCACTCAGCACACTAAAGAAAATAATTTATGAGGAAAACTTTACCCAAATAAGCACCAGGAGGCTGTCAACAAGGAAAGTTGGGAAACACCTCAGAGGCAATATTGCTCAGTCCAGTGGAGAAAAAAAATTCTGAAGCCTTCAACAGCTCTCACTCAGCTCACACCCACTCCTGTCTTGACTGGCTTGGCTCTAAGCTCATTTAAATCTCTCTTAAAGGCACACCTCTGGGGCAGCTGCACCTAGCCAACCAAGTGCAAAAAAGGTTACTGATGCTAAAGGACTCCTGGAGTAAGAATTACTATTTTTAGTAAATTTGGTTTTCCTTAAACCTGCCTGAGACATTTTCTCATTTTGGGTGTGAATGGTGGAACAGTATTGGTAATTCTGACATAACTGTTAAACTGCTTAGAGTGTCACCATATCCATCCACGCTAACAATAATCTGTGTGTAACCCCCACCCAGGTATGCCGTTTCTATCAGACAGCTCTACCTGGTGGGCTGGGTTCGGGGAGGAATAAGTCACTCGGCACACAGGCTAGGTTTGGCTACTCTGCACAGGGGCACCCAAGTAACTCCGGACAAGGGAAACAATAACTGTAATGTCCAATACCAGAAGTGGGATTCTAAAGTGTGGCTTTTATTTACATCCAACAAAATAAACAAAGCATAGATGGACCCTCACGGGGCTACACTCCTGGTAATGCAGATTAAAGGAGACCAGAACACATCCTCATCACTTTAGCCCTTAGGCTCTGAAATACACTGGGCACACAGTCTGAACTTTATGCTGCTCTGGGTTTTCCCTGGCTCGGCTCCCTAGCCAGCCACTTGGGCACTTTCCATATAGCATGGAAACATTTACTGGTGGCTTCATAAACCACCTATGAGCACTTCTGCTCCATAAGGGAATCTTCCTCATAAATCCCACGCCTGGGTACTTTCCTCAGGCACTGGCCAAGTACCTGAGAGAAAGCAACAAGTGTCCCAGAGCAAATCCGTAGAGGTGAATTTGGTTACTACTGATAGGGGGTCTCCCACCTCTCGCTCCCATAATACATACCCGGCCATTTCTCTGGACTAACACCTCATCCTTCAACACACTTTGCTGTGTAGATTCTTTTTAATGTATATCATATTCAATCTACTGTCTTTACATCCCATTTGTGCTGGACTTGAACATACTTAAAAAGTGGCTTTGTCCATTATTCTAGACCCCCCAGAGTTAAGTAGTCCAATCCCCACATCTTCCAAACTGTACTTGGCTGTCTTTTCCTGACCCCACAGTAACAGTCCCTTTAGTTTCATCTTGATGCAGGTGAACACACATAGACCTTTAGCAGAGCGAACTCACCCTTACGTTGCAGGTGCCCCACAGGCATTTCCTCCTCAATGAACTCTCTTCCAAAGCTTCTGGTGCCTCAGCACGAACTTAAACAGGCAGCTTCTTTTCTCTAGCCGGACCAAGGGGTTGCCCCTGGAAGTAGGCCGATTCCTTCCCCCCATCCCCGCAGGGATGGGGCCCTAAACCACTGAAAGCGGTCTCCACCACTTCAATATGCTCTTCTTGTGTTCCTCTTCAGGTGGAAACACACACCTAAAAAAAACAAAAGTAGCTCTTTGGCAGGGCTTAGAGCTCTGAGGGCCTGCTTACAGCAAAGCACCTCTTTCAGACTGCACCCACTCTACTGAACTCCTATAGACTCTCCTTAAATTCCCCAAAGTTCTACTCTAACCTCCAACTGCAACATTCCAGTGTGGCTTATGCGGCTGCGACAGTTCTAAAACGATGTCATCCCTCAGTCTCAGCTGAGACTAAAAACAGAGCGAGACAGTGTGAAATACACTTAACTGGAGTTTCATAAGCTGCCTTCCCTGCCTACCACTAGGTCTTACTGGTACTCTAGTAACCCCGGGTAACAGAGGGGTTACATGTGTAAAGATCCAGCAAGGTAAGAAAATACCAGCATCTCAACTGAGTCGCCAGGGGGCTGTGAACCAGGTTGGTTGTATGCCCACTGGGTCAAGAACTGTGCTGCTTTCCCCGAAAAGAGTGTGATATTTAGACCTGCTACCTGGGTGTGCTAGCTAAAAAGAGTTCATAATTGACCCCAGGACTAGAGACTGGTAGTTTGCTCGGACCAAAAACAAACAAACAGAGGGTGTCCCTGTTTGTCCCCTGTCCACGAATCACAATTCCAGGTTGGGCACTGTGGGAGAAGAAGGTCTGACCCCAGGAGTGGGTTTGAGACATACTGTATGCCTCATTTTGAAGGTGAGGTGAGTCAGACAAACCTTGTGAAGTTCTATGACTGGGTGACGAGTGCCTTGGACCTGGGTAGACCAGTGGATGTCTTCTTTCTAGACTTCAGCAAGGCATTTGACTCTGTTCCTCACGAGGGCCTGTTGGATAAGCTGGGAGAAATGGGGGTGGGGAACCAGATGATCAGATGGATAGACAACTGGTTCCAGGACTGGACCCAGAGGGTTGTAGTTGGCGGGATAGTCTCATCCCCAACGAGGATCATTAGTGGAGTCCCACAGAGATCAGTCCTTGGACCCCTCCTGTTCAACACCTAAGTCTCTGACATAAGGACAGGTATCAGGAGTGAGATGAGTCTCTTTGAGGATGACTCAAAACTGGGGGTGGTGGTGGATGGGAAGGGTGGCCCTACATGGGGACCTGGAGGCTCTGGAAAGATGGTCTAGAAAGTGGAAGCTGAGGTTCAATGCAGGGAAATGCAAGGTACTGCACCTGGGGGCCAGAAACCCGGGCGGGGAAATGCTACGTCTCGATGGCTGAGAGGGACCTGGGGGTGGTGGTGGATGTCAAGATGAACAACTCGGAGACTTGTAGAAGGGCAGCTGCCAAGGCCAACAGGATGCTGGGATGCATCGCTGGGGGGATCACCTCCAGGAGGAGGGAAGTGATACTCCCTCTGTATAACTGCTTGGTGAGGCCACACCTCGAGTACGGCGTGCAGTTTTGGAGGCCACACTTAAAGAGGGACATTAAACTCCTGGAGAGGGTCCAGAGGAGCGCAACCACAATGATTTGGGGCTTGGGGGACAGGACATATGGGGAGAGGCTCGAAGAGCTAAATATGTACATACTGGAAGAGAGAAGGG
Source organism: Neoceratodus forsteri (assembly GCA_016271365.2). NCBI lineage: Eukaryota > Metazoa > Chordata > Ceratodontiformes > Ceratodontidae > Neoceratodus > Neoceratodus forsteri. Next base: position 821,980,601 of record CM057449.1, read on the forward strand.
ACCGGGGGGATATGATAGAGGTATTCCGCTACATGAAGGGGGTAAATAGGGGAGGAGCAGTCAGGGTGCTTCGAAGGAAGGAGGAGGGGGCGGAAGATTCAGGGGAGAAAGGAGGAGGTGCTACTTCACTGAGAGAGTGGTGAAGCCATGGAATGCGTTGCCCAGGGGGCTGGTGGAGGGGTTCAAGAAGGGGTGGGACAGGTACAGGGGAAGGGTTCTGGAAGCAAAATCTCGTGCAGCGAGAATATCCGGAACTGGGAAGGGAGAAGCCAGAGAAGGCGAGGGGGGCAGCAAGGTCAGCTCCCAGGGTGGGGGCTGAGCAGCAATGAAAGACCGTTAGGCCTAGTATGTTAGTAAAGCCAAATTCAGATGCGTACAATTGTCAGAACGGAGTGGAATGAGGAGTGCATTTTTAAAAAACAATGTAGTTTTTTTTTTTCTAGATAAGAATTGACCAGGTGCCAACAGCACTCCAGCAACTTACGAGTTTTAAAATACAAGGAATAAAACAAAATTGGGATGCGTACAAGTGCTGTAAATCTAGGGGAAAAAAAAAAACTTCTTTTGAATCACCACTTATGTTATGAAGCACTGTTCTATGAAGTGTGGTGCACTTACAAATGTTAGGAGAGTATTGGTGCTCATTAAATTTTTTTTCTGAAGACTATTTCCTAAAATGAAGTGAGTAAAATAGGTTGGTACTCACCTCATCTGGAGCCTTGCACATGCAGTTTCTTTGAGATTTTAAATATGGTACTGTACTAGCATTTAATCTCAAATTCAACTTCCCTTGGTCTTGATTTACTAAATTTTAGTTATATTTTAGGTTCTCCTAAAAAGGATTTCTTAACACAAGTATAGAATAACCAAGTCATATTTAGTAAAATATTGTAAAATTCAAAAACCTAGGCAATTATTGTTTTTACTGTTGATTTCTGGTAATGTGCACCCTCACCCAGGGCCCAAATGTTTAAATGGACACCCACATGACCCCAAAAATTTGGCTCACAACTTCAGTTACACCACTCATAGTATTCTGTCCAAAAAGGCATAACTGGAGGCCTGAGTTTTTGAATACAAGTTGGATGCAACTGGTCTGTCTGAGACCTGGTTAAACAGCTCAATCCCCAACAGTGAAATTTTTCACAGGATTTCAACACTTTTCGGAAGGATAAAAGTGGTAATAAAGAGAGTGTATGCCTGTTTTATATATCTCAGGAAAATTTAAAGTGGCCCAACTACCAACTCATAATCATTGTGGCCCTTGAGATTTTTGTCTTTGGGAGTAATAAGATTATCGCTATCAGTGTCACATTTCCCCAGGCTTTACTGACGCTGGCAAGAGACTGATCACATCCTTTGGAAGCTCACTCCCCAAGGGTCATGAGTGGGGATCCTTATGGGTGACTTCAACTCAAATTGGAAAGATAAATTATCTGATGCCTATCAAGAACTATTCTCTTCACTTGGTCTATACCCTACTAAAGTCAATCATAGGACAAGCTACCAATCAACCATGGACTGATTGTGGTCACTTGCCCTCATAGGGGTTAGAAACTGGCATTTTGCTTGATGGTTTGAGTGACCACAGACCAGTCTACTGTAATTGGTTGACTAAATTAGAGTTAATCCTGTGTGCATCACTTCCAGAAATCTTAAGAAACCTGATGTCAGTGAGTTGAACTCAATCATTTCTGCTACAGACAGTCTGGGACTTAAATATGGCGTACAAAAGTTTTTGCAACATTTTTAGTGATATTTGTGACCTACTGGCTCCTTTAAAAAAATGCTGTGCTAGGGGCCACAGAGCCAAGTGGCTATCCAAGATTTATCAAGACTATTGAGGGAAAACAACAGGAAATGGGCTCACTATAGGAAAACCTTAGATTATTCAGCCATGGCAGTATATAAGAGAGCTAGAAATAGTTGCAAAAACTACATTTGTAAAGCAAAATAGGGAATTTTACAGAGCAAAACTGCTAAACACTGCCCATGGCCCTCGTAACTTTTGGCCAACACGGATCTTGCCGGCAACAGGAAGGATGAACCTTCCTCACTTTCCTTGGATGGTGAGGTCATAAGTGACCCCACTCTTTTGGCAGAAAAGCTTCATGAGTTTTTTAGTGACCTATCCCACTATAATACAAAGGCAAGTAAGCATACTTCTGAAAATGTTACTAAAGGTGCTTCAGCCTTGTTCTCTCATTCAAAAATTTTTTTTTTTTTTTTTTTTTTTTTAAGATACTCACACCTGATCTGGTTTTGCAATATTTGGATAAACTGAATCCACATCCATCCTTCGGTGCTGATGGTTTGGACTTCAGGATTATAAAAAAAAAAAAATGGCAAAAGAAAGCATCGTCTTTACCCTTACTAAACTGTTAGACTTGTCTCTTTGTCATGGCATATATCCCACAACATGTAAACAGGCCACAGTACACCCTAATAGTATATAGTGACCCCTTGTTACACACAGAAATCCATCGCAGTCAAAATGTTGTTGTACTACAGTTCAAAGTTCATGGAACCCGGTAATACCATACTGTGGTACAACAACATGTTGGCTGTTTTTGAGAATGCACAAACCAGCAGTTGTAACTAAAGGAAAAACCGCCATGCCACATCTCAGAATTTGAACACATTTTCTGAGTGACAGGATGGCAGCGGCATTTTTTTTTTTTTTTTTTTACCTAAAGTGGCAGAGGTGCCCATTAAATTAAAATCATTATGCTTTTTGTTTTTAATATCGTTTTTTGTTGTGAAACTTGCAGGATCACTAAATACAAAAAAAAAAAAAAAAAAAAAATACTGGCTGGGTAAACTGTTCCCAATCAGCCTGAGCTACCACATCGGGGGTTCCGATTCTGTGTGACCTCTCGAGCTTCGCTCGAGGCCTAACAGAATCAGGACCTCTCGGTGGCAGCACAGGCAGTATTAACTATTTCATAAATCTGACTGTAAAAATTACAGTTTCAAACTACAGGTCTATTTTTTTGTTAGCACCCATGCCAGAATTATGTGAGCACGTAGTTAGTTATTTTTAAGTCTCGGATTACAACCTTTGAGTTGACAGCTCATTTACAAAGGTTCCGTGGCATGACAAAACAGTGATACACTATGCAAAAATTATACAAACAAATTTCACAAAACAAACTGTAAACAGTGAGAGGTTACAGACATACAAACTGAAATACAGATGTACTGATACAATTATAGACAGTATATACACAATGTGAACTTATGTGCTTAAATGAATACTAGTCAGGAAAGTAGAGGGGGCAAGGGGTGAGAAAGGAGGTGATAGCAGGAGTAGAGCAGGAAAAGTTAGGGAATGGGAAAGGATTAGGGAGCAATTTAAGCAGCCTGAAAGGCTTTGTCCTTAAATTATGGGAGGTGTTGGGGGGGGGGGGGAGTGAGAGAGGATGGGGAGGGGCAGGGTATGCAGGTGTGAGTTTGGGACAGGAAGTAGTAGGGCTGACAGAGTGGGCAGGCAGAAGAGCAGAGAGAGACATTAGTGAGAGATATGAGGCAAAGGGTGGGGATGTAGAAGGTGTGAGAGGGACTGGAGCAGGCTAGGTGTGGCAATTGCAGCTACTTAAGGTTGCAAGATATTCACGAAGCTTAGACTTGAACGGGCAGAGTTTAGTGGTGGAAAGTACGTCAACGTTGACAGTGTTTAACCAAAGTGCGGCATGATATTTAAAGGAGCGCTGGCCCAGGGTGGTACGGAAGACAGGGACTTTTAAGGTCAGGGAATTGGACCCCTAGTAGTGCAGGTACTGTCGGTGAGGGGAAAGGAGGCTATGTACGCCAGATGGTGTAAGGTCTGATAAGGATTTTTTTTAGCTAGCAGGAAAACCTGGTACTGAATCCTAAAATCCAGGTTTAACCACCCTGACTGGGAGTAGAGGTCGCAGGTATGAGTTAGGCGGCAGGTATCCAGGATAAGTCAGCAGGCTTTGCTGAGGGCTACCTTCACCCTTTTGAGGGCTGATCAGTGGCAGCACCGTATACCACTAGCCCATAATTATAGGTAGGACAGAGCTAGTAATGGCTACACAGAAATATAGAAGTTGACGGCAGATAAGGACTGCAAGGCCCATCCAGTCTGCCAATTTTTTCTACCGTATGAATGTGCTATAGGCCTTTACTCTGTGAATGGCCTATCTATTCATACTCATCTGTATTGCTCCCTTATGCCTATCCCATGCCTGTTTGAAGCCCTGCACTGTATTCATATCCACCACTTCTTGAGGTAGGACATTCCATGCATCCACCACCCTTTCTGTGAAAGAGAACTTCCTCACATTACCCCTTAATCGGCCTTCCTCTAATTTCATGCTGTGTCCTCTTGTCCTGCTATTTTTTTTTTTTTTTTTTTTTTTTTTATACTGAAACATGCTGGACTCTCACCTTGTTAATGCCCTTAAGGTGTTTGAATGTTTTGACCATATCACCTCTCTCACTCCTTTGTTCTAGGGTATACATATTGAGCTCCATTAAGCTGTCCTCATATTTTTCAGATGCAGTCCCTGCACCATTTTGATAGCCCTTCTATGGACTGCCTCCATTTTGTTAATGTCCTTGTGCAGGTGCGGTCTCCAGTACTGCATGCAGTACTCCTGATGGGGCCTAACCAGTGTCTTGTAAAGAGGGATTATACACTACGGGTAAAGTGATATGCTCCTAAGTAAATAGTTGTATTCTCACTGCATACTGTTATCAGCACGCTGACATGTACACAGTGAGAAGAACCATCAGATATATTTATGTCACACATCTGAGGAGACATCACACATCTGAAGAGACGAACGCCATGGAACAACGCCAACAAAACACAACACACAGGTACCACATAAATACTTCAAGAAACAAACCAGTACCAAAGGAAAAAAAAACTCTTGTATAAAACAAATATATGATGGCAAGGGGCTTGATACGAGTAATAACCCAACTTGTGGCAAGTCAGCTCTGGGAACAATCACTTGTGGCTCCACTATGCCGAGCCACTTGTGATATTCCCTGAGCTGACTTGCCACTCGCTGTGGTATTACTCATATCAAGCCCCTTACCATCACGTGTCCCCAATGCCCAAGTCACTCCCCCCCCCACCTTGTGATTGCCAGCAACTCCCCATCCAAACCTATAGGTGGCTTCAGGGTTTCTCTTCCCTATGGGCATGATCTTGCACTTCTTTGCGTTAAACTCCAGCTGCCACTCTTCCTACCGTTTTGCCAGTTTATTCAGATCTCTTCTCATTCTGCCCACCCCATCTGGGTCATCTACTATGTTTTAGATCTTGGTGTCATCTGCAAACAGACAAACCTTACCCTCCAGTCCATCTGCAATGTCACTGATGAAGATATTGAAGAGGACTGGCCCCAGGACTGATCCCTGAGGTACCCCACTTCTGACATGCATCTCTTCCGACTGTATACCATTTACCACCACTCTCTGTTTTCTGCCTGTCAACCAGTTTGCCACCCAGTTGACCAACTTCTGACCCACCCTGAGCCTACCCAGCTTATTAAATCAATTTTCAGTGTGGAATGGTATTGAAAGCTTTGCTGAAGTCAAGGTAGGCAACATCAACTGCACCCCCTTGGTCCACCACTCAGGTTACCCAGTCAAAGAAAGCTATGACATTTGTTTGACGTGACCTTCCTGTTGTAAACCCATGCTGTCTTGAATCCTGTGCTCCTAAGGATTTCAGGTGTTGCACTATCCTTTCCTTAAGGAGTGCCTCCATAATCTTGCCCACTACTGAGGTAAGACGGACTGGTCTGTAGTTCCCTGGCTCCTCTCTGCTACCACTCTTGTGGAGCAGGATCACATGAGCCTTTCTCCAGTCTTCTGGAACCTCTCCTGTACTCAGAGACTCACAAAACAGTTCTGGTAATGGCTCAGCTAGTTCCATCCTTAGCTCCTTTAGTACCCTGGGATGTATGCTATCAGGTCCTATTGCCTTGACCACCCTGAGCTTAGCAAGCTCTTGCATGAGCCTTTCTTTTGCGAAGGGACTTGTGCACATCTCCCTCTCCCCTGGTCCATGGTGCTGAACTGTGGGCTAGGTAGAGGGCACCGTCCATCAGGCAGTGCTTATACCTAAATAACTGCCCAATCCTAGCATCAGCTTCCTTAGCAACTAAGTTGATGTGGTGGGCAAAAGAAAGAGAACTATCCAGGGTAAACCCAAGATATTTGAAACTGTGCACCATTTCTAATGGGGTGCTTTGAGAGTTCACTGTGTGTAACTGATGGGATTTATACAGGTTATGGGGAAGACAAACAGCATAGTTTTCAGGGGTCTTTTTGTAGTTTAAAAAGGAGTTTGGAGTTGCTGAACTAGGTCTCAACTGCTGCAAAGTTGCACTACATCCATTGTTCTAGTACAACTGGGTCCAAGTTGCTGGAAAAGAGTACCGCATTGTCACTCAAAGAAAAGAACCTTATCCTGACATGCCATGGGGAGATTGTTCAAGAACAGGCTGAAAAGCAAGGGGCCCTGGATTGACCCCTGGCATACCCCTGTAACTACAGCCAGGCTCTCGGAGAGGATGTCAGCAATTTTCACTTATGTTCGCCCAGTGAGGTAGCTCCTAAACCATCTCACAGTTTCTGGACAGTCTCCCAACTGGGCTAACCGCCTCAGCAGATGGTCATGGTTGACCATATCAAAGACCTTGGTGAGGTCAGTATATATCACCCCCACCAGCTGGCCATGGTCAAGAGCTTCATGGATGTAACCTGAGAACTCAACTAAGGCGGTGGTGGTGCTGTGTAGTTTTTGAAAGCTATGCTGCTCCGGGAATTGCAGCTGATATTTGTCAAGGTGATCGGCGAGCTGGTCATACACAATACACTCTAGGGCTTTGGAGAGAGGGGGGAGACTAGAGATCAGCCTATAATTGCTGTGACTTGATCTGTCCCCATGTTTGAAGATGGAGGTGACCACAGCAGACTTCCACGCCTGTGAGAATTTGTTGGTTGTAAGCAAGAGATTAAGCATTCTGGTAAGTGGTGGTAATAATTCATCTAGGGTTAGGGCAATGAGTTTCATGTCAAGACAAGTTATGGACCAGATGACTAATGTTTTTTATTCAAGTATCTGTTGACTCATGTTCAGCATGGTATTCGTTCCTTACACGACACAGAGACTGCCCTGGTGAGGATCACAAACTCTGCTATCAGGCCACAGATTCCAGGAATCTAGTGGCCTCAGTGTTCATGGACCTCACCAAAGCATCTAGCTTAGCTGACCATGGTTACAGCTACGGTCACCGACATACTGGTATCTCTCCAAAAACATCACTAACTGGTTCAGGGACTATCTCTCGGGCCACGAACACAGCACCATTAGCCAGAATCATTATTACAGCTAGTCGTGGTGTGCCACAGTACTCCATTTTTGGGGCCTCTACTTTTTTTTTTTGTTAATTTTTAAAATAACCTGCCTTCATCTTGTCCACTTTCTGAAATGCCTCTTTATTGAGCCAATGCAGTCATTGTTAGGAAGCAGAGAGATGTGGGCCATAAATAGTAAAGCTCCAAAAAGAGTTTGTTAATCTGCAAACATGGTTCAGTGGCTGGGGGATGGTCCTTAACACTGGGGAAAAAAAAAAAACTAAAGCTATGAGCACGGTTGGGACAGCGGGTAGGATAAGGTATAGTGCTCACTCGGGTGGCAGAATCAGGAAAGAGAATGGTGGGGGATGAGGAGGAAGGCTAGGACCCTGGATGAACAGTAGGTCCCAGGGTTATATAAGTAACTGAGACAGACTGGATAGACCATTGGTTTACTTTTTTTTTTTTTTTTTTTTAATATAAACACTATGCTTTTTACATCCTTGTCCGCCAGCACCCATCGGTCCAAATGCACACCTGGCCCTGCCACACACCCCAGGACTTAACCGACCCCAAAACACCCCCAGCTTAACCTCCCATATAAGGCCACGGGGGGGGGGGGGCATATTTCCCCTCCAATGAAGACTGAAAGTTTGAACTCAGGAATCAGAGCCTGGTTGGTGGCACGGTGTTACACGAGGTCCCTGCACCATAACTGGTGCCCTCAGAAGTACACCGTAGACAGCTAGTGCTTAGGCATATGTTATATACCAACATATAGGGCCAAGGACATCTACCATACAAGAGCAAATGTCAGGATATGTACGCATATTGTAATACACTTTGCTTGCTAATACATATATTCTTCTGTGTATTTCTTACTTGTAAGATGCCAAGACACCTGTGTCCTTGGAATAATTATGATATGCAAGTCGGCATTGCCGCCTTTTGGTGATTTGTACTACTACACTGAGTTATGTAAGACTGTGTAAGAACTTTTGTTTCACAAACTGATGACTACTACAAAATTGTATAATGTTATCTTGGACCGTGGAGCCTCCTCTGATTTAGCCAAAAGGGCTCATCTCTGTAACTAGAAATGTTTCTATCTTACAGTAACCATAGTAATTATCATAGGTATACAATGTGATACACTAGTCTTGTACTTCGGAGATCCCAAGAGACACAAAGAAACCTCAAGGTATAGGGAACGCTTAGCACTGACTCCCAGTTCGTATTGGTAAGAACTGCTTAGGGCAACTGTGATTTTATCCTTTTTGGTAGTAATAAACAAGTTTATTACCCTTATGCAACGTGTCTGTAATTACCTGCATTCCCAATATTGCCAAGAAGTGTCAGTGGCTCAGTAGGTAGCACACTCGCCTCTGAGGCCGGAAGATCAGAGGGCAGTGGGTTCAGTTCCCACATCTGGCACTTGGGTTAATATCCCAGTATTGACACTGTAGTGCAGCATGAGAGGAGTGGCGGAGTGCTGCACTTCTGAGGTGCCGTCTTTCGGATGAGACGTTAAACCGAGGTCCCACCTGCCTGGACTGGTGGTAGTTCAGGTGGATGTCAAAGATCCCATGGCACTTATCGAAAAGAGTAGGGGAAGGTTTTTATTAATAAACAGAACAACAAATCAGAAAAACAGTAATACAATTCATGGAAAATAAGAAAAAAAAAAAAAAGAATATCAGCAGTACTCAATTCTCTCACAGCACAATGATTCAACCTATTTTGTCTTTCAAAAAAGGAACCTCTTTCCACCTCATTAGCCATACATTTTTGGACAAACATTTGCGTTCAGAATCACATTGTAACAACAAATCATGTTCAACATGTTGAACAACTTCAAGTGGTGAGTGGTATAACTGCTGTAGAGTAAGGTGACATCTGGCATGCCATAAATGAAACTTGAACATAGCGAACAGCAGCCGTACTACACCTGCATACAACAAAGCAAAAATGTAGCAAAAAACCTCCCACAACTTCCAGATATGTAACAGCCCGCCAGAAAGGCTGGCTCAACGGGCAGAAAGGGTCATCCAGAATTCTTGCACAAAGGGGCAGGAAACAAAAAAATGGGACATTGTTTCCTCCTGATTAATGCAAGTATCTCTCGGACAAGTACGTTCAGTAACCATTTTATGCTTTAAATTCCCCCTAACACTGAGTCGCCCATGACAACTAAGCCATAAAAACATCCCATAATCTAGGTGGAATCCATTTATCTACCAAACTTTTGAGGTTATCATCAACATGACCATCCGGTACATCCTTAAACATGGGGACTATGGAATGTGCTTTAGATTGTAGGACATCATAAATATATTTGTGCGATTTGCAATACACATGGGCCGGAAGTAACTTCCATCTATTAAGTTTCGATATCACAGGTCTGACATAAAATTGGGTAACTAGAAGTGTGTAAATTTTTCTGGCTCAAACCTGGCCACTCTGAGGACAATTTAGGTAACCAACCATATGCATAAATCACCCATAACGCAGAGTGTGGACGACTAAAGCCTAGTAAATTCCAATGAAAAAAAAAAAAATACTATAGTAAAAAGTAATTGGATTCACACAATTCAAACCACCCTGTGCAATAGGAAGATACAACACATCTCTTTTAAATGGGATTTAGGAGACTCCCCCAAATAATTTGAAAAAAAAAAAAACACCCAATAAAGTGGCTTCCAAACCAGAAGGAATGGGGTATACTGCACTAAGGTATAAAAATTGAGGGAGAAGTAAAGATTTAGTAATGATAACCTTTTCCTGTTTAGTTTGCTGCCAAGACTTCCATAATCTGATTCTGGACTGAACTGCCTCAATTTTAGCTGACCAATTACGTAACGCATTATCACCTTTACCAAAATCAATACCTAAAATTAGGACCGGGCCCAGTACAACAGGAATGCCTTGCAGCTCCGTAACCTCAGGAATGGCAGTATGTAGAGGATAAAAAAAACCAAAAAACTTAAGATTTATTAAGGGAGGAACCTGCAACATCAGATAAATTAGAAAAATGATGTACTGTAACACCTTATCTCCAGAGGTCAAATCAGCAACAAAGACACAAACATCATCAGCATAAGTCGAAAATTTGGCCTCAAGGGTACTATGAGGGGAAGCAATACCAAGAATCTGCACATCTTGGGCAATTGTACGTAAAAGCGGATCCAAACTAAAAACAAAGCAATGGACTCAGAGGGCAACCTTGTCTCACCCCCCAAACGAATAAGGATATAGGAACCCAACTAACCATTTACCAAGGGCATAGCATAAGCATGACTATAAAGCAAAGCAATCCAGGTTATAAAGCGATCAGGAACCCCATAGGTTCGTAAAACCTGAAACAAATAACTATGCGGGACCTGATCAAAGGCCCTTTGTTGATCCAAGGACATAAGAAAACCCTTTATAACATCAACTTTACCAAGCTCTATTAGTTCCCGAAGCAAAAGGAGATTATTATAGATAGATCTGCCTGGTACTGAACAGGACTGGAGTAGGGAAATCAACTGTGGAGCTATGGACAACAATCTGATATTCAATGTTTTCATTAAAATTTTAAAATCCGTATTAAGGAAACTTAAAGGCCTCCAATTGGAAAGTAAAGTTCTATCACCTTTCTTACATAACAAAATCTGAACTGAAGTACAAAAATGGAAATCGAGAGTGTGACGTTGCAAAACCCAATTAAACACTACTGTGAGCACATCACAAACCAAAGAACTACAGGTTTTATAAAATTCTGCAGGCAAGCCATCAATACCAGGCTCGTGTTATTCGTGAACGGAAATTTCCTTTAACCTCTATCAACACTAATCGGAGCAACTAAAGCCCGTAATAGTATATCAGAACAAGGCAATATGGAGAGGGAAAGAATTGTTCTACACCAGCGCTATCCACTGGAGATGCAGCATATAAGTCTGAAAAATGCGAGGAGACTGCTCGCAAGATATCCGGAAATGCAGTGTAACTAGTACCAGCAGTATCCAGTGGCAGAGCTAGAAGGGGTGGTGGTGGCCCCTCCTGGCTGGCCTAGTGCGAGTAGTGGTGCCCCACCACCATCTTTATTCAATGTTTAGTGCCCATTGTGGAGTCCATTACTGACTGAATGCCCCCCGGCTCCCAAATGCTCCCAAACCTGGCTCCACCACTGGCAGTATCCACAACTTCAGTCAGAATGCGATCTGCAGAACGCCCATGACTACAATCCAAAACATCCCCCAAAGCAGATTTATTAGCAGAACAAACCCTATGCTCATGTAACAGGGAAGTAGCTCTAGTATACTGTAGTGCAGCCATTTCTTCTTTTACATTCTGTACCTGTGCTGTCAAAGATAAGCCTTGTGAGTGTATAGCTGAAAATAACGTTTCCAACTACACACGTAAAGACAAATATCTCTTATATTTAGTCACTGCAGCATATTTAGATGTCCTCCTAGCCAAAGTAGAGATTTCAGATTTAGTGAGTAGCCACCAATCTAACAAATCTTCGGAAAGTCCAGATAGTGACATACGAGCTTTCAACAAATCATGAACTTGGGCCAAAAACCTGTCATCAAGTAGCAGTAAAGAATACAGTTTCCAATATCCCTGCCCCAGTTTAGCATGAGGGCCTACCCCTAACATGGCAGTTACCACATTATGGTCTGAAATCTCCACTGGAATGGTCTGAGCTTTAATCACCCTCAAAGCTGCAGAGACAAAAAGAAAATCAATCCTAGTGGATAAGGAGCCCTTAAAAAAAGTACGTCCACCAGTAGGATGACAAACCCTATAAACATCCTGTAAACGACCCTGGACAATAATGTGATTGAGACAATGTATATCACAGAAATCCTTATCAGTCCAGGCCCCCTGATCTGATTTATGCACTACACAATTAAAGTCACCACCCCATATGGGAAAGCGTGATGTGAACAAAAAAGGCTGCACCTCAAGAAAGAGATCCACTCGACCTCCTTTCTTCGTAACTGGTGCATAAATCACAATTAAACTCCAAGTGTAATGTAAATAATTAAAATCCAATATTATGGCCCGTCCCATAAGCAGTTCAACCAACTTGGTAACATGAAATCCATCACCCCTAAACAACACCCCAACACCATTACATGTGTCTAATCCTAAAGAAAAAAGAAAAAAAAAAAAAAAAAGGACCCCATCGCCAAAGCTTTTTGGCCATATTAACCAAAGGAAGGGTATTGAGACGGGTATCCTGAATAAGGCAAATATCACACGCCAAATCACTCAAAAGTTGAAAAGTAATCAGGCGCCTAAAAGCATTTTTCACACTGTTCACATTGAAGGTGGCTACAGTGAGATGAAATGCCACGGCTGTGAAAGAGAATCAGATAAAGGGTCGAAATAAAAATAAGTCAACATCAAGTAACCCTTCCCTTTCTAGTACTTCTCCGGGGTCTCACCCCCGACCATGAGGGTCGAGTATCCATAGGCAACTCCTTTGATTTATCATTCTCAGAATCAGAGGATACCATAGGTTGTGAGGTGGTGTCAGAATCAGCTTCCACATCAGAAGACAGAGTGTGAAGGGACAGGACCTCAAATTTATTACTTAGGGGAACAGAGCCACCAGGAGAAGATGGTTTAGCCAATTTGGCCCTACCTGTAGTCTGTTTTGGAGCCCGTTTCTTTGTCTGAACACTAGGCTCAGGAGGGAGCATAATAATAATATCCAAAGGTTTGTCAGGGACAGGCATAGGTTCAGCAGGAACCGGAGAAACAACAGAAAGAGGGGAAGGGGGGCATAGAGGAAGGGTCCTGTACAACCGCTCGTGGAACTTCCTGTAAAAGGAGGCTCAGAGAAAGGTTCAGATATTGAAACCACTGACTGAGGAGCAGGCACCGCAATATCAGGGCATAAACGGGGACCAGTGACTACCTTAACATGCGAAGAAAGAGACTTTGCCATAGCAATATCCTTTTTCTGGGCATTAAGAAGGATCACATCCTGATCCAGGCTATCTTCCCTGTTGTGGGAAGCCCAAGGACAGGATCTAAAACCATGACCTAGTTCTTCACACAGGTTACATTTTCGTTCAGAATTACAATCTGCACTAGCATGGCCAAAAGCCAAACAAAGGGAAAATCGTAGTCTATCACAGGCAGCACTGAGATGGGAAGGGGAGCCACATTTAAAACAGATACTGAGGCGTGCCCCACATAGAAGCAATGCCCCCATTCCCTACCTAAAAACAAACTATTAGGTAAGTGTATGGGATCCACATTCGTATTTCTAAGTCGCATCCTATAACGCCAACCACCAGTCCACAAGTGTTCAGAGTCAAATATAGGCTGTGGCAACCCCAAGACATAACAGCGTTTAGCGAACCAATGCGTAATATCACTAGCTGCTACGTTCTCATTTCTAAACAAAATGGTGACAGTTTTAATAGAAGGTCTAGTAAGTGGGATAGCCCAAAATGGTAGCCACAACTCAGTGTATTTAAGAGTATCATACTTTGTCCAAAATCGATCTAATCCTCTAGGGCTTTGAAACCTAAAGTCATAAGGAAGAACCTTATACATGAATCAATGCAAATATTTAGTTTGTAAAAAAACCAAAGATCCTTTCAAAAGTGACTTTCCCACATAGAGACGATCTGGAGCTACATCAAGACTCACAATATACTGAAGGCGGACCGCATTCCATCGCTGAAGAGGAGAGTAAGAGTTCCGAAACGTATCCTTTCTACGAAAGTCTTCCCAAGTAGATTTAGCCTTGTCCCTAAGGTCAGGAGAAGGGCCCGGAGGAGGGTCAGGGAGCAGGACATCCATGTCCGTCCTATCACCCCACGCTGGTCCCCTAGAGCTAGGGCCTTCATCACCCGAAGAGGAGGGAGGCAAAGAAGGAACTTTAGCCAGCAGAGTAGTATCCAATGCAGGATGCTGAACATCCTCAAAACGCAAATCCAAATCCGGGCTACCAGGCAAAGGTGGAGGCATGTCTATCAAGGGGGGCTGTTGCCCTCCACAACCAAGTATCGGGCTATGGGCAGGGTCAGGTATCCAATGCCCTGAACCACCTGGTTTCCAACCCGCACTCCGCAGGGAGGCCTCTGAAGAGACAGGTAGTAGGCTAGAACAAGGCAACAGAGCAGGAGGAGGCGAGACAGTCTGCGCATTAGGAGGTGAAACACACGGTCTAGAATGCATAGTACTCACAAAGTCACGAGGTAGAGTCGCCACCAAGTTCAAAGGTGGAGAAGACATTGCTCGATCCAGATTTGTAGGAACCAAAAATTCCAACGGAGCACGGTGCAACACCGGTAGGACCGGTGCTACAGAAGATTGTTACCGACTCTGCACTTCCAAAGAGCCCGAAGGTACCGCATCCGTAATGAAAGCAGGAAGATCCACCACAGTCCCTAGTTCTGGCGACAGAGTCCGTGTCCCAGGAGAGGCCGACTCAAAAGGGCTAACGGCATCAACAACAGCAAGTACCTGGTCCCAATGTGCAGCAAGGAGGGACTTCAACCAAAGTTCATCAGCAGGCAAAAAATCTGACGATGCAGAGGCAGACTGAACAGGTAAAGATTCATCTGGTACAGCAAGATCCACAAGCATATCAACAAAACGGTCAGACGTCCTCAGTACTTCAGGCTCCAAAGCTGGACCTGCAGGAGCGGAGCTCTGCTCTCCTGCAGGTACACCAGCAGAATGACCGGGTCCCATGAACGAATCCATGGTCCAACAGCATCTCCACACAGAGTAGGGGTACTTTATTAAGCAAGAAACACAACATCACACAAAATAGGAAAAAGTAACAGTTGAAACATTACAAAAAATATCTGAAAATTGCAAAAGAAAAAAACGAAAAATTAACAAAAAGAAAAAGCTTTCCATAAATGAATGACATAAGATCTGGAAAAATTTTTTCCATCCTGAAAGCGAACAGTTTGTAAGTCAGCAACAACAGCAGAGAGAATAACATCAAAATTCGTATGAAGTTGTTGCAACACAAAATAACAACGAGCTTGCCATAAATAATATTGTAAGAGTGCAAAAAAAACATTCAACGTACTTCTATGGTATCGGCCCCAATTCCCAGAATAATCACCTAATACCAGAGTACTGTAAGAAATTAACTGTAGGTGTGGCATATTCCAGTGCCTAGCTGCAAATTCCCAAAACCTCTGACTAGCAGGACAGTCGATAAAAGGAAATGAGACTGGCTTTCTTCAATATTAATCAATCTGGTCTTAAACAATATCTATCAGTCACTGGTTTATACTTTAGATTTCCCAACTCCTAAGCGACCATGAGCGAGATCCACATGATATCCCAAATTTTAACGAGAATTCTATTATCAGTCAATTTACCAAATGCATACTTCTAGTAGATGGGGAGCAAGATGGAAAGAGTAATATTACTTTTTGTACATCATACAATATGTACTCATAAAAGGATTTCTATGTAAAGAATTAATTTATGTAAGGAATCTTCCATTTGAACAATTTCTTCAAAGCCGAGATACCATAATGTGGTAAACCATCTGATAATAATATTCTAGGGGGAAGAAGAGACCATTTAAAAAAATATTTGTGCCATATAGATTTAATCCAGAATTGCCAAGGAAGAGACGGTGCACACCAAATGAATGAAAAGGAGGAAAATAAAAAAATAGAATGAAAAAAAATTACAGGATTAATCATATGTAATCCACCTTCTCTATATCTGAGATACGTGTATTCTCTCTTCACAGGGTTTAATCTATTGCCCCATAACATCTGAAAGAAAATACTATAAATCCTAGTTTCTAACGAAAGCGGGTGGAAAAGGTGACTTAGATAAAGAAAAATGGACAAAACAAATTTTAATGATTAAGACTCTTTTTTTCCCCAAACTTCCAGCTCTTCCACTGATGAACTTTAAGTTCACCCAATCCTAACTGCTTTTCCCAATTATAGAATTCCATATTATCTATCCCAAACCAGACACCCAGTATTTTCTGAGGCCCAGGTACTAAGGGAATATCAAACAGTTCGATAAGTCCGGAACAAATGGACCCAATTGCATAACAAAACTTTTTGTGATGTTAAGAGAGGCGCCAGAGTATCTACTAAAGAAAAGAAAAAACTCTAAGGCTTTTCTCAAAGAGGTTGAGTCAGCTAAAGAAGGTAGCGTCATCCATGAAAAGCAGTAACTTTAACCATTTCAGGTCTGCAGAAGGAGCAATACCTGAAATAGAGGTGTCACAAATAATGCTTCTAATCACTGGATCCAGAATGAAAGTGTATAATAAGGGGCTTAAGGACATCCTTGTCTGACACCTCAGGAAATTTTTACTTTCTCCCCTAACAGGCCGTTTACTATTGGAACTGAGACTGCAGATTTATACAACTGAGAAATCCAATGTACAAAAGTATCAGGAATTCCGTAACAGAAAGAACAAAATACAAATAAGAATGACTGACTGCATCAAGCGCTTTGGATTGATCCAAGGCTGCAATCAATTCTGAAGAAAAAAATTAGCTTGACATGCAAAAGATCTCGAAGCAAAAAGAGATTATGCTGGATTTTCCTAGTTTTTAATGCTTTGCGTTTGTGCAGGGTGAACTAAAAGCCTAGCCAATTTCTCCAATCTATTATTCAAAATTTTAGATAAAATCTTATAATCACTGTTTAGTAAACAAATTGGTCTCAATTTGAGAGCGTTTTATCCCCTTTTATAAATGAAAGTCATTAGGACATTGAAAAATCTTGGCAGGAGGTCCCTGATGACAGATAACAATTAAACACAATAGGAAGAAAAAAACCCATGTATTCTATGCATTTTTATAGAACTCATTGGTATCCCATCTATACCAGGGGAAGATCGAGCTTCAATTGTTTAATGACTTCAATCACTCGAAGTGGAAATAGGTAGTTGTAAAGACCGGACCAGATCACAAGGCAGATGGGAAGAAGAAAAACTGTACTTGAGAGAGAATCCGTAGAAAGAACCTGTGGGGATGAAAATAAGTCTGAAGATAATGTTGTACTACATGTAGCATACCTATATCAGTGGTAATAAGCTCATTATTAGCATCAAGTAAACCAGTTATGATAGTATTCCGTAAAGTGTGTTTTACATGCATGAAAGGATCAACCATTGGAGAGTTTTTGAAATTAAAGCGAAATTCCAGATCCAAAGACTTGGCTCTATTGTATTGATATGTTTTCATTTGCTGCTTAATATTCTTTATTTGAGAAAAGAAAAAGGTCATGATTGTTTGGAGAGGAATGACATGAGTCTATATAACTGGTTTCTAAGAACTAAATATGTCCTATATTCATCCTGCACCTAGTCTTACCCCAGGTCTGAAATAAATGTTTAACCTCAAGTTTAAATTGTTTCCACCACTCATATGGGAGGAAAATAGAGCCAAAGTAGAAGATTTTGCAGCTAAAAAATTCCAGTTTAGAGAAAGAAGCAGGGTCTGAGAGAAAAGAAGTGTTCAACCTCCACCGTGACATGCAAGAATGTAATCTAGGAGGAAGATTTCGTAAGACAAAGTACAAAATAAGATATGGTGATCAGAGAATTCCACGGAACTGCAATACAAGACAAAACCTGAAGATAGTGTGAAGTAAAAACATATCTATCCTAGTGGCAAATGTATGTCTATGGTAAGTATTACCATTCGTAGAGGTGTAAGCTACAGGGCGTCCGTAAGCCCAGCATCTGTTACCACCTCTAATAATGCATTTGAGTCGTAATACCTTTTCCCTTGTGTTTTACGGAGCTGAATATCAAGGAACAATTAAAATCTCCTCCCAAACTAAATGTTTCCTGGTGAATAAATAGGGTTTAATTTCTGTAAACAGCGCTAATCGACCTGTTTTAGTCTTAGGCTATAAACATTTAGAAAGCGAAAAGATATTCACCCCATGAGCAGTCTAATATAAGAGCTCTACCAGGTGATAAATCAATAACCTTCGTGATTTTAAAAGAAGAATCACCAAATAATATAGCGACTCCATCTCGATTTCAGTACCAAAAGACCAAAAGATGGGCCACAAGTCCATAATCTTTTCAATCTGTGTTCCTCAGAAATGGAAGACACCCTTGTTGCTTGCAAAATATAACATCCAACTTCAGGAATGTAAGATATGAAAATATGGATATTTGCCTTTGAAAGGATTTTAGGCTACACACATTAAAAGAAGCAAATTTCAAAGAGGCCGTGGGATGACTTATGAACTACACTTTTGGCTTACTTTCCTTTTCTTTCCTTTTTTCCCTTTTCTATCTTTAACAAGCTCTGTAGATTTACTATCGTCCTCGTCAGTTATAATTTCAGAGTGATGAGAGGCCTCAGACTCCATATCTGAGTCTCTAACTTCATCCTGAAGGGAAAGAAATTTTTCAGTTACCACGGACTGATTTAGGGCAGTTTTGAGGATGCTCTAGTGAACCTCCTGCCTTTAATGGTTTCAAAAGGGGTGGCATAATAGAGACCTGACTCTGGCTGTCTCCTGATGGAGGGGACGGATGTACAGTATCCTGAGGGTCAGTAACCACAGGTGGCACAGACTTAGCAGCATCTGGGGTGAGCGGGTAAAACAGAAGCTTGCTTTGGGGAGGGTACCCTTGTCACCCGGAGTTTGCAATTTGGCCTGGGCATTTCAAAGCAAACCATCCTGGTCTAAACCGTCAGAGCAATTATGCCTAGCCCAGGGACATTGATGGAAGGCATGGCCTTTGCTTCAAAGATTACATTGGAAGATATTTGTACACATGTCCACTGAATGCCCAAACCCCACATAAAGGACACGTCATCATGTCATGAACACTACTGATGTGTGTCCTATCCCACATTTATAACAAGCCTTAGGCTGCCCCCATAAAGCAAACTCTCTATCCTTTCCCAAAAGAAACTGTTCGGCAAATGAATAATCTCAGAATGGACTTGTAGCAATTTCACTTTAAATTTCCATCCCCTGTCCAAATGCCTTCAATATCAAAAGAGCTTCAGGTGGCCCAAACCTCACATTTGGATTGCAACCATCGGTAAATATCATTGACATTAACCCCTCGCTTTCTGAACATAATTGTGACAAACCTAATCAATGGTTTAGTTAAAGGAATGGCAAAAAGGAAGCCACACCGGTGATTTTTTGGTTAGCATATTTGTCCCAGAATCTGTTCATAAGGGCATTAGTTTGAAAGCTAATGTCAAAGGAATCTTCCCAGAGACATGAATGAGGGCATACACATCCTTGGCACAAAACCCATTTTAGACTGCAGAAGTTGTTTAAACACATAGTATCTATCAGGGTGCTCCTGCAAACCCCTCTATATTTCAAACGCAGCGCTGCTTGACGAGGGCTTGTTCCAACTTACTTGAATAACTCAGACATTGTGGGTTTGGAAGTGTGGCTTGGTAAGGGGTAGTAAGGCCCGTAGAACCAGCAGAAACATCAGGAGTTCAGTCACAAGCCCACCCCTACCCTCCTCGAAGTAGATGGCTGTGGGGAACGTTAGAAATCATCTCAGGTGTCTTCCTACCTGAAAGCGGAGTCCAGTCCAAATCAGGAGCCCAAACTCCTGAAGCATTCCTCTTCCAACCGGCCTCCATAAGCGCCACTTCTTCCGACCAGTCTGCAGAGCTGTTGATACTTCCTCCTTCCTGCAGCCCGAATTGTTGCTTCACTAAATGCGTCGTACACGGTGCATCGCTATTAGCGGTCCTCCCGGAAACCATCTCCCGTGAGAGCAGTTCCTTCCCCTGAATTTGCGGCGTATTAAGATCTCCGGTAGCTGAATCTCCGTCGCTGGGCAAAGGAAGAACAGGCAATGGATCCGAAATAGAAGGCACCGCAGTAAGTGTCGAAAAAGGCTTATTCTCATGTTGAACTGGCGATTGTGGTAAAGTTTGAGCTGCTAAAAGCGAACTTGCAATAGCGTTTTCCCCTAGCATAGCAAGAGCAACAGAGCTCTCTCCCCTGCATTCTTGCACCTCCTCCTCCATCCCGACCTCAGGAACGTCTGCCATGTCGGGTGCTGACGTCAGCGAGAGTCCCTACCAGCCACTGACCAGCAGCCAGTAGGGGAATTTCCCCAGTGTCCTGGCCAACTTTCCCTCATTCACTAAAAATATCACCAACAGCTTAATCTAGTTCAAGGTCAGTTGGCATTCATCTGTATCCCCCTCCCATGGGTGTGCCTGAAAATAGGCAGGATTTGTCTAGTGCACTTACCCGGTCAACAAAAACTAAATAAATAAAAAGAACCTGAAAGTGAGGTTTAGACCTCCTGACAGCGGGATCTGCTTGCCTGGGGGTAGATGTCATCACACGGTGGTGGAGCCTCCCCTGTTTTTTCTGTTTCTCTCCTCAGGAAGCGTGACATGCAATGACGTTGGGGTGGAAAGGCTGAAGGTCTGACACACCTCCCAAAAGAGACAGCCCTAGCTGTCGAACCCCTGGCTGCCACAAGGGGTCACACAAACACCAGCGACTCCCTCCCCCTCCAAAGGAGGAAGAGAGTCCATAGGACACTCGATTCTCCTCACCAGTCGGTCCTATAACTTCCCAGGGTAGTTCCCGAACCCGGGTCATTGGTGTCGTGAGCGGTAGCACTACAGCTGTGCTGGTGGGCAGGCCATTGGTCTTTTTCTGCCACCACTATGTTTCTATGTAAGCAAAGAAACACAAACGCTGTCACCAGAAAAAGACTATTGGTCCATCCAACCTGCCCATTTGACCTTTTCCTATCCAGTGACCTATACGTACATGACCAGGATGTTTGTACCAACACCACCTTTGCTCCATTCCATACTGCTACTCCTTGTGAAACTATGAAACACTACTCTGTCCCAGCCGTGCATGTCCCCCCTCAGCTTTCTGTTGTTAGATGTGAACACGTTTAAAACTCACCAGCCCCTTCTTAAAGCTTTTGTCCTGCATAGCCCTGATCTCAGTCTTTCAAAGCAGGATTAGACAGATGTCCAAGGGAGAACAATACTGTGGGATGCACAGCATGAGTGGGACAGCCCGGCTGTTAAGCTTGGATATGTGTGGCCACACCTGTGGGTATAGTCCATGCCAAGCAGCAGAAGAAAGGTGAGCGAGATATGACAGAGTCTCTTCCTTCATTACAGTAGTAAGATAATAACTTTTTGGTGCTTCTGTGTTGCAGCCTTTCGTCTGCTCAATGTTATGTTTGCACTAAAGAATCCAGAACTGTGTTCGATATTTCAGGTGGTGTCGGACTAGGACCTTTCACATTCAGAGCACTGGGCAGAAATCACATTGCATCAACACCCATCTCGGGCTTTCGCGATGCTTTGTTTTAATTAAACAGTCGGATTCCCCTGGTCCGCACCAGTTCTAAGTCAGCTGCTTGCTGCTGGACAATGAGGGACGCCAGTCGAGACCGGCGCCCGCCACAGCCCAGCTCATGTCCAGGAGGCAGTATAGTGTAGTGGTTTAAGGCTCTGAGCTGCAAACTTGGAGACCTGGGTTTGAATCCCACAGCCCCCACTTGCATACTGCGTGACCCTGAGCAAGTCACTTAACTTCCTTGTGCTCCCAGGTCGCACCTGGAAACAAGCTTCAGCTAAATGTCTTTCCTGGTTAAACAATTTCCCCTTTCCTTTCTAGAGACAGGACTGCTTCCCCCACCCTCTGGTCACCTCAAAGCTAATCCAGCATAGCGTGGTCATTTTGAGGGCGGCTGCACACTCGCTATCATGCACCGCTTCAGTCTCGTCTGTTAGTGCTTGAATTACTTATACAGGAATATAATGACATTTCCAGGGCAACTCGGGAAAACCGCAATGGAGTTGGGGGAAAAATATATCATAAGACTGGGAGAACAGTAAATATATTAAACAACTCGTTTCACAAAAGATTCCGATAGATACAGTATACTGCATAACAAAAAAAAAATAAAATAATAATAATCACAATTACCCACGGACAGGCGAACTGCCCGGTAGCCGCAATATCCACCTGGCAGACGTCCTGGCCCTGCGACCGCAGCCGCCCCCCTCCCAGTAACCGGCATCCCGTTCCCTGGCTCTTACCTCGAACTCCTTGATGTTGTTGGAAGTGACCAGCAGGCCGATGCCGATGGGGATAAAGATGATGCCGATGACAAAAAAGGCTGGAAGCACGGTGCCAGCAGTCAGGATCGGCTGCCAGGCAGGTAGTCTTTGTTGCTTGAATGCCGTGTTGTCCGGTTTCTTGCTCTTTACCGCCGGCCCCACAGCCCCGGAGTGATGGCCGTCCTCCTCCTTGGCACTGTAGCTCGACGCCATCATGGTTCCCTTCCTCCCGTCCCTCCGCTACAAAGTTGGCAGCGAGGTCGCCAAGTCTGGGACTCAACGCAGGCAGCCCGGCGAACCGAGGCCGGTTACCAAAAAACAAGCGCAGCAGACACGGACCCTTCCGAGTACAGAGTCCGAGCGATATCGACTGGCGAGCACTGCGGAATCTAGGCAGCTTCCTCAAACCAGCAAAACCTCTTCCGACAGCGGCGCCAGTGACGTCATCACGCGTTGTGATGATCATCAGGCGCGCTTTCTTCGCCATCATTATCGCCATCATTAGGGAGGTGTGGGGGAAGAAAGGAGCAGACTAGGTGGGCTGGTATGGCCCTTCGCCCTTTTCTGTCTGTGTGATTCTTTAATCATAGAGGAATGGCTCCTTCTGCTGAGATACAGGTGAGTGACGTGAGAGAGTTGCTAGCGGCGTTGCACTTAGAAATTGAATCCCGTCCCACCAGCCGAGGTTTAGTACATTGCTCACGGAGGTCCCCATTGTACCCCCTCCCCACCCTGCCTTTTTTTTTTTTTTGTTGGGGATACACACGCCATCTGTTGGGTTCAAAGCGCTGCCGCCAACAGCACACAACTTTACTCTAAAACTCAAAATATACTAGGCACGACATCGTAACAGTTGTCATTCTGTAGCGCTCCACATTGTCAGTGGGTAGTCCTTACATCTGGCTATAGTGCACCCCTGCCAGGCAGGGTTAAATTAAATCATATCAGGTTTATTTTTAAAAAGGCGCCTTTCCATAGTTCAAGGGCGCCTGTACATAGTATAGATATTATTATACAATGGCAAGAAAAAATCCTGGACTCTGACTGGTCAGTCTTGGACTGGACCTGTGATGTTATCCCAGCACAACATCACGGGTCTAGTCTCAGCCTCACTGTGAACCTGCAGATGAGCATGAGCATGCTGAGCATTTGCCTGCAGCCTCGTGCCCAACCACCTGAGGCGTGACGTTATCCCAGAACAACACACACCCTGTTGGGCATTATTGCTTAAGTACAGGGGGGAAGTGCTAGAGTGGGGGAGGTGGAGGAGGGTGGAAAGGGTGTGATGTGTGGGGTAGAGTAGGGTGTGAGAAGGCAGGGCAGGAAAATGGGATTGGCCAGCGGGAGAAGTGCCTGGAACTGGTTTGAAGAGGAATTAATGGGCCAGTTGTATGTAGCAGTCATATGAGCTGGAAGCAATCAGATGGCGATGTAGCGTGGCTCTGAAAGGGCCAAGTTTTGACATAGAGGAGATGTCTGGACTGAGTTCGTTTAGCCAGCTAGGTCCCCTATGGGCAAAGGATCTTTGTGCCTGGGAGGTGCGGCAACGGGGGACTTGGAGGAGTTGAGTTTCAGATTTCCTGGTGTTACGGGTATTCAGGCAGGGTTGCAGTAGTGCTTGGACACTGGGAGGTGCGAGGCCCATTGTAACTTTCTTAGCCATAGTGCATGTTAGATATCTTATGCAGCTGGAGAGTTGTAGCCATCCGGTATGTGCATATAGGTCACATGTATGTGTCAGACGGGCACCAGTGATGAGCCTACAAGTCTTGTTGAAAGATGTCTATATTCGTCGGAACACTGTGGTTGATGCAGAACCGTAGATGATTAGGCCGTAATCAATGATGGAGACCACTGAGCTCTGTACAGCAATCCTCAAGGCATCCGATGTAAGGTGACGTCTGTGGCGGTAAAGCAGGCCAAGCCGAGTATTTGCAGCTTTGGCAACACAGTGAATGTGGGAGCCATATGACAGGTGTAGGTCTAGATTATTACACAATAACATCATTGTATGGATAAGAACCTCTATTATTTTCTATTCACTTAAGAAACAAAGATATAATGCCTCACTAAAAATCTACTAAAAACATTGACATTTTTTATTTTATTTTGTATAATATAGAGCTATTGTATAATTGCAATAAGGCACTCCAAGGTGTGTGTTTATTGTGTAATAACGTCACTCCTGGGGTGGTGGAAGCACTCGGCATCGTCTCGTTCTTCAACCCACCCCAGGAGTGACGTTATTACACGATAACACACATCTTGTCGTGCCTTATTGCTTAAACATCAATCAATAATTCCATAACATTATAACAATATATAAAACCATAAAATATAAAACAACAGCCGGCCCGGTGGCGCAGAGGGCTGAGGCATTGAGCAGCACACCTCGCTCACGCCCGGCGACCGGGTTGAGGCGGACTCGGGCAACCGGTGGGTTGGCGGGGGAGTTAGGCTCGGCGTCCGGCGACAGCTCGCCTACTCGGTGGAGATTTAGCCATATTCCGGCTCTTGTCGACCCGGCGGAGGCTCGAGGAAGCACATGCCTGCACTGAGGATTGGTGGGACGCCGCCAAGCAGATCAGACGTTGACGTCGCTGGCATGACGTCGGGGATTATCTGCTAAGGGAGGAGAAAACAGGGAAAATGGAAGCCTGCCTCGTCCGGGAGGCGGGGCCCTGGGGCGTGCCAGCGATTTGCCAGCGCCCACTTGACAGTCCAGGGCGCGAAACTGTAGTTACGGAGTGCCCCCTACCTTGTCCCCGCCCGGGGGGTAAACCGCGGCTCCATGGGGGCCTGTGGACTGTGTGAGCTGGGTAGCGGGATGTCCGCGGGACAACGCCGAAGGGTCGGAGGAGGCAGGCTAGAGGAGAATAAAATACAATTTCAAAAAATATAAAACAATACAACCAATGGTTACCAGAAAAATGACAGCGACATTCTTCATCACAGAAAGCCAGGCCAAAGTGGTATGTTTTCAATTCTGTTTTAAAACTTTGGATGGTCAGGCATTCTCTTATTCAATGAGATTGAGAATTTCACAGGGTAGGGGCCACAAATGCAAATGAACAGGCCCCAGATGTTTGTAAACACACTCTAGGAATCTCTAGCAATTCCTCGTCAGTGAATCGAAGTGGTGGTAGGGAGAGAGGAGATCTTGCAAGTGGGGGGGGGGGTCCCTGGTCATGTATGGCTTGATAGATCAGCCAACCAATCTTGAAGGTGATACGCAGCCACACTGGCAGCCAGCAGCACAGGCGTAATATGGCTGGTCCTAGATTTACCAGTCAAAAGCCTGGCAGCCACGTTTTGCACCAGCTGCAGGTGGCAGATATGAACCCCCGGTAACCCTAGGTATAGGGCATTGCAGTAGTCAAGACGAGTGGTCACGGAGGCATGGACCAGTGTTGGAAGAGCCTTGGGAGGGACCAAGGGTTTCACCTGGGTGATATTCCTCTTATGGAAAAAAGAGGTCTTGACAACGGCTGACACCTGAGATTTCTGGGTCAGACCGCTGTTAAAAATAACACCCAGGGTCCGCACCTGATCTGGGGTGGTAAGCTGGATACCCCACAGCCAAAGACCCAAGGGTTGTCCCGCTGACACATCTCGCCCCCCGACGATCCGGGTTCACCACCAACACCTCGTTTTTATCTGGGTTCAACCTCTGTTAACTAGCACTCATCCAGTCCTGGATCTCTGATAGGCAGTTGTTAAACACCAAGAGAATATCTCCCTGTTCGGGTACAAAGGACATGTACAGTTGAGTATCGTCTGCATAGCAGTGAAAACTCAAACCATACCGTCTAATAATGTCTCCCAATGGCAGCATATACACAGTGAACAACATGGGCTTCCAAAATGGAGCCCTGCAGTACCCCGCAGGATAGGGGGAGAGGGATGGAGGAATAAATTCCTGAGACCACTCTCTGTGTCCTACCCTAGAGGAATGATCAGACCCATCTGAGGACATTACCAGACAGTCTACAGATAAACCGCAGGCACTCCAATAGCACAACATGGTCCACCGTGTCAAATGCCACCAAGAGATCAAGAAGCACCAAGATGGAACGAGTCCTCCAATCTCTTGTTAGGAGATCACGAAGCACCCAAACAAGGGCCATCTTGGTGCTATGCCTCTTCCTAAACCCAGACTGGAGAGAGCCATAGACATTGCGGATGAATAAATGATCATCCAGCTGCAGCGCAACCACCTTCTCAATAACCTTACCAACAAAGGGAAGGTTAGAGGCAGGTCTGTAGTTGGCAAGAATGTCTGTGTTAAGGGAGGGTTTTTTTCAGGAGTGGTCGTACACCCACCTCCTTCCGGAGGTCCAGAAAGACCCCCCTCCTCCAATGACCTCTAGACTATCTCAGCCAGAACCAGGCCGATTTCCTTAACGCACCCCACAAGGAAACGCGTTGGGCCCAGGTCCAAACTACAGCTGGTTGGCCGCAAAGTCTGGATGATCCTCACATTGTCCATGATGTCCAGCCGGCTAAAGTTGGACCAGACAAACCAGGTGCTTACGACCTCTGCAATCCCCCATATAGGGGGCTTGGCGGATATCGGACCTGATGGTGACAACCTTATCCGTGAAGAAGCGAGCAAACGCTTCACATCTTTCTTGTGACAAGGCCCCGCCAGACTGCAGACAGATTGGATTGCACAGTCTGTTGATAGTCGGGAAGACCTGAGCTGGTCGATTCTGTGCGGCAGCAATCTCCCTGGACAGGAATTCTGCCTTCCTATGGGTGATTGTCGATTAATATACAGTATAATAACCCATCAATCTAAGCCTGTCAACTTCCAGGCCCTACTTCTGTCAAGCCCTTTCTAACCTTTGACCCAATCTCTTCAGCTCCTTCAAGGTTTCATCAAACCATGGGGACCTTGGGTGAAAAGTAAGTGATCAAACAGCAACAGGTGCAGTGGAGTCCAGGGCATCTGACACTGCCATATTATAGGCAAGTACAAGATCCCCTGGACCCATGCTTCCACTCTCCAGGCCCGATAGGCCTAGCACTGCCGTTAGGCCCCCTGGGGTCACTCGCCTCAAAGGGCAGTACCGGACCATCTCTGTAGGGGTAAGCCCATTTGGGGGAGCCGCAAAACTGAACCCTGTGGTGTGATGGTCAGACCAACTGACAGGTTCCACCACCAAATCAGTGATCTCCATCCCCAGGAGGAACACCAGATCCAATGAGTGACCACCAGTGTGAGTCACGGAGGAAATAACCTGTGTGAGATATAGCGAAATCATAAGCAGGAGGAGAGCTTAACCAAAATGTGAGAGTTCATCGTCGAACCAGGCGCTGAAATCCCCTAGAATTAACTATCTGAGAGATCCCAATACCACGTCAACAATGAAGTCCACGCTCTCCAGCAGGAATTCTTTCCTGTCACTGGGTGGACAGTAGATGAGCAGAATCATGCAGCCCACACCCGCGCCCACGATACACTCAAAGGACATGGTGGACTCCACTGGCACATCCACAAAGCCCAGTTCTTCTTTAAAACAAATGGCTGCACCCCTGCCCCTACGATCCGTCCTCGGGCAGTGTATCACTGAATACCCATCTGGAACTGCAGATGCCAATATCGGGCCCGTGTTGTCATCCAACCAGGTCTTGATGATGCACACCTGATCAGATGAACCAACAAGATCTGCAGTTATAGCAGTCTTGTTTTTAATAGACCTGGCGTTGTACAACACCGCCTGAGTCAGATGGCCTGACGAGGAAGACCGCGCCACCTGCCTGTATAAAACAGAGCCCTTGGATATGGGAACCAGACAGGGAAAACCCCTATCCCGGTCCCATTTTGCCCCAGAGCATCTCCTTGTCCCCACAACTTCTATCCAGCCACCCCTTTCCATTTCCCCACCAGGTTCGGCCCCCCTTCGTCATACGCCTCCTGGCTATCCCCAAAGTGCAGCATCTAAAATATGTCACAGATGGCAAAGAGGGACAGTCAAAAGGACGGAGGTCCTGAAGTTTGGTGGGGGAATATTGCCTGACCATCTTTTTACCCTCCCAACACATCACAACACACAGCAGCAGTCAGTCCAGCAACCAACCAAACACAACAACCACTCACTCAAATAGCCACACTCAACCCCAGCAGTCTATCCTCACATCAAAAGACCAATCCCAAAAACACAATCCCTAACCCCAACTAATAAAATGAACTAATAAATTCTTATAGCAGGATGAGAGGATAATTACTATACAAGAGAGAAGTCACATCTATAACTCTCAGAGATGGGTATTTAATAGTCCCTGAAGAGCTCCCACCTCTCCAGAAAAAGAAGCTGCCTCCTGGTACTATCTCCCACATAGGCCAGGACTAAATCAGCAGTTTGTTAAAAGCAGCACAGTTTAAACAGGACACTCTCACTACCCACCAAGTCCAAGTGGTATAAAAAGAAGAGAGAGTCTAACCGTCCACCAAAAGGAATCGGGGCCCAGAAATAACTCCTTCACTGATGTAATGAAGGCTTCCATCAGAAAACGACCGCCCCCTCAGTCGATCAGAGAAACTCCCACAATGGGTAAACTTGGGTGATTCAGCCATTCACCAAGAGGTCACCGCCCTAAGGCCTCAGAGCATTGCTGTAGGTCTCGGTGGAGAACAGGTCCTCCAGCTCCCCCCCCCCCCCAGGAATCCAAAGAGCTCCTTACACTACAGCACTCACTTTCCAGCAGTCCTGAGTCCGAGCTCCCATACAGCCGTTAATCCTGGTTATTCCTTCCCTGGTTTCAGGCTGAAGCCCTACCCAAGTCCCATCATGGAATTTTATAAGGAGAATAGGGGGCCCCAAATCTGGGAAGCCCACAGACTCCTGCGTCCTTCAGATGAATTAGACTGGCAGGCAATTTCAGTCTTAGTCCCAGGACTTAGTGCGCCACCACAAATAGAACCTCCGCTCCCTCGTTCCAGCAGGGATCCTCAGGCACCTCGATGACTCCAAGCCAGACACCAGTGTCTAAAAACAGCACTTCGCTCCTCACAGGCTCTCCACCGGTCAAATCGACTCCCCCTTCCTTCTTCCAGACCGACTCCCCCTTCCTTCTTCCAAGCCAGACCAGAAAACAACCAGCCAGGTAAGGGAACGCATATAACATCATGTTCATAACCACATTAGTAGTCCAGAATAAACAAATTCCTGGCAATAAGCCACAGACCACTGGGAAAACAAAGTAACAGTTTGTACAACTAAAATCTCAACCCCTGACACGCTCCTCAAACTTACTACATCACTTCTTCACCCCTATTTGACTGCCACTAGCTCAACAAAACAAATAAAAAAAAATGTAACACACAAATAAAAATAACTAAAAACAAAATTAAAAAGTTTGACTAACAAAATCCTGCTCTAACGCTGCTGCATCTTGTGGCTAACCCAGCGTGGCAGCTGTCATGGAAAAGGCCATGCACTTGTTACCACCTGCCCTGATTTTTGCAGAATAGTCCTGATGTGGGCAACTGTGTCCTGCATAAAAACATGAAAAATACTGCTTGTCCTGACCTTATAATAGAAAAAATATTTTCCAACTTTTCTCTAAATGTTCCAGAAAACTATAATATCTTAACTAAAATACCTTAAAATGATAAGAAACAATAGGCACAACTGTAACCCCCCCCCCATGGTGGGGTCTTACCTAAATGCTGCCTCCCATTTGTGGTGCTGCAATGTAGCCGGTCCTGTATGGCCACTAAATGCTCATGCCGGCCCCGTTGATCTTTTGTATGCTGTGGGGGCTGGAGGCGCGAAGAAAATAAAGGAAAAGCCATATGCTGCAGTGGGCTGCGATCGCGCACAGCTCTGTACGCGGCTGCTGCAGTCAGCTCCTCACCCCTTTCCTCTCACACATAGTAGGAGCGCTGTGGTGCTCGCAATCGAAAGCCACATTGTGCGGCTGGTGAAGCAGCCTGTTGGAGTGTGCCCAGACCTGAGTAAGGAAAGTTGAAAGGGCGTTGGGAAGCACTAGGACACTTAGAAGAGCAGAAAATAAATGTTTAAAAAGCACTCTTACGTGCTAGTATTTAAAAGGACACCTGTAACTTTAAAGAGCAGCCGAGGCCACTCATAAATAATGAGCCGGCTGGTGTACCTGGGGGGATAATGCTACAGAGGTAGCGACGGACAGGGGATGCTTCTGCCAGAATTTAAACTGCATTTGCTAGATAGGGCAGAGGATCAGCCACAAATGTGTGTTTTTAAATAAATATGAAGATGTATGGTTTGCATGCATGTTTAATGTTAACATGGGACTCTGCTTAAAATGTTTTACTGGTGGCCATGTTTGCCAGTCTGGTGACCACTGAACAGCCAATCAGAACGCCAGGATCCCGGGGAGCTGTTGTGAAGGCTTCTGGGAAAAGGAGGTGGTACCAGCTTTTGCCACCAAGACAGCCATCCAATACGGCATTAAGGAAGCCCATTAACTGCCTTTTCCCTGACAGATGGCATCAGCTATTCAGCAGCTGCCAGGCTTCTCCCGTTGTTCTGCAGAACCAGTCAGGAGCCGTTTTATTTTCCTGCAGCTCATGAGGAGAGACAATCAGTTCAGTTCTATTCAGACAGTAGAGAGTTGAGTTTGAATTCAGTCAGTGTGTTGTCTGGAGCCCCTTCCTGAGATGTGGGAGCTCTTGCACTTGGTCTCTGATCTTGAGGGCCAAAAGAAATTGAAATGCCTCGGAGTGTCACTGGAGTATGAGTTCCAATGCCTGGAAGGTGCTCCAGTTCAAAGAAAGAAATATAATTGTCTGAGGCAGGGCAGTTGCCTAACAGTTGTTATGTTCCCTTGAGTGAAGTAAAAAGGACTACTTGGGGGTTTGCTCAACTCACAAAGCTCTGGAGGTGCCTGCATGTCTCCCACTGATGGGAAAGAGTTTTCCAGCACAAAGGTGTGTCTGAAGCAGAATCAAGGTTATCGGCTGGGGTTCCTAAAGGAAGAGGGAATTGCTTACATGCCTGCGAGGTCTGAGAATATCTAATATAGTCAGGGTTATCGGCTGGGGTTCCCTGAAGGAAGAGAGAACTGCCCGGATGCCTGTGAGGTCTGTGAAAGTGTGAAGATCTTTTCTGGGTGTCTGCATGGCCGCTGAATGCCCAAAGGAGCCTGCCTGAATTTCCAGTGGGATGGAAACTGCATCTGATGCTGCACCTGGTCAGTGAGTTGTGCTTCATGTTCATTAGCACCTGCATGGTGCGAAAAGAGAGAAAACATGTTTTCTTTTAGCCAGAAACTGTATGCTGAAAGCAAAGGGTCACAGCTGCCATGCTGGTAGGTGATCAAAGAGAAAAGTTTCCTCTGTTAGCCAGAAACTGTATGCTGAAGGCAAAGGGCCATAACTGTCATGCTGGTAGGTGGTCGAAGAGAAAAGAAAAGTGTCTTCTGTTAGCCAGACACTGTGTGTTGAAAGCAAAGGGCCACAGCAGCCATGCTGGTAGGTGGTCGAAAATGCTTTCCGGTCACATGAAGTGACTATAGAATTGAGTTCAGAGACTGTGCTAAAAGCAGTGGACCACAGCTGCCAGGTGGTCGAAAATACCTTTCCAGTCACATGAGGTAACAACAGATTTCTTTTAAAGTGAAGTAACAAGTGACTGTAAAACTGTGAGAGAGACTGCAAACTGCAACCTGGAGTCAGGTAAGGAAACTGTCAGCCCCTATCAAGTGAATCAGACTGGACCACAGGGAGTCATGGGTTTATACCCGAGTGCTAGGGCACTCTGATACGGAGGAGCCGGACCATGGGGTCACTCCTGGGTCTGGGTTCTTTGTGGTCTGGGATGCTTTGCCCTGCATTCTGCATCTGGCCTGATCGGTGGGCTGAAGGGGACAAGCTGCTAGAGGCTGCAAAATGCCAGTCTTTCCAAGCTGCAAGGTGACTTGTTTCATGTCAGTTTTTCCAAGCTACAAGATGCCTGTTTTGTGTGTCAGTGTTGCAAGCTACAAGATGCCTGCTTTACAACTCAGTCTTTTCAGCATTTCCAAGGTTTCTGCAAGTTCCATCCACCCCAGAGCTACAGATTCAATGTTTGTTCAGAGTTTGCAGAACCATGAGTAAATGCAGGGATTGTCCTGCCCATGGGGAACTGTACCAGGGGTTGAACATTTTTTGGGGGATACATAAAGGACTTATGGTACATTTTTTGGGCAAGTCCATATCAGGATCCAGTAAGTCACAACATTTTTCAGCGACATACAGTATTATTACGAAAAAAAAATAATTCTTTATTTTTCCCCCTTAGGATGCTCCAGTGACAGTCAGAGAAAGGTTACAGAGAGGCAGAGAATATTATAAGACAGCAGTAGTGCTACAGCTTGCTTCAGGCTGATTTTTTTTCTGTTTCTTTTGATGGACATTTGTGACCAGAGGAATGGATAGTACCCAGACTACTGTCAAGCCAGTACTTTATTGATGGCAGTGGATCAAATTCAGAGACTGATGGTCCTGCACTCATGATAAGCAGCTGATTCTCGAAAGACTGTTGTGTCAGGGTTGTTTGTAATTTGTTTTTAATGAAATTAGCTTTTGAAAATACTCTTTCACATTCACTTGTGGAAGGGGAAGTCGTGAGCAGAATCTCAATAAGCTTTTGCATAGGGCCCTTCATGGAGTCTGGGCCACGTTCACCAATTTTCATTTGTAACACCAACTGGTACATAGTTATGAGAGGTTTGGTTCGGAATCGAGAAAGGTATAACTTCAGCTGCACCCACTCATCTATAGCAGAATCTTTATCAAGTTCTGAGAAGTGAGAAGAGAAAGGGCTATCTGTGAAGAGTTCAGTTAGTTCAGCACTGCCAAATGTTGTTAGATCTTCCTTTTCCAGTGGCCAGTTGTGATAATTCAAAATCTGAAATAAAGACAAAGGTTTCTCTGAGAGAACACCAAACCTGTTCTGGATGTACGTGACAGTATCGCTAACAAATGTGTAAAGTTCAGCTTCACTTCCAGGTGTTCCATGAACTTTGTTTTGCCAAACATACATTCTTCTGCATTATACTGTTCCTGGAATTTTTTAAGATATTTTCCAGGAGTACTTTTAAGTGCTTCTAGCTGCAGAATGGCTTTCTCTATATGTTCTGGTATCTCAACAATTAAGTAATCTGCCAACTGGAAAGTTTTTGATAATCTAGCAACAATTGGCAAAAAATCTAATAAGAAATAAAGAACTTTAATGAAATGCATAGAGGTCAGTTCCTTGAGGTACCCCTTAGCTCTGTTAGCATCGTCTGCCCTGTTGCCATCCACAAATCTGTGCTCCAGATGCATTGTCACAATGTCCAGGTTTTTTTCTAATGCCACACCTGCTCTCTTCTCTTTGCTTGCTAGCCACCTGACTTGCTTTACAGCCGTGAAATGTGCAAGATGCTCATCAAGAACTGCAGCAATTTCTTTAAGTTCTCTCCTGCGCTTTGGAGACCAAAATTAAAAACTGAAAATGCCTTTTAAGCAGTCTTCAAATTTGGCCATGTATTTGAAATGTTTATTTGCATCCAAAATGGCAAGCTCAAATTTGTGGGCAACACAGTGAATGCCAATAATGTCTGGCAAAAGTGATTTGAGTCTAGTAATGATTCCTTTCCGTTCACCAAGATTAACTGATGCACCATCAAAATTAGCACATACAAGTGCTGGATGTGCACTGCCTGTCAGTTCTGGTAATGGCAAACCCACTGATTGTAAAGCTTTCTCAATAGCATTAAATACACCCTCAGCACTTGCAGTTTCAAGTGGTAACACAGATATTAGATGTGTGACTGGCAAACAGTTAGCACTTACATATCTCAGGTAGACAATTTCTTGTTCAACAATGGAGCGGTCTGTACTTCCATCTGCAAAAATGCTCAGAAAGGAGGCATTTTTTTACCTCTTCAATTATTGCTGAACGTATTGTTTTAGCTATGTTGTCAACAAACAAGCGGCAATCTGCTATATTCATGTAGTTGTTGCCAACATTTAAACAATTTTTACGCTGGATCTCACAAATGATTTCAAAATCAGAAAAAGGTTTTCCATTCTTTGCCACGCTGTATGCAGTGTTAAATAAAATTTTGTATTTCTCAACTTCTTTTGGTGTCATGTGTCTTTTTTGAAATGACTGACCCAGAGCAGTTTCTGACAGACGAATGGGTGGTACTTGAGCGGTATCCTTTAAGTAATGTTTTGTGCAACTGATGTGTTCCCTCGTCAAATCATGCCTCTTTATGGGGTCTAACTTACATAGAAACATAGAAGTTGTCGGCAGATAAGGACCACAAGGCCCATCCAGTCTGCCCATTTATTTTTCTACCTTATAAATGTGCCATTGGCCTTTGCTCTGTCAGTGGCCTATCTATTATAGTCATTTGTATTGCTCCTTTATGCCTATCCCATGCCTGTTTGAAGCCCTGCACTGTATTCATAGCCACCACTTCTTGTGGTAAGCCATTCCATGCACCCACCACCCTTTCTGTGAAAAAGAATTTCCTCACATTCCCCCTTAATCGGCCCCCCTCTAATCTCATGCTGTGACCTCTTGTCTTGCTATTTTTCTTATATTTCAACATGTTAGACTCTTTCACCTTGTTAATGCCCTTGAGGTGTTTGAATGCCTCGATCATATCACCTCTCTCCCTCCTTTGCTCAAGGGTATACATATTGAGCTCTGTTAATCTGTCTTCATTTGTCTTCTGATGCAGTCCCTGCACCATTTTGGTTGCCCTTCTCTGGACTGCCTCAATTTGATTAATGTCCTTGTGAAGGTGTGGCCTCCAATACTGCACGCAGTACTCCAGATGGGGCCTAACCAGTGTCTTGTAAAGAGGGATTATTACCTCCCTCTTACGACTTGTGATACCCCTACTAATACACCCTAACACCCTCCTAGCCTTACCTACTGCTTTAGAGGTCTGCTTGGATGATTTCAGGTCATCAGTGATAATGATGCCCAAGTCTCTTTCTTCCTTTGTGACTGCTAGCAACTCCCCTCCCAGCCTATAGGTGGCTTCAGGGTTTCTCTTCCCTATGTGCATGATTTTGCACTTCTTTGCATTAAATCCCAGTTGCCACTCTTCTGACCATTTTGCTAGTTTATCCGGATCTCTTCTCATTCTGCCCACCCCATCTGGATCATCTACTCTGTTGCAGATCTTGGTGTCATCTGCAAACAGACAAGCCTTACCCTCTAGTCCATCTGCAAGGTCACTAATAAAGATGTTGAAGAGGACTGGCCCCAGAACTGATCCCTGAGGTACCCCACTTGTGACTTGCATCTCTTCTGACTGTATACCATTTACCACCACTCTCTGTTTTCTGCCTGTCAACCAGTTTGCCACCCAGTTGACCAACTTCTGACCCACCCTGAGCCTACCCAGCTTATTTATCAATCTTCTATGTAGAACAGTGTCAAAAGCTTTGCTGAAGTCAAGGTAGGCGACATCAACTGCTCCCCTTGGTCCACCACTCTGGTTACCCAGTCAAAGAAATCTATGAGATTGTTTGACAGGACCTTCCTTTGTAAACCCATGCTGTCTTGGATCCTGTGCCCTATGGTTCCAGGTGTTGCACTATCCTTTCCTTAAGGTGCCTCCATAATCTTGCCCACTACTGAGGTAGACTGACTGGTCTGTAGTTCCCGCCTCCTTCCTGCTACCATTCTTGTGGAGGCGGGATCACATAACCCTTCTCCAGTCTTCTGGGACCTCTCCTGTGCTCAGAGACTCACTAAACAGTTCTGCTAATGACTCTGCTAGTTCCACCTTTAGCTCCTTAAGTACCCTGGGATGTATGCCATCAGGTCCCATTGCCTTATCCACCTGAGCTTAGCAAGCTCTTGTAGGACCCTTTCTTTTGTGAAGGAGTAGTGCTCACCTCCCTCCCCTGTGTCCATGATGCTAAGCTGTGGGCCCTGCCCTACCTTCTCTTCAGTAAATACTGAGCAAAAGTATCTATTTAGGATAGATGCCTTTACAGGGTCCTCCTCTCACATGCTCCCTTTTCTCCATTAAGCTTAGCAATACCCCCTCTGGACTTTCTCCTTTCACTAATGTATCTATAGAAAGTCTTGTCACCTTCTTTACTGTTAGTGCTAGTGTTTCTTCAGTTTGGGACTTTGCCTGCCTTACTGCCTTCCTGCTTCCCTTAGGGCAGTTTGGTATGCCTCCCTATCTTCATCCGCTGTGTTCCCTTATATTTCCTGAAGGCCAGCCTTTTGGCTCTGACCTTTTCTGCTACTGTATTTGAGAACCAAAGTGGTTTCCTTCTTCTTTGCACTTCCTTTTCTGTCTAACACAATGGGATGTTGCTTCAAGTATTGCATCCTTAATGCTTGCCCACTTTGCCTGTACCCCCTCACCTGTGTTTCTTTTTGCCAGGGCTAGCTTAACTCTGTTGGCCATCTTATCAAAGTCAGCTCCTCTGAAGTCCCATATTTTTGCCTTAGGATCACAGGTTTGGGGGTAGGCTTTACAATATATGCAGTACATTACAGATTTTTCTTCACTGTAATCCAGCCATGGAAATTCTTATTTCCATTCAGGACGGAAATTCCTGACCCTTTTTTCTCTGTCATATCTTTGATCCTTGGTAAGGCCATCGTCAGAACTTTTACGTTTAGCAGAACTGGATGTTGTAGCACTACTAGTACTTGCTCCACCAGATTTTGAGAAACCACATTTTAATAAGCTCATTTTGCCATCAGAAATTGCTCTGGGTAAGATTAGAAGACTAGTTTTTGTAATTTAGAAATGTTTACTTTAATGAGCAAGGATGGAAATACATGTGAGGCACTAGTATGGCCCAGAAATAGTATGGCTTAGGTTAGCAAGTTAGGGCAGACAGACAGAGCACAAATGACTAATTGACTAACAATAACATGAGATGATGCTAAGGGGTGACACTATGAAATGTTTTATTTATCACACAAGGGAAAAGTGACGTGCTTCTGCAAACTTTGTGATTTCAGTGACATACTGATAACTTCAGAAAAATGTTTTGTGATTGTACTCTTGACGGGTCTGTCTCAAAGTAATAGATCTGGCTATTGGACACACTGAGATGACGCAGGCTTTGCTTCAGCCCATAAAAATATTTAGTGACTTCTCTCTCAAATAGATGACACAGGCTTTGCTTCAGCCCAGAAAAATATTTAGTGACTCTAGTGACTTCTCTCTCAAACTAATATAGACACAGGTTTTGCTTCAGCCCAGAAAAAATATTTAGTGACTGTAGTGACTTCTGTCTCAAACTAGACAACAGGCTTCCTTTTCTTCAGCCCAGAAAAATATTTAGTGACTTCTCTCTCAAACTAGTAGACACAGCCTTTGCTTCAGCCCAGAAAACTGTTTAGTGACAGTAGTGACTTCTGTCTCAAACTAATATTAGTCAGACTCCACAGGCTTTGCATCACTCAGCCCAGAAAAATAGTGACTGTAATGACTAATGTGTCTCAAACTAATAGATAACACAGGCTCTGCTTCAGCCCAGAAAAATATTTAGTGATAGTGACTTCTCTCTCAAACTAATAGACACCGGCTTTGCTTCAGCCCAGAAAAATATTTAGTGACTGTAGTGACTTCTGTCTCAAACTAATATTAGTCAGACGTCACAGGCTTTGCGTCACTCAGCCCAGAAAAATAGTGACTGTAGTGACTAATCTGTCTCAAACTAATAGACAACACAGGCTCTGCTTCAGCGCAGAAAAATATTTAGTGACTCTAGTGACTAGTCTGTCTCAAACTAATAGACGACAGGCTTTGCTTCAGCCCAGAAAAATATTTAGTGACTGTAGTGACTTCTCTCTCAAACTAATAGTCAGACGATGCAGGCTTTGCTTGCCCAGAAAAATATCTAATGACCGACTGTAAGTGATTTCTGACTTAAACAAAAAATAGTCAGGCAGTAACGCAGGCTTTGCTTTAGCCCAGAAAAATACTTTATTTATTGACTTGTACTCTGACTTCTGTCTCAAACTAGATGGATTTGACTGTTAGATACAGTAACACAGATTTGCTTCAGGCCAGAAAAATATTTAACTGTACTCTGACTTTTGTCTCAAACAAAATATAGTCAGTAGCGCAGGCTTTTTGTTGAATCGGCCCAGAAAAAATATTTAGTGACTGTTAACGTTGACTTTTCTCTCACAAATAGGCTTTGCTTCACCCTGAGTATTTACTGACTGACTGTACTCTAATGTCTCAAACAATTATACAACAGTGACTGTACTTTGACTTATCTCTGGTTTGACAGTCAGATAACATGGCTTGCTTCAGCACAGAATAATGACTGTAATCACTATGAATGACTACAGACTTATGTAATTTGTAGTCTATTTACCAAATTCAGCTCCAAATTAATTTAAAACTGCAGTTTGCTTTAAAGTCACAGTTCAATTAACAATTGAGTACTGTTCTTTGAAGTAACTGTGTGTGGATAATAGCCCACCTCTGCACTCCAGCAGCAGCTGAAAGAGTGGAGCTCACATAAACTAAAGGTGCATGCTGCAGTGCTAAGAGCACAGAAAAATAAGGTCACAGATTCTTTTTCTGCAACCCATTACTAGTTTGACCTATAACAAACTGAAGGTCAGGAGTGTCTGTCTCCTAGAAAATTCCCTGTTTTGTTGCAGCCTTTATTTTCTGCCTATAACACTATTTTTTTCACTAACTAGAACTGGAGGTGGTAACACGTCTTTTTTTTTTTTTAACTCCCCGTTGTAGTGGGAAAATAAGCCCTTAGCTTCAACTACGTAACGCTCTACAGCTCACAAATCTGTAATCAGCTACTAATCTTCAGAAAAATAAAACTTTTTGTCGCAAGAATAATATCTTTCATCAAAAGGTAGCCCCCAAGTTTGTATAGTTAGGGGATTGTATAGAGAAATCGAGTTAGAGCACAAATCTCAGGTGACTCAATGGCAGCACGTCTGTTCAGTTCACTGGGCAGCTCCGGAATGATGGCGCGCTTGAAAATTCCCACACAAGCGCAGATCAGCCACAGACCACATGATTGTAGACTCTGTCACACATGTGATCTCCTGTGGTTGAGCTCACCTGGTGTCATCACTCCCGCGAGACTGCTGATGTGCTGCCGACAGGCGAAGTTCTCCGATGCTGCCTTAACCCCGCCCCTCGTTCCTGGAGCTCTTGGGCTGCAGTCCCCATCCCCTGGCACATTCCTGAGCCTGGATTTTAGCCGAAGAAGAGAGAGGTAAGCGCACCCGGTGTTGGGAGCTCCGCGGAGATGTGCAGTGACACAACGCACATGTGCAGCAGCAGGAAACACAGCAAGTCCGTCGGACTTCACAGCATTGTGAAGTTCAAGTCCTGCTGCTGCACAAAAGTGTCCGGGACGTCGGACTTGGGGATTTTTCATGCCCTGTGTACATAGTTATGATTTCAAGTTTACGCCCCATGGCATAGAAAGTTTTAAAGAAAGAGTTAAAATGCCATTTTAGCAAATGCATGGCCTTTGGGGTTATGTGTTTGTGAATCTGATTTTAAAAGTACACAAACTGCTGGCCAACCAGCTGCATCATACAGGCCTGCAATTTGATTCTGGGTACCCAGCTAGGACTGTAGGGGTTATACTGGTACCAGTTTAGAAGTGGGTAATGTGTTAAAACCTGATTGAAGTGAAATGCTGGTGGGAGGTGGGCACTATATGTTTTACCTGCAAGGTGAATGTTTACCAAATGCCAAATGAGTTGAAACGTTGTTAACCGGTGGCACAGTAGGTAGCACTCTTGCCTCTGAGGCCAGGAGATCAGAGGGCTGTGGCTTCAGTTCCCACATCTGGCACATGGGTTAATATCCCAGTACTGGTACTGTAGTGCAGCATGAGAGGGGTGCTGCACTTCTCAGGTGCCATCTTTCGGATGAGACATTAAACCGAGGTCCCATCTGCCTGGATTGGTGGTAGTTCAGGTGGATGTTAAAGATCCCATGGCACTTATCGAAAAGAGTAGGGGTAGTTTTATTGAAAAAAACATTGAAAAAAAGAATATTGTGAAAACACCATTTGTGAAAAGATCTTGTACAAAAAAAATACATAAGAAAAGACAAAACACCAAAAAACTCCATACAGGGAAAAAAAAAGACAAACGTAAATCTTTTAAACATTTTTAAAGATTATAACAAAATCACCTTTTCCCCTCTCCCCATCACCTCTCATTTTTACCTTAACCTATTCCCCATATAAACAAATAGATAAATAAATACATAAACTCATTACTTAAATTTGATGAAAAATGAAAAACCTTTCCATCTTTGAACTTGCTGAGGTGTTGAATATGTTACATCCTTCTCATAAACAAGCCACATAGCTTCACTTACAGTATTAGAGTCTTAACAGTCTCATAGGACATTTTGTTTTGGCGTAGTACCCAACTGCATCTTGCCTTCCATAAATAAAATTTTAAACACAAAAGTATGGCAAGAGTGTCTGGATGAAACCTAGAGCCCAAAAAGGCATAATGGCCTAATACACAGACTTCATAAGACATTGTTTTAAGCCAGGACATATTCCATACAGTAGCTAAATAACCCCATAGAGTTTTTGAATAAGAACAGGAAAATAAATAATGCTCCATGGCTTCTTCTAAATTAATACAATCCGGGTACTGACAGTTCCTTTCTTCCATGGCCTTATGCTTAGCATTCCCCCTCACCTGTGGTCTACCGTAAATGGAAAGCCATAGATATTCCCACATCTGGGGTGGGATTCTGGGGTTAACCAATTGAGCTAAAACATATATATTGTTTTTTGGAGTGCAAAGTTTAAAACTAGGTTCATTAGGATATATTTTATCAAGTACTGTTTGGTAAAGCTCGCGGCCAGACTGAGACAGGATATCCAATTTTGTGAGATTCCATTTATATAATTTTGTAACTGCTGATTTGAAAAAATCTGGTACATGTAAAAAGGTCCCTAATCGTGGGGCCACCATCCCCCACACCCTAAAGTACCTATCCACAACTAGCCTACACCATGCCCTATGTGTCATGGTCATGGGCCTTAGCCCACATTTAACTGTCTGTGATATAAACAAAGTATGAAAAGAAAACTATAGGGTCTAACATACCTAAACCACCTTTATTGATTGGGAGACGTGTAAAACACCTTCGAATTGGGTTTAAACAGTTTCCCCATAACATCTGGAAAAAACACTATTCAGTCTAGTCTCTAACAACTTTGTCGGTGGATACAACATTGCCACATAAAGCAGAATTGGAACTAAGAATTTTTTATTAGTTGAATGCGTTTCAGTTTAGACATACTCCATGATTTCCATTTTTGTACTTTAATTTCCACTTTTTTCAAGGATTGATCCCAATTAAACAAGGCCATATTTGGGGGTCCAAATGTAATACCCAGAATTTTCAGAGGTTCAGAGGATGTATGAAGACCCTCTAAATTCTGAGCATCCAGGTATCCCACTCCTATATATAGACCATGACTTTTAGTTATGTTCATTTTTGAATTGGACATTATGGTAAAATTAGATATTATTTTAAAAAAATTCGGAAATTGAAAGATATCTGAAAAAAACAGGCATAAATCATCTGCAAAGGCTTGGGCGTTAATAGCTGACTGTATGCCGGTGCCTTGAATGCCTCTCCATTTAGGTTTATCAGTTATTAATCTCAAAAAGCGATCTAGGGAAAACGCATAAAGCAGAGGACTCAGGGGACAACCCTGTCGTACCCCTAGCTGGGTCTTAAATCCTAAATTCACTGATCTTCGTATAATTGGATATACATTTGTTGAAGTATAAATTAATTTGATAAGCCTAATTAAATAATCCGGAATCCCATAATACTGTAAAACCGAAAATATGCATGAAATACCCTGTCAAATGCTTTTTCTTGATCTATTGTTATAATTGTGCCATGTTGACCTGAGAGTAATAGATGTTCAATTACATCCCTTATAGCAATTTGTGCTGATTGTATTTTACGGGAAGGTAAACTGCAATATTGAGCAGGGGAAATAACATGTTCAGCAAATTGTTTTAACCTATTGTTTAAAATGTGTGTTAAAAATTTGTAATCTGAATTAAGTATAGTTATGGGTCTCCAGTTAGAAATTCTCTGTCTGTCACCTAATTTGTAAAGATACATTAGTAGCCCATCTAAAAAAGGAGGGGGAATTTTATTTGTTTGAAAAAAATAACCAAATACAATCTCTAAACATTCGGATAGTTCATCCATAAAACCTTTATAGAATTCAATGGGCAACCCACCCAACCCTGGAGATTTTCCTGGTAAAATTTTTTCAATGGCCAATTTAATTTCTTGAGAAGTAATGCTAGTTCCATTTTTTAATAATTTAGAAGGGATAGGAGGAGCTTGAATTTGACTTAAATAAACCTTGATGTCCT
Organism: Neoceratodus forsteri; assembly: GCA_016271365.2. Lineage (NCBI taxonomy): Eukaryota > Metazoa > Chordata > Ceratodontiformes > Ceratodontidae > Neoceratodus > Neoceratodus forsteri. The sequence continues at coordinate 822,023,397 of CM057449.1, forward strand.
GAACTGTAGGACTTCCATCAGGTGACAGTGTTTCCCAATGATTTTTAATAATTAGAAATAAATCCTTTTCTGAACTCCGCAACGCCCCCTGAGGGTCATAAAGTGAATCCATCTCAGTATTATCCCTAATGGCTCTACATGCTTGATGAGGATCCCCCGCTGGTGATTTTTTATCCCATTTTGAAACAGCACTTTCAGAGTGTTTGCTCAATCATATTGATAGAATAACATTTTTAATTTTATCTGTTTAATTTGATCTGAGTAATTGAATCTGGAAGTATTTGACCAAGTAAATAACTTGTATAACTGTTGGCACAAAGAGAGATATTTAAAAAATTTACTATTCTCTTTGTATTTCCCGTATTTTTTTAACCAATTTTGAAAATCTTGTTTTGTATCCAGCCATCACTGTCTGATATCTGCATATAAAAAAACACACAGAACATCTAGCACTAATAATAGCTTTTATACCTTGTTGGACCCACGGTTCATCCAAAGCTTTTGCATTCAATTTCCATCTGGTAGAAAGGGATTTATTTGCAGGAATATCATAAAGATTTACTATTAATAATACTTGATCTGTGAATTCAACTGGACATGTTTCCATGTCGGCTGTAGGTAAATTCTTGGAAACAAAAACATAATCAATGGTGGACTTACAATTACCCTTTTTAAAGGTAAAATTAGGTCTTTTTTTCCTAAATTGGCTACAATCAATCAGATCAGCTGATAATATTAATTCTGAAAGTGCATTGGCGTCACAGTAGATTTTAGCCTTTGGTTTCTTGTTTTTTAGTATCCGAGGGTATCTCACAGTTAAAATCACCGCAGAGAATTGTATTATGGGTGCTCATAAGGTATGGTTTTAGAACATTAAACAGTGCTACTCTCCCTGCTTTCAGCTTTGAGCCATATATATTAATCAGCCTATATGTCTTATTTATCCAAATATCATTTATTAACAAAGCTCTTCTGGGTAAAATGTCTACCAATTTTATCAAATGAAATGAAAATTAGTTAAATAATAACCCCACCCCATCCGCAGCATCTTGTCCAAAGGACTAATAAGAAGGTCCCCAAACCCGTTCTCCCTGGAAACTTCTGATATTATTATTTGAGAAAGTCCAAGTTTCCTGTAAAAAATAGATTTCAGATTGTAACCTGTGGATACACTTAAACATAATCTGTCAATTCCCTGTATTCAAGAGACTGTGCACATTTAGTGATCCAATTTTTAAATTAGCCATGAATTGTGATTTTAGGCCTGCTTACAATAATCAACTTTTTTTCTTTTTCCATTTATACCCTGCAAATCCATTTTTTTGTGTTTCCATATCTTGATCTCTAGAATTACTATCTCCTTCCTCTTGGTCCATGTCTGATTCCCCCCATTCTGGTGCCAAAACTGCAAAGGGGTTATTCGAGTTGACACTTTCGGAAGGGGAAGTAGGGGGAGGGGGAATGCTGACCGACTTTAAATTCCTAGAAGACCTACATCTTAGAAATGGGATACTGCTAAGGGTACACTTTCCCGCGAAGGGTCACTGTAACAAACTGGGGTAAGAATCTCCTGTTGTAAGGCTCCGGATCCAACATTAACACTTGGGGGGAGGGAGGGAGGGATGGGGGTGGGTCCTTAACTTTAACCTGTATACTTTTCCTGTCCTTACCTTCCTGATGGTCACATAAATTAATAATTTCAGTAGAGGGGATCGGTTTGATATCAGTTTTATCTTGATGAGGCTTTTCTGGTACATCTGCTATATCTTGTGCCTACTGAATGAGAAGGTCAGGGCTAACATTACAAGCCGCATTTTTTGCAGCCCATGGGCAGTCCTTAAAGGCATGCGCCACATCATCACAAAGATCACATTTTGTGTGAGATGCACATTGGAATGAAATGTGTCCTACCTCCCCACAATTTCCACATCTTGGCTTGTCACAAGTGCTAGAGAGGTGGGTACGTGAACCGCATTTGTGACAAGCTCGGGGCTGCCCAGCGGAAAAGCATCCCCCCTGTCCCTACCCGACATAAAAGAGTTAGGGATATGTGTAATGCCAGAATATGTGCTTTGTAATTTCACCTTATATCTCCACCCAGCAGTCCAAAATAGCTTGGTATCTAAAATTGCCTCTGGGTCACCCAAAAGTTCACATCTTTGTAAAAACCAATACGAAATATCGGCTACATGAACTCCTTCATTTCGAAACACCACTGTAATGAATTTAACTAGAGGTTTGGAAAGTGGTGTGACTACAAAAAGGGTCCAAATGGGGGAATATTTGACCTGGGTGTAACGTTACCAAAAAAGATCTAAAAAATGGGCTGAACGAAAACTTATGTCAGAGTTGTCCTCTCCCGAGATGTTGATAAAAGCAAACACCTCTTGAGGGGAAAACCTTAAAGAATCCTTAAGTAAGATTTTTCCAACAAAATGTCTGTCTGGCCTATCCTCCATACCGCCTCTGTAGCGGATTCATACCACGTTTCTCCTGGGAGCAGCTTCTTTCTTTATGTTTGCAAACAGTTCTGATAATAAAGGTTGTTTATGTGTGGGTTGATCTTGATTCCGGTCATTTTCAGGTTCAGGATCAATATTACAATCCTTTTTGTTTAAACCAGTAGGGTTCATGGGTTCAGCTCCCACCACCTGGAGAGGAATTTCAGTTTCATTTTTGTGAGAAATTGGTAAATCTGCAGATGTTGGGAAAATACTTCATGATTTTTAGAGACATTTGACATTTGCTTCGGGCCCTGCCCTGGAACCCAAGTAGAAGAAAAGGGAGTCAATGGCAGTTTATCATCCCACTCCGGATCTGGGACCCATGTCCCACCAGGGTTTTGCTTCCAACCTGACTGAGACAGTGCTTTACACAGAGTCCATGTTGAATCTAGCTGCTCAGCTGATTTTTTTGTCATTACCAGTTCGTTGTTTAAAGACTCAATATTTAAATGTCTTTTAGCTAGAGCTTGAGCAAGTTTTTTATCTTTTTTTTTTTTTTAAGTCCTTTTGACCTGTTTTATTCAGATTTGTAAAAGAAAACTGCATCGCTGTTACTTGGGATTCCAAATTGTTTGCCTGAAACCTGACAGCCGTCGGGATGTCTGGAAAGGCCACAAAGCCCAAAGTTTTAGACAGAGGTTTATTTATTTGGCTCTGGTGAGTGTCAGCAAGGCCATTAATTGTATGCTCATTTTTTTACTGCAGTAGATATCAGAACATTCACAGTATGTATATTGTTCACATTTATTTTGTCACTTTCGGCTAAGGGACTCGGCTGTAGGCACACGCTTAAATCTTCAGCGTTTAAACTGCCAGTCGGCTGACTCTCCCCTTTTCCTTTTACAGAAACAGTGTAGACATTGACAGACTCACCTGGCCCCAGCCAGGCCTTTTATCTTGCTGTGTCAGAGGTTTCACTGACAGGCGTCTCCGCTGAGATGACATTTAAAGCTGAACGATGCAACTCCGCGAGTTTAGCTTGCAGTTTACTTTTTTCCCGGGCATGTTTCTGTACTTCTTTTTGCAATATCAAGCGTAATTCTTGCTCAGCATCTTCCGTTGAACCACCATTGTTTTTAACAATTTCCTCATTTTTCACATTGACAGTGAGATCCTTCGTAGAAAAAAATTCAACTGGGCTTTTACCTTCAAGGTTTGAATTTAATAAATTCTCCACCAAATGCTCAAGTTCCATTCCATGATCTGTCTGAGAGATTCCAGTCTCCTGTAAAGCTTCCACCTCCATCCTATCCGACTGCAAGTCTGGACTGGCCATTGGTTCACCCTACTGACAGCAATGCAGTAGGGGAATTTCCCCGGAGTCCTGGCCAAATTTCCCTCGTTCACTAAAAATACCACCAACAGTTTAATCTGGTTCAATTTCAGTTGCTTACCATCTGTATCTCCCCCTCACCCCCGGTCGCCTCTGAAAAAGGGACTTCTAGGCCCAGTGGGATTACCAGGTCAACAAAATTCAACAAAACAACCCTATTCCCTTTGCCCAGTCCTAGTCCTATCCCATGTAAATAAATGATGTTGTATTGTTTTGGAACAGTACCTAACTGGTGAGCATATTATTAGCTGGAGTCTTTTATTGCGAAAGTTATTTGAATGTGGATTTTCGTTTCAGGTATGCCATGTGTGTGGGATGACTGTAAGGGGAGGTGAGTAGGTACAGCATCCCGGAGGGTTGTACTGCTAAAAACAAAATCTGACCCACTTTATATTTAACTCTGGGTGGAGGCACCACACTATATACCTAACCTTTGGGAAAGTACCCTCTTCTTTCCATCAGAATCCGATCCCAAGCCCCTCAACCTTGTTTGAGCTGGTCCGAGCTGACAAGGCAGGAGTAGTAGCCCATCTCTCTTCCAGACCACGGCGCCAGGGAAGGGGTTACACAACTAAAAAACTACAGCACGTAGTCTTAATTCTGATGATATAGAGAAAACACGTCAGTTGCATTGGTTGAGATTACATATTGTCCTGCGAAAAATTATGTTTCAGTAAGAAATGTCCCACTTTGGGCTTCTTAAAAGGTGGTAACCCTACCTACCTACCAGAGGAATGGCACAGCCCAAGATTTAGAATGCTGAGCACCCGAGGATTCCATGCACTAATGGCAGCTCCCCAGTTGTGCTGTGCCATTGGAAAAGGACATAACTGCTTTCTCTTCTCTGAAGAGTTTCAGGATTCAAGACATCAGTTGGGGCTACCTGTTTCAGGGAGCACCCCTAAATTTAAATCGTACCTGTTAAGCTGCGGCTTTAAAATTGAATAAACTGCCTTTTTTTTCTCACTCCTTGTGTGGACTAGGAGCCACTTCTGCCTTGCTAGGATGTTTTCTGTGGTCTCCTGTTATAGTCCCTTAAAAATGGAAAAAAAAGTGCCACAGGTAGGTACAGACTTATTTTGGGGGAGTGTAGGGGCTCTGAGGGGTCACTCGTTGTTAGCGTAGGTTCTTTGCCACCCCAGCTTGAGTTTTTCTTTGGGGGGGTTCTACCCCAAAAAATGTTTTGTGATTGCCTACTTGGAGGTGTTTTTTGTATTTTCCCACTCTAACCTCCGTTTTTACAGTTACGTGGCTGCCATTAGAACTGGGTGCACGCTTCTTCATCATTACAGTTTTCCCACCAGTAGGGGGAATGCAGCGTTCGCACATGCTTGCATATGCACGCTCACTTACTCACAAGTGTAGAGGATGAGCGCACACTCAGGTACAGCTTTTCAAGCGGCTGAAACTTTTTTACAGTTGGCTGGCAGTTTGTGGTTTCTTCGCAATTCAGTTTAAAAATCTGTCACCGTTTTTCAATTGTGGATCAACTATCTTAAAGACAATTTAAAAATCAAGGTTTTCTGTCACAGTTTTTTCTGTTTTTTTGCACCATGGCTTTCAGGAGACCATACATTATGAAACGATGTAAGAACTACAGAAAGGTGATATGAGGCCCTCTCCATTGGGTACATATTGGCCTCATTGTGTTGCCCAGCATAATATTTCTTTCACAGTTCCTCTGGGGGCACCTGGTCACATCGCTTGGTAGTGGCAAAGCAGAACTGCATTAAAATCTCTGGTTGCTCCTCGGTGAGCTTTTGGGCCCCGATGTCCTTCAGGACATCCCATCAGATATACCTGATCCCAAACTGGACCCCTCAGGTCAGGGGGACCCACACAGGCACATCCAGGTGTGACATAGCTGGAGCAGGCTGTGGAACAAGATATGCAGGCAGATCCGACCCTGACCCATTGGAAGGTCAGGATGATAATTGTAAGGATCTTGGGAAAATGCCTGACCTTAAAAAATTACTTTCAGATGAGGAGGAGAGTGGATGGAACCCAAGATCAGGATACCGATTCCACCCCTCTTTGATAAGGTCCTTGTTCTTTTTGATATCTGAGGCAAATAGATCTTTACAGCTTAAGGAGGAGCAGTCCGTGGAGCCACTGTAGGTTAATCCAGTTTTGTCAGGATCCCCCTCTGCTCCAAAATGTTTCCCAGGTTTTCTCCACTCTGACCAAATTATTGAACAGGAATGGACAGGTGTGGATGAGAGAAGAAATCTCCTAAAACCAAGAACTAGTAATTATCCTTTTTTCAGGGGAAAGGTCTCACAGGTGTGACCCCCTCCCCAGCAGACATGGCTGTTTATAATTCTATAAAACACACTATCATTACAATGGAGGGGTGGACACCTCATGCAGGAGGGTTTGCACCGCTTCAGGCACAAACATGCGTACTGCCTATGCTTCATTTATGGTTGCCAGAGTCTTAAACCTCTGGGTCACTACGCTGACCGACTACATCCCTCCTGATTCGGAGGGTGCGAGTATTTTTCATTTGGTGGCCATGGCATCCTCCTTCCTTGGGGATTCCACAGTGAACAATTTATGCTTGTCAGCCCACTTGACCTACCACACTGCATCGGCCATGAGGGCCGTGCAGCTCAGACATTGGTCTGCTGATCAGTCTTCAAAGAAGAAACTGTTTAAACTTCCTTTTGAAGGAAGTTTATTGTTTGATTCTGGTCTGAATTCTATCTCACAGGACGTGCAGGATAAGAAGGGCCACCTCCCAGTGTCAAAACAGCAATACAAGACCACAGCTCCTCAATGAGGCCAGGGCGATAGTCAACGCAGACAGTCCCAGGGAGTGTTTCATCCCTTTTGGAACTTTGGTACCCAAAGAAACAGAGGTACCTATTCAGACAATAGAGGATACAGCAGCAGAGGTGCCTTTCCCAGATGCCACAGAGAAGGACCAGCACAAAGGCCTGGTACCGCACAATGATGGTACACAGGCCCAACCCTGCCCCCTTTCCCTTGGTGGAAGGCTACAGGAATTTCTTGCAAGATGGGCCCAAACAACGTCAGACACCTGTGTTCTGAAAATCCTTCACCTAGACTGTGCCATAGAATTCTCAACAGTTCCCTCAAGGGGACATTTTCTGCCGTCCCCATTTCAAAGCAAGTGGCAAAACACCAGGCGGTGTCAGACACTCTGTCCCATCTCATTCAAATTGGGGCCATAGTTCCAGTTCCCCCAAATGAGCAGGGTCAAGGGTTCTACACCCTCTACTTCGTAGCTCCCAAAAAGTCCGGGGGTTCAGGCCCATTTTGGATCTGAAGCATCTGAACAATTTTGTGCTCCACAAGACGTTCAAAATGGAGTCTCTGAGGACAATAATCTGGGTTGTTCAACAGGAGGACTTCTTAGCCTCAATAGATCAGATGGATGCTTACCCTTCACATCCCCGTCCATCAGTCCCATCAGAGGTACATAAGGTTCTCGACTTCTGGACCATCATTTCCAGTACAGGGCTCTACCATTTGGCCTCCCAACAGCCCCTCAAGTTTTCTCGAAGTTATTGATTGTTCTGGTGGCTTAACTACGACAGGAGGGTCATCATGTCTACTCTTATCTGGATGACCTGCTCATTCGAGCACCGACGATGCTTCTTGCAAAGAGATTGGTGTCCAGGATCCTGGATAGCCTGGAATCACATGGCTGGATGGTGAACTGGGAGAAGAGCTCCTTAGAGCAATCGCAGTCCTTGGAGCACTTGGGGGCGATCTTCGACACGAAAGTAGGGAGGGTGTTCTATCACCCTCCTGGGAGGAGATGTTGCTGTTGGAAATACGGTGGCTCAGGACTCAGTCCCCAGCATTGGTCCACACTCTGCTGCAGATTCTGGGCCTAACAGTGGCAGCAATGGACTTAGTTTCCTGAGCCTGCTTCCACATCAATGGCTTCTTCAGATGGGGCTGCTGACAGCCTGGGACCCTATCGTCCAGAGGACTATCAAGCCAGGATCCTCCTCACCCCAGTGATTCTCACAATGAATGCAAGCCTGCACAGGTGGGGCAGTCCTGGACCAACTTCCCACTGGATTTGGTCACTACAAGAACAGCGTCTCACATAAATGTCCTGGAGATGCGGGCAGTTCATAGCTCGGCTTCATTTTCAGTCCAGACTGAGGAATGCCACAGTAAAGGTTCGGTCGGACAGTGCCATCACAGTGGCATACATAAACAACCAAGGTGGCACAAAAAGTAGGGCAGTGCTTCAGGAGGCCTCCAACCTACTGAGCTGGGCAGAGGAGAACCCTTCCTCTCTGTTGGCAGTGCATCTGATGGAGGAATTGAAAGTTCAGGTGAACTGTCAAAGTTGCGAAGATGTTCACCCTGTAAAATGGCAGTTGAACCCGGAGGTGTTCACACTACTAAGCAATCGGTTCGGGCAATCGCAGATAGATCTGTTTGTGTCAAGCCACAATACTCAGACTCCCTGGTCCTTCAGTCGGTATCGGTGTCCTAATGCAGAGTCAGTGGATGCCCTGACTTAGGAGTGGTCCTTCTGCAGAGCATATGTTTTTCCTCCACAGCCTCTCTTCCAGAAAGTCTTAAGAAAAATAAGATACTCAAGCGGAAACTTTCTTCTGATAGCCCTGGAGTGGCCAAGAAGACCGTGGTTCTCAGATCTAGTGAACATAGCCCAGCAAGCTCCTGTCCTCCTTCCTGTACGAAGGGACCTCCTGCTGCAGGGCCCCATTCTCCACCCAAACCCAGGCGCAATGCAACTCGCATCCCGGCTCCTGAAAGGAGGAGACTCTTATAATTAAGTTCCCCGAGGGTAGTTAAACCCTTGATGGCGGCAAGAAAAAACTCCACTTTGGCTGTTTACACCAGAGTCTGAACCATTGTTTCTTCTTGGGCCAGAGAAAAAGGAATTAAACCTTTGAAAGTCTCCATTGCCCAAATCCTGGAGTTTGTTCAGAATGGCGTAGATGAAGGGCTGTCATTGATCATGCTGAGAGATCAGGTTTCCGCTGTTGGAGCTTCCTTGGGTTTCTCCCTAGGAGCAAATAGAGAGGTTGTTCATTTTCTGTATGCGGTTGGCAGGAGCCGACCGCTGTTTCGTTCCCTGGTTCCCCCGTGGGATCTTAACTTGGTTCTGAATGCTTTCTGTAGTGAGCCTTTCAAACTACTGTCATCTGTGCCACTGGTTATGTTGTCATACAAGGTCTGTTTTTTTAGTGACCATGTGTTCAGCCAGGAAAGTGGGCGAACTACAGGCCTTGTCTCATAAGGAGCCTTACCTTATCATGCATAAGGACAAGGCAGTACTTAGGACTGTTCCGCCCTTCCTCCCTAAAGTGCCTACAGATTTTTATGTGAACCAATATTCACAGTTTATTGTCATTCAGTTATAAACCATTACAACATTAAAACAACTAAAAGTTCGAAAAATATTACAATACAATATATCAAGGCATTTTGGAACTGAGAACACTACAATGACCAGTGATAATTCAAAAAGTTATGGATATGGGGAACCGCTCTTCAGCACCCACTGATTTTGTAGAATATGCTTAAATCAATCTTAATATAGTTGTATCATTAAAAGACTACTACATAACTCCTATTTGAGCTCTGCCAGTAATACTTAAATACAAACTCTTGGCATAGTACATATTCGAACATTGTAATGTGGAAATAAAAATGTCAGAAAATATATGTTACCAAGAGAAAGTACAACACAGTTTAATTCGCTTAATAGAATTAACTTCAGACTTAATCTTCCCCTATAATAACATTGTATTTATAACCCCACATGGTCAGAGATTATCAGAAAGCCTCACCACACTCCTCAGGGAGAACCAGAGCCACAGTCATACCCAAAACATTTGTGGACTTCTGTTAGAGTGAAACTCAGATTAAAATACTAGTGCCATCTTTCCTTAAACAGATAGGCCCCGATATTCAGAACTGCGCCTAGCAATGGCGCATGTGGTGGCACAGCGCAACTGAGTTGTGCTGGTGCAACTCAGGGATATATTCAAAGGAGATGAGCCATGGCGCCTCTCCTCTGAATATATCAGGTAATGCGCACTGCTCAAATAGGATGCACTGGCGCATCCCCCCCCCCCAGACAGGGCTGAGTACCAGGAATGGGAACTGCACCAGCGCAACAGAGTTACGCTGTGCGTAAATTCCTGCTATTCAGCCAACAGCATGCAGATAGGGCCATAATACATGCAAGGTGCAAATGGGGCCATTTGCATGTCATTATGGCCCCATTTGCATGGGTAGTGCAGGGTTTGCCAGTGAAATGCACCTGGTGCCCTGCACAGCGTGCAGTACTCCCAGAGGATGTCTAGTGGTACCCCCTCTCTCCCCGTAGCCTGGATTGTTGAAATTAAAATGTTGAAATAGCCCTGGTAGTCTAGTGCTACCCCCATCCCTCCCCATAGCCCTGATCACTGATCCACACTGTGGACCAGTGGGCTTGCAGCTTATACTGTACACTGTCATTTGCCGGGCAGCCGCGAAGGTATGCGGGTGGGTTTGCTGCTGCCTGCCGATGACTGGGGGGGGGGGCTTGGTGGGCAGGGGGTCCATTGTGGTTAGGGGGTGCCACTGGACCACCAGGGATGTCTTTCCATTGGGTGTACCGGCAATTGGAACATTGGGAGAGGTGGGGGTACCACTAGACTACTAGGGCTATTTAAAAATTTTATTTTCGGGGATCGGGGCTATGGGGAGTGAGTGGGTACCACTAGACTACCAGGGCTATATAACCATTTTATTTTTGGCAATCGGGGCTACAGAGAGGGAGGGGGAGAACCACTGGACCACCGGAGACGTTTTGGGTGCTTGTGCACAGTGTATTGGGGGGGTGGCCACCCATGACTGGTGGCTGCTGTGTTGCACCTTGCATTATGGCAGCTTGCCTGAGGGGGGGCTACCATTTGTGCTTTAGTTTTCAGGCTCAACTTTGAGCATCAGTATGCGGTGCATCCCAGGGTTGTGCTGGCATATGTGCCACACTTCCCGGGCTGAATATCGGGATGTACTGCATATGCATGGGCACACCCCCTGGAGATGCACCGCATGTATTATCTTTGCACCCTGGAGCATCGGGAATTGTGCTGCACAATTCCCTCCTTTGAATATTGCCCCGGAGTGCATTTCAGGCGTTGCGCTGCCGCAACTCAACTGCGCCAGGTGCAACCCCTTTGAATATCTTGCCCATAGTGTCCATTTACAGAAGATACAGCATTAATAAACTTTATACAGCATCTACCTTGAATATATTCAGGTTATCCTCTGTCTTATCCTATAACTAAAAGGAGGCAGTTTCCATAATCACCTGTTTCCAAACTTATCAGAGTCTTTAAATTACTACTATGTAGTAGGTGACACAACACTAGCAAACCCCTCGTGAGAGCTGATTAAGCCCATGGTGAATCGGTTATAAAGAGGGTTGCATGCAATCATGTGACTCCTCTCAGATGTTAGGAAGACGGGTCCGATTACATCTCTATCCAAGATAGTCAATAGCAAGTCCCATGTGACTCAGGGGTTACCGCATAGTTTTAAGTAAACCAAATAAATTGTAATTCCCAAGAGTTTAAGATCCAAATGGTAGATATATACTAGACCACACTTTCTAAAAGGAACATAAAGGAAATATAAAACCTACATCAGTATCTAGGAATACAGAGCCTAAAAACACATTTCTATTCAGATTTTTCCATAGGTGCCAATCCACATAATGACTTTTATAGCAGTGTCACACGCACGGACCTTAGCACCGACATGTCCTTAGTCCAAAGTGCCGACCCATCTCTTCAGTTTCGAACACTTGTTTTTTAAATAACACATCATATCAGCAAATTATATATATTGTTTTCCAATGGTTAGCAGACACTTAGGAAATACTTGCTTTTCATATAGCGTTCTTTGAAACAGAATGTAAGGCTGGGAATTCATTTAAAAAGTACATCCCAGCCCAATGCAATGACAGGGCAGATGCCATACAGCAGTTAAGTACATTTTATGTCTTATGGGTAACTTGGTTGCATCCCCCACCACATCTTTGGTATAAAATTATGAAACAGTAGATTATCCTCATTATAGAAGCCTTCAGCAGTAACCTTCATATTCATATTCCGTTATTTTATCCACTCTACTAGAGATGCAGCGAAAATAAACTCTGCTAGAGAAGTGAACGCGAAGTGGCCACTTTGCATTGTCCTAGCGCTACGCGAAGTGACTATTGCAAAGTGCTCACTTCGCTATGTTATTATGACTTCATGTTGTCATTGCGCCTTAACGCGAAGTAAGGCGAAGTGACGACAATATAGGCAGCCCCCCACACATCACATGGCTTACAGTACTGTAAGTCACATGCTTTAGCCAGGCAGGAAAGAAGTGAGTCATACAAGCAGATACTTTCACTTTCTCCTGTGCTGAGTAACAGAGAGGAGTCATTTTCTGTAGGAGAGGAGAGGATTGTTGTTCTTAAACCTGAATATATGATCAAACCCAAAAGCTTTTTTAAAAGATAATTGTTTGGGGTTTTTTTACACTGTTTTGGCAGTTCATTTTTTCTTGTAGTGACCGATTACTTTGTTTTATAAGTTTTGTTTTGTGTGTGTGTGTGTGTGTGTGTGTGTGACTGTGTGTGTGCCTGAGTTGTGTGAGTATGTGTTCTGTGTTGTGTAGTGTGTGTGAAGTTGTTGGCAACGGCGTTGTTAATCGGAGAAGGAAGGAGGGATTTTTTTTAAAATGGAGCACGGACAGGATGTGGACCATCCAAGTCAGGACTCTGAGGGAATGCGTGGGACTGTGCCTGTGGCAGTGGAGCTGCGTGGCAGCATTGCTGGCAGGAGGAGAGTAGTGCACATGCGTGGGGGGCGTGGCCAGGTGGTGTTTGACCACACTCTAAAGTCTTTGGTCCTCCCCACCCAGAAGCAGCAGCACCAAGTCCACCACCACCAGTGGCAGCTGCAGGAGCTCCAGCAGCACTGCCTCCACAGCAGCAGGTCGTGCCCTGCCATGACCATGCTGCCAACACTGCATCTGCCCCTTTTGTGTCTGGTTCCCCCCCCCCAGCAGCTCCCCAGTTTGGCAGTTTTTCAGCTGTGTCAGGGGGACAGCAGCCTTGTGGTATGTATACTTTGTGGGGTGGAGGTGTGTTGTGGCCCCCAGGGGACACATCTGGGTACTGGGTGCCAGCACACCCGTATGTTGAACCACCACAAGGTGGAGTGGCAGGCTACCACAGAACAGGCCAGGCCTCCACCTGCTGGCCCTTCTGTGGCAGTGGCAGAGGGTGCTGCTGTTGTGCGTCACCGCAGCAGGAAGAGGGCAACAGCAGCTGCTGCTCCACCACCAGCACCATCCTCGCCACCACCTCTACCTGGTGTACCACCACCAGTGAACCCCACAATGCCGGCAACTTAGGCAGACATAACGCTTTTGTGGGCCGCGATGGAAGAAAACAATGAGAGGGTGGGTGCTGTCTAGCAGCAGTTGAAGCAGATAGAGTGACACCAGTTACATATTGGGTCAATACTCCATCTGCTGCTGGACCAGCAGGGGATCCCCCATAGCTTATTTTTTTGCAGCACACCTCCCCCACCCTCCACTACTGTAGTGTTTTGTATTTTGTTTAATAACAGAGAGAAGGAAGGCCACAGTAGTAGTTTAAATATATACATACACATACATACATGTTCCTTATTGCCCTGTTATTATAATCTGGTGCCTCAGTAATGTTTACTTTCTGTTGTGGAGTGGTTGTGGAAAAGCAGGACTGATCAGTGCAAGTATAATGTGCTAAATTGCATGTGTGCAGTCAGTATTTGAGTCTGCTTTAGTACTTTTTTCATGTCTGAAATAATAAAAGGAGCACACTTTTTAATACAGTGCGGACCAGGTATTCATCGGTATTTTCCGCTCTTTTTGTCCATCAGTTGTTTATATATCACTTCTGTTGTGAGTAAAATTAACAATTATGCAGCAGGCAGTGTTTTCTGACCTCACAGAACAATATTTGTTCAAAAACAGCTGCAAATACTGATGAAAACCTGGTCCGAGCTGTATTAAAAGGAGTACTGCTTTTATTTTTTTCAGACATGAGAAAAAGTACTAAAGCAGACATAAATTGTGAAAAGGAGGATATCATACAAGTCAGGAGGTAAGTGGCTGGCAATCTAAAATAGCATAAAAAAGTGTAGGTCAAAATTTTCACCAGATTGTTGCACTGCTGCTTTAATTTATAATTTAATTATGACATTATGTGAGCACAACACACAAAATGCAACTGTTTTGTGTCCAGAAAATTTGCCAAGTTCTGACGAAGTGAAATAAGAGTGTTACACCACATGCAAGGTCCCCCAGAATGTATTGTGCAGTCACTCATGTGTGCAGTGGTCCCACAGAGTCCCCAGAATTTTTCTGCATCCCCAAAATGCAACTGTCTTGTGTCCAGAAAATTCCCTAGTGCTGATGAAGTGAAACGAGAGCATTACACCACATGCAAAGTCCTCCAGAATGTATTGTGCAGTCACCGTTGTGTGCAGTGGCCACACATAGTCCCCAGAATTTTTCTGCAACCCCAAAATGCAACTGTTTTATGTCCAGAAAATTCCCAAGTGCTGACGAAGTGAAATGGGAGTGGTACACCACATACAAAGTACCCCAGAATGTATTGCGCAGTCCCTCATGTGCGCAGTGGTCACACAGAGTCCCCAGAATTTTTCTGCATCCCCAAAATGGTGGCAGTGGTGAACAGCGGTCTTATGGTAGTGGTAGTCCAGGGGGACACATGGTCACATTCCCTGTGGTGGCAGTGGCGAACAGGTAACAGCGGTCTTATGGTGGTGGTAGTCTGGGGGACACATGGTCATATTCCCTATGGTGGCAGTGGCAAACAGGTAACAGCGGTCTTGTGGTGGTAGTCCAGGGGGACACATTGTCACATTCCCTGTGGTGGCAGTGGCGAACAGGTAACAACGATCTTATGGTGGTGGTAGTCCAGGGGCCAGGATATACTGTGCTCTGTGTTATAAATGTGAAATGATATGTGGAATTTGAGTCACTATGAGTGGGATACTGATTTAATTTTATGAAAAAGAAAACATATCTCATACAAGAAATGTGACAGCCTTTTAACCAATTAAGTTAAAACCTGACAGCATTAACCTCATCATCATTCATCATCATCCTCACAAAGAACGCTGCCCTCGCAGTCTTCTATGTCTGAATTCTGACTACTGGGAAATTCTTTCTCCATTATGTTATCATCTACATCAATGGTAGGCTGTTTCATGCTGCCACTGCCACCAGAATGGTCCCTTTCTACATCAACAAAACCATGATTATGCCAGGGTGCGAATACTGAGGTTGCAGTCTGAGCTGGTATGTGCCTCTCACTCATTTTTATGAATGTCAGCAAACTGACATTTGCAGGAGAGGTTTGTATGACGATCCCGAGCTATTGCACCTGCTGAGCTGAATACCCTGTCGACACTCACACTGGAGGGTGGGCATGTCAGGTACTTCAGTGCCACAGCGGTCAGCTCTGGCCATTCACTTACCTTTCCACTCCAGTATAAAAGGGAATCATCAGTGATTGACAGATGCCTGTTTTCATACAAATATGATTCAACCATTCGCTGTGCTGCTCTGAGTCCAGTGGTTGATGTATCATCCGCTTCTCCAGAATCATTTATGTCACAAATCCCCACTTGGGACAAAGCCTCCCAAAGTGAGTTAATGCCAGCCACTTTTGAGGACAGACCACCTGGAACTGCAGTCCCCTTCTCCCCTTACAGGATATGCTTGATACTACTCCAGGTTCACCTTCAGCCTGATTATGCTGCTGAGGTTTGCTGACCTTGGCACGTGACTTCTGTGCCCCATGAACCAAGTGCACCAGTTGCCCACTAACAGTTTTTACCTGTTCAGGCCCACCCTCCAGTATTGAGGCAATTCCATGTTTGTATCGTGGGTCCAGCATTGTTGCTATTACAAAGTTGTCACAACGCTGAATGATCAAGATGTAACAATTCTGGTCAAATACTGTCGGCATGTGTTTCAGCAACACACTCTAACACTGTCTCTGGCAACATCAGGGCTCTGCTGTACATTCACCAGTGTCTGCCTCAACACCCACAGCAATGGAATTGATTGGCTAATGGAGACAGACTCGCCACTTACTGCCTGTGTGGCATGTTCAAAAGGCCTCAAGATTCTTATTACAAAGTGCATGAGGCGCCACTGTTCAGTCGTCATAGACATGGAGGGCCCTGGAACCATCACGACTAGTGTGCATCACAAGATATTCTGAGATGGCTTTGTATTGTTCATACAACCTCTCTGCCATGTATAAAGTGGAGTTCCACCAGGTGACAACTTCCAGCTTCAAGCAGTGTTGTGGGAGGCTGTTTCGGATCTATAACTGGCGAAGCTGGTCACGGGCCTTTGCAGAGCGTGAAAAGTGAGAACATATACGGTGTGCAACTGTCAGCATTTCCTTCATGTCAGGGTGCTGCAGAAACTCCTGCGCCATGAGATTTAAACAGTGGGCCATGCATGGAACCAAAAAAGCCACCATTTGTGATGCATTTCACCACATTTGACCCATTGTCACTTGCTGCGAACCCAGCTCTCAGGGACAGGGGGTTCAGCCACTTGTCAATTTCAGTCAGTACCAGTTATAACATGTCTTCACCAGTGTGTGAACAGGTCACATTGCACATAGCAATCACTGCATGCTGTTGAATTCCGGGAAGATTGCTACCATGACACTCCACCTTACTACACTGATTATTCACACTACCAACAGCAAAAACAACCCCCCACCCCCACCCCCGGCACCTGCGTCCATTGTGCAGTTATACACGAATATGAACTCCCTGCTGTTTTGCCACTTGTCCACGTATCCATACTTAAATAGATGAATGGAGAGGAGGAATGTTGAAGGGCATGTCTTACTGAGTCAGATGCAGTATGGTACAACTTGGGGACAGCACGGGTCAAAAAGTATGTCCTGGATAGGACTTTCCATTTTGGACAGACACATGCAGCAAACTGCCGGAACCCAGAAATCTCCACAAAAGAGAGGGGCAACAGATCAATTGCCAGCATTTCAGCTACAGCAGCATTAAATTCACGTGATACTGTATGACTGGGTGGGTACTTCAGCTTGTTCACAAAAACACTCCGTAACATAGGCTGTCTTAAATGTTTTACACAAGGTGTGATGACAAATGGTTCTGCTCTGCGAATCGCAGGGGGTGGAGTGTGGATGTGTGATGAAGATGGTTGCACAGGTGATGACAAACCCAGAAATGCAGTTATTTTCCCAGATTTACCATCGGGTTGATGTACCGCTTGCACTGGACATACTGCATTGACCACCACCACCACCAAAACTGCTACTCTCACCAGCACTGGACAAGATTTCAAAATCATTCTGCTCCTCCACCTCACCATGCTTGTAGAAGTCCTCTGCTCTTATTTCATCAGTACTGCACGCATTTAATTTTCTACTTGATGCTACAGTCATGGAAGGGGATAAAATGCTCGTTATGGTTGATGACAAAGGGGAATGCCCCACTTTATTACAGGTGTTAGCTGCCATCTTGTGCTGGGTCCACAGTGCCATGTGCCTGTTCATAAGATGTGTATCCTGTCCCCCTGTGCCCAGATGGCTCCCCTTTTTACCTCGACTCGCACACACCTGCAAACCTGGCAGATTGCAACTGACTCATCATTTGCATCTTGTACAAAAATATCCCAAACAAGGGATTGTGATACTTTAGTTTTAACATGTCCCTGATGCTGCTTTTTGGACTCTGTTTTTTTTAAGCCATGAAGTGGGGGGTGTGCTAGATGATTTTTCAGGCTGGACACGCTTGTACTGCAACTGACCACCACGACTACCTATCATTATTATTGGGTCATCATCATCAACTGAAACTGGTAAATCACAGCGTTTTACCGGGGGAATGCAAACAGACCCAGACACAGCCACCTTGAATTTCTTTTTCTCTGGTTCCCAACAGGGGTCACTGACATCATCATCATATTCATCAACATTATCCACATCTTCTGCAACCACAGCAACATCATCATCAGATTCATCATCATCAACACCACCATCACCCAAAATTTTTTCACCACACTGTGAATCACTGCATGGTAAATGCATGACCTGAACCGCGGTGGAAGAAATGTCACATTGTGTGCTATCGCTGACGTGATGATCAGAATCCTCATGTTCAGTTACTAGGATGTTACTGGGGAGTATGCCATCATCTACACTGTCACTCACTGGCACTGCTTCACACTCCACTATATTTTTGGACACAGTAAACTGGTCAGAAGTGGAACTTGAGGCAGCAATACTCATACCAGCAACTGCACTAACACCACCAGCTAGGACATCATCTCCAACTATGAGTGAAGCTACTGATTATACTATAAAAAACACTGAAGGAGACATACCTTTCCTCACATCAGCAATGCACTTCTGCGACGGCATACTACCACGCCCACAGACAATCTTACCACTGGCAGCAGTGCCATGGTGAGAAACAGCTTTGCTTGCACGTCTCTTTGCGGGCATTTTGGAGGATCAACAAGAATATTCTAAACAAATTTAGATTTTGGAACGTTCACTCTGGGTGAGGGCCTTGGGGGGGGGGGGATGCTGGAAGCCAACAAATCAACTGTGGCTTCTACAAGAGATACAGACGCAAAGTCACAACAAGTTCAACAACACCTTAACAGGTGGTGCTCTCAAGTCACAATCCAATCTGGAAAAGAATACCTTTTGCCGGTGAGGGGGAGCACTGACTGCAGATTACAGTAGTGCAAAACCAAGAAATCACAATGGCAGTACAAAATCACACGGGTGCAGTGGATAGCAGGTTCACACTGCTGCACTTGCAATTACACTGTGGCACAATAAAAGGTGTATTATTTGATGTCACGCATCACGCGCGCACACACAATTTGTCTACAAGTAATGCATAGCAAATTGAAAACTTCAGTAATATACAACATATTTCAAACAACCTGAAATTATGCACCACTGCGGTATCGGCCAAGAAGAGCGCCAAAGAAATGGCGCAGTATCAGGGGGTGAGGCAAGAAGCGCAACCACAGTAAGGGCGACCTATCAGAAAGGAAGACCGACAGCCCAAGAGTGAAAGCGTGCCACATACTGCAACAGCACCCCACAACAGCAGACATCAGCACCGCGAGCACCGGCAGGCCGCCAGGCGGGAGAGGCACCTCCGGCAGGGAGACACAGCTAAACGACCAGCACTGGACGGCGTGCACAGCAGGCCATGATCAGCGGTGGCAACCGGAGGCAATGGGCGAGCGCATGGTAAGTCACACAGAGGACAGCACCGTTGCAGTGGCACACACCGTGGGGCCCTGCTGGCGGGGCACAGTGCTAAGGGGAGGATGTACAAGCCTGTACCACCTGGCTGTTCCAGGGCCACACACATGGCCAGGGCGCAGGACAACAACCCCAACCCCACGTTCACCACAGCAGACACATACACCTACCTCACAAGACAGCATGGGGAGGGACGGAGCCCACAGCATCTCACAGGCACAGGGGCAACACAGCGGAGGGTGGCAGTCCACAGTACTCAGGGCCCACGTACAGGGTGACGATGGGAAGGGGGCGCAGAAAACCACCACTAGATATGTAGCACAGACAGGAAGTGGGTGTGTCCAGGCAGAATCTGGGCGGGGCACCCAGCACCCATAACAATGACAGCCACAGCACACCCCTCAGATATGACAGCATCTACACCATGGAGGTGCGTTACGTGCAGAGCCAGAAGAGCAAGCCAATGGCTGTCCACAGTGGCTTTGTATATTGCAAAGATAAGGGGGGACATGATAAAATATACTGGAGGTGTGCCAAGGCAAGGAGGTACCATTGCATGGCCCGCCTGCAGATAGCTGAGGATATGGTGGTAGCCACCATTAGGGAGCACAACCACACCTGATGCAGCCGACGTGGACGTGTGGCGAGTGATAGGAACGCTGCAGGACAGGGCACGGTGTATCATGGCTTCCGCTTCGTAGGTCGTCGTGGCAACCACGTCGGACATCCCTGCGGCCATGGCCAGTTGACTACCCGGAGTGCATCTGCTGCGCCGGATGGTACAGCGTGTGCGACACATGGCTCGTAGCTGGACAACCACCCCACAGTCCGTCGAGAACCTAATTATCCCAGAGGAGTACATCTGTGCGGCAGATGGCACGCGCTTCCTCCTGTACGACAGTGGGAGGGAGCGAGACCACATCATCATATATGCTGCGGACCTTGGCATGTAACAGCTGGCCAGTAGAATGGACTGGTTCATGGATGGCACATTCAGGGCATGCCCTGCCTTGTTTGACCAACTCTACACCATACATGCCATCCAGTCGGGTACAGTCCTGCCCGCCATCTATGCTCTAACATGCACCAAGGGGGCACAGATGTACATCATACTGCTAGGCCAGCCTGTCATAACACCTGCCATGGTCCTGATGGACTTCGAGCATGCCAGCTGATGCGGGGTCAGCACCATATTCCCCGAGGCATGGGTCAGGGACTGCTTCTTCCACTTCACCCAGGCCCTGTGGCGCAAGGTACAGCGGCTGCCAGAAGTCCTGGCATGGTATACCCATGAGCCTGACTTTGCGCTGCATGTCCGGATGCTGCTGGCATTGGCTTTCCTACCACCTGCCAACGTACCAGCAGTCCTCGAGGAGCTCAGGGAGTGGGAGTTCATCACCAACAATGAGGACGTCCTCCAGCCCCTGCTGGACTATGTGGAGGACACGTGGGTCAGCTGGCCCACCGGGCGTTCAGGACGCCGGCGTGCCTCATTCCCAGTTGAGTAGTGGAACTGCTATGACTCCACCCTCCAAGGCCTGGCAAGGACTAACAATGCAGTGGAAGGGTGGCACAGGGCCTTCAACACCCGGGTTGGTGCCTGCCACCCCACCATCTGGCACCTCCTCGAGTCCCTAAGGGAGGAGGAGTGACTTACTGCTGTGCGTTCCGAGATGCTATTGTCTGGGGCGGAGGCACCGCAACCACGGAGACGGTATCATGACCTTGATGCCAGGATCCGCACCATCGTGGCCGACTGTGCCACCAGAAGCCACTATGACTACCTGCATGGGCTGGCGCATAACTTTGTTTTCAACGTCTAACCCACCACATGTCCACCCCATGCATGCACCAGCCCCTGCTGCTGATGTCCAGCCCTGGGCAGCATTCCCTGTGCAGCACCGCACAGTGCACGGCGCGTGCCCAACATCACCACCCTGTAAGAGCATGCCCACACATCCGCAGCTCAACCAGAGTCACCCTTTTGACCCCTCGTGCATGCCGGGGGCCCTCACACATTCGTGACATGACACACGCGGGGGGGCATCTGCACTGTGGGCCTCTGCACTACCCCTCGGCTGTGCCCCCTGGTGATCTGGCCATCCCACTGTTCGTGCTCATGTGCTGGGCTCCCCTGTGCTTGGGTGGCGGCTCGCTGCCACTGCCAATCCCCCCCTTGTGGTCGTGCCCATCCCGACCATCCATGGTCACTCGTACTCCAGGGCTGTCCCTCACCATTGGGTGGCCTTCCAGGCTCAGCCACGCTGCACCATGCTTTCTATTCACTGCCTTGCAGGGCGCATCGTGTGCTCGGCGCCCTTCCAGCCACTCTTTGCTGCTGTTGCCCTTTTGGCCTGTAGTCACTATTGTGCGGTCGCCTTTGTGGCATTCGCTCTGTCTCCCTTGCTGTTCTGGGAGGCGTGATTGCAGATGTGCCCATATCACATAAAACCCACTGCTGCACCAGGTCCACAACATATACATTCAGCAAAAAAATGGCAACAATTACTGAAAATATTACTGTGTGTACAAGTCATTAACACAGTCATTTATACAAAAAAAAAAAAAACAAAGAACTTCTTATTTCTCCAACTTAAGTCTATGTACACCACAGATATGCCCCTCCCCCAAAGCACACTTCCACTGTCTCTCAGTACACAGACTGTATGTTGTACATTAACATTCAAAATCCACACACAAACAATAAACGCTCGATGATCTGAGCACAGGAGGGTTTCCTACAATCGATAAACTAAAGTTTCAGCAAAAAAAAAAGACTCAAAAAGGCTTTTTTAACAGCTTTTAGAAGGTTTGAATCACAGAGAGCTCTTGGAGCAGACTGTCTCCAACAGCTTCCTACACACACTACCCCGAACTGAGGCTGTGCAGAACGGTCTAGAGCCCATGTGACCTGAAATCCCGTGAATCACTGCAAAATTCACCTTTGGAGCTTAAATCAAGGTGAAGTGCATAATTTTCAATGTACTTCACCTTAAAATTTGTGGAATAGTGGTTTGGGGAAGGCGGAGTAATGCAAAGTCATTGTTTTCAATGGACTTCGCATTACTTCTTATGACGCGAAGTACTCTGCTTTGCACTGAGGAGCACTTCGCGAATCTACCTTCACTCCATGAATCGCTCCGCAGGGCGAATTGAGGCCACTTCGCCCACCATTACATTCTGCCCCGCTCTTCATAGAGTACAGGTCAGACACAAAAGTGGGCATAAAGTGTACCTCTCTTCTCCTACCTGTTCTGCTCCAAAGCCGAAAAGTTCAATAGGTTTACCTGCTTATCAGGCCATTTACAGAGTCTCAACAGAATGTCAGAGTTTGTTGATGGCGCAAACTTAATTATTTATTGTAAGCCATGCTTCTCGTCATAATCCATAGGATAAATCAGTGAGTCCCGGTAATTCAACTACTCCTGGAAAGCGTTGCCCAATTTCACTGTCTCCATATTCATCCCTTGTAGTTCTAATCATGGATACCTCAGCAAATACCTGTAAAGATAAGAAAAAATATACGCTCCACTGAGTGTAGTAAAATTCATAACCAGGAGTACAGAGCCCCTCCCCCCCATTTCAGGCACCAATGGCATACCTTTAAAGGAGTAAAACTGAGCATATCAGCACACGCAGTGCAATCTTCCCACCGGATTTCTCTTCACGCCCTCTCGAGTCTACTCCAAAATCAAGTTTACAATATTTTCAGTAGTACTATCAAGGATGAAAAGTTTCACCGCTGCATTCCACAGTGTTTGGCTAGAAGCAAAAACTTGCTCCCAATCGCCCAGTCACAGTTTTATTTGGTTTTTGTTTACTGGGTAGGTGAGCTAGCCATAGAATTACTATTTTCAAACACGACCCAGGAGATTGCAACATGAGAAAGAAAACACAATGACATTACAAGTACTGTATAACATAGAAACATAGACTTTGACAGCAGATAAGGACCACTTGGCCCATCTAGTCTGCCCATTTCCCTACCTACAGGATAGGCCACAGATCCTAGTTAACCAACAGCCTATTTCTTCCTACCCCTCACAAGAATTGCCTTATGTCTGTCCCATGCATTCTTGAATTCTCCCACAGTTTTAGACCTCACAACCTCCTCAGGAAGGCTGTTCCATGCATCCACTATCCTCTCTGTGAAATAATACTTCCTCACATTGCCCCCTGAACCACCCCCATTCTATCTTTAAATTGTATCCCCTTGTTCTTGCGTGTCTCTTTTTCTGAAAGATGCTACCCTCTTGGACTCTGTTGATTCCACTGAGGTACTTAAACGTTTCTATCATGTCCCCTCTCTCCCTTCTTTCCTCAAGGGTATACATAGTAAGTATACCCTTGAGGAAAGAAGGGAGAGGCAGGATAGACAAGATCGGAGAAATACATGAAAAGCAAATTATAAATTGGCTGAGAATGTATATATGGTGAAGATAAGAATACAGGTTGGGGCAGAGTAAGCATACAAAAACATAAAACCAGCTATCTAACATATAGGGAGAGCTAGGCAACAAATTACAGTAACCTAGTGAGTACATAGTAAGTGAAAAGTTTAAGCAAATACAGTTTTTACATTGAAATGAGGCCGGAAAAAATCTTTTTTGTGAGGCAGTTTGTGGTGGAACGCCACCGTCCTATGAGAAGAAAGGATAATGCATTTACACTGGACAGAGCAATAGGGAGTGGTGCGGGTAGGGATGTAAAAAGCAACCATTCATATTGAGGGGAGGAGGAAGACAAAAAGAGACAGGTTAGTCGGTAAGAACACAGCAAGCAGTTGGGAGGTAAACAGAGAGGGAGATCATGCGGGTTGAAAACAGGTGCATGAGTTTGAAGCAAATAGGCTGGCGCAGAGCTCTTTTTTAAAGAGGGCATGGGATGGCGCCTGGCGAAGTGTTAATGGTAGGGTGTTCCATTGCAGTGGGAGAAAACTTGGGAGCCTTTTGAGGTTTTTACACCTTGGCACTTGCAGTAGGGACTTGTCAGCCAAGTGTAGCCCATAGGAGGGTGTTTGAGGAGACAGTAGCCTTGCAAGACTATCAGGAGATTGTGCCCTAATGACATTATCCACTTGGGAGCCAACTGAGTAGAGTCTCAGTGCAGTAGGTGACAACCATTTTAGGTCTGAGTAGAGTTTGTAGTGGTGTTCGAGCCTTGGGGATGAGGAGGCATAGTGGCAAATGTTATTATAGGTGGTGTCCCAGGCATGCAGTGATGACTTAGGTATGGCCATATATGTGATGACTCCATAGGTCAGGGCTGGTAGAAGGATGCTGCGGGCAACAGCCAGCCTGGTGGATGGAGTAAGTGTATAGCTAGATCTATAGGCAATGCCTAGCTTAGAGTTTACCGATTTGACATGGAGATCAAAGCCAAGAGACTGATCAAGGACAACCCCAAGATATTTGAGTGAGGTAACTGTATTTATGATAGGGGAGCCAGGGCAGGAGACCATGATGCTATTGTTGCAGAATTTTAGTTTGGTAGCAGACCCAAACAACGTAGCTTGGGTTTTCGTTACATTGAGAACTAGTTTGTGGTCGGATAGCCAGTTTTGAGTTTTATGGAAGTCAGATGAGAGGGACGAGTTTATGTCTGACAAGTTTTTGGAGCTAGCATATAGAACAGTATCATCCGCATACTGTACAAGAGGGATGAACAGGAGGTGAGATCCAAGGTAATGCTGTTGATGAATATAGAGAAGAGAAGGGGTCCTAAAATTGAACCCTGGGGCACCCCAATGTTTAGAATAGCCTGGTTCGAGAGGGTGGAAGCGTATTTCACAAATTGGGGACGGTTTGACATATAACTACTGAACCAGGCCACAACACCCATTGAGAAACCCATAGACTTTAATGTTGCGAGAAGAATAGAGGGGTCAACAAGATCAAATGCTTTGGTCATATCTATAAAAACTGCCCTGTGAGGAGGCCTGCGTCCATGGCAGACAGGGTGTCAGTGGTGAATTTGAGCAGGGCCATGGTGGTGCTATGGCCCTTTCGGAAACCATGTTGGGCAGAGGAGAGAAAATTATTTTTGTGTAGAAAAGCACTGGTGTTTATGTTAAAGCTCTCAGATCTCTCCAGATCACCAAATTTCCACCACCGAATAATGACCATATTGTGGGCTGCAGCACAATAAAGGTCCATTTGCGGAGATGCCGCATAAGTCAAGATCAAAGACGCTGACCAGTTTAGTCAGCGTGCTGAGCCCAATGTGCTAAAACTATTGGCTTGAAGGACAACAGATTTTGAAGTCTAAATAAAGCTCCAAATAAAACATAAAAAAGGAATGGAGCATAAAAACCATAAGCATTTGTCAATGCCGAGAGTTCGCTGTTAGTATTGCTCTTGTACATGCCTCCCATATTTTTCTCATTATATTCCTCTGAGTTGCATTTTAAGGGTGGGCGTTACAGTTGGAAACCCTAATGCCCCAGGCATTTGTTGATATGTTTGCTCCAAATTTTCAGCATGGACTTTTTGGGACACCACCTCATGAACAGTGCCAGTATTATTTTGTTACTCAATCCCAAAAGGTGTTTTCGCACAGCAAGTGTGCCATTCAGCGCCACAAGTGTGAAAACACATTTTGGGAAGGATGTGAAAAATGGCAGCGGTACTGTTCACGAGAAGGTGTGAAGAAATGGCAATGTTGAAAATCTGGAGTGCAAATATAAAAAGTGGCAAAGTTATGAGTGTACATAGAAACTGTGCAATGCATGCTCGTAACGCAGTCATTTTTTGGAATGTTTTCATCAAATTTTTAGCATGGCCTTTTTGGCACCACCCCTCATGAACAGTGGCACTAGAATTTTGTTAAGCTGTCCCAAAAGTTGATTTTGCAGAGTGACCATGCCATTCTGCACCACAGGTGCAAAAACACATTTTGGGAAGGATACAAAATATGACAGCTGTACTGTTCAAAAGGGGGTGTGACAAAATGGCAGTTTGGAAAATTTGGAGTGAAAATCTTTAAAATTGTTGACATTTTACGTGTGCGTAGAAACTGCACAATAGATGCTCATAAAGCAGTCATTTGGGGAATTTTTTTCACCAAATTTGCAACAAGGGCTTTTTGGGACCCCACCTCATGAACAGTGGCACTGTAGTTTCATTAATTGGTCCTGAAAGGTGATTCCGCACAGTGACCAAGAAATCACCTTTAGGGACTGAGAAACAAAATGACAGTGATTGTATTCATGAGGTGGGGTCCCAAGAACCCCATGTTGAAAATTTGGGACCAAAACTCCCAAAAATGGCTGAGATATCAACCTTAATTGACCCCCCCCCATTCACTGCCATTATAGAACTTACCGTCATTTCTTCAGTTTGCAGTCAGCTTTTGAAGAGTGCAGACATATTCCCGGTCCACTGAAGATCACTGCTCCCAACCTCCGGAGCTAAGTATGGGTGAGGGGGGGTGCGGGGAGGTGGGATGTGCAGAGGGAGGGTGCAGGTTGGGGAGGGTGGTGACAATGACGAAGGACCGCTTTTCTTTCTTTTCAGGTTTTAAAAAAAAGTTGTGGGTCTGTTTTCTTTTTTTACAGGGAAACTATGGATTTTGGCACACTGGGGTGGCTCCCAGTGTGCCAGAGTACTGGGGGTGGGTTCAACAGGGGATCAGTGCCTACCCAGGGATTGGGCACCCCGTGGTCAGAGGATACATGTGGGGGGGGTCGTCGGGGGATACAGACCACACAGGGATTGAGCACCCCGATTTTGGCAGGCGGGGGAGGGAGTCCGCCAGCGTGATCACAGAGCCAGCAGGACGTGGAGGAGGTAGGCAAGGAAAGCACCTCCTCCCAGCCAGCATGATCAATTGCACTTGCAGTAAAAGTGCCTTCAGGCACTCAATACTCCTAGCCCGTACAGAGCTTAGGCTGTGGCCTGCTCCACACGGGTGGGAGAAACTTTAGAATGGGAGGCAGTGGGACGTGGTGGAGACATCACGACGCAAACAGCTGTTTGCTCTGCAGTGACCTGCAGATGAAAGGAAAAAGCCGCCTCCTGATTGGTGCAGCTTTTTCTTTTCAAGTGCAGACCACTGCAGGCAAAACAGCATCAGGACCAGCTGGGCTGAGGATTAGTGTGATACTCTTGAGCCCCATGCAGAGCACTCTGCATTGGACGGACAGTGTCACACCCCTCAAAGCCTACTATCCCAAGGAGTTTGCCATGCATGTGCAAACTCAAAAAGGAGCGGAGCAGCACCACAGCCATCTTGCTGCCCCCTCATCCATGTGAACCAAGAGATTTGCCTTCCATCCTTCTGTCTGCATCCTTCTCACCCCAAGGAGAAGGAGTTGCATAAACAGGACCTAAGATGGGCAGTTAGGATTTATCTTAAACCTACGTCTGAATTTCCTAAGTCAGATAGTCTGTGCTTTTTGGGGCAGCTAAACAAGGAGAAAAGGCCTCTAAACCCACCCTAGCTAGGTGGGTATGGGACTGTGTTGCTAAGGCCTATGTGGTGAAAAAGAAGAGGCCTCCGGCTCTTATCAAGGCTCACTTTGCCAGGGCTCTGGCAACTTCTTGCGTAGAGAGGGGCGAGGACACAGTTTCAGATCTATGCAAGGCAGCTACGTGGACCTCAGTCCACACATTCATGAAACATTATAAATTGGATGTTCAGAGTTCTGCTGATGCAGCTTTTGGTTGCAGAGTGTTGCAAGCAGCAGTTTGCAAGTAATTCTAAAGCATCTGGTGTATGGGATAACTCCCCGGTTTTGTCACTATTGAGCAATGTGGGTACAGAAAGAAGAAATTAACTTCATACTTATTATAATTATGTTTTCTGTTAGCTCCAACATTGTCAATGGGACCCACCCAGGAGCATGACTCCTGAGGGAGAATCTTATCCTGCATGCTAAGAGAGAGGTCTATTTTTTAGTAAAATCCCCTATGTGGATCTCTCTTTATTCTGCTGCACTGTACTCTGATAGATATCTTATATGCTGATTTATTATCTGCAACCACGGGTGAACAGGTTTTGTTATTTAATTAAGGTGTGTTTCCTGTTGCAGTTTAGTTCTCTGCCTTCTAAAAAAAAAGACAAAGAGCACATATCTCATTGTATATTATCCTTAGTTCACAGATGGGTGACTCCTTTGAGACGTGTTACGCTTATGAAACATCTTATGACTGCATCATTTTTCACTACAGCAAAATCTGAATACTTCAGGCATCATTTCTGGGTCCATGAAATGCATCCCTTTTCCAAATGCCAGATAGGAAGCGAGGCGTAAAATAAGCGGGTTCGCATCTCAATTTGCGACCCAAGATCAGAGAAAAGTGAGGCAACTTTTGCAATGATTAGCAGTCATTGCTAATCATTCTGAACTGGTCCTGGAGCCTTTAAAAATGCCCTTTTTAGCATTTTGGGCCATGTTTCTTTAATTTTTTTTTTACATTTTTTCTGTCCTTCTCACCTGCACCCCTTCTGATTGGCCAGCGATTTCCCCCCCCAGTCTCTGTGCCAGAGAAATGTCACAGCGTCCTCTTGCAGCATGACCCCAGGAGAAGAGCAAGAAGGACCAGAAGCTCCAGCCAGAGTAAAATTTAACCAAGGTAAGTTCCAGTTTTCTTTTTTTAAATTATATTTTTTTAGCTTATTGGTAGTGTCCAGTAATGAATTTCTTTCTGTGTTTGCAGGGAGAAGCCGCACTGAGGAGCAGGGGAGCCGAGCAGGCCGAGACGGTGCGAGAGAGGACTGGGACCAGAAGAGAGCCGCATGAAGCATTGTGGTGGTGGTGTGAGCAGGCAGTGTGACGTAGATTCGGCCGAGCAAGTCATGGAGGAGCAGCACGCAGCTGAGCAGACAATCAGGGGAGTTCATACAAAAAAAACAAGTACAAACTTTTCAATTTATTGTCCGGGGAGCCTGGAGGAGCGAACTCAATGGGAGGGCACGTAGCAGGGCAGTGACATGACTGGGGCGGTGGTCAGGACAAAGCGGGCACCTCATGTGATGGGCCTGAACTGTGGGCAAAATAGAAAGGAATCAGGGAGAGGAAACAACAAGAAAGTAAATGTGAAATAACCATTGCCCTGCTTGGCAGAGATGAACAGAGTGGTGTAAACAGTCTTTATTTTGTGCCCAGCCTAATTGAATGCCAGTGACTGATCTGATGGGGGAAAAATATCAAACTTTACAGTGCTCTTGCAGACTGTTTGGGAACAGAAAACAAATAAGAACTGTGCCCTGGTTTTTCCAGAGAGTTCTGAGAGGAGATGAAACAAAAAGGGAAAAGTAACTTGTGTGACTAAATGTGCCCTGCTTGTGGCAAAAATGAAGGGGACAATGAGTGGTCATGCCCACCCTGCCTGCTTTATTTTGTGCCCAGCCAGCCCTTTTTTGCAGCATTGATGATAAGAATTCTGCCCTGTTTTTTCCGGAGTTCTCAGGGGAGAGGAAACAAAGCAGTAAAAAATTGGGATCAGTGCTCTGCTTTGGCAGAGATGAAGGGGATAAAACCAAAAATACACCTGCTTGCTCTGTTGCACTGGGGAAGATGTAACTCTTGTGTGCCCTGCCCATCAGACCTGAGGGGGCATTACAAATTAAGACACTAGCCCTGCTGCCAGCTAGAGCTTTGCTGCAGCAGTGAACTTTGGGGAAGTGTTCTGTTCACAACTCTGAATTTTTAAGTGTGTGCCCTGCCTATGGCAGAGATTGGAGACAGTTAAACGTAAGACTATGCCCTGCTGCCAGCTTTCCTGCAGCAGTGAACTTTGGGGAAGTGTTCTGTTCACAACTCTGAATCTTTAAGTGTGTGCCCTGCCTATGGCAGAGATTGGGGACAAGTTAAACGTAAGACTGTGCCCTGCTGCCAGCTTTCCTGCAGCAGTGAACTTTGGGGAAGTATTCTGTTCACAGCTCTGAAACTTTGCGTGTGCCCTGCCTATGTCAGAGATGGGGACAAGTAAACAATTTAACTGAGGGGCGGCGGCTCAGGGGGTTACAAACAAATTTGCAGCTGCCATAATCTTTTTTTTTTTTCAGTACTGAGAGTTAGCCCAATTACAGTAACTTGATGTGTTATTTTTTAAGAAGAAGAATAATCAGCATTTATATAGCGCTTTTCATACATCCAAAGCGCTTTACAAGCAATGCTAGACTGGTAGTGAAGTGACTGAATGTGTGGTGGCGGCCATATCGCACATCATCACCCACACACTGCCTGGATAATTGCATGAACCAGTTTATGGGAAGGGGAATGTTGGCCAGGACACCGGGAATGTTCCCTACTCTTTGCGAAGAGTGCCCTGGGTTCTTTACTTCCACCGGACACCCACCAGGACAACACCAGGATGGGTAGAAGGGACCTCGGTTTAACGTCTCATCCGGGCCTTTTAATGATACAGCACCCCCATACTCAGATGCCAGCGATTTTTAGGTGCAAGTCCAATCCCGGTGTGGGACGAGAACCCACGACCTTCTGGTCCAGAGGCGGATGTGCTACCAACTGAGTCACGCTGACACCTTTTAAGTGCACAGCTTCACAGAGTCTTGTTTTGCTAACTTAAGATTTTTTAATAATTACATTCCAACATGGCTGGCAGAGTAAAATTAGCAACTGCAGAATGATGGCGCAAAAAATATGATCCAGACAAAAATTGACTACAGATAAGCAGTGAGGGAGACTCTGCAGTGCGTGCTAGTTGCAAATTGTGCTGTCAGTATAAAAATGAGCTATGTGGGTTGAGGAATTTCAGTGAGGCATTAATTGCAGGGATAACAGGCCCCCAGCTAAAAGTTGACACCATCCAGAAACATCTTCAGACAGAGCAGCACAAGAAAGCTCTTAACATTTTGAAATTTGGTAAAACATGGTCACCACTTGAAATATATTGCCATACCACAATTGGTAAGTTTAAAGTAATCTTGGAGGGTTGGAGGATTGGACCCAGAGTTAAACAATTTAAATTTATATGCAGGAGAGCTTGGTAATGCAGAGGAACAGCATAGAATGGTTCTAGGCAGGCTGATGGAGATCCTGTATATGCTGGGCAAAGAGGACATCTCTATTAAAAAGTTTGACATGATAGCAGAACAAGAGAAGCACCATGGAGTTCATTTGGGCAATAAATACATTAACACTGTAAGTGGGAAAGAACTGACAATGTGTATTGGCAAGAACCTAGAAGAAAACCTGCTGGCAACTGTAAAAAATGCTAATTATTTTTCAGTTCTTATGGATGGTAGTGCTGATAGTGGAGTAATTGAAAAATAAACTGGTTTACATAATTTATGTTAATCCCAGCAATAGTCATGTGGAAACTAAATTTTTACGAATGAAAGCAGTATCAGATGGCGCAAGTGAGGGACAAAAATCTCCTCTTGGACATTCTTGCAGAGAGTGGCCTTAATGTAAAATAAACGGTTGGGTTTGGGGCTGATGGGGTAGCTGTCAACATGGATGTAAGATGGGGTCTTGCTGCACTTTTTTAAGGGAAGAACTACAGTGGTTGGTTGCTGTTCGTGGTTTCTCACACATTAGAACTGGCCATGAAAGATGCTTTGGACAATACCTATTTTAATGAAGTTTCAAACTTTCTGACCCAGCTGTTTTTATCTCCATCAGAAAAGTCCTAAGCGACTTAAAGAGTTGCGGTCTCTTGCCCAGGCCATGGAGATGTCAGTTGAAAAGCCCAAGAAGGCCTGTGGCACTCAGGTGCAGCATAAACTTCTTGCCACCCGGGCTGTTACCAAATCATTCCCTGTAATCGCTGCCCATTTAGAATCTGTGGCCGCAGACCCAACCCATGATCAGGCCAAAGTCAAGGGAGTTTTGCAAATGTTGACTAAATTCCAAATGGTTGCACACCTTTTGTCTTTGAACAGTTGCTTCAGCCACTTGCCGGGTTCTCACTAGCACTTCAGAAAGAAGTTGTTGAAATGCCAGAGCTGCTTAGCTCTGTTCAAACTTTGAGAAACCCTCTCGACCATGCTAAGCAAAGTGGCTCCATAGGTGGCAGTGAACTTGACATTCTCTTAAAAAATGGGTCTGACATTCTTTCAGGAGCATGTCCTGAAATCACTTACAAGGGTGTAAAATTAATGCATCTAAGTGCTCAATCTATTAAAACTTTTAAACAGCAATGTAAGAAATACATTGCAAACAGGGCTCGAAATAATCGGCTGTCCGCCTGTCTCGGACAGCCCATTTTTAGATGGGACAGCCGTTTCTTTCACTGTGCCTGTCCCTGGGACAGGCAGATGGTTTCGTACATTAAACTCTGGTGGGCACTAGGACCCAGGAAGCAGGTTGTGAATCAGGTCACGCCGGAGTAGAGAATGGGGTGAACGTCACCACGGAATGCACATCGCGACGTCATGCGGCAGGGCTCAAAATAAAGGGGCGCTGGTGCTAATTCACACCACTGTTTTGATATTTAGTGCCTGCTTCTTTAAGAGGCAGAAAGTTAAGGGCGCTTCTAGTAGCTCTCCGTAGTGTAGCTAGAGTGAGTGAAGAGCACACAAGGCTGAAATTGGATGCTGACGAGTCATGGAGCAGCAAAGGGAAGGGGCGTGACATATGCCAAATGTGTTGCAGCTGGACAGCCGAAATTCAATGCCGAGGAGTCGACTGAAAACAAAAGGGGCGTGAAGTCTTCCTGGAGAGCTGAAACTCTGTCTTGCTGAAGAGCTGAATCTCACTTTGCAGAGTGAATGCACGTGGAGAAAGGTAGGGACTGAGGAATATTATTAAACAGACAGGAGCACATGAAAAAGACTGTGGGAAGTATTCAAACAGGGATGAGCACTCAGCAGTTTGGGAATGGAGGGAAGACAGCTATGAACAGTCTGAATCAAGCAGCACACAAAAAGAAAGGAAGGAGCATTCCAGTCTGTTATGCCCTTACTACAGTTTCAGTTTTGCTGGAATAGGTAGAGTGTGCACATTTTGTATAATAGCTATGAAAGTAATTGTTTTAAATTCTAAGAAGAATCATAATGTGGAAGTTACAGATACTGTGTATAAAAGTTAACACTGCAGGAAGGATATGTTCAACTACCACAACCCCCAAACCCATAAAAGTACAGCAGAGGATGCAGGTCAAAAGTTGGCAGACACCCCTCCCTATGGCAGCCAGGTTACTGGGGAAAATGAAATGATAAAAAGTACAACTCTGTCAGTGAGCTCAAACACAGATTTACAATTAACCCAGGATACCCCAGCTGAGATGCTGCATCTCATTTCTGTGGGGTCCTGCTTCTACCCATTCCTGAGAGGATAAATGATTTTTTCCTGAAGTAGCACAGTCAGTATTAGGCTTTAGTGGTATTTGAAACTTTGGTCTCTGTATTCTCAAGCCAGTGCTCTAATCACTATATCCCACTGCCTCATAAGATACCCAACAGCCTCTAAAGACTGCATTGCCTCCATTCATATATTTAAAAGTCAACTCCTGGTTTTGCCAAAGTAGCTCTGGTCGGCCAGAAAGTGCGATGCCAGGAGCTATTTCTAACTCTGATCACTAAATCCTTATTTAGACCCCTGTGTGGTGGCTGAAGTTAGACTCTAGCCCAGTCTTGTGATGGACTGGATGGCAGAGTCGCAGTATGTTGGCTGGCGCGGTGGGCTCAGTGGTCAGTATTCTATCTGCCAAGGTAGGAAACACAACTGAAAGGGGCTGGCAGTGGTAAATGTGCATGTGCAGCTAACTCCTCCTCTCGCCTACGCCTGCCGCGGCTCCCTGTCACCTTGAGGCATCTGAGGAGCAGCAGTGTGAGACGAGCATCGATGTTAGGTTACAAAAAAAATAAAACACAAACTAAACAGCAATTTTAAGTAAGAAAGAAAAAGTAGGCAGGACTGCAGGCAGACAATCATTGTCCAAGCAAGTGGGGGGAGGGACTGGAGAGAGCCTGTGCCATGTTGTACAGGAGAAAAGGATTTACTTGCTGTTGCAGACAATTGTAGGACTGTGGGAGAGGGACAGACATTTTAAAATTAAGTAGAATAAGAAAAAGGAAGGCAGGATAACAGTGTCCCAGCAAGAGAAGGGAAAGGAATGACTACAGCCTGTGTGCTACTGAAAACAGCCATGTTCAGGGCTCTGGGGGACAAAAAAGTGTGGACAGGTGAAACTTTTGTGGGACAGGCAAGATTTGCATCCCACCTGTCCCATGGACAGGCATCTCAAAAAAATTATTTCGAGCCCTGATTGCAAATATTGAGAACTGTTGTGAACAAAGGTTCGGTTTGAATGATGAAAGTAGTGTCTATAACCGTGTAAAAGTGTTAGATACCAGACTTTGGCCAACAGACTGAAAGGAACTGGAGCTGTATGGTAACAGTGATATCACTGAAGTATCTGACCATTTTCAGCTCTTTTTCAGGCTGACTGCGACACCCTTCAAGTGTTTGCAGAATGGCAAGAGTTTGAGATTTTTGCTCAAACCAACTTCATCAATATGTCTGCCTCTGTTATCTGGTCAAAGCTGGCATGTGATTTCTGAAATTCTTATCCAAATCTGTTGAAGCTTGTCAATGTGTTGAGAGTATTTTCTGTGTCTAATGCAATAGTAGAAAGGTGTTTTTTCAACTATGAACAAGGTAAAAACTGACTGGAAAGCAAGTCTGGCAGAGGATACTGTAGAAACATTGATTTGCATTACAAAGCAGGGCCCCCCTCCAGATGAATTCAACCCAGACAGGGCTGTAGACATATTTTGTAGTGCTAAACCAAGACATCCTGGTGATTTGGCAGCTGTGGATGGTGGACCACCCACAGGTCCCTTCCCCCCAAAACAGGCCACAATTACTGGCTACATGCCTGGTGTAGAAGAGTAGCAATTAGATTGCACCCATTCCTTGTTGGTAACTGTGTAGTCAGTCACGGTCCCAGGTGGAGTTTTTATGTTGGGCAGGGGTTCATTATGTTTAATTTGTCACAACTCACGATCATACTCACACTCACAAATTCACGGTCTGCTCTGCTTTGGCAGACATCCTATCTCGGCTCTTAAAATGTATGTGTGCTGGAGCACAATTGCTTGCTTTCTCTGGAAATGGCTAAATAAAACAGATATCAGTCTCAGAACTTGTGTAAATGTGTATTTTCAGTGTCAGTGGCTCAGTAGGTAGCACACTCGCCTCTGAGGCCGGGAGATCAGAGGGCTGTGGGTTCAGTTCCCACATCTGGCACTTGGGTTAATATCCCAGTACCGACACTGTAATGCAGCATGAGAGGGGTACTGCATTTCTGAGGTGCCATCTTTCGGATGAGACGTTAAACCGAGGTCCCATCTGCCTGGATTGGTGGTAGTTCAGGTGGATGTTAAAGATCCCATGACACTTATCGAAAAGAGTAGGGGAATTTCCCCGGTGTCCTGGCCAAATTTCCCTCATTCACTAAAAATACCACCAACATCTTAATCTGGTTCAAGGTCAGTTGGCATTATCTGTATCCCCTTCCCCCGGGTCGTGCCTGAAAATAGGCAGGATTTGTCTAGTGCACTTACCTGGTCAACAAAAACTAAATAAATAAAATAAATAAAAGTCTCCAACACTAATTTATGCCTTGGGAAGATAAGATAGTTTTTGGTTATTGTAAATATGTGTTTGTTTTTTGATTGTATATATGTTTAGCTCTCATGGCACTGCTAAGTAGTAACTGGGGAGTGGCCATTAGTGCATGGAATCCTCAGGTGCCCAACATTCTAAATCTTGGGCTGTGCCATTCCCCTTGTAGGGGTGCACTATGTTCAGTTGTAAAGATTACCGACTGACAATGTTGGAGCTAAAAGAAAAGGTAATTACGGTAAGTATTAAGTTAATTTCTTCTTTTATAATTTAGATTTTGACATGTAGAGTATTTTATTCTGGAAATCATAATCTGTCCCAGAATGATACCATGATAATGGGAGCCTCAGAGCCCAGTCCCAGGCACTATACCTCCCACACAACCAGCCCGGGGGTGAGGTTGTCTTGGACTCCCAGAGGGCTTCTTCCATCTCAACCACCTGTGAAGAGGCAGACAACCTTACTCAAATTATACCCTACCCTGTCTGCCCCTGACAGAGTGGAAAACTCACTCCTTCTGCCCATACATTTCTAGTCCTCTGCCGCATATCTTCAAACTAGCAGGGAAAGGGTTATCTCTTTAGCAGTCCTCCCCGAGACACCCCTATCCACCAACGTCACATGCCCACTGAGTAATCTGTGCACAAGAAAAACATTTAACAAAACCACAGGTGATACCTAGCCATATCCTACCTAGACTAGCCACGGCCCTGGCGAGTGGGTGTGAAGCAAAAATTCACGTCAGTCACATGACAGTAGGCAGCAACAGGAATGGTAATCAGAGAGGCCAGAGGGCAGCCAAATGGGTCCTTTAAACCACCATGCGCCTGCCTCTAGGGCCGCCCTCCAGCCCCCAAGTCCCTACTTGCCAATCCCTGTTGCCATCCTCCGTGCTCTGACCAATACTAATGTGCTAGTGGCCCCCCCCCTTCCCTGCAGCTCATCACCCACCAGCCTAGCACCAGCCATTTCACACACATGCAGAAGATTCCCTCAGGGATAGGAGGTGTCAACCGGAGACCCCATGACAACGCCTTCTCCCCCTTACCTGGGGAGGTTTCCTTGGTCATGAATGTCCCCATTGCCCCTCTTGATCCTGCCACTTTTATGGAAAGAACACACAAACACATACACACACACACCAACTGTTTGGGTTAAAAAGACCACAACACAACTTTACTCAAAAATTCAGTTTAAAACATACAAGGCATAGTATAATAATTTTAATTTATATTTTACAATTTGTACGTGTATTTTATTGTGGAAATCATAATCTATCCCCAAAAGATACCATGATAATGGGGGCATCGGAGCCTGGCCCCAGATACCATTCCTCCCGGAGGCAGGGAGGGGGGGTGTCCTAGGCTCCTGGAGGGCCCCTTCCATCTCAACTGCCTGTGAAGAGGTGGACAATCTTCTTTCAGTCACACCCCACCCTGTCCACTCGACAGGGTGGAAAACCCACCCACTATACCACTGCCTCACTTGCCATCCATCACACAGCTTTAGACCAGGAGGGAAAGGGGGTACCTGTTTAACAGGCCTCCCTGTGACACCCCGACCTGCTTCAGAAAGAGCATGGCAAAACCTTGCCTGTGCTCATACCCCCACCACACACATGCTCCAGATTTTTAAGACCAGTGTTGGTCACCTGATAAATTATGGTTTCCAAAGCATTCTGTACAGATAGATTTAATGGGCCAGACCTAATGTCTGACAGGTGCAGTCCATCAGAGTGGAATAGTCCCTGATAAGATGTTACCATTTCATCATGGACCATTGTTTCACCACCTGTCCAGCTGACAAATTTGCCTACGTTGTTATTTAACTTTACTGTTGCCCGGTCAATGGCCTTGGGCTCTCTGGCATGGCGCCAAACCAGACGCAGCAATTAATTTTGTTCTTGAAGTGGCCTGCCATATCTTCTAAATTGGCCAGACTGCAATCTCCCCATTCATTAAATATCCTCCTCGGCTAGACCCAAGCTGGCGGCTGTGCTGGTTGCACCAATCCTGAACAAGTGTGTTCCATGCTGTCATGGATTGAGACCACAAGCACCCAACCCAGTATTGATTACCCTGCCGAACTGATAGTGGAATAGCGGCACCCTGTCAGCATAGATCAGCAGTTGCCCATCCCCTGCCAGCCAGACAGTGAGGAAGTCTGCCACCACCTGAATGGGGCAGATGTCTGATTATGCAGACCTGCTGAGGATGACCTGCATACCCTTGCCCCACTGGTCTGTCTTAGACCCACAAAGCGGTATGTCCACCCTGTCATTTTGTATTAACAAATTCTCTCTCATGAGCCCCCCACAACTTGGTCTGTTTTGCTAGCAGCCACCAGCTCGCTCACTGAAAGCCCAAAATTATACCAGGCACAATGCCATATGAAAGAGCTTGCCCTCTTATTCTCTGCTTATGCAGCTGTCCAAGGCATGCACTAATACCTCCAGTCCCTACAGTCAGTGCCTGATGGGTCCAGCCCTTCATAAATTTCTTTATAGTGTAATGCTGGAACATGCTCGCCTGCCCCAGCAATTTGCTGAAGAATGCAATCCATGCCAACATGGACCTGGCTGTTGACCTAGACAACCCCTTTTACATCAGCACCCCCAAAACCCCAGGAAATTCCTGATTCACACCATCCAGGGACCTTCTCCCCTTTATGCCCTGCAGGATTACATGAATGGAGCATCCCCTCTGCAATATGTGCTCCACAGACTGGGGGACTACCGACCTCAATATTATCTGTCAACCCCCCTCCCAGCTGCTGTCCACAGCCATGTGGGGAGGATCAGAGGGTCCTCCTTGGCCTCAGTTGTCAGCATCCTGAATCTGCTCCACTGAAAATGAGAAAGTGAATCAGCAATCTGGTTATCAACTACTGAAACATGCCTTGCCTTAAAAGTTATGTTGCACCGTAAGCAACACAGCACAAACACGTGCTGCAAACTGTATACCTTTTTGCAGTGTGCAGACTGAATATCACCTGCAGCTGCACCACACACACGTTATCTGAGCAAAAAAAAAAAAAACGCTTTTTGTTCTGCAACCTGCCACTCCAAATATTCAGGGTGACCCCTGTTATGCCTGGGTCCCACACCCCTTGCACCCTCATGCATACACCAATGACAGATGTTCTATCATTACTGTGATATTGCTGTATTGCACTAACATGCGGTAATGGGTACCCACTGTACAAGCATTGGTACTAGGGATCATGCTTGCTAATTGTATACACTATATAGTATGCATTAATTTTACAGTGTTATTTCTTTATTTTCTGTTATATGTAATATTATATATGTATATATATATATGTATATATTAATTTTGCTTATAGTTTCATTATACCTACTGTGCTTACGGATATTATGTATGCATGTACTGATATTCTGTTGTATTTCTGCTAACAATGCTTTTACACTGTTATGACCTTGCAGCTCCTAGGATACGTCTGTGTCTTCTTTGTTCTAATTAACGTTATGTTTTTTGTATAACGTAATGCTTGTTTTACTTACTGCTGACTCTGCATTTTCTGTCCGGCACAGTAGTGGTACAACCTGCTTTAGCCAGTGAGAACTGTTGCACCTTCCTCCTTCTTATCTCACTATAAGTAGCATAGACTTACAAGGTTTCTCTTAGAATCTGCTATACCTATGTATCAGGAAAACCTGTTTCTCCCAGTGCCTGCACTAGAAAGGTTTGTAGCTGTACTTTTGTAATAAACTTGTTTATTACATGATTTGCCACAGTCTGTCATTACTTCCACTTGTTTATCTCTAACAAGAACGTGATGGGGGATTCCTCTCCTCCCACATATATGGCGACTGCAGAAAGGTAGAAATTAAACAATGAAAGCTTTGCTTTCAGTACAATAAAGAAGAATTCCAGAAAGGTCAAGTTCCCGGCCAGGCCCTTTTTATGCCACTCCTGCAGACATGCAGCTGTGCACCACTTGAATTGGCAGTATATGCTCTGAACCCCCAAGTCAGCAGAGGCATCTGTAGAAAAAAGAAACCTCAGCTCTGAGGTGGCCAGAGCCTGCCACAGAACCACCCCATTAAAGTTCATCAGGAGCCCCCCCCCCCCAGATCTGCAGGTCAGTGCTTATGCTCCTGTCGACCTGAATGAAGTAGTGTGGTGTGGAAGTCCCAACTATGGCTCTTGACCAGCGTTCTGCAGAAGGGGTGACCCATAGGGATGACCATGCATGCACAATTAAGATACCCATACAGTTCCTGTAACTGTGTGACCTTTCCAGCATCCCCCACTTCCCGTGTCAGCTGGACTAGCTTCTGAACTTATTCCCATGGCAGCCTGGAGACCCCAGCCATGGAGTCTAGCTTGGTGCCCAAGAATATGACCTTGGTACATGGGCCCTCTGTTCTGTCCATGGTGAGCATAACACTGGATGGGCCTTGTGGTCCTTATCTGCCATCAACTTCTGTGTTTGTAACACCAGATTCCTGGGCGGTGTCCAGGAATGCCTCTAGTGCACTAATACCTGAGGCCTCCCCACCAGGCCTGATGAGAAAGAAGTCATCCAAGTATTGCATAATTGATTCTGTCGTCACCTTGGAACATACCACTCAGTTCACAAATGTGCTGAACTTTTCAGAAGTAGAGAATAATATTGAAAATCTCATTGGCATGCATCTGTGCACAAAGTATTCGTCCTACAATTTCTGGGTGCACTGGGATGAGATAGAATGTTGACTCAATATCAGCCTTCACCTTTAGTGCCCCGATTCCACATTCCTGCACCCACTGCTCTGCCACATCGAATGAGGTGTAAGACACTGCAGCAGAATCAGTGTGTATGTAGTCATTGACCAACTCCCCCTGTGAGAAAGAAAGGTGGTGAATGAGGCAAAATTCACCTGGGCCTTTATTAGGCACCAAACCCAGCAGGGAGACCCACATATTGATCAGAGGGAATTTAGGGAATGGCCCCATTATCTGCCCCAGGTCCACTTCCTTCTGGATCTTCTCTACCAATATTGAGGGCCAGTACAAAGCAGACTTCAGGTTGCCTGCATCTCAGGTTATCTGAGGGCCTGCATAGGGGATCCTAAAAGCAATATATAAAGCCGACATCTAATTCATCAGTCACAACTCTGTCAGCATATTTGTCTAACCAAGGGAGGAGAGCAGGCACCTTAATTGTGATTGGAAACCTTTCCAGAGTTGTGATATGTGGAGTCACCCCTAGCATTGTCACCCTCATTTCTTTTTCCACACCTGGACCTGGGTGGGGACCCCTGCACATGAATCATGTGTGTTTGTATTTGCATTTGCTTTGAAAGGTCCCCTTCTGATGACCCCCCCCACACCTCACAGCAGAGTTGGACACCATAACCAACAACTCACTGTTGTTCTGCAGCCTAAGAAAGGACCAAATTGGGCACATCTGTTCCGAATACAAAAATAATTGCATTCTGCCCATTTTATCATAGGATCTACTGCCATCTTCTTCCTAAACTTGTCATCATAAACGTGCCAGGCATCCCACTGAAGGAATAATATGCCTTCAGTATATGTTCCTGGTGCTTTATAAGGCCCCTCAGATCCTCAGGTTCCTTATCCAGCGGTAAAAAAGTTGACAATATGTTAAAAGATGCAATCTATGTCAACATATCCCTCTTTACCTCATCTGTCTTTTTGTCATTTTCCTTCTTCCACTCCTTCCATCTGCCTCCTTGCATTCCTCTTCACCTATAATGAGGGAAAAAAATGTCAATATAGTCTTATTCCAATTTTTTTCCTTAAGGGACTGTGGTACGTGGGATGCCAGAGACCCAGAGTCACATGACAGTGCTCTCACTTTCAATTCCTGAATTTTAGCCATAAGTAGCTTCACCATTGCCGCCAAGCGGTCACCAAAAGTGCTATCCCCCAGAGCCAGGTTGGCCTGCGATGTACACAGGGGCAGTGCTAACAAGGCCTGGACCACCATGGTCTGGACAATTGGGGTGCTGCGCTTTGAGCCACCAACCCTTCCCCTTGGCTGCCTCCTTACCTACTTCTCCTTGGGGTGACACACCAGGTTCTGCCACAGGGATAGGTTCCTAGCAGGGAGACTACCCCAGCCACTGAGGTCCCTCCTTTTTCATTAAACCAGACCTCTGTCTCTGAAACTGCCCACTTCTCTGCTTGCCACACAACCTGGACATTGCCCCAAGCATGTCTGTGAACAGGCCCTATAGTAGGGTTATGTTCTGTGTCACCCTATCCTCATGTATCACCAGTTTTCTACCCCATCGTGGAGTTTCCTCAACCAACCTGTCCTCCCCCACCTTCTTGTCCTCAGAACTACCTTTGACCCCAACCCCCCACTGCCACAATACTAAGAGATCCATCACACAAACTGAGGACCAACTTGTGCCTTACATCTTCCTCCTCCCAAAAAGACCCTTCATTAGCAGAATAAAGAGAATACTCACCAACCAACACTGCTGCCTCTGGCACTCCTGCTTACCATTTTGTCCTTCTGTCTATGGGTTCAGCACCCTTCTTCCTAGAAATGTTGACCAGATGCAGCAAGGGGGGCCAACACTGAGGGATCCCCAGGGTGGGGCAGGAGAGCTACAAGCCCTAGGCAGTCAGCCAAACTGCAGCTGGGAGATGGGGCACTGCCCTGGGCAGCCAACCCACTCCCCCAGCAAACAGAGGTGCCTGGGGTAGGCATACCAACAGCACCAGCTGAGTGAGCCCCCCTCCCAGACCCTCCTGTGTCAGGCTGCTGCATAGGTATGCTCCAGGGTATCGGGGACAAGGAGGTGTGGGTGCAAACAACCCTGCCTGGACTTGCCTTACCACAAGAACACCTGCCAGAGTTTGCTCACTGGACCCAGACCCTACAGAGCCCCCAACGGACTTATTCCAGCAATGCCAGAGGCCTCTGCTTGGAGCACCTGCTCCAGCCTCTCCATTTGTTTCATCCGTGGTCCATGCTCGCTGGAGGATTTCTTCAGTTCCATTCACTGAAGGGGCTACCATCTGTGCAGGGCAACTTGAAAACA
The DNA here is from genome assembly GCA_016271365.2 of Neoceratodus forsteri. Lineage (NCBI taxonomy): Eukaryota > Metazoa > Chordata > Ceratodontiformes > Ceratodontidae > Neoceratodus > Neoceratodus forsteri. Next base: position 822,066,174 of record CM057449.1, read on the forward strand.
AAGTTTCAGCAAATGAAAATAACCCAGACCAGAACCTCCTAAAAACAAGAAGAGGAAGTGCATAGGAAGAGCACACTCACAGGAGCATATTGGGGGGGGGGGGGGCTGCTGCAAAGGAAATGCAGAAGGAAGCAAGTGGCTGTGGTGGCAAAAAGCAAAGAACAGCCAAACTGCAGTAAAACAGCCAACAAGCAGTGATGCCCCAAATAAACACAGATGAAGCACAGGGCTTATGGACCATGTTGGAAGAGTGTGGGGCTGTGGCATCCAAACTACTGAATGACTGGGATGCAGGATCCATGTAGAACAAGCCAAAAGGGTGCTGCAGACAGAGGGCCCAGAAAGATAAACTCATGTCAGTCATATGGTGATAGGCAACAACAGGAATGGTGATCAGAGAGGCTGGAGCACAGTCCGGTGGGTTCCTTCAAACCCCTACCCCTAAGGCTGTGCTCTGGCCTCACTTGCCAATCCCTGCTACTGACCTCTGTACTCCAACCAATACCAAGGGACGCCTTTTCCCCTATCCCTGCAGTGCTTTACATGCGGATCTGGTGCTGGCAGTGTCGTGCTTGCAGGAGGGAGGGATTCTTACGAGTGGCAGTGGGGGGACCTCATGCCAACTCCTCCCCTTTTTCACCTCTTCGATTCATAGTGGCAGATGAGATTTGAGGCAAGATTTCTGCAGCGTGTGTCCTATTTGATGCCAGTTTTTCCTATTCTCTATGTTTTTGGATCAGTTATAAACTAAATTATCATTCTATGTTTAAAAGGAGGGGGGGTGGAGGAGAGGCAAAGCCTCCCAATATCAGCATAAACAAATTGTGAGTGACAATGTTTTCTGACTCATTGTAATGGCGGATGGGATTTTGAGGTAAATCCCTTCCACGAAATCTCATTGCCATGTTGCCGTACCTCAGCACTTGTGAGAGAGTATGCTGGCTTGCAGTCCACTTTGTGTTCCCCCAGCTACTACTTTACTACTACTAAATCCTTACAGTGAATTCCTATTATTAAGTGGTGATGTCAGATGCAAGAGTCATATCATGGTGGTGCACCATCACCGAGTCTGAATCTAGACAGCAGCCACAAATTGTTTGAGTGAGATCTCAGTTTGCAACAGATCTGTCATATTGCTAAAAGAGAATGTTTGCTCACTTTCTTACAGAAGCCACAGGTTGCAGTTTAAAAAATGTATAAACTGTTATAGCTTCCTGCTTTTCCCTAATTTTACAACTGGGTGGAGTGAAAATGCATACAGGGAGTCAAGGTCACATAGTGAGTAAGTGGTTGTAGTGTGACGTAGACAGCCAGCTCTGAGTGCTTGAGTGTTGTATTAATTTTTGTTATTACATATAAAATATGTGAAGGGAAGGGTCAGTTCAAGGAAAAGGCTGTCTTACTGGAACGGACACATCAAGACCCCCAGGGATAAGTTCAAAGGACAGGAGGTATTTTAAACTGCATAAACTGGATAAAGCAATGGGGCCTGATGGGATTCACCCCAGAATTTTAAAAGAACTAAGGAAAGAACTAGTAATACCACTGACTACCCTTTTTAATAAATCATGGAAGGATGGGGTGGTACCTGAGGACTGGAGGAGGGTGGATGTGATCCCCCTTCACAAAAGTGGGAGCAAGACAGAGGCAGGAAACTACAGACCTGTCAGTTTGACCTCAGTGGTAGGGAAAATGATAGAATCACTTCTGAAGGAAAGAACTGTTGAGTACCTAGAGGCCAGTGGGGCACAGGACCCAAGGCAGCATGGATTCACAGTGGGAAGGTCATGCCAGACAAATCTAATTGATTTCTTTGACTGGGTGACCAAAGCAGTAGACCAGGGAGGGACTGTGAACATGGCCTACCTAGACTGTAGCAAGGCATTTCACACAGTCCCGCACAAAAGATTAATAAACAAATTAGCCTGCCTGGGAGTGGGTCCTAGGGTGGTAGCCTGGGTAAAACACTGGTTGGACAACAGGACACAGCAGGTAATAGTAAATGGAGTCCACAATGAAGAAAGGAGGGTTACTAGTGGGGTACCGCAGGGTTCAGTACTGGGGCCGGTCCTTTTTAATGTCTTTAAGTGACATTGCAGAGAGACTGAAAGGGAAAGTATGTCTCTTTACAGATGATACCAATATCTGCAACAGGGTTGATACACAAGGTGGGGTGGAAAGGATGAAAACGTACTTGACAAGGTTGGAGGAATGGTCAAATATATGGCAGCTTAGATTCAATGCAAAAACGTGCAAAGTAATGCACCTGGGAAACAAAAACCCAGGGGAAGAGTACACAATGGGGGGTGAGATACAGACAACAACAAAAATGGAAAGGGACCTGGGGGTAGTCATATCAGATGACCTAAAGGTATGCCAGCAATGTGAGAAGGCAGTAAGGAGGGCTGGGGGTATACTGGGATTCATAGGGAGAGGCATCACCAGTAGAAAACAGGAAGTTGTTGGCCCTCTGTACAGACAGTTGGTAAGACCACATCTAGAGTACTGTGTACAGTTCTGGAGACCCCATCTCCGCAAAGATATAGACAGGGTGGAGGCTGTCCAGAGGAGGGCAACCAAAATGATGCAGGGTCTGCATCAGAAGACATAGGAAGAAAGACTAAAGGAACTAAAGATGTATAGCCTCGAGGAGAGGGGGGACATGATAGAAACTTTCAAATACCTCAAGGGAATCAACAAAGTCCAAGAGGGTAGCATCTTTCAGAAAAAGAGATGTGCAAAAACAAGGGGGCACAATTTGAAGATAGAGGGGGATGGCTCAGAGGTAATGTGAGGAAGTATTTCTTCACAGAGAGGGTTGTGGATACATGGAACAGCCTTCTTGAGGTCGTAGAGTCAAAAACAGTGGGGGAATTCAAGAATGCATGGGACAGACATAAGGCAATTCTGTTGAGGGGTAGGAGGAAGTAGGCTGTTGGTTAACTAGGATCTGCAGCTTATCCGTTAGGTAGGGAAATGGGCAGACTAGGTGGGCCAAGTGGTCCTTATCTGCTGTCAAATTCTATGTTTCAGAGATTTGGGGTACAAGTACCGTGTCAATTTGCTTTCATCCTAGATTAGTCATTCATAATGCCCTCAGGGAGATCCTTTGACTTGCATGGTTGCCAGGGAAGGACTTGTGGGGAGGGGTGTCAAAGAGAGGCCAGAATGGACATAGAACAGGTTTGATGTCTGAGCCAGGGAGGACCCAGATGATTCTGGAAGGTCCAATATACATTTCCAGGGAACCCTTGAATTACATGAATACCCTTTGATGTGTAGATACCCAGGGCCCAGACAAGGTTTAGAAGTCAAATACACTTCTGATTTGAATACAGTGACTTTCATCAAAAGACTGTTAATGTGTGTGTGTGTGTGTGTGTAGCAGAGCACAAACCAATTCTGACCAGTTAACCTGTGGAGAGGAAAGTCAATGAGGTCATCTCATATGTTTTTTTTAAATATTTTATTTGGAGACCCTGTATTGTAAAATATAGAGTTTGATTCACCAAGGCGGAGTTAGTGACCTCATGAGAAGGCTGACTCAGAAGTGTGTTTAAGTGCTGAAAGAACCTGACAGAGACACACAAGAAAATATTTCTGACTGGCACAAGAGAATATTATTTGACTGAGGGAGAATCATCACAGCTCTGAAAAAGAGTAAGATTAGACCAGTCTAAATGTATGTATTGTAGGAAGTGTACTTTTTCCTGTTTGTTTTAAGGCTGTATGTGTTGTGATATATATATATTTTTTTTTTTCTGTAACTATTGTTCTGTTTTGATATTTTTAAAGTACAGGTATTTTTTTTTTTTTTACAAACGAAACTGCTGGAGTGCCTTGACAATTCTTTTTATTTTAAGCGGAGCTTTTAAAGGTTATAAGTACACTTTGTATGGACTTATTGTATACCAAACTGGGAAATGGATAGAGTTCTCTAAAAGGCTTGCATTGAGTTCTAAGGGTTCATTTGAAAGACCTGGTTGGGTGCCCGTAAGCAAAGATATCTGGCCCCCTGAAGACAGAATTATCTGAGCCTGATAATTGGGTACACTAACAAGAGGTTAGCAGTTTGAATCCCTTCAGAGCTTGAGACTAAGGTGACTTGAACCCACAAAACAGACAAGAGAGTTACCTTGTCTGTTCACTGTACACAAATCATACACTCAGTGGTTGGCACTTTGGGAGTAGAGGGCTGACCGGCTGAGCAGATTGGTGACAGTAGTAGGACTGAACCTGTGGTCTGCTGGCTTCCAAACCTGTTCTTAAGCATCTAAACCCTGAATGCTTAGGAAGGGGTCCATCCTTACATGCAACACATAATTGAAATGATGAACATGAGGGTTTATAAACTCGAGACAAGGAATTTAAATGTTGGTTGGCATCAGTAGAGCACAGTTACACAAAAGTCCCCAAATCTGAATATTTGAACCTTCTATTTTTCATTACTGAAGATATTTTCATTAATCCTTTCACTGAAATTATTTTTGTACTATATTATTTAAGCAATGAGGCAAGACCAGAGGTTAGATTAACAGTTCTGTTCATCACCCCCTAGGTGCATAATGTGGCACAAGACACAGCCAAGTGCTATAGTGCCCCTAGGGTTGATTAATTGACCATTAATCTAACTCCTAGGAGTGCCTTATAAAACATATTCAAAAATAAAAATTTGAAAAGTATACTTTTTAAATGTCTTCCTCAATGTGAGGGAGATTTTTCTTAAAACAGTTTATCCACCAACTGTTTAAGAATGCTGGTTCTGAATCAAAATGCAGCATTCCAGTCATTCAGCAGTGCTAGAGCATGTAATGCTCACAGGAGGAATTTATGTGACATGGTGAGCAGGCAGTTTATGACAATGTATTAGAGATTAATATAAGGGTATTGATTAATGTAAGGGTATTGGAATGCTGACAGCCAATCATATAGCTATTTCAGTGTCATTTAAGAATGCACGAAGGGCGTGAGCAGGGCTTTCTCCTAGATTTAAAATGCTGATTATAAATAGTGTCTCAGAAATGCTGCAATTTGATTGACCATTAGGATTCCAACAGCCTTGCATTAATTCCTGTTACACTGTCATGTACAGCCTGATCACGATGGCACATGAATTGTTCCTTTCAGCATTCTGTCCTCTAGCACTGCTGAATGACTGGAATGATGCATTCTGATTCTGAACCAGCATTATTAAACTGTTGGTGGAAGAGCTTATATATATATATATATACGTATATATGTATATATATATAAAAATATGTCCCCCAGAGCCACTCAGGATAAGAGTGATTTCTTACTTGTTCTGCTTCAGAGAGAATAGCAAAGCTGAGCTGTTATGGTTCAAGCAGAATGCAAGTTAAACCACTCTTACCCACAAGTGGCAACAGAGATGTATTAATATATTACAGATTGAGGGAGCACTCAGTGTTTTTTTTTTTTTTTTTTGCTTTGCTTTTTTAACTGTCCCAGAATGTGTTTGTTTCCAGGGCATCTGTGTTTGAGATGCTCTTCACAGAAAAAGAGCGTCTCTTGCACAGGGGAAAGGAGCGCTCTGATTGGTAGGAGCTCTCCCTCTATCTATAATATTAAAAATGTCCCTTTCAATGAGGAAAACATTCAAAAAGTACACTTCTAACACTTTTGGAATAATTTCTATAATAGCAATAAATTACTCCCTGGAGTTAGATTAATAGTCAGTTAATCACCCCCTAGGGGCAATATTGCACTCAGTTGTGCCTTGTGCCACAGTACACCCCTAGGAGGTGGTTAACAGACTGTTAAAGGGACACTGTCAGCTTTGCCCCTTCATTGTGTGCACAGTGTGAAAAGTGTGCTTCCTGGCACATACCTAGCACACATGTACTGAATAATGCCCCTGTGTATGTAAAACTTAATATTTATTACCTTAATCTGCAATTTTGACTGAAATACGGTTTTCATCTGGGACAATCAGAAATCAGCTGCGTCCCGGAAACACGTCCAGATGGGAGATGCGGATTAGGCAGACGCGCAGTCCTGAAGTACGACTTTTGCACAAGGTAGCTGCAAAAACAAGTTATTTCTGTCCCAGTTAATGTAAGGAAAAGCTGCTGCTATTTCAAACATGAAAATGAGCATTGCAAAGAGTACAATTTAAACTTTTAGTATGGAGTTAAACTCCTGTGCATGCACTCAAGAGGCATAAAGAAGGATCCCGCGCATGCGCAGGAGCATGCAGTTTGTGCGCATGCACGGGATCTTAGCTCTGTTCTAAAAGTTTAAATTGTATTCTTTGCAGTGCTCGTTTTCATGTTTGAAATAGCAGCAGCTTTTCCTTATATTCATCGGGACAGGAATAACTTGTTTTTGCAGCTACCTTGTGCAAAAGTCATACTTTGGGACTGCGCGTCTGCCTAACCCGTGTCTCCAATCTGGATGTGCTTCTGGGACACAGCTGATTTCTGATCGTCCCGAATGAAAACAATATTTCAGTCAAAATTGCAGATTAAGGTAATAAATATTAAGTTTTACATACATAGGGGCATTATTCTGCACATGTGTGCTAGGTATGTGCCAGGAGGCACACTTTTCACACTATGCACACAACGAAGGGGCAAAGCTGACAGTGTCCCTTTAATCTAACCCCTGGTCATGCCTTATTGCTTAATTGAATACATATTCATGAGGTGGTTTTAACACCGATCATAATTGAGGGTGTTAAGGCAGAAATTAAAACGACAACCCACAGTATAAATGCTGTTTTTGCAGATGCAGTTTTCTTCATCTCTCTGTTTCTTCTTTTGTTTCTGTCACTGTCTTTTTTTCTTTTCTACACAAAAAAGAGGTATATTGTAGTTCTGACACCAGAGGCTAAAACATTTTCTATCACACTGCTGAAAATTAATTTACCTCACAGGAGAAATACAGAATTGTATAATTGTGTCGCTCTGAATCAGTATAGCAAATAGCAAAATATATCATTTAATTACTTGTGTTAAATTCTTGGAGTGCTCAGTGTAGTTAAGGAGAAATTGGGACAATGGTGCCAGTGAGTTGTGGGAGGCAGGGCCTGCTTGCTGCCAGCAGGGGGCCCTTACTTGGGATATGGAGGAGCAAGGAGCACCAAGGAGGGAGACATGGTGGAAGATCCAAGGAGAGAGGCGGGGGGGTGTTCAGCCCACAGGCTCGGCTGGAGAGCAGTGGCAGGATTGGGGTGGTCCGATTGCCACCCTAGCCCTTGAAGACCCACGATTTGGAAAGTGATGGTTCTGGTTGGTAGCAAGGGGAGCAATGGAGAAAGACAGGGGCCTGTCAGTGCAAGTGGGAGCTGGAGCCCAGGGAGAAGAAAGAACATGGAGTCATGCCAAGTGAACTCCGGCACCTTGGTAGGGTAAGCACCGATGGGGCCTGAAACCCAATGAAATTGTGCCTGTGGGTGAGTTCAGCAGTGGGTCAGATGGTTTCCTGTGGGCAGGTCTGCTATAGCAATAGGGCCTGGGGCGCGGCTCGGATGTGGCAGCCTGAGCAGTTGAGGGTGTAGTGGTGGCAGCACTACTCCCATTCCCCAGGTTGGTGGCCGCCACAGAGTTGGGACTCCCTACTTGTGCAGCCTGTGGAGGCAGGGAAAGTCCATTTGGGGGAGTGATGTTTGGGACCCTGGTGGGGTGGCAGCCCATCAGGTGCTCTGGTGTGGCCATGTCAGAGGTCCCCCGATGAGTCAGTTCAGAGGTTGGAATCACTGCATGAGTGGAAAATGCTGGGAGTTACTGGGATCAAGGCCAGGGACACCCAAGACCACCCGGAATAAGGCCCAGCTGCCATACATTGGCATCAGCGATTGGATGTCTGAAAGGGTTCTGGTGGTTCAGTTCTTCCTTTGGAGCATCACATGAACAGTACAGAATTAAGACTGTTAAGTAGAAAAAGTGTATGCTTCATATGTATCAGCCTCTGGGTGGAGAAGTTGTGTGACCAGGCTGATGGGAAGGGAACAAGAATGAGTGAAGGGGTTCAGGGCAGCAGAAATGACTTGTGCGGTTGTGAGCCCTACGTGCCTGTACAGGAATAGAATTACAAGACGAGAGCCTGAGTGGGAAATTGTAACTACTTGAAAGTAAAGTTAAGGAATATGCTATGAGATATTAGAGTGAATTAGTATGAAGCTACCTCAAGGGAGGACTTTTCAGCCCCTAAAGTGCTGCCAGGAATTTAGCCCTCATTGCTTAAGGGAGATCTGCATGAAAGAAGTCAGGCTGGTAGTTCAAGAGACTGTTGCAGTAGATTTTCCACTTGTGTCTGTAAAGAAACTCCCTGAAAGTATACCCCATGGACCATGTTGTCGTTGTTACTGTTTCAAAGCTAATTAAACCATTTTGCCCTTTTGATTCTGGAGTGGACAATGAGCTTAATCAATGTAACTGTGCATGCTTGCCTGTTAATGAACATTGCTCCTATAGGTTAGTAAGATCTGCCTCAAGATGGTGCTTGCCTCCCATGTTATTGTGACTCCCAGTCACTACCATCAACGAACCAGGTAATGAGCTATTTCTGTTTCTTATTCCTTGGACTGTGGTCCTTGGGTTGTATAATGCCCCCCCCCTCCCATTTAATTACCACCCGGATACCCCTAGATGAGGAGGGGAGCTTACATTGTAGGGGCTCATCTGGGATTTGAAAAGACGTTTTGGGGAGCAAGTTATGCCTGGTCTAATGTTGAACCCTGTAGGGGCCCTTAAAATTGAATCTGCAGGCCAATATTGCGCAGGTCAGAGGGGCCGCCATGTGTCTGCAGTACTGTCTCGCTCTTTGGAGTGGCACTTGGACTTACATGTGACTGGAATTTTGGTTATGCAAATGCCTGGCTGTGATTGGCTGTTTGAGACTGAGAGACTCTGGTGCGAAATTCTTCTGCTAGCAGCCATCGCCATTTTGTGCAGAAACTTTGGGGTGCTGGTCACTGCTGTGTGGGACAGTGGAGAGTAGCATCATGCAAGGAGCAACCAGACAGCATACCATGACCATTCCATTGTCCATGTTGTCATGGATTTGGGACATGATGGAGCACAGTTCCACTATACACAATTGCATGGTATGCCATACCATTGAAGAGCAACTGCAGGTGTGCCTGGCTTTTGCAGATGGAGCTCTGCCTTATCCCATGGATATCTGCCCTATCTGGAAAGCTGGGGCTGGCCAGGTGCTCCCGTCCTAGAGATAGACTGGATTCCCTGGCAGGAGCATTGGCGTGGAATGAGATTAGGTGAGTCCTAAGGGATCTAGAAGGGGAGGATGCAGAGAATGGTGACAGACATCTGCCCAGTCCTTCCCCGATGGTGGATTCCATGTCTGCCAGTGGCAGTGGGAGAGGCCTTTGGGGAGCCCAGTCTCCAGCTGGGTCTAGGCCTATTCACCCTGGTAACCCCTCCGTGGCAGTGGTATTGAAAGAACTGGATCTGGAGGCATCCGTAGGCACCGTTCCTCCCCCAGAACCCCACGATGCAGATACTATGTCATCATTGGAATTGTGTAATCCTGGCTCAGACAATGGTGCTGTAGCTGTTGCCACTGACCCAAGCCCAAGGTGTTCTCATTGTATCATGGGGGACATTCCACAACCTTATGATCTCCCTCCAGGTGGATTGGATGTGACCCTCTGGTGGCTGCCGGATCTGTGTAAATGTAGACGCATATGGATAGAGGCAATGGATTCTGAACACCCTTGTGTACTGACTACCTGCTTAGGCCCTGGCTGCAGAAAGGTACCGCTATGAAACCCAGGAGGCTTGTTGATATGCAGTGGTCCTGTGCAGAGTGTTGAATGAGAGTGTGCATTAAGATGGAGTATTGTGCAGAAAATATTTGGGACATCATAGAGGAGAATTGGAAAGTCTGGATGTTTCAGAAGGCTGTACATACTATGATGGCTCATTGGGACTTGGACTGTGAACTTACACAAAGAGTAAGGAATAGGTATTTCTGTAGAACCAGGAGAATGTATGATTTTTCAATTTGGACTGGGGTTAACCTCTTTAAGACATTTGCTCTAGTGCAAGAGGAGAATGGTCAGTGTATCAAGTGGTACTTTCTTTCTAAGGACTCTCTGGGTGAAGACATCACCAAGCCAGACCCAAAATATTATTAAACCATGATGATTCCCAGGACTATAATTTTCTTATACTAACATTTTTCTCCACACCTGGGCCATGTGTGCCATGAACTCCTACCGAAAAAAAAAAATTGGGTGAGAGCACCCCTGTTCACTCCTTAAAATCATGTTGTGTTAAGTTACAGCAACTTACATAACTGTGATTGAAAAAAGAAAACATTTTTTTTATCTTATTCTACTAGATTAGAATGTGGTTTAAGTATATTATACCTAAAGAAGGCAAAACTGGAGTGTGCCCCTTTAAGACTATAAATGTTATGATTGTAGAATTTATTTAAGGGATGCATGTAGAGGGGATGGAACTTTCATAAAGCTTATTGGGTGACTGAGTGTGACTCTGTAGCTATTGTTAATAATAGGTTTGTGTTGATAGTATTTTACTATGTTCCTACCAAAACAGCAAGAATGTGTCTATTGGTGACGGTTACAATGTTTAAAAGTTCTTATTATAGGGGGTACATTGAGTAGAATTTTCCAATTCCTGTGAGCACCTGTTGGTACGTGGCAGGGGACAGAGAAGAATGGATTGGGTCCAGTTTAGAGGGAGAGGAACACCACTGCTACAGAACCTGACAAGTTACTGTGGGAACTGGTGATGGGTTGCCTAGTCTAGCCCTAGTATGTGTGGGAGTATGTAAAGGTAGGACCATAGAAAAGTAAATGGCAGTAGATTCACGGCTCTGGTGGTGTGACCAGTTTCATGCGCTGACCTTTGGGGGGAGGGAGAGTGTGCATATCTGTTCTGTTGGGTTAGTGGTGTGGCCTGGTTGGGCCTTCACCCAGAGGGGAACATTTGCAGTTGAGGGGGAAGTGTAAGCACCCTTTGGATATGTACTAGTTACATTCCTGGAGTGCTCAGTGTAGTTAGAGAGAAATTGGGACAGTGGTGCCAGTGAGTCTGGGTATGCAGGTCCTGCTTGTTGCTAGCAGGGGGTCCCTCCTTGGGATATGGAGGAGCAGGGACTGGCACCAAGGAGAGAGACCCGAGGAGAGAGGTGGGGGTGTTCAACCTGCAAGCTTGGCCTGAGGGCCATGGTGGGGCCAGGGTGGTCCACTTGCCACCACGGCCCTCCACCCTTGAAGACCCATGAGTTGGAAACCGACAGTTTGGTTTGGTAGCAAGGGGCGCAGTGGAACAAAGATGGGCCTGTCAGTGCAAGTGGAAGATGGAGCTTGGGGAGAAGAAAGAAAATGGGGACCCGCCAAGTGAATTTCAGTACCTTGGTAGGGTAATCACTGATGGGGCCTGAAGACCAATGGAATTGTGCCCGTGGGTGAGTTCAGCAGTAGGTTGGAAGGTTTTCTGTGGGCGAGCCTGCTGTTGCAATAGGGCCTGGGGTGTGGCTCAGAAGTGGCAGCCCAAGCAGTTGAGGGTGTTGCGGTGGCAGCACTACGCCCATTCCTCAGGTTGGCGGCTGCCACAGAGTTGAGACTCCCTAGCTGAATAGCCTATGGAGGTGGGGAAAGTCCATTTGGGGGAGTGATGTTTGGGACCCTGGGGTGGCAGCCCATCGGTACTCCGATGTGGCACTAGCATAGGTCCCCCTGATGAGTCAGTTCAGAGGTTGAAATTGCTGCATGAGAGGAAAATGCCAGGAGTTACTGGGATCAAGGCTGGGGGCACCCAAGATCACCCAGAAAAAGGCCCACCTGCTGTGCATTGGCATCAGCGATTGGCTGTCTGAAAAGGTTCTTGTGGTTCTGTTCTTGCTTTGGAACATCAAATGAACAGTACAGAATTAAGACTGTTAAGTAGAAGAAGTGTATGCTCCATATGTATCAGCCCCTGGATGGAGAAGTGACCAAGCGGATGGAAAGGGAACAAGAATCCCAGAGTCCGGAAAAGGGAGGGATAAGCTCAAGAATAAGGGTGGGATAGACAAGCAAGGACTAGGTGAGAGGGTATAATTGTTGAGGGGGAGACTGAGAAATAGAAGTTGTTTTAGGGGTTGGTGGGGGTAGGGTGTGACTTAACTGTTACTGCAGTTGCTGGATGGACTGAAACATATCAGAGTGTGAGTGGGGGCAAGGTCTTAGTGGAGAAGAGGGTGTAGATTTAAATAGTGAGTATTAGTTGGAGCCAGGTGTCTCAGGATTTGTTATAGAAATGGGGAGGGGGGTGGCACAAGAGCGTCTAGAAATGGTTTGGACAAAATGTGGCTAGGGAATATAAAAACTTAGATAAAGGGTGGGGCAGATGCTGCATAAGTGGCAATGGGCTAGCACAGGCACAGTGCAGCTCTGCCAACAAAAAAAGTGAAGAGAGGGATCCACTGCCTTCTGCTTGCTGCACAGACTATCTGTTGCTGATTAAAGGGTGGGTGGGCTGAATTCAGGCAGCCTGAGGGAGAAAAGATAAATTAAATGAAGTGGTTGAGCACAAAGAGGGGGCCAGGCTGCAGTGCAGACAAATGGAGGAGGAAGGAGTGAGAAGGGAGTGGGACTGAGTAAACTGAGCATGTGCAGAACAGCACAGAGGGACAAAGGAAAAGAGGCAGAATTTTGAATTCAATGGAGCCTTAAGGGATATGCACAAAATCACGGTGAGTAAGCTCTAGAAATGCTGAAATGACTAGCTCTAATACATTCCTCCAGTTAGTGAAATGCTGAGAGCTATATGCAGTATTTCAGAGTCAAAGTAATCTGAAAGTGAGAGGCAAATCCAACAGAAAACTGTAAATTCAGCCGGTAAGCTGGAAGAATAAACAATCTAAACAGCTTTGCCAACAAAAAAAGTGAAGAGAGGGATCCACTGCCTTCTGCTTGTTGTACAGACCATCTGTTGCTGATTGAAGGAAGGGGTGAGCTGAATTCTGGCAGCCTTCTATTTACTGCACAGACTGTCTGTTGCTGATTGAAGGAAGGGGTGAGCCAAATTCATTGAACAACATACCTGATTTCCTTAGTTCGCAGTCTGGTTTGAAGAGTGAAGACATGTCTGTGATCCAGACAGGATTATGGCATTAGACCCCCAGTAGGTAAGTAAGAGCTTGGGGCATTGTTGGATGGTGGGTACTGAGTGGGAGGGTCAGGTGGGGTGAGTAATGGCACAACATACACTGATGGACAGTTTTCTTTTTTACAGGGTTTGAAACAAATAAAAAAATGACGAGTCATGGTTTTCTTTATTTCAGGTGGCAACACTGGGGGATTGGGCATCACCAGTATTCGTACTATGTTTGTGGGGTGATGGGTGCTGAGTGAGTGGGTTGGGTGGGTGAACAGTAAAGGCAGCAGGGGGCAGAAACAGACATCAGTGGACAAGTTTCTTTTTCACAGGGTATATCTTTATTTTAGGTGGTGACACTGGGGGATTGGGCACCCCCAGTGTCGGTGTTATGTTTCTGGGGTGGGGTGGACTCATGGGTGCTGAATAGGAGGGTTGAATTGGGGGAAAAGTTATGGCAGCACCAGCAACAGACATTGATGGATGGTTTTCTTGTTACAGGGTGTAATTACTCAGCAGGCTGATCATGACAGATCAGCAGTGCTTGCTGGGCAGTGTAGATCAAAGGAAAGGCCTGACCTTTGATTTGGTTGGCTCTTTCCTTTGAAATACATGAAGTTTCCACCCAGCAAGCCAGAATACTATCATGATCAGCCTGGCCAATGATTGGTGTGACACTGATGAGCCCCTTGCAGACCACTCTGCATTAGACTTAGGCTGCTCTGGTGCCAGCTACCGCTTTATGAGTTGGACTGTTCAGTCCAAGTAGGTGCTTGTTCTACTCTTTGTGGGTTCTGGGGTGTGACCTGTAAGGCCTTAGATTGTAGTCATATCTCCTGGCAATGCCATCATCCCTGGTTGAAAGGTGCCGATCACCATCCCTTGGCAAACAGCTTGGGATTCCATCATCCCAATGCCAACCCACATCGGGATTTTCCTTGTTTGACTCTATTCATCAATAGGGCAACTAAGAAGTTGTGTTGTCATTTCTGCTGCTGTGGCTTTACTAGCTCTTCCTTGTTATCAGCCTCATCCCCCTTGAACTGGCCAGGGATGAACCCTTCACTTCTGGGTGGAACAGTCAAATAGATGTGTCAGGGTATTCAGCCTTGCACAGATTCTTTATGGTAATCAGCAAAAGAGACAACAGACAAGTGACATATCCGGTAACAAACTTGTTTATTACACAAAAGTAATGAGATGCCCTACAACATTCTTACCAATAGGTGCTGGGAGCCAAAAGTATCTTAATACCCCTAGGAGTGAAGATGGTCTCAATGGGAATACATAATGAAGTAGGTTACATACCCGATAATTACTATGGCAACTAGAAGACTAGATACATAAAATAGGCCTTATTGGCTAAAAGTTATTCGGCTTTACAGTGTTATCTATAGATATACAATATTCGTAAAGTCAGCTAAAACTGAGAACAAAGGACTTCTGCAAAATACAAGATATAGTGCAGTGTTACATAAATCCACATGATGGCAGTATAGGCTATACAATGACTTCTCAGAAGGATAACAGAGAGCACATAAGTGTATCTCAATACGGTACTTGCAATAAGGTTTCTTAGCAATGTTGCATATGATTATAAAGCGTCCCTGGTTACTTACACTTATACAGTAAGTACCAATACCCTAAGTATTAGTCATCATTAGATATTTGCTTAGCATATAATATAACAGATAATGTCTATTGTGCACAGAAGGTATCCAGTCGGAGTGTGGGGACCAAGCATGCTTGTTTCCTTACCAAAAAGGCAACAACACTATGGGAAAGTAGTGGGAGCAATCACCATCGTCTACAGACCCGAGGCACGAGCCTGGTAAAGGAACTTGAGTTTGTCATTATGTTCTTTGAGCCTGCGCCGTAGGCAGCAAAGTGTTAGTATTAAAAATATAATCAAAAACAGTTGCATAATAACAAAACCTTTAAAAGTTAATTTTAACCAAGTATTTGAAAGTGCAGCACTTAAATCACCATCATGGATAAGGGTGTTAAGGTCATCTCCAGCTTTGGAGATATTGTTGCTGATGTAGATGAGGTGAGTATCCTTTCTATCTAGAAGGGTTTTCAAAGACAGTGTCAAAGCATCTATGTGGACATTAAAAATAAGCAAACACTGAGGACAAGCAAATATTCAGGGTTACTGTCAAAAACATCTGGTTCTGTGATGGTAACAGGAGTAATCACGGTGTGACCAATAATGGTAGTTTGATGAGGAATAAAACAAAAATGAAGAAATTTAATGTCACAGGTTTTAAGACCATATGAGAACGATTTGTGATTAGTAACTATGCAATACTGACCATCAGAGTTATATGACATTTTAACAGTAGGTACCCTCCATTTCTGCAGTTGAACTGGGCAGGTGAAAGACTGATTCACGAGTCTTGTAGTCAGGCAATGAACTTCTGCATAATTCTGGTAAAGATGTCCCATGTTGCCCACTGATGAGGATGCTGTTGATGGTGTCCTGGGGTTATCAGTGCCATTGGAATTAAAATCCAGGTCCAAAGTAAAAAAAAAAAACAGTCAATGCTGTGCAGTGAATAACCAAACACCAGCTTGATGATGTCGAATATGTCACAGTGACACAAGTAGTGATATCCCTTTTTGGCATAATAGTCTGTATGAGGTGTCACCCATGCATCTAGGGTGGTGTGGAAAGCCAGAAGAGGTGGTAGATCAGTACGTTCTCTGTAGATGACCTCATTGAGATGTCCAATAGAATGAATGGAGGCTAACTGATCAAAAATAGCAGTCTCTGGATCAAAGTGTGGTAAAGACACAGTAAACGTTACAAACATGGTATCTCTGATGGTGCAATGACTAGCATTATAACATGGGCCCCTGTTGGGCTGATGTGTAACATAACCCAAATTTCTTGCACTAGACATTGGTATAGACATAGAGCTGGACATGCACATTGTAATGCAAGTTGTGGACCTACAATGTAGACAGTACCATTTAGCAAGTCTCCTATCATGAATAATATCCAGAATACACCCAGATTCCAGATCACGGAGGAGAATATTAACAGTGGTTATGACATAAGAGCCATAAGCAGAGCACAAAAGTTCCTTGGCAATATATTGCTTGTCTGCCTCCTTGTTGTTTTGTGCAACAAGTTCATTAATTCTATTCTTAGTGTCATTAAAATTCTTGGCAATATCATGCATGTTATACACAGTAAAGCACGCTTCCTGACTAAGCCCATCTACACCATGCAATAAGAGTGATAGTATATTATTTTCATGCCATTCTGGAATTTGTCCATTTGACTTTTAATAGAGGCAATATCTGCCGTGTTGTAGATTAACATGCCGGATCTGAAGAGTCTGGATATAGTGCCAGTGACATCAGCAGTGGCACGCCTCCTACGTGATGTGGAAGGTTTGGTATTTTTCTGAGTATTAGGGTTAGGTCTAGGCCTAAATAAACCTAGGTGTTCAATAGTATGCATACCAGCCACTGAATCGTGTGTGTGTGTGTGTGACTAGTGTGCAGCAAGACTATCTAGTAACATAGTACTGAAAAACTTTGTGGTATTTGTATAGAGAATAAAGTATGGGTTGGGATGTGTAATGAGATGTTTACACACACCTGAGGGGGTTAGATGCTACATAAACCCCGAGAGCGAAGCTCGAGTGGTTTATTAAGCATCAAACTTGAGGGTGTCGTGGCAAACTGGATACACACACCAACCCATGTTTTATATTATTTTGGGTTTGCTTTTCCCTCAGCAATTATATAAAATGAATGCAGGTTGCTCTGTGGCCTGCCCGATTCTGAAGGGAAAAGCAGCAGTGTGGGCATGGGCAGAGCGAGGGAAACCGTGTGCATGTTTGCCATTATAAACGCTCCTTTATAATGACAAATTATGCCACAGTTTCCCTATGGGAAAAAGGCTAAGCCAGTTATTATATTATGACAAACACCAAACTGAGCCATATTCCAATAGGTACTATTAAAAATAACTGGGACATCCATGATTTGTACATTGTTAACAAGTGTGCCTGGAAGGGAGGTGGCAGTAAGATCACTGAGTGGGCCAAGTTCCTGTGGGGGGCATTCAGTAAGTTCTGCTTCAGTAGAGAGTACTACAGACAGAAACATGGCTGCTGTAGCCATGTAATTGTGAACATAAATTATATAAACCAGAATGTATGTGACTAGCTTGGCAAATGAATAGAGTACCATTTGGGGCACTGGACCAACTTGGACATTTGGGCCATCTTTGGAAGGTGCCTTTGGAGAGGCAGGCAATGGGGAGTGTCTGTCCATCATTGTCAATTTGCCATTCAATTTGGAGGGATGATTAGTCAGCAGCCACATCTGTAGCAGTCAGGTAGGCATCCTTGCCTTCCTGGACAGTGATCAGTTTGTTCGGAACATCTATGCTGACTCCTTTAGGGATGGTAGTGGGTTTATTTTGTGGGGTCATGTATCTTCTCTGAGGATGATCAAGAAGTGGAAGGAGTTTCTTCACAGAAAGGATGGTGGACAAGTGGAACACCCTGCCAGAGGAAGTGGTGGGGACTGAAAGAATCACGGGACTTAAGAATGCATGGGATAGACATAAGGGAATTCTGGATGTCAGGGGTAAGGGGCAAAAGACTTCTGGCAACAGACTTCTAGAAAAACATAAAGTGAGCTTACAAGCTTAAATGGGCAGACTGGGTGGGCCATAGGCCCTTATCTGCTGAGAGTGTTTATGTATCTATGAGTTGCATTGAACATTTGTTGTGTTCGGATATAGTTTGCATATCCTCACCATGGACAAAGGGGAGTGCTCCTAGAAAAAGGAGGATCAGATGCAAGATAGCCATCTTGCAGGAATACCTGTAAGGAAAAGAAAAGGTCAGTATGTACAATTCTGC
Organism: Neoceratodus forsteri; assembly: GCA_016271365.2. Lineage (NCBI taxonomy): Eukaryota > Metazoa > Chordata > Ceratodontiformes > Ceratodontidae > Neoceratodus > Neoceratodus forsteri. Next base: position 822,084,154 of record CM057449.1, read on the forward strand.
CTAATTGGGTTAAGAAAGGTAATCATTCTCCTTTATACAACTTAAGCTCGTTAGCATGCAACCACTTCTCAGTAAGTTTCTTCTGCTGAAGGAGTCTAACTTGGTAGACTGCAGGACTAAGTTTGTTAACAATGGGGTAGGGTCTTCCCATTTATTGGAGAAGGGATGTGTAGAGTGAGCAAATCTGAGGACCATTACCTGATCTCTGACCTGCCAGTTCGTCTCTCATGCATGTGTGTCAAAGTGAATTTTGGACTGTTGTTGGGCCCTGCCCATACGGTGTGCAGCATACAAGTGGGTTTTAATAATATCATCTCTGAGTTTTGCAACGTATTTGTCTACAGACACTTTGTCTGCAGTGAGTGTGTTTAGGTCAATCAACAGGTGTTCAGATAATCTCATTGTTCTACCAATCATCACCTCAAAGTGTGTGCACTGGGTGGTGGCTGAAGGAGTACCCCTAATTGCCATAAGGAGTAAAGTCAGAAGGGAATCTCAGTCCTTGGGATTATCCTCGATGAATCTGGAAAGCTTTGCTTAATCCATCTGTTGGCTCTTTCTACCTGACCTGATGATTATGGATGGTAGGGTATGTGAAACTTCTGGTATGCACCAAGAAGTTGGAATGTTTCTTGCATCAGCTCACCTGTAAAGCTGGTTCCGTGGTCAGAGTCTACCTTAAGAGGTAGGTTCCACCTGGAGAACTATTCTTCTACCAGGACTTTTGCAGTTGCCTTTGCTGTACATTTCTAAGTGGGAAAAGCCTCAGCCCACTTGAAAAATAGGTCAGTAACCACAAGAACATAGTTGTTCCTTCTGGTATTGGTCAGAGGACCAATAAAATCAATTTGTATTACGTGCCAAGGGCCAGATTGTCTCTGGGGAAGTGGTTTGGCATTTTGCTTGGTTGGGGCTGGATTGTTTTTGAGCACAAATCAGGCAGTTCTTGATGTAGTGCTTGACATACTTGGTGATGCCAGGCCACCAACCAACATATTTTAGTCTCTGGGTGGGGTTTCATCACTGCCGTCTTAAGCATCCTTCACAGTTAGAAGCCAGTCAGTCTGACTTTGATTTGTCTGGAAGCTGAGAACATTGCTACACTGCAAAGAACAAACTATAACTCCATTTAGGAGCTGGAAACCTGGTAAGGCATACAGTAATATTGTAAAGCAGGGGAGCTACACTTTCTACAAAAAGTTTCATTTTTTTCCTTATTGGCATTAAGCAGAGAATTGCAGGATTCCATTAAAAGTGTAGTCATTTTATAACCAGAGGGAGTGAGATACAACTGAATTTGCTTGATTGTTGGGGTTGAGGCCTAGGATTTGGAAGGATATTTTTGCAACATTTTAAAAGTGTCCTGCTGGCTGAGAAGTTAAGTTTTTGTCCCTGGTTTCACTGAAAGATTTTGTGTATTGGAATCAGACATAGCAGACTGCCTACATTGAAAGGCCTGCTTACATCACAGGTGTCACTAGTCAATCAATTGGCTTAATTCTTAAGATTTTCAGTGCAGGCAGAGTTTAAAGCACAGCTGACTTATTTTGGTCTGACTACTTTAGAGCACAAACCACCAGGCTGTTTTGAGGCTGGGAGGTTTACCTGTGTCTGACTTGGATGTCTGAATTTTTCTCTGTTTGATTAGCAGGTATTTTCTCTGTCAAATTGTTGTGTAGGGCATCTTGCTGACAGGAAGGCACTCATCGCAGTGGTGGGTCAGAGCTTTTAGCTGATTGTTTTGAGAGGGGCAGTTTAGGCCCAACCCTTCCCACCTCACCCCACCCACCCCTGGAAATAGTTCCTTTATACCGGGGTTCTGACATCATTCTCAAGAGTGCAAGGTGCATATCACTGTCATATTCTCTCTAGCACACTGCACTGACAATATAAGCATACACATTGTATAATATATATATTTCTGTATAACAAACCAATCACACACACACACACACACACACACACACACACACTCACAAAAGTAGATAAACATGTGGGGAGTAGTGCAATGTAATGGCTGTGGGGCAGCAGTCTTCCGGGAGTCTTTCTGGAGGCCGAGATGCTGCCCTATTTGCAGACAACTCTGCCCTGAGGGAGGAAGCGTCTGCCTCAGGCCACACTGGACAGTAGGAAGGAACCTCCTCCATCCAGGGAGCACCAGAACCACCACCACTACCTCAGAGGTTATGCAAGAAAGAAGCAGTTGGACCACAGTGGGCTCAGGGAGGGTGAGGATGGTGGAACAGAGGCACACCCAGTCAGTTGTTCCACCCACAGTCCATACACCATTCTGGGGAGCATAGCTCCCCATGGATGTACCCGAGAGGAGACTAAGGAGGCTGAGGACAACTGTCACAAGGGAGGCCCACAGAAAGGAGGCAGAGGACACCACAAGGAAAGGAAGCAGCTCCTGGTGGGGACTCAGTTATTAGGGGATAGAACTGGGGGAGCAGGGAAACTGGAAGGTGCCTGCCTGCTGCCATGGCTTGAGGGACAGGAAGCGCATCCTCAGGATCACGAGAACAGCTGCACGGAGTCTGAGCTGGACGTCATTGTCCACCTAGGGACAAATGACTTGGCTCCATCATGAGATTAGAGCAGTGCAGAAGGACTTTGTAGAATTGGGTAGAAGTAAGACAAGTAGCACACACATTATGCTTCTCAGAGGTGCCTGTCAATGGCATGAGGAGGCGAGGTACTTTGCACCATGCAGTTTAATGAATGGTTGAAAATGGTGGGAGCACAGGGGTTTGGCTTCATTGGGGACTGGGGTTCCACCTGGAGGACACCAGCCTATACTGGCAGGATGGTCTGCATCTGTCCAGGAAGGGAACAAGTCTTTGAGCAATCAGTTTAAATGCTTCATTGGCAAGCTTTTAAACTAGTCAAGGGGAGGCACTGATAAGCAGCAGGAAAATCCCAGCCTCCCTTACAAAACAGGGTACTAAATGAGAAAAAGACCGAGGTAGAAAGGTCAGGATGCTGCAAAGAAGGTAAAGCCATCAAAAATGGAGAGCAATGTGTACCAATGCCCGTAGTCTGAGTAACAAGCTTCCTGAATTAGTGGCCTTGATGGAGGAGGAACATCTGGATATTGTGGCAGTCACAGAAACATGGTACACACAAAACCATGACTGGGACGTAAACATATCAGGACACACTATCTACAGGAGGGACAGGAGGTAAAAGAGGAGGAGGTAGCTCTTTACATAAGGGAAGGAATCAAAGCAACAGAACAAAAGGGTAAACAGGGAGGAGAAGAAGCATTGTGGGTAAATTTGGAGACTGGCAATGGCACCACAATCCGCACAGGGGTTGTATACAGACCCCCTTCTCAGGGGGAGGAAATGGACAAGGAAATGATAGAAGGTCTACTTAGAATGGCAGAAAAAGGGGAGATATTGCTGATGGGTGATCTGAATATGCCAGATGTTAACTGGAGTGCAGTTGCTGCAGCCACTTCGAAGAGTGGGGTTATTCTAGATGCCCTACAGGGGGCATGCCTTAGACAACTAGTATTGGAGCCCACCCGAGAGGTAACAATCTTAGACCTGGTTCTCTCAAATGGAGATGAAGAGAGGATCACAGATGTAGAAGTGGGTAGCCATCTGGGAACTAGCGACTATCGAACAGTATGGTTCACAATAAACACAGCAATAGAGGCAAGCCATACAAAGGCAAAAGTACTGACTTTAGGAGGGCTGACTTTGCAAATGGGTGAGTGCCTAAGGAATGCACTAGCAAGGGGCAGGAAGGAGGGTGGAAGAACAATGGGGAATAATAAAACTGCCATCTCAGAGGTAACAAGCCTTTGTGTGAAGCAAATAAACAAAATGAAATGATGTAAGAAACCACTATGGTTCTCAAAGGAAGTGCAGTGAAGGTTCAAGAGAAAAAGCATTCAGGAAGTACAAGGAATCACAGAAGGAGCAGGACAGAGAACTGTATCAGTTAAAGCAAAAGGAAGCTGGGAAGGCAGTCAGAACAGCAAAGGCCCAAACCGAGGAAAATATAGCCAACTCAGTTAAGAAGGGGATAAAACCTTTTATAGGTACATCGGGGAGTGAAGGAAGACAAAGGGAGGGATAGTGAGGCTTAATAAAGGGGAGGGAGGGTGGGCAGAGGGTGACTGTGAAAAGGCAGAGATACTAAACAAATATTTTTGCTCAGTATTTACAAAGGAAGAGGGAGAGGTACCTAAAACAAACAGTAGAAACACTCTGGATACAGAAGTTGATACCAGCCCATTTACAGAAGAAAGGGTTCTGAAAGAACTCTTAAAACTGAAGGTGGACAAAGCAATGGGGCCTGATGGGATTCATCCCAGAATTCTAAAAGAACTAATGGTAGAACTAGTGACACCACTGACTACCTCTTTAACAAATCATGGGAGGATGGGTGGTACCTGAGGACTGGAGGAAGGCAGATGTGATTCCCTTCACAAAAGTGGGAGCAAGGCAGAAGCAGTAAACTACAGACCTGTTAGTTTAACCTCAGTGGTAGGGAAAATGATGGAATCACTTCTGAAGGAAAGAATTTCGGTATCTAGAGGCCAGAGGGCACAGGACCCAAGGCAGCATGGATTCACAGCGGAAGGTCATGCCAGACAAATCTGATAGATTTTGTACTGGGTGACCAAAGTAGTCGATCAGAGGGAGGGCTGTGGACATGGCCTACCTAGACTTTAGCAAGGCATTTGACACAGTCCCACACAAAGATTAATATGTTAGCCAGCCTGGGAGTGGGTCCCAAGATGACAGCCTGGGTAAAAAATTGGCTGGAGAATAGGACACAGAGGTAATAGTAAATGGAGTCCACTCTGAAGAAAGGGGTTACTGGTAGGGTACATGAGTTCAGATGTTAGGACAGTCCTCTTCAATGTCTTCATAAGCGACATTGCAGGGGACTGAAGGAAAAGTATGTCTCTTTGCAGATGACACAAAGATCTGCAACAGAGTTGATGCACAAGGTGGGTGGAAAGGATGAGAAGGACTTGGCAAGGTTAGAGGAATGGTCAAATGTATGGCAGCTTAGATTCAATGCTAAGAAGTGCAGGTAATGCACCTGGGAAACAAAACCCGGAAGAGTACACAATGGGGTGAGATACTAACAACAACAAAAATGGAAATGGATCTGGGGTAGCTATATCAGATGACCTAAAGGTGGCAAGCAATGCAAGAGGGCAGCAAGGAGGGGTGGGGGATACTGGGATGCATAGGAGAGGCATCACTAGTAGAAAACAGGAGTTATCCCTCTGTACAGACAGCTGGTGAGACCCCATCTGAGTACTTGCAGTTCTGAGACCCAATCTTCAAAAGACACAGACAGGATGGAAGCTGTCCAGAGGAGGGCATCTAAAATGGTGCAGGGTCTGCACTGGAAGACATATGAAGAGAGACTTAAGGAGCTTAATATGTATAGCCTCGAGGAGAGGAGGGGACATGATAGAAACGCTCATGTACCTCAAGGAATCAACAAAGTCCAAGAGGGTAGCATCTTTCAAAAAAAAGAGGTGTGCAAGAACAAGGGGACACAATTTGAAGATGGGGGGTGGCTCAGAGGTAATTTAAGGAAGTATTTTTCACAGAGAGGGTTGTGGATGCATGGAATGGCCTTCCGGAGGAGATTGTGGAGTCAAAAACTGGTAGAATTCAAGCATGCATGGGACAGTCAGAAGGCAATTCTAGGGGGTGGGGGTAGGAAGAAGTAGGCTGCTGGTTAACTAGGATCTGCAGCTTATCCATTAGGTAGGGAAATGGGCAGACTGGGTGGGCCAAGCGGTCCTTATCCGCCATCAAATTCTATGTTTCTATGTTTCTACTCTCTGGTGTCCAGCAGTTGGGGTGTCATGAACCTGATGAATAAACTCAGATCTCAAGGCATCAGGAACTACCCACAACTTGTAGTTCAGATCATCAGGCTGATATCATATCGGTTTGTTGCCTTGCGACAGGTGCAGTTGGTTTGCATGCCCCTCGTAAGGGCTGTGAGTTGGCAGTTCATTTTCAGTTCCTTCATCCAGGAATCTGAACACATCTTTCAGCTGAGGGTCAGACTTTTGTGCTGTTGACAAGTCTAGTGGCACAAAAGGTTCAGGTTTCTTTTTTGTGGCAGCTATTTGTACGGCTGCTAGGGCCACAGGGTGAGCCATCTCCCATGACTCCTGCCCCTTGAGCACCCTCTTTAGCAAGAGTCTTTGCTCAATCATTGAAAGAATAGTATGGGTCAGATTTTGAATGGGCCTTCACCTTGTGGATAAACAATTTGTGTTTAAACTGATGAGTCTATTCTGTGAATGTATATAAAGAGTGCCGTGCACTTCACAGGAGTGCCATCAGAAGATGCAAAGGAGTTCTTCTCCTAGAACAGTAAAAATTCAGTTAGGGAACAACAGACCCAGTTGTAGTCTATAAAAATGTTGGTATCTTCAGTAGCATGTTGTATTGGTTCATGAGCACAGTCCATGGCTGCCAATTCTGCATACTGAGAGGATGCAACAATGCAACATTTGGAAACATGGACAGTGTTACCATTGGGATGCATAATGAGCACTCCAAATCCAGCTGTCTGTTCTCTTATGTAATGTGAGGCAGAGCCATTCAATAAAGACATAACACAGGGATATGTCAGTAAGGAGTTTAGGAGCAGCAGGAAGAAAAGGGCTGGGTCAGGCAAATAAGGGTGTTGAAGTGTGCAATCATGCAGGTCTTCTTGGTACAGAAGACCATAGGCTAAAATTGAGGGCATTTTGGCAGTGTGAACCTGTGTGTCACGGTCCTAGAGAAGAAGAGACCAGTGAGTCTGTCTGGTATTGGATAGTGATCGATCCTTCACTCTGTCTGACAGCAGAACATTTGTGAGAGTGTGGTTGGTGTGTAGAATGATAGCAGAGTACCCAATGATATACAGGAAATGCTTGATGACCCAGTAGGTGGCCAGAAGGTTTCTTTCACAAAGACTGTACTTCTGTTCCACTGGGGACAGCATCTGGGATGTATAAGCAATGGGTCTCAAAGTACCATTCACTTTTTGAGCAAGCACTGCAGACATGGTTATGTCTGAAGTAACTGATTCCAGATGGAAAGGAATAGCTGGATTAGGGTTAAATAATGCTGGGGCAGAGGCCAAGGCATGTTTCAGAAGAGTCACAGCATTTATGTGAATGGGACCCCACTCCGAGGACATCTTTCTTCAAAAGCTCATACAGAGGACCAGCTTTTTATGCAAACTCACAAATAAAATCCCTGGAGTAGTTGACCATTCCCAGGAAACGTCTGAGTGTTGCCACACTGGTAGGGTGTGTCAAGTCTTGTAGGCCTTGCATCTTTTTCCAGGCCTGGCTCCTGTCTTGTTCTGTGATGTGCAGGCCAAGAAAGGTGACTTCCTTGTGGCATAGTTGTGCTTTTGCAGGATTGCACTTGAAGCCTGCCCTCTATAAGAGAGTCATTAGTTCATCAAGGAGGTCCAGATGTTGCTCCTTGGTGGCAGTTGCCAACAGTAAATCATCCACATACTGCAGAAGGCATTGTGGAGCAGAGAAGCTCTGCAGGGCATTCAGCATGTGTAGATGGAAAAGAGAAGGGCTGTTATGAAAACCCTGGGGTAGTCTGGTCCAAGTGTATTGTCGACACTCAAAGGTAAAGGCAAACTTGTATTGACTTTCCTGAGTTAGGGGCAGTGACCAAAAACCATTAGAGATGTCAAGAGTGCTGAACCACCCGTGTTCTGGTGTTTGTAGTTTGAGCACATCTGGTGCTGATGCTACAGTAGGGGAACAGCTAGGAGTGACTTGATTAAGCCTCCTATAATCAATAGTAAGTCTCCAAAATGCATTGGACTCTTTCACTGGCCAAATGGGTGAGTTGGTGGTTGAGACACAAGGCCTGATCACTCCTTGCCTAATCAGTGACTGAATGGTTTCTCTGAGTGATGGTAAGGCCTCAGCAGGAAAAGGGTATTGGCTTTGCCAATCTTGTGCTGGGCCTGGGATTTCGAAGACAGTCTGCATTCTCTCACAATCATGAGTGTGTGTTGCAAAAGCATCCATGTGCTTCTGCAGAATGGGTAGAAGTTTTCTGAAAAACTTATGTATCTGGAATAGGGCTATGCTGTCAAATTCCTTGTCATTGGCTGCGATGGCGGCACCGACGTGGGAATCAGGAATCATGACCACATGGTATTGTCCCTTGATTTGGATCAAGAGCATGTTGGCCAAATCCACCACATAGCCATGTAGTGCTAGAAAATTAATTCCCAGGATGCTGGGGTGATTACATAATACCATAAGATCAAAAGTATGATTCGTACTGAAGCTACCTATCACCACAGAAAGTATAATAGAATGGTAGGTGGATAGTTTGGTGCCATCCATGCATTGTGCACTGGTCCTCCAACCAGTGGATCAAAAGCAGTTAGCTGAATCCTCATCATGAGGTACAGACACAGCCGTGCCTGTATCTAGCAAGTTAACCAGTCTGCAGCCCCCGACCATGACCTTGATGCAAGGCCTTCTGTTTGTGTCAATGGTGAGTTTGTTCACAGTACAGACTGGGGCCTGTGGTTATCAATCTGAACTACTGCTGCCATACTCAGGCTGTTCCTGGAAACGTAGTCCATCTGGGTCTCGCCTGGCCTCGTCCAGGTCCTCAACAGAGTACAAAGAGGGTCGAGGACTGGTGGTTGCTACAATAAGCAATGCCTTAGGATTTGGGTCTAGTGCAGCCTGATCCAAGGAGACTCCAGTGTCTCCTTGGTCTGGTGAGGCTTGCACTACTGGAGCTAATGCTGCAACTGCTCACTTTGGGATGGAGTTTGCTACTGATTAGACCTTCCCAAGAAGAGTGTGGAGGTTGTTGTTCTCCACTATATCACGGTAGGAAGGGCCTTGTCGATAGCTTCAATTGCCCTAATTATCATTCTGTTTGGAATTAGGGTTGTTCCAACTCCGCCTATTCCTATTTCAATTGCAGTTCTCCCCCCCTGGACCTGTAATTTTGTTTGTCATCCGAGGATGCAGCCTATTTGTCTTGGGCCTTGCCGTCTACTGTGTAATGGGTTGTGGGCTTGCTGGTAGATTGTACCGTGGCCACCTTGGCTTTCGAGACGGAATTCAGATTTTGGAGGTAGAGCTGGTAAATGCACTCAGTCTTCCTGAGAATATCTGCAAATTTGTCAGAGCGGTGAAAAAACACAGGTTCTACCTTGTCACGGACAGCCGGAATCATGTTCCAAATAAATAAGGTCTTATACTCAATTTGGTCAGTGTCTGCATCCTCCTGTGAAAGTGCTTTGCCAGAACGGTAGACCATCCATAGCCTTTGGTGGTATGACGCTAGACTCTCTTTGGCAATTTGCTTCACAGGGTAGGCCAACATAACACCAACCATGCCTGGGGTGTGTGCGGCAATGAGTTCTGCTGCAACAGTATCAAAGGATGCATCCATGGCTTGGCAAACTTCCTCAAAGAGTTTCGCCCAGAGGCTGGGGTCAACAGTCTGCCTAAGGATCTGTACCTGGTAGTCTGTCGGCAGACTGAGCATCTCACATTTGGAATTAACCTTTTCCAAAATGACAGCTGAGATAGTCATTGTGATTCATACAGCCTATGCTGTCAGTGATCTGCTATACAGAATGGCCCAGCTGAAGGGGATTATTCTGAATCACTGGATGCATTTCAGGGAAGGGGTTTTGGTTTTCTGTGCCATGAAGGGTGGCCTCTGCTGCAACATCAGCCACAGAGCAGATGAGGGATGGCTGAGCAGCAGCTTCCTGTAGCATAGCACCTAAGTGCTGTTTGAAGACCTGCCTTTGTCCCTCAGTCATCTCCATCCAAGTGAGGGCAGTTTTAATAATTTGATCACTCTCCTGCTTGTCCCCTTTATTCAGGGCAGCAATCGGAGGGGCTCAACCTCGACCTCCCCCTCATCATGGGGGTCACCATCTTGGCATTGCATGTGATAGTCATAATTCCAATGATGATATAGGATCGTGCTGTTACAGAATGGGGAGCTGCCATCTTGTGGGTGGCAGGAGGACACTGGGCCACATTGAGGGTGTAGCTGGGCACCATCTTGGCAATTGTCACCAGAATCGCCATCTCCAGATGACGTAATGTCAATGGGTGTGTAATGAAACCCACTCATCGCTTTGACATGACCAGCCAATACCTCTTGCTGATGGCGCAGTTTTGCCATTTTAAGTCTACATCCTTTGTGACTAACTTTTGCAATGTTCAGCACAACACCTTTCGCAACCTCTTTCTGTAATAATCTATACGGAGTGCTCAATTTGCAGTTGTCACTCAGCTCCCTATCCAACTCGTCACTTACCCATTTCAAGTCATTTCTCATCTCCTCAAGCTCCTCACGCAAAGTCTCATTCATACCACTCAACAAATCATTCATCTGCAACACCTGGTTCTTATCCTGCTTCAGACGGTCACATTCCTCTTGAAACATGCATAACTCTCAATCATTACTCTGTACAGAACAGTGCAAAAGAGTCTCGTTCTTACTATGCAGTGACTGAAGTTCTGCTTCAAGTTGCTGCTCGGTTTTAAAACTTTCAGATGCCTGCAAGCACATCTCTTTCTTAAGAGACGAGAGTTGCAGTTTGAGGGAGTGAAACATCAATTCGGAGGCTTCCAGAGCAGGATAGACAACTGTGACCAAAAGCTCTTTAGCATCACACTTTTTGGCTGTTTGCCTCGCCTCTGAGTACTGGGTTGAGATCCCCAGCATGGGGTTATTGGATCGATATGCGTCCTGCGTGACATCATTCCAGCTTCCATGGGAGGTAAGAAAGTTAGAGACATCGAGTCTCAGGTCTGTGCAGATATTAGACATAATGGTACCAAAAAAAAGTGTTGGGAAACACACAATGGACCCATCAGTGATTACCCTGCTGTGTATCGATCCACAGTGGTTGAACCGACAGACGGTTGGGTGTCTGCATTCTCAGAGTCCTGCAGTTCAGAACTGCCATTGAGCAAGGTGAGATGGCATCAACCTTGCCCAGTAAACAGCCAGACTTTACAAGATGCTACGGAGTGAAAAGTACGGACGAGGTGATATGGGTGTGGTACACCTGTTTACTACCCACAAGGGAAGGGTAAGCCAACAAGTTATGAAACTTTGCTAATTTAGGCCACCAATAATGTCAGGGTATTCAGCCCTGCACAGATTCTTTGTGGTAATAAATTGGAAAAAGAGACAACAGACAAGTGGCATATTTGGTAATAAACTTGTTTATTACACAAAGGTAATTAGATGCCCTAAAATGTTCTTACCAATAGACACTGGGAGCCGAAAGTTTCCCCAATACCCCTAGGAGTGAAGATGGTCTCTGTGGGAATACATAATACAGTAGGTTATATACCCCGATAATTACTATGGTAACTAGAAGACTAGATACATAAAATAGGCCTTAATGGTTAAAAGTTATGTGGCTTCACAGTGTTATCTATAGATATACAATACTCGTAAAGGCAGTTAAAACTGAGAACAAAGGACTCATACAAGATATAGTGCAGTGTTACATAAATCCGCATGATGGCAGTGTAGGCTATACAATGACTTCTCAGAAGGATAACAGAAAGCACATAAGTGTATCTCGATTCGGTACTTGCAATAAGGTTTTTTAGCAATGTTGCATATGATCATAAAGTGTCCCTGGTTACTTACGCTTGTACAGTAATTACCCAATGCCCTAAGTATTAGTAATCATTAGATATTTGCATAGCATATAACATAATATAGATATTGTCTATGGTGCACAACGGGTATCCAATCAGAGTGTGGGGACCAAGCATAACAAGATGCTAGCCACTATCTTGTATATCTCCAGTCATTCACTGTCAGATATCAAGGGAAACGTCCTTCCTAGTACAGTACAGATGCCTTCTATGAAGTTCAATGTGGCTCTGTACTGACATAGCCAATCTGTTCCGAGTAGCACAGTTTGAGACACATCTTTAGCTATGAGAAATTTGAAAGCTAATTACAACTCCTTCTCTTCATCTGCCACACTACCAATACCTTAAGGGCAGTTTCATTCACCATGTGGACCATAAATTCAGAGGGTTGGAAGCTGTGCGGAGATCTTTTAGTTGCTTCTACCCACATGCAGGAGTGCACTATAGACACCTGTGCACTAAAATGCAGCATAAACGTGCATGGGACACCCTCTGTTTCTCTGAGAAGGTAGTAGCCTAGTCCCACACTGGTACTAATTACAATCTGCACTTGAAAGTCTTTCTGTTCATTGGTTGGTGTCTGGTTCTCAATCACTGCCTGCATTGCTCCTGACCTGACTGCACTGTTCTGCTGGGTGCACAGTCTGATATAGTGGCCCAGGCCTCCACACACCCAACACCCATGATTATCTGGCCTCCAACCCTGAAACTCAACTGATTCAGGGCATGGGTCTGGCTGTGGTCTGTTCTCCCATTTCTGCTGCCCAGTCAGTGTCTCTGGCTTTTGAGCCTTGGAGACTCAAGCTTTACTTTCAATGTTGCTGTCACAGTGTGCAGATCTGCCGTAGCCCGTGGCATTTTCTTTCACACCTTCATGATGGCTCCATTCATCTTCTTGAGGATTAAAGTCTCTGTGTCCACTCCATGAGTTCAGAGGTGGGGACACTGATTCTCAGGAAAATCTAAATTCTGTACAACCTCCAGCTCTGTGCCATACTGGTAGCTCGGTAGCTCAACCTCTGCTCCCTTCCCCATCATGTCAGGTGTGCCACAGGGTTAAATCCTGGGGCCGCTCCTGTTCTCTATCTTTGTCAATGACCTGCCCTCTGTCTGGCCACATACATATATCCACATGAATGCTGACAACATGGTACTGTATACATCTGGACCCTTGTTCACTGATGTGGTGATCAGAGTCCAGCAGGACTTCAATAACGTCCAGCTCTGGTTTCACTCAAATCAGCTTTACCTCAATGCCAAAAAAAAGACTCCATGACCTTTGACACAAGGCAGAGACTTTCACAGCTCCCCTCCACCCCCACCTTCCACACCCTCGATGTGACTGCTCTGGAGGTCAGCTCCTCCTTTAGGTATCTCGGTGTCTGGCATGACCAGCAGTTAGACTTTTCTGTGCATAGCGATGCCATCCACAAAAACTACACCCCAGACAGGGTGTCCTCTACCGTAATCATGGATGCATCCCACTGCCAGCTCACCATGCTATGGTTCAGAAAATTATTCTGCCAGTTATTGACTACAGGGATGTAGTGTACAGTGCCGCTCCCAAGTCCACCCTGGCCAGACTAGACTCACTCTTCCATGCCTTTTGTCATTTCAGCCTCGACTGTTCCTACTCCACCCATCATTGTGTCCTATATCAGTTGCTGTGCTTCTCCTCGCTGCAGAATCTCCGCCTTACATACCGCTTTCATTTCACAGCTAAGTTCTGGTCACAGTCCCAGCTCCCCTATCTCTCCTCGGCACTTTCCGCCACTCCTCTTCCAACCTACTCACTCAGGCACAAAGATACTAGACTCTTATCTATCCCACATATGTCCTCCACTGCAGGCCAGTCAGCCTTCTATTACTCTATGCCTAAACTGTGGAACTCCCTCCCGGCGGATATTCAGCACGCCCCTTCTGCCCGGTATCTCTGTGCTCACCTCACTGATCACATCTCCACTTGCACATGTGTATAACTAATAGCTACTCCTAGTCTTTCTTTTCTACTGTAGCTATGGCTCAGTACTATAATTTCTCATTTGTATTGCATTGTACACCTGCACTGTTCTTATGCGCCTTGTTGTATGTACCACACCTAAACTTATATTCCTTTCTCTTTTCTAGCTTTGTACAGGTTGTGCTTGCTCGTTTGTTTATTATTGTTGTCCACCTACCACTGTTTAACTGAATTATATTTTAGTGTATTGTATTGTATTCCCACCTCCCCTTTCCCCCAGGATGCATCTGGAATTGAGCAGTACTCTGCTCAGTGTGCCTTCCTGGTTAAACTCTTAAATAAATAAATAAATACTGTATAACGTAAAATATCCACGCAAACAAATTTCATCGCGGTGTAGAATCCCAGAGTAATTGGCGTTACCTTATATTAGCGCTCCGTTGGTTATTTTTGCAACTGGACAGACATGACCAACCAGTAGGCATTTTTCTACCGGCAAATTCTGTTTCTGTACTATTCTTGCAGAGATAGCAATGGTAGTCCTGCATATGTTTAGTTTTAAGCGCAGGATATTCTCCAGTCCTGAAATGAATTTTTTGCTCGCCTTACCTGATCTCATAGGTAAATTATGTATCTACCCCCCCTTGGACATCTTTCGAGACAAAGAAGATCACTGCCACTCCACCACCATAACACGTGAAATATGCTGTACTCCCAAAACGCTATACAGAAGAATACTGCACTACTGCATTTTACGGGCCAAAATAAAACATGTCAGTCAGATGCATTTACCTTTAAATTGAGCTATTGAATCAGTTAAACAGATACTATCAGCACTCGTCGCCATGGAGAATCAAACTGCTTTTAAATGGAAGAGACCACACTTGATAATGGGTAAATGAGAGATCGTTTTAAGTTTCTCATGAATCATAAATCTCCACTGTCTCCGATTTGTATTTTCCCTTAACGCGTTCTTCCAAGAAGTATGATACTTTCAAATAATGCCAGTCAGTTATGTCAGCCATTAATGTCATACTCTAGTAGTTCTACCTCTAGAATATGTTTTTTTCTACACTTCTCTTTTACTGAGCTGTTAGTTAAGATATGTCCTAATTTTGGTCCGGTCCTTAATTTTGTAAGGTAGGTGTGTGTGTGTGTGTGTGTGTGTGTGTGTGTATATAGCCAGTTAGTGGGGGTGAAAGGTGGAATCAGCCGAGGACTTGTACTCCGACTAATAAGATACAATAAAAATACGAAAAGTTAAGAGCATACAGTTTGCTGTTTTTTTTCTTCAGTTAACAGTAATGCCATCTGATAAATGTTGGAAAAATGAATGTACGATCTGAGCACCCGCACTGTAAGCGGGCAAAGTAATAAACATTGTTTGTTTTGCACACATGCGATTTATCTGCGGTCAACAAATTCTCGCTGTAAACATATATCCATGCAATATCAGTGTCCCGTGGATAAAGTGAATATTTTATTACATAGAAACATAGAATTTGATGGCAGATAAGGACCGCTTGGCCCACCCAGTCTGCCCATTTCCCTACCTGATGGATAAGCTGCAGATCCTAGTTAACCAGTAGCCTACTTCTTCCTACCCCCACCCCCTAGAATTGCCTTATGACTGTCCCATGCATGCTTGAATTCCACCACTGTTTGTGACTCCACAACCTCCTCTGGAAGGCCGTTCCATACATCCACCACCCTCTCTATGAAAAAATACTTCCTGAAATTACCTCTGAGCCGCCGCCCTTCTATCTTCAAATTGTGCCCCCTTGTTCTTGCACACCTCTTTTTTTGAAAGATGCTACCCTCTTGGGCTTTTACAGCTAAAATAAGGAGTTATACAGTAAATACTGGATCGCCTGTTCTAGTCCTGAAGGTTTCTGTAGACATAGGTGAAAATGGAGCTCTGGGCATAAGCAAAGAAGTGGTCCAAAGCCAGCAGTCTTGGGTGGCCAAGTCAGCATCTGGAAGGCCTTAATAATCAGGAACTGCAGTGTTCTTCCAAAATCCCAAGCAGATTTCTCTTTTTTTCTCTCTCTCAGTTGAAGGAAGCAGTTATTTCTTAATTGGCACATACAGCAGGCTCGAGAGTTTTTTTTTTTTCATCACCACCAAGAGGGCAGAACAGTCTTGTTTGACATTGATCTCCAACCCCTGATACACTTTGTGGCTTTTCATAGCAATAGGGGTCCCAGAAATATCTGCTTTGCAGCTGCATCCCAGCCACTGAGCTTGGCTGCAAGCTCAAACTGCTCCGACCAGTCTGTGCACTCAGGGTTTTCTCTTTTGAAAGAATCAGACATGAAGGCAGGCCATCTTACCCCTTTTCCTACCCAGTGTATCTGTGGGCTGTCTGCTTCTTCTTTTTGAGACACGTTTATCCCATTCATGGCCCACACAATATAAAGATAATGCACAATCACAATTTGATTTTCAGGGAATCCTTCCACTGCCACCAGACTGTAACAGACCATGTGATGATGCACTGCCATCACCTTTATTGAACCAGGAAGTTCTGGTATGATGGATAGGGGGATGAGTGCTAAAAGTGCTCCATGTCAGCTGAACCCCAGCGGTCTCAGCTCTTGGAGGGCTAAGAAAAGAAGCCACTTATTTATTCACTAAATTGTTGAGTCTATAACCAGAGAGAGTTGAATAGAACACAGTTTTATTAACAAACATGGTCCTGCAAATAAACGGTTGGTGCAATCACAGTAAGGTTTGAATGGCCCTTGACTGGGTACTCATCCAGCTGGGCCTGACTGTGACCAGTTTAGGTGCCCTTCTTAAGTGGGTTGGTTCTACCCTATCCCATCCAGTGCTAGGATTTGCTGTAATGCCTAGGGGAACTCCCTTTTTACATGGTTCTTTGGTACCTCTGGGTTGAAATGTGGCAGGCCCATCGATGTTGCTGTGGGATGGCTGGCAATGGTGCAGTTTCAGAAGTGTAGTAAATTGCTCAAATTAACATCCATCTAAAGGCCATGCAATTGCTTAAATGGCTCATAAAGACCCTGCAATGTGGGATATTTGTAATCTGGACAATGGTAAACTTGCAAAACAGTCTCCCAGTGGAATAAATGGGGTTTTCCCAGAAAGACTACCATGTCCTACCTGCATGGTTCCCTAATTTGGATGTCTTCTCCTGATGCAGCAGACTATGTGGTCTTTGTTGTCTTGGGGGTGTCTCTGATGCAGCTGGACTCCCTCTTGGAACCCTCTATCTCTGCACTACTGCAGTCCTGGATCAACCCACATGTCCTTGCATACAAAAATCCTCAGGGTGGTGGCAACCTGATGCCTGGCTTTAGTGACTGCTACAGAACCTGCAGTAGCAACTCTTGGTTTTATTGTCTGGTCAGCATTGTGTAACTTGTGCTGGCTATCATGCGAATTATGCTTTTTTTCTCTCAAGGCTAAGCAGCTTTTCTTACAGTTCAGCTCCCAGGCACAAGGCCTGGAATGGCACAGCCTGCACTTTTTTTTAGAACAGTAGGTCCTGTCTCTATGAGATCTCTCCTAGATATTCCAGCCTCCAGCACAGTTGCCATCTTATAGCCACAGTCTCTGGTCAGCTACCATTGGTGCAAAAGGCTGTCACTCAACACACATGACAGCCCTGAGGTCCATAATAAGGTGTCAAAATCTTTAGTCTCTCCTTCTCCCAGAAGCCTTAGGGAGCTTGCTTTCAGGGTTCATCTTTTGAATTGACTGACCTTTTGGGACAGGGGTCATAAATATGATGGTGTCCATGAAGTCCTGGGGCTCCATCCCCAATGTTTTTCCTCCTAAGGGTACTTTGGTAGAGTGTGCCTTCCCATACTGTTTCTTTTTTTTTTTTAAACTTTCAGTCTTTATTTTTTATTGGTAAACAGATACATATACAACATCGAAGGACATATATTAAAAAAATAACTTAAAAATAGACATAGACAATTAACATACAAGTGCACTGCCATTCTGTAGGCTATACTATTTCATTTGCTGTCATGGCTGGGAACATATAAAAAAAATAGAAATACAGTTGATTCTTTTTTTCCAGTAAACAGATGCTTTGTGAGACAACTTGGGTCATGGTTGGAAGTCTGCCCTTAGAGGCGAGATATAAAGAACCCAACTTCTCCACATATTCTCAAATGTCTCATGAGACTCATTAATACTGGCCGTTAATCTCTCCATCTTATAATTATCTATCATTATCTGATGTCAGGTGTCTAGTGTAGGAGGCAAAAGGGAACCCCAACTTTTTGTGATAGCCTTTTTGGCGGCTAATAAGGCCAAATTGAGGAATTGTCTAGATGGACTATCCAAAAATTCCTGTGAAGTATCCCCAAATAAAAACAAATGAGGGCCCAGTGTTATATTAGAAGATATAAATTGCTGGAGAGCCTTGTGCAAATGATCAAGGAAAGAATGTAGTTTACTGCATGTCCAAAAAATATGACCCAGGGAGGCCGGGGAGAACCCACACTGCCTCCAACACTCTGCTTTGTAGTTAACATTATATTTCATCACCACTATTGGGGCCCTGAAATATCTGATAAATAACTTCCAAGCAAATTCTTTCCAGAAACCTGAGTCTATGCCCCTATACATTGTCTTTATATGTGACTCCCACTGAGAGGGAGTTATCTCCACTCCAAGATCTCTCTCCCATGCTTGCCTAATGTTGTCTAAGGGTTTACTGTACAAAGAGCATAAACCTTTATAGATGGATGAAATTATATGGGGTGGGGTTGGCCTACCATCTATGACTCCTAGAAGAATTAAGAGGAGTCCGGGGAGAGGAGAGTCTCTCCAATTCACCTTACCCAAGGAGTTGAGGTAGTTCCTCAATAGACCTCAAAAAACCAAGAAGACTTGGTTTGCTGGCCAAGGCACCTAGCTTCACCTGAGCTCTTTCCTTCTAAGACTGCTTGAAAGGCAGAGTAGAGAAACTTACCAGAGCAAGGGAGAAGGATTAAGACTTAGTTTGGCTAAGCAGATTTACTGTGTGGTGGTTTTTATTTTTACTCACAGGGATTGCTACTGTTTGTTGCTAACATTTCATTGCTTTATTTTTCTCTGATTCAAATTGTTGTTGCTGGTATACCTTCTTCTGCATTATTACAAGGTGTGCCTACAGGTGTGTGCTAACAGATTACTGCTGTAATCTTCTGATTCAAATTGTCTTTTGCAAGGTATATCTTCTGTTACTGCTTTATTTTCTCTGGAGCAAAGTGTTTCTTACAGGGTATATCTTCTCGAAATTATTACAGGTGGTGCTTTACAGGTTTTACAGTTTTATCTAACATTAGGATAAGCTTTCAGGGTTACTGCATTTGTTGTTGACTGATTGTTTCTGCTCTTACCTCCTTGTTCTTTTGTCCGTAGTTCTTCTTTTAGGCAGGGAAGGGCCCAGCCACCCACCCATCCCAACCACCCCGCTACACTCCTTTTTATAAGGGTACCACAGTTGTGACATTTCCTGTGGCAGAGCAGGAAGGGGCGGATCAGTGGGGCCTCCACAAGGTGATCTCATTTACAGGGCACTAGTAATTTAACTTGTTATAACAAGTTAAACAAAGCACAATTAAACCATTACTTGCATTTTTTTCCTTCTAATTACTCTGACTAGGTTACAAACCCAGCAACTTATTTGGAATGGATTTCATTAACTGCAGGTACTGTGGAACAATTTTCAGAAGGACAGTCTTACAGGATTTAGGACACTGTCCTACATGCTGGAGCCTTTGGAGATCTTGGGTCTCAGCTCCAGGCAGCATGGGCAGAGATTGCATACCTCAAATTTCATATTGAAGAGGAAATACATAATAAGAACCACCATATTTCCCAGCATCCAACAGAAAACCTCGACCGCAGAGGGTAGTTGGTCCAGGAGGTTGGCAGGTGGTTAGGAGGAGCAAATCAGGTGCCCCATCACTCTCTGCTCTCCAACACATTACCTCCAAAAGCCATATAAACACTACAAACAGGTATCTGCCTCTTCTCTGAAATCAAATAAAGAGGCAGAAGACACTGCAGAGCAGGACACTGCAGCACAGGAGCTAGCACAACAATAATCACCCAAATCAGGAACCAAAACTAAACAAGCACAAGGAAATCCAAAAACTTCTGATCATAGGAGACTCCATGATTAGGGAGTTGATACCCATCTCCAGCCAGGGTGATGGTCAGATGTCTCCCAGGTACATCAAGCATGGAGAGACACTGACCGCATTGCTAAAATTGTTCACACAAAGCAGGAGAAAACATTGATGTCCTAGTACACATAGGGACTATCGGATCCCGCCAGCCGGTCAGTTGTGGAGACCAAGGAACACCTGACTAGGCTGGGTGACAAACTATCATCTATTTAGTCGGCATCTCCTTCTCTGAGATCCTGCCAGTCTGGGAGAAGGGCAGATGGACGGAAGGTCAGAAAGGGGAGATAGGGGCTAAACACGTGGCTCAAGGACTGGTGCCAGAGAAAAGGACACAGATTTGTAGGAACTGCAACAGTTCTGGGAGCCGAAAGTTCTTTAAATTTGATGGACTGCATCTGACTAAAGAGGGAGTCAGTGCATTGGGGCAGAAGTTTGATGTCTTTGCAGAGTATTTAAACTAGCAAATGGGAGAGGGTGCAGCACCCATACGTCGAATGGGAAGAACACCCTCCCCTCAGCTATGTGGTCAAACAGGAATTCAGTATGTTTGCCGCTCATTTGCATCACCAGGTAAGAAAAAAGGTTTGTCTCCCACACGATGCACAGGGGTAATGCCAAACTTCACCCAACAACTAACACACCAAAATCTGGCCAATGGAAAATCATGTACACAAATGCTCACAGCCTGGGAAATAAGATCTCAGACCTGCAGGCAATAATGTCAGAAGCTAAACTGGACATAGTAGCAATTAGTGAGGCGTGGTTTACCAGTAACCACACTTGGGAGACTTCAGTACCTGGCTATGTATTGTTCAGAAGAGACCGAGGTGCAAAAGGGGAGGGTGGCCCAGTATGTTAATGAAATATCAAAGCTACAGAAATTCAGAATACACATAAGGAGCCAGAAGAACTGTGGGTCACCCTGGAAACAGGAAATGGGACAGCCATAAGAACTGGGTTGTCTACAGGCCCCCAGACCAGAGGAGGACATAGACACATTACTGTTAGAAGATACACAAACATGACAGCTAAGGGGAGCTTCTGATAATGGGAGACTTCAACATGCCAGATACAGATTGGTCAATACCAGCAGGAACATCTGCCAGAACTAGACTCATAGTGGATTCCCTGCAGGGGAGGGCCTCAAACAACTGGTACAGCAACCCACAAGAGACAGGGCTATCCTAGATCTAGTACTGACTAACAAAGAAGGGATCACAGATCTCCAGGTAGAAGGTCACCTGGGGCCAGTGACCATCACATGGTATGGTTCAATTTGGCTACTACATCTAAATCATCCCATTCCAAAGCAAAAATATGGGACTTCAGAGGAGCTGACTTTGATAAGATGGCCAACAGAGTTAAGCTAGCCCTGGCAAAAAGAAACACAGGTGAGAAGGTACAGGCAAAGTGGGCAAGCATTAAGGATACAATACTTGAAGCAACATCCCATTGTGTTAGACAGAAAAGGAAGTGCAAAAGAAGAAGAAACCACTTTGGTTCTCAAATACAGTAGCAGAAAAGGTCAGAGCCAAAGGCTGGCCTTCAGAAAATATAAGGAACACAGCGGGATGAAGATAGGAGGCATACCAAACTGCCCTAAGGGAAGCAGGTGTAAGGCAGTAAGGCAGGCAAAGTCCCAAACTGAGGAAACACTTAGCACGAACAGTAAAGAAGGTGACAAGACTTTCTATAGATACATTAGTGAAAGGAGAAAGTCCAGAGGGTATTGCTAAGCTTAATGGAGAAAAGGGAGCATGTGAGGAGGAGGACCCTGTAAAGGCATCTATCCTAAATAGATACTTTTGCTCAGTATTTACTGAAGAGAAGGTAGGACAGGGCCCACAGCTCAGCATCATGGACACAGGGGAGGGAGGTGAGCACTACTCCCTTCACAAAAGAAAGGGTCCTACAAGAGCTTGCTAAGCTCAGGGTGGATAAGGCAATGGGACCTGATGGCACATCCCAGGGTACTTAAGGAGCTAAAGGAGGAACTAGCAGAGCCGTTAGCAGAATTGTTTAGTGAGTCTCTGAGCACAGGAGAGGTCCCAGAAGACTGGAGAAGGCTCATGTGATCCCACTCCACAAGAGTGGTAGCAGGGAGGCGGGAACTACAGACCGGTCAGTCTTACCTCAGTAGTGGGCAAGATTATGGAGCACTCCTTAAGGAAAGGATAGTGCAACACCTGGAATCCATAGGGCACAGGATCCAAGACAGCATGGGTTTACAAAGGAAGGTCCTGTCAAACTAATCTCATAGATTTCTTTGACTGGGTAACCAGAGTGGTGGACCAAGGGGAGCAGTTGATGTCGCCTACCTTGACTTCAGCAAAGCTTTTGACACTGTTCCACATAGAAGATTGATAAATAAGCCTAGGTAGGCTCGGGTGGGTCGAAGTTGGTCAACTGGGTGGCAAACTGGTTGACTGGCAGAAAACAGAGAGTGGTGGTAAATGGTATACAGTCAGAAGAGATGCAAGTCACAAGTGGGGTACCTCAGGGATCAGTCCTGGGGCCAGTCCTATTCAACATCTTCATTAGTGACCTCGCAGATGGACTAGAGGGTAAGGCTTGTCTGTTTGCAGATGACACCAAGATCTGCAACAGAGTAGATGATCAGATGAGGTGGGCAGAATGAGAAGAGATCTGGATAAACTAGCAGAATGGTCAGAAGAGTGGCAACTGGGATTTAATGCAAAGAAGTGCAAAATCATGCACAGGGAAGAGAAACCCTGAAGCCACTTATAGGCTGGGAGGGTTGCTAGCAGTCACAAAGGAAGAAAGAGACTTGGGCATCATCATCACTGATGACCTAAAATCATCCAAGCAGACCTCTAAAGCAGTAGGTAAGGCTAGGGGGTGTTAGGGTGTATTAGTAGGGTATCACAAGTCGTAGAGGGAGGTAATAATCCCTCTGTACAAGACATTGGTTAGGCCCCATCTGGAGTACTGCATGCAGTATTGGAGGCCACACCTTCACAAGGACATTAACCAAATTGGAGGCAGTCCAGAGAAGGGCAACCAAATGGTGCAGGGACTGCATCAGAAGACATATGAGGACAGATTAACGGAGCTCAATATGTATACCCTTGAGCAAAGGAGGGAGAGAGGTGATATGATCGAGACATTTAAACACCTTAAGGGCATAAACAAGGTGAAAGAGTCTAACATGTTTAAATATAAGAAAAATAGCAGGACAAGAGGACACAGCATGAGATTAGAGGAGGCCGATTAAGGGGAATGTGAGGAAATTCTTTTTCACAGAAAGGGTGGTAGATGCATGGAATGGCTTACCACAAGAAGTGGTGGCTATGAATACAGTGCAGGGCTTCAAACAGGCATGGGATAGGCATAAGGGAGCAATACAAATGACTATGAATAGATAGGTCACTGACAGAGCAAAGGCCGATGGCACATTTATAAGGTAGAAAAAGAAATGGGCAGACTGGATGGGCCTTGCGGTCCTTATCTGCCGTCAACTTCTATGTTTCTATGTTCCTTGTCAGGAAGTATCTAAATCTATCTGAATAAGGAATGTCATATTTTTGAACTAGTTCTGTTAGGGAAAGAACTGCTCCCTGAGGCATGAAATGATAAACTAAATGTTGCCCCTTCCTTTGCCAAAAAAGATATCCCCTGTCCAATTTAGCAGGGACAAAGGCATCCAGGAAAGGCAGGGAGAACAACGACGATCTCCAGGGTGCAAGTTCCCGGGATACCAGTAGTCTCTGCCAGCAGTGCAGGGTTGAATGAGTATAAGGACTGGGGATATTTCCTGCTCTCACTACCAGAGGGGTGGACAATAAGATACGGTTCACCTCTTCTAGACCTTTTCCCTGTAATTCCACCCATTTCCATTTTGCCTTATAGGATCTGTCCAGCCAGAATATGGGAATTCTAATTTGAGAAGCAAGGTGATATAATCTAAAATTAGGTAGGGACATACTTCCCTTTTGTCTAGTTAGTTGTAATATTGGAAGATTAATCCTGGGTTTTTGATTGGCCCAGATGAATGATGAAATTTTTCTCAGTAGTGTTCTATAGAAAGTGTCAGGGATCTGAGTTGGTAGAGTCTGGGCCAGGTATATGAAGCGGGGGAGAACTACCATCCTGACTGATTCTATACGTTGATACATGGACATAGGAAGGACTCTCCATCTATCTAGGTCTGCAGTCATTTTAGTCATAAACGGGGTATAGTTCAGGGAGAATATGTCCTCATACGAAAGGCCAATCCGTACACCTAGATATTTAATGCTCTTCAGGTCCCAACAGAAGTTATAGGTTTTCCACAGATCTGTATTTGGGATGAAGTCCCAGGCCAGGACTTCAGTTTTAGTTTAATTAATTTTGTAACCTGAAATCTCTCCAAACCTCTTTAATCTATCCCAAAGAGGGGGTAAGGAGGTCTCCGGGTCAGTGAGATACATCAAAAGGTCGTCTGCATATAAGGCTAATTTATGGGGTATAGAGGCAACCTCAATTCCAGCAATTCCCACCTCTTGCCAAAGGGCCTGAGCTAAAGGCTCTAAGTAAATTGCAAATAGCAAAGGTGACAGGGGGCAACCTTGCCTTATTCCACGGGATAATTCCCATACTGTTTCATCACAATATATGTGTAAGCCTGCTATCAGGGATATCTAATACTTCTTGAACATTCACCACTTAGAATGCTACCAGGTCATGGTGGATGATACAGTGGCTACTCCTGCCTGTGGGCTTAACAAGGTTGAAGGGCCTGGGTACTTTAATCTCTTGGTCAATAGGTGGATTCATATCTAAACTTAGAAAAAATGCAGTACATCCATCCGGAGAAAAGGTAAAGTGGGCCTGAAGTAATTATGGTACAGTTCTCTAGGATACAGAACAGTACCCCCCCACACACTCACAGAGTTGCCCAACCATTGAACGAGATCAGTGCAGTAGTAGTTCTCACAAAGCATGCAGTGCCATGCTTGCATTATTTTTAAACAAATAGTGCTCAGACAAGAATTAAATGGGCCCAGGGCCCTCAAAGGGGGTAGAAAAGATGATCAGCAGTGAGGTAGTGCTGTACATCCTGACTGCATTTTCATTGCCCGTCTAGGCCAAGCCAGACGATACCAGGGCTGGTTTTCTCTGCTCTTCTAGGTGCAGCCAAACTATAAGGTTCTCTACTCTGTGCCTTAATGATGTCCAGCAACCAGATCACACATTTACAATACAGTAGCTTGTCCTGCCCACCTGTACTGGAGGCACAGGCCTCTCCCCACTGGTACCAGTACAAAACCTTTAATTCTACTATAACTAGAGAGCTCCCTGTGCTTCACTGGGTACCCAGCCAAGGAAATATTGCATGGGGTTAGCTGGCATTGGTGTACTTAAACAAAAAGTTAGTAATGTTTTTGAAAAAATAAAACCCCAAACTCAGATGCTCTTTAAACCTCCATGAGGTCTCTGTAAATCCTGACTGAATAGTCTAGTTCATGTAAAGCTTACCTTACTGGCACTGCAGATTCCTCATTATTTATTTATTTTTTTTATTTTTGTTAACCCGGTGGGTTTGCTGAGACTAAGAGTCACTTTTTCAGTGACAACAAGAGATTAATTACAAGGCTACATCACAGAATATACAAAGTCAAAAAAATATTACAAGTATGGACAATATTCACAATGGTACAAGAGTTAACAAAAACAATGAAGCTTTTACAATGATCAAGTAAAACAGATGAGTAGATCAAACTGAGACACACTGCAGGGAGAGCAGAAGTGAACTAACAGTCAAATAATACAGTACAAGTCAGAGGCTGAGCAACTTCAAGTCTAGACCAGGGGTGATATGTACAGGCCAGCAGATGTCTATCAGTGATTACAGGAGCACTGGCTGCGCTCAAGTAGGTATACTTTGAACCCTTTTTAGTGACTATATCAGCAAGACTGAAAACACCCCAAGTGAACTGTTTGTTAAAAGATGAGCTACCAGATTACAAGATGAACTAATACATGTTGCAAGCTCGTGTAGCTAATATTTAAATCACATTGAATGTTATTTTTAATGTTATCCTGTCCTTTGCTATTTTGTATGTATTTGACATTAGTTAAAGACAGAGCTAGAAAGAAGGTAAATTAATTAAAAAAACATATACTATTCAACATAATGTATGAGCAACTAGATATGACAAGGCTGATGTTTCCATCTTGGACTGAAATGGCATCATAAAGACCTCTCGTGCTTTGCCCGCAAGATCTATTATGTCATCTCATCCCTTGATGGAAACACAGCTTTGTGCAAAATTGCCTATACTTCCACATTGTGGGGCTGTTTTCCTAGACCTAAGTAAGGTATTCGATACAGTTGACCATGACCTACTGCTTTAAACTCAAAGACCATGGGTTAACTAATGGCTCATTAAATTGGTTCTCCAGGTAACTTGCAGGCAGACTGCAACTTATCAAGGCCGATGGGCCTTTATTCCCCCCCCCTTCCACTTACAAGAGATGTACCACAAGGATCCATCCTTAGGCCTCTACTTTTTGCAGTTTATATAAATACCATAAGTGACAATATCCACATTTCAGCCTTCACCTATTTGCTGATGACATGGTTCTCTATACTTCTAAACTCTCTTTAGCAGATGTTAGGGCTGAGCTTCAGGCAGACTTTAGTCAATTACAGCTTAATTTAATAAACTCTGAATTATCGCTAAATGCCAAGCAAACCAAAGCTATGTTCTTTACACCGCATAATCCTTCCACTCTACATTTCAAACCACTCCTACTATTACAACTTTGCTAGGGGACTCACTAGAAGTTGTTGACCAATTCAAATATTTAGGAATTTGGTGTGACAGTAACCTATCATTTGCGGAACATATTGAAACTCTCATAAAAAAGTTAAAAGCCAGATTATGTTTTTTCTTCAGGAACAAAACACTGTTTCCAATAGATATTAGGATTAGGTTAGTTGAAGCTACCTTCCTTCCCCTTTCTGGATTACACAGACATCATTTACAATCGCAGCTTTTCCACTAGCCTTCATAAGCTAGATGTCCTTTATCACTGTGCCCTAAGACTTGTAACTAATGCACCCTTCCATACCCACCATTGTGTTCTGTATTCTTTAGTGGGCTGGACTTCACTGGCTTTCAGAAGGATGCTCCATATCTGGACCTGGGCCTATAAAGCACTGCTAAATAAATTACCTACCTACCCATATCATGTCCATTTTCACCATTCCAGTAGCTGTTACTCACTTAGGAAAAACACTAGCATCCTATTAGTTTTTCCCAAATTCTGCACCCGCTATGGTAAAGTGGCTATCCAATACACCATCCCATCAGCCTGGAACAAACTCCAGACATGGCTAAGGCTCAACAAGTTAGTATCCTTGAATCTGTTCAAAGCCTTAGCTAAAACAGCTGTCCAGGAATCTTGCAAATGCTTTTCGAGTTAGCATTCCCTCAACGGTTTTTACCTTATACATAAGCACTTGTGCCTATTCCTTAGTTTATTTCCCCATTCACTTGTACATCAATTTTTTGCCATTATTATGGTGTAAATATTATGTCTAATATATAACGCTTGTAACCTCTTTGTTGGGGTACGTGTTACATACCAATATGGAATGCCTGTAACTCAATCACCACTGTATGGTTTTGTATTATTAGAATGTATATGTTGGGTTATTTCCTTGCACTATCTTTTGTTGTTTTTATCAGATTCTGTATTTTTGTACTTGTACTATGTGTCCTTGGCAGGACCTCCTTGTAAATGAGCATGCTTAATGGAGAGGGGAGCTGAGGGGAGGGGAGTACAGTGCAGTGCAGATCTGAGGGCACTACAAAGCAAACTGATTAATCGGATAAGAGTTTTCTGTAATCAGCTGGCTTTGAGGCTGTACTGTCTGGTTTGTTGTAGTACAGAAGGTAATTGTAGTTACAGCCATTACCAGCACAGTGCTACACAGCTGCACTGCCCCACCTGCAGTGTACATGCCTTGCCAGTACTGTACTATCTGCACTGTCCCCACCTGTGGCATATTTGTCCATACTGCACCACTCCCTGAGCATCTTTCTGCAACTTATCTACCAGCACTGCACCAGCCTGTGTGTACCTCCAGTACTGAAACAGCCATCAGCAACATATCCCATGCAGTACATAATCTATGACTTTTTGCTGACACTACCCTACCAGTCACCAGTGCTTGTAAGGTACCTGCCAGCACCTTACCATCAACACTGTAACACCTGCTAGTGATGTGCCTGCCAGTGTAGAACCTGCCACCAGCAAGGTAACCCTTGTACTTCCCCATCTATGGTATTCTGCCCACACAGCACTACCTGTCTCATTCGTGTAAGCTGTAATTACCTGCTTGCACATCATGATCCACACTGTGCCATCTGCACTGCCCCAACTGCTAAACCAACTACCAGCAATGCATCCCTTGTGCTATTTCCATCTTTCACATTCTGCCCACACTTCACAACCTGTGTCATCTACACTTCTAATGTACCTGCCAGCATGCCACCATCCATGTTTTACAATCTGAGCTGCCCTGACTTCTATATACCTGCCTGTTCTGTACCACCTGCTGCACTTCCATCAACTGTCTGTGCCCCATCTCATTCAGGCTATTAGTCCAGCCCCCACATATGTCTTTGCTGGTTGAACAACTACTACCATGTTTGGTAGCCAGGGCACTCCTCTCCCCAACACACACATTTACAGATGTGCACAAAATATTTAGGGCAGCTGTCTGCCATGAGTTTGGAGTGCTCATTATGTTTGCTTGCACGCATGTGCAACAAACATTGTGCCACCATACAAGAATTCATAGGTGTGCCTCCCCCACTTCCAATGCCCTGCTGCCTTTTGCAGGTTCGGCTGCACCCCACCAATGAATGTCGGAGCTGTCTATGACATCCCTTCAGATGCAGTGGCATACAGTTGAAGGCAAAGACCTTTGATGCATGTCTCAGGCATTTTTTGGAATTTTGGCACCAAATTTTCAACACGGGGTTTTTGGGACCCTCCTCATGAATTCTGGCACTGTTATGGAGTTAATCGGCCCCGAAAGGTGATTTTGTGGTCACTGCGCGGAACCACCTTTCGGGACCGATTTATGGAATGACAGTATCGCAGTTCATGAAGTAGGCCCCCAAAAATCCTATGTTGAAAATTTGTTGAAAATATTCCCCAAAATGACTGATTTACAAGCGTGCATTGTGCAGTTCCTATGCACACTCGTAAGTTCGCAAATTTGTAATATTTTCACTTCAGATTTTCAACATTGCAATTTTATTACACCTCCTTATGAGCAGTACAGCTGTCATTTTTCACATCTTGCCCAAAATGTGTTTCCGCTCATGTAGCGCACAATGGCGCAGTCAGTGTGCAAAATCAATGTTTGGGACAGATTAAGAAAATCACAGTGACACTGTTCATGAGCAGAGGTCTTAAAATGGCTGTGTTAAAAATTTGGTGACAAAAGTCCATAAAATGACTGTTACGAGCGAGTATTGCGCAGTTTCCACGCACCCTGGTAAGTTCATGAATTTGTAATATTTTCAGTTTAGATTTTCAGCACTGTCATTTTTCCACACTTTCTTATGAACAGTACAGCTTTCATTTTTCACACCATGGCCGAAATGTGTTTTCACACTTTCAGCACAGAAATGCTTGGTTGCTGTGGGAAATCACTGTTCGGGACAGATTAAGAAAATCACAGTGACACTGTTCATGAGCGGAGGTCCCAAAATGCCTTTGTTGACAATCTGCTGTAAATAAAATCCCAAAACTAATTACATAAGGGTGTGGCGTTGCGCAGTTTCTATGCACACTCGTGACTTCACCAGTTTTTTTTATATTTTCACTGCAGATTTTCAACATTGCCATTTTTTACACCTCCCCATGAACAGTACAGCTGTCATTTTCACATCCTGTTCAAAATGTGTTTGACACCTGTGGTGCCAAATGGTGTAGTCTCTGTGCAAAATCAGCTTTCGGCTAAGAAACTGATATTGCCACTGTTCATAAGGTGGGGGTCACAAAAAAACCATGTTGAAAATTTGGAGTGAAAATACCAACGAACACCTGAGGTGTTAGGGTTTCTGACCATAATGCCCCACACTGTAGAGACTGACAGGCATCAGGGGTGTGACTTGGGATTGTCACCTGTAATGCTGATACCATTCCACCCCCACCCACACCCTGCAGCCAGTGAGAGGCATCGAGGTGTGCCTTGGACTCTTCAGCCCCAAAGTTCACCCCATTCTCCTATACTGCACCCATCTCACCATATTTCCTGATGGAATGGAGTGAACATAAGGGCCAAAGACCCCAAGGCACACCGTGACACTTGTTGGTGTCTGCAGGGTAGGGGTGGTGAAATGGCATGGCGTTATGCCTGACGCCACCCAAAGGCACACCCCAATGCCTGTCAGTATCTGCAGGGTTGTGGTGAGGTTGGCTACAGTTCAATACTTCACTGCCATTCCTATTATGCAGCTCTGTAACTCCTACACTACCAGTGCCAATGCCAGCAAGCAAACATTCGGCATTGACAAATGCTTGTTTTTATTTGGTGTTTAATAGCTCATAAATGCATCATTTGAAGTAAATGAGTTGTGTTTGTGTTCAAATGAAGATACAGTGCATAAATGTAGTGTACATCTCTCACCTCACAGATTACAAGTGGTGCTTTCATCACATGTATAGTACCTGCCTTGTCCTTTCTACACTTGCATGTATTGCGTTCCAGCCCTTTGTGTCTAATATTTGTGGCTTGCTTTTTTAGCAAGGACATCCTTGTAAGTGAACTTATTCTCAGTGGTTTAGGATTAGGAAGCCCCAATATCCTATAATCTCTTTCCGCCTCTCTTCTCTGGGAGAACAAAAATACCACACTTTAATGCTTTGGGATTAAAAAGGCCTTGGCATGCTTTATTCAAAGGCAACTCAAATTTAAAATAACCACCTACTAAGCAACAGTAAAAAAATGGTAGCATTTTCAAATTGACCTTTCTACAGCTCCCTAATTTAGTGTTAACAGGTGCACAGAGATAGGACTCATTATTTCCCAGTCTTTGTTGCCTGACACTGGACCAGGTGGTTGCCAGTGGCCTTAACCAATTAGGTTCTAGAATTTCTCAAACCCATGTTCTAAATCAGTAATTGTATCATTTTTCTTACCAGGGGAGCAATACATGCCAGTAATGAACAGGCGTAAGGAATGAGGGAAAATTAATTTTACTATAAATTAGCTCATGTGACCTAAGAATTACTTCCTTGGGTGTGAGAGTAAAAGTAAAGGCAGATGGTACATAGAGGACAACTCCCACCTCTTTTACCTCTATCCTGATGGTAGATAGTGAAACCTGAAACAGATTTCAGGGAGTACTAGAACATCAGGGTAGACTGAGATACCCAAACTCTAATAAAGTCAGTCTTGGGTGAATATTGATGTGGTAGAGGCGGAGGCCTTTAGGAGAGGGAGAAAGTATGTTGGGGTGGGTGGGTAGGATTCGGGTGGGGGCTTGGTTCCGCTCAGCATCACCACACAATAAAAGCAAGGATATTAGTTGCCTCTTAGCAGTGTTGGTAAACCTCCAGATGGTCAACTTGTCAGAGTGGCCTGGTTGTGGGGGGAGAAGTGAAGAGGAATGGGGATGTCAAAAAAGAGGTGTGAACAGAAATAATCACCATTCTGTAGACCAGCATAAATGAGGGAGTAAAAAGATACAGAATCAGTGAACATAGGAGCTAATGGATGGGTAAGGCATTAAGACAAGTTTATGACAGAGACAGCTGAGGTAAAGACAACAGAAAGTAATAGTAATATGGTAAGCTACAGTATAACCTAGTACTATGTAGTCAGTGTAATGCAACTATAACACTTAGCAATGCCATTATAATACACAATGCACCAAACCACAACCAAACAATTATAACAAAGAAATCAGGCTGCAAACAGTATAGCAAATTAAGTAGAGACACCAAATTGCCAGGCACACTTTGTAAGTATCAGGACCACCCAGACAGGGTGGACTAGGCATGCACAAAAATGAAAACTAGATCATTGTACAGATAACTAACTAGCTATACATATGGTTAAAGGACATATCTACCAGAGGCAGCAATGGTACCTGTGTACAGTCCAGCAGCACAAACACATGACCACTTTAGTATAGGGAATAAAGATACAGTACTTAAACAGGGCAGAGAGGGACACACATGACAAAGGTTTAGTGCGGATCCTCTCTGGGGGGCAGCATGTCCTACTGATTGCTGCCCCATGCTAATGCCTTCAGTGAGACGCCCTTAATCTCCTGCCCTTTAGCTCCTGCCTACAACGGGAGGCTTGTTAGTCAGGGTATCTTTTATAAAGGATAACAAGCCATGCCCATGCTTGCTGACAAGCCACCTGGGTGATGAAAAGCAGCGCTGGGGATGCAGATAACTGAGCTGGCCCTCTGGGGCTCAGAGAGTCTGCAACAAGGGCAGTAGATGCAGCAATTGGTAAGGGGAGGAGAGGGTGCAATGAGGACTGGAGCATGCACCTTCTCTACCCCTTGTTGCTCCTTCCTGGATAGCTATCTGGCAGCATGTGGGAGCTGGGGTCTTTATTGCAGCTTTTTCTTTTTTTTTTATTTGGCTCACATTTCAAGACTGCACCCGATCTTGCAGAGGAGTCACCCAATTGGTGGGAGGCAGCTTGGGGGCACAGATAGCTAAGCTGGCTCTCCAGGGCCAGGAGAGTGTCCACTGCAAGAGCCGGTAGATGGGCAGTTGGTGGGAGGGAAGGTAGAAGGAGGACTGGAGCATGCACCCTCTTGACCCTTTGCTACTCCTTCCTGGATTACCCCTTAGCTCCTATTTATGTACTTATTTATTTATTGGAATGTTCGGATACATCTTTGAGTAGACCTTGTTTAGAAAGGTGTCAGAAAGTACAGAAGACAATGATAAAATAGATAGGGTACAGAATACATTTGCACAGCAATATGTGGAACCATGCAAGGTCCCAGGTATATGTAGAAAATTTAGAGGTTTCAACAATTACTTAAAGTTTCTATATTCAGGTATGATACAGGGGTACAGTAGCAGCAGGTGTTGCCTTGTCCATTGTTAGAGCTTCGAGGAGGAGCAGAAAGCAACTTTGTTTACCTTATTCCTTTTTTTTAATGAAGCGCAGCAGGGAGACATAGTCTGTAAGGGTCTGTTTAGTGATTGCATCAGCATATGAATTGCTGGGCAAGATATTTTTGAGGGACAATTTAAAATGGTTCAGTCTGGGTAATTCAGCAGCGTGGTAGCGAGTTCATTTAACCAGGTTGGCACTCGGTAGAGGAAAGCCTGCATGGCTTGACTGGTCCTACAGAGTGGGGCGTAAGGGTATTTCTTGCAGCACTCCTAGTAGAGTGGTGGGTATAGTGGGTATGTAGCAGGGACTGAAGGTAGGTGGGGGCAAGTCCAAGTAGGACCTTCTTACCAACTAGACATGTTTGGAATTTTATCCTCGGGTCTAGTTGCAGCCATTTTGTGTCCAGGTAGAGGTTGCATGTGTGTGTGAGCCTGTCCGCATCTAGGACAAGGCGACAGGCCTTATCTAGAATGGTTCTGAGTCTGTTGAGGTTGGTGTCTGTTGCAGCTCCATAAATTACCAGTCTGTAGTCCAAGGTGAAGAGGACAGAGGAGGTTACAGCAAGTTTCCTGGTCTCTGGTGTCATAAGGTGCTTATGTCTATAGAGGACCCCCAGCTTTTTGTTAACTGTACTAACTACATGATCTATATGCTGAGTGTATGTTAGTGCACTGTCTAGGTGGATACCAAGATATTTAAATGTATTTACCTGTTCTAAGACCTCACCGGTCTGGTTGTAAATGGTTAAGGGTAGAAGTTTATTTTTCTTCTGTTGGCTAACGAATATCATTGATTTCATTTTTTTGTGGTTTAGAAGCAGCTTATTCTTTAAAGGAAAACTGCATGTTAAAATCAGGAAAATATATGTATTACTACCAGTTTTGAGTTCTCACTTCATCCCAGTGTTTTGTTTCTACCTAGGCAATGAGAGGATTTTTTCTAATTTTCCCTGGGTGTTTTATGACGTTTGGGGGCTGCCACTCAGGTTTGTTTTATTGCAGCTTCATCAAGTTAATCTTCCCAGAGTGCCCTTTGGCTTGATGTCTAATAGCCCCTACAGCAGGCCAGTGTCTTGTTACAGTGTATTGCATAGCCACAGCAGAGAAAGAACACTGTAGCCAGGATTCACAGTGCTATACAATATACTATAGAAAGTTACATGTTTAAACACATACACCCCCTCCCCAAAGCAGAACACAGCTGGATAAGGTATCAATATTTAGGAAACTTGTCATACTTACCCAGAATCTAGCAATGTGAAACCTGGCTGCAGTGTTATTTCTCTGCTGTGGCTATAAGACACTGTAACAAGACACTGGCCTGCTGTAGGGGCTATTATACATCAAACCAAAGGGCACTCTGTGAAGACTATCCTGGACAAGATGCAATAAAACAAACCTAAATGGCAGCCCCCAGAGGTCATTAAAACACCCTGGGAAAGCAGGGAAAGTTAGAAAAAAATCCTCTCACAGCCTAGGCAGAATAAACACTGGAATGAAGTAAGCACTCAAAACTTGTAGTAATACATATATGTTCCTGTTTTTAGCATGCAGTTTTCCTTTAAGAACCAGTGCTCCATGGCAATGACGTTTCACTGCAGGGTTTGTTAGCAGCTTGCTGCTGAGTGCTACTGGTGTAGATAACTGCATCATCTGCATATAGCAGGATGTGTGCTCCCACACAAGCTTTAGGTAGGTCATTAATGAACAGGCTAAACAGTAGTGGACCAAGTATTGATCCTTGGGGAACACCTACCATCACTGCCTTGGAGTCTGATAGGACTCCACTGACTTTTACTTTTTGGGTGTGGTCTGTCAGATAGTTCTCAAACCAGTAAACTGTGTCCCTAGCTAGGCCAGTCCCCGTGAGTTTTTCCATAAGTAGCATATTTTTTATGAGGTCAAATGCTTTGGTTAGGTAAATGAAGACTGACCCAACCATTTTACCTTTGTCGAGTGACTCATGTAGTGAGTTGGTGACTCCAAGGAGGGCCGAGATGATGTGTAGCCGTCTGAACCCATGCTGCTGGGGGCATAGTAGGTTGTATTGATTCAGGTAATTCACCAGCTAGTCTACAACTACCCATTTCAGAGTCTTGGAGAATGGGGAGAGTATGGACATTGATCTATAGTTTGTGATGCAGGCTTTATAACCACCCTTGTGTACTGGTGTAACTATTGCAAATTTCCAGAAAGCAGGGGAATTTGGAGTAGCAGAGAGAGGGATCGAATAGTTTGGTGATTGGGGTTGCCAGAATGTCCAGAGCTGAGGCAAGGAGTCTGATGTCTATTGTGTCACTCCCTACCCTGGCCTTGTTAAGCACACATTTTACTTATTTAGAGGATTCCAACATTGATAATGCTCTAATGTAGAATTTGGGGTGGTCGACATGTGCAGGCATGGAAGGTGGGGTGCTATGTGAAGCAAGTGGTGAGGCGTTGTGGGTGTCATGCTGTGTGTTGGAGTCTATCATGTAGAGGTAGGAGCTGAGGTCGGTGAAGGCTGTGTTAAGGATGTTGGCAGTCTTCTTGTGGTGGGAGATGTGGGAGTTGATGTGTGTGATCAGTTCAGGTGCGCTTTTGTCAAGGCTCCCAAGGAGTTCCTTTAGGGATCCCCAGAACCTGCTGCCATTTCCCTATAGTTTGTTTTGTTTCTCTTTGTAGTACCATACTTTGGTTTCCCTAATTATACGGGTATATTTGTTGCGGGTTGCCTTGTACACCTGGATGTCCACAGGGTTACCAGTTGCTCTAGCACTCTTGTCTTGCATAATACCCTTTCCCCACTTTCTTAGTTTGAGTCTGCTTAAGCAATGTTTTGACATTTGAAATAACAAAACAAGCACTACTTTTAACATGGCTTATTCCAGGTTTTCTTTTGTTTAACATCACTTTTCTCTTGACTACCATAAACTAGTATGCAGCAGTCACTGCTCCATGGTTTTATGGGAAAAAACGTTACCAAAAACACCTGAGAATACTGATGAAAACCTGGTCTGAGCCATATTAAAAGGAGTGCACCTTTTATTATTTCAAATAAAAAAAAAACTAAAGTAGGCTCAAAATTGGGAAAGAAGGGTATCATAAAAAATAGGAGATAAAGATCTGTCCAAAGTGGAATAAAAAGTTTAAGTCAGAATTTTCACTATAACGTGCACTGCTTCTTTGAAGTCTTCTCTAACATTATAAATGGCTTTAGACGAGCAGCAATGTCCTCAGTCATTACAAAGGGGCAGAGCCAGAGGTGGAGTTTGGGGTTTGGTTTAGTACCTGCTTTTCACCTTATTCAAAGGTGGCAACACTACCTGAACTGTACATATAAAATTATTTTGTGCTAAGAAATCTCAGTTGTTTTCCTTGTTCACGCTGGGGTGAACTGTAACTTGCTTTTCTAAAGAAGAAGGTCCTAAGCCGGCCCAGTGGTGCTGAGGGTTGAGGCGCTGGATGCCACACCTCACGCCAGGCTGGTGACCTGGGTTCAGGAATGAGCCTGGGCTTTTGGGGTCGGCAGGGAAAGGAGAAGTTTAAGCATTCAGAGGACTGCTCTCTTCTCCTGGGGTGGGTTCTGGGGACTTCCCCTCTCAATGGCAGCTCCTGGTGGAGGCTGAGGGTGCTGCATCTGGGGTGGAGACAAAGTTGATTAGGGTCTGGTGTCAGCGGGTGTCTGCATGGGTGGGCGGGCTTGTTCACTCAGCGTGCCAATGTCATTGCACGGCCACACCAAAGGGTGGAAACAAAGGAAAAACCCTGTCTCCCTGTAGGCAAAGGGGGGTACAGGAGCCAGACAACCACACCCAATGTTGTGCCCTCCCTGGTCACTCCACTAGATAGAGCACCAGGAGGAGTAGGCAGTCCCACCTCTGGGGACTTAGAGGTGGGGGTTGGGTGGCCCAGTAATTGCAGGAGAGGCGGCCGATGGAAGAAGAACAGAGGACTTCAGGAGGGCGGGATCATGGCCAAGCTGAGCAACCCCTTGGAGAGAGTCCAGGTAAGGCAGGGAATAAATAGAGCTGGAAACAAAAAGAAAGAGGAAGGTCGTCCTTTATTGATTGATTGATTTATACTATCTATTAAAGCCCTCTTCATTCCCTAGCTTCTGACTCCCTCTGCAGCACCAACAGCCAACCCAACCCCTTGCACCTCTTACTTGGCCACTGATCCTCCATTGAGCCTTGGTTTACCTCCCCAGGTGGGGATAGGGTAGGAGGAATTTACTCCTGAGCTTCCAGTATTTTCAGGCAGAATACTGAGGCAGGGGTGCAGAGGTGCAGGGTCTAGACATACTGGGGTCCATCTTCATGTCTGCTGGAACCATTTCTCTGTTTTCTCCCCTCCCCAGCATGTTGCATGTCATGTCATCATGGTGCATTCTTGCAAGGTATGTCCAATGCAGAGGACTGTGACCCCTCCCTCACCTGGAGGAGACATTTTCCGAGATGTTCAGTCCCTTTTCTGCCAGCTGACCCCTGATGACCTAGGCTAATTCCTGAACCCAGATTGCCATAATTGCAAGCAGTAGCCCCACTGCTGTGCTGCTGGACTGGCACAGTAGTGCTTACTTTAGATAAGCTGAATGATCCTGAGATGTGGCCCAGCATGGAATGGGAGGATCCTTAACTTTTATTGTGAGTCATTTACAATCTATTGGCTCAGATGCCTCTTGAGACTTGAAAAAACAGTCAGGATGCCATGGCTAGCAACAGACTTCCTGCTATGCCCCAAGTTAGCTCCTTCAGTAAGAGCCTAGTTTCAGCCAGAAAGCCAGTAATCAGTTTAAATGTGAATGGCTATTTTGGAGAACCAGTTCCAGCCAGAATTAGGGAGACAAGGGTGACTGCTTCTCCAGAAAGTTCTCAGACAGATGGATCCCATTACTTCTCAGGTAACAAAGGCTGCATTGCGCAGAAAAATGTGGGATGAGACGAAACCTATTGCATCGTGGGGACTGTCAGCAGTTTTTTTAACTGGGGAGCAGAAGGAAAACCGTTCTTTTCTTATCACTACACTGAAGAGACAGAACTCCAGAATGAGGTGGCTTTGTGTGTTAAGAGGAGGGCCAATTCTTAGCTAATGTGTGATCAGATAAGAGCTATATCTGTGTACAAGTTTTATATAGTCAGAAATAAGAGGTGATTCCAACTAGGGATGGGCAAACCAGCTCTGGTGCAGTTCTTCTCCCCTTCCCCCCTCCGGACTGGATTGACTTGTCTTTGACCGGGAAAATCAAGTCTTTTGTGACTCGACCCAAATTGTTGAGTTGGCCCAGTTCAGAAGTGCGGTCCAGTCCAGAATAACACTCTCACCACCAGTACTGCATGAAAAAGGCTTGTGGCAGGGCCCAGAAATGTGAAGAAATAAAAAAAAGAAAAAAAACATTTCTTTTTTTCCCCAATCTCTGCAGAAGACTTCTGAGTCCCTGGACTGTCACATGACCAAAAAAGGGAAATACTCGTGATCCTGGGGCACTGAAGGGAGCCAGGCAATGTGGGTCACTATTCTGTGATTGACACATGTTCTAGCCAATCCTCTGTGTCAGCCACCACAGGACATCCATAGGAAACCAAGTATTGATCGCATTTGGGGCTTTGCATTCTAACAGAGACAGGTAGGTGTGTGTTTATTGATTTATTTATTTATTTAGCTTTTGTTTACCCGGATAAGTACACTAGACAAGTATTATGCCTATTTTCAGGAACAACCCGGGAGAATACAACATGAGGAACAACAGTCAAGGAGACATGGCAAAGAGAGTACAGTTTTTTGTCACAGTAAACAAATGTGGGAAATACATCATTTGACGCTGGGGAAACATATAGTAGTAAGCACATTTCAGATTATACACTCTAGACTAGCTAGTTCAACTGACAGATATATACAGGTCATCATACATAGGAGTAGAGCATAGCTCAAGGACTGGATTGGTCATAATATAACTTATAACATTGTTGTATACATCCCCTAAGCTAGTTGGATCCCGGACAGGTATATACAGCTCATCACATTTTTCTAAATATGCACATGTTAGACAGAAACAGAAACACTTGGTAGTACAAGTTTCTACCAAGTAACCAAGGTGCAATATGTCATGGTTAGCCTTTGACCGTGGAGCACTAATGGGTGTAAAATGCCCAAGGCTTTTAGGCAGGAGTAGTCAGAAGTCATTGATACAGTGGGGAAAATATCTCCAGGAATTCAATGGAGACACCTTGGGGAAGTTCAGACAAAACAATTTGGCACTTTACTCTATGGAGGTTTGGGGCAGTCACACTCTGATGCTAGTTTTAGGAAACCCCACAGGTAATTTCAAAAACTCAGATAGGAGGGGGCAGCTCGGCTATCCACAGGCAGTGAATTCCAGAGTCTGGGCGCACTTATGGCAAAGTCCCGATCCCCCATGAGGGTCTGGGTAGGAGGGACTTTGAGCATCCTGATGTGAGGACCCGAAGTTGGTAGGGGTGGGATTCCGTTTAGGCAGAAGCCGGGCCAGCCCTTGGGGGTGCTAGTTCTGATCACTTTCCCAGAGGCATCCCAAACAAAATCAAGGTATCTAGCTGGTGAGAGCCAGCAGAGTTTCTCATATAACTACAGCAGTGGGTGAGTCAGGGGCAGCCAAGGCAAAATGACAAATGTTATTGTAAGCAGTGTACCACCGGGTGAGATGTGTCTTTGGAGAGTGAGCAAATAGGTGCAGCCCATAGCTGAGGGAGGGAAGGAGCACACCCTTCGCTAGGGCAAGCCTGGCTGCCGGTGTAAGGTTATACTTGGACCTATAGGCCAGACCCAGTTTGCAGTTTGCCGCTCTGCAGATGTTAAGGATATGATTACCCATGTCAAGTTCGGGGTCAAGTGTTACCCCCAGATATTTGATTGAGCTCACTATGGGTAGTGAGGATCCATCTGCGCTGGTGACATGTAAGCAGGCTGATGAGGCTTTGATTTTAGCCATTGAGCCAAAGAGCATAGCCTGTGGCGTTTTCAGGTTCAGGACCAGCTTGTGACTAGTAACCCATGACAATACCCTGTTAAAGTCATCGGTCAGGTTCTGGTTTAGGGTAGTGGCATTCTGGGAGTGAGCCAGGATTACCAGATCATCTGCATACATGGTGGCGCTACAGCTGGTAGTAACCATGGGTAGTTGATTGATGAAGAGGAGAAGAGGAGGGACCCAGTACCGAGCCTTGAGGCACTCCAGAGGTCACGGTAGGGCTCGGAAGGACTTTATTGAAGCAGGTATGCTGCTTTCTGCCATGTAGATAACCCATTAGCCATTTCATGGCATGGGGAGAGGACAAGGACCACAACTGTGCATCAAGCAGTTTGTGGTCAACGAGGTCAAAGGCTTTGGACAAGTAGATAAATATTGCACCAGAGAGTTTGCCCTGGTCCATGGCTGTCTGGATACTTGATGTAACTGAGATTAAGGCTGTGGTGGTGCTGTGTCCCTTACGAAAGCCATGCTGGGCTGGGGACAGAAGTTCATGAGAGTGGATATATTCCGAAAGCTGCTCAGCCACTACCTTTTCAAGGAGCTTGCTAAGGGTTGGGAGAATGGCAATCTTTCGATAACTGTCAGGCAGTTTGCGATTTCCTTGCTTCAGTACAGGGACAATTCTCGCCTCTTTCCAGATGTCTGGGATGGTCCCCAGACCAAGGGATAGGTTGGAGATAAAGGCTGCTGGTGAGTCAATGTGTGCAGCACCAAGCTTAAGGAGTTTAGGCTCCAGGTTGTCTAGGCCAGGACTGGAGTACTGGGAGAGGCCAGCTAGGCATTATGCAAGTTCTGAACTGATACAGCCCTGAAGTGGAACATTTGATGAGGAGGGTGACCCTCCAGCAGAGTGGAGGGAAGGGGTGGGACAGAGTCTCATCAGGTGAGAAGAGGGTTGTGAAGGCAGAGAGGTCAGACAAGTGATTATTTAGGGAGTTGGAAATAGTATGGGATTATTGCAGGAGACTCCATTTATGACCATGTCCGTAACCCCCGGATGGGAGGATCCACTGACAAGGGATTGAATATCGCTCCAGAACCTCCTGGGATTACTGGCAGAGCTTAGTAGGGCGGACTTGCAAAAGTCACTCTTTGCTGCACTGATGGCCTTTTTGCACTTGTTCCTGAGGTGTCTGTACCTTTAAATAATCATGGGATCACTGGTACCTTTGGAACAAGCCCAACACTTATCTCTGTCTCCCGCATCTGGGCTAGGAGATTCCCATTTAACCAGAGGGTAGCAGACCCCCCTCACCCTATGGGTGACCTTGGGAGCATGCTTGTCTTGCAAGGCCCCAAAGGTGGAGAGGGAGGAAGTAAGAGGTTGCTGCCGAGGGGTCAGTGGCACCATACACCCCAGACCAGTCAGTAACTCTTAGGTCCTCCAGGAACTCCTCAGTATCGAATCTAGAGTAGTTTCTGACGTGCATAATTTTGTGTGGAATTTTTGGGGTGGGAATTTTCCATACACAGAAAACTGGTGAGTGGTCAGAGATGGAGTCAGATAATGTATCCGCTGATGAGATCCTGTCAGGATGGTTAGACATGATTCAGTCCAGTAAGGTGCTGGAGGATCCATTTGCTGTCTGCCTAGTTGGTTCCTGGATGAGCTGGGTCCGGGCAAGGTTAGCAAGCAGAGGCTCAAACTGCTTAACATTACCACTATCCCAGTTAAGGTTTACATCCCCCAGGATTATGAGTTTGTTATCCCCGACTCTGGGACCAATTTTGTCCATGAGGTGAGTTAATCCAGGTAGCCCACCTCTTGGAGATTATAGGTGCACACCAGGTGCAGTTTCTTTCTGCGTCCCCAAGTATCAATGCTGTGTAACCTTTCACGAGGACGTTTGAATCCTGGTCGACAATTTGGGAGATTTTTAAGTGGCTCTTATGGTAGATTAGTATGCCACCCACCCCTTGCCACCAGCTCTGTCCAGTCGGGTGAATTCATACCCAGTGAGTTCACAGGCAGAGTCAGGGACAGAGGGTTTCAGCTAGATTTCCATCACTCCTAGGATGTCGGGTTTGTAGAGTGCAACCCATGCTAATAGCTCATCACGATTAGGTAACAGGCTCCTAATGTTAAGATGAGCTATTTTTAGCCCCTTGCCCATGCCCCATACGGGAGGGATTTTGTGGGTCAGATTTAATGGGCCAGGGTTGGTTTCACTATCATCGGCCAGTAGTAGTGCAAGTAGGAGGAGCCAGGGAGATACTCACCTCCTATGCACTTGACAACCTGGGAGTTTTTAGCACGTGGGTACGCTTAACTCCTGCTTGTATACATAAGGTATTGAAGATCTAGACAGCAAGTAACACTGCAGTGCGCTTCGGAGATCACAAGGATATTGAGAAGGTGTAGTCGGGGACCTCAGAGGTGGACGACCATCCCAGTTGTCACCCAGTGTTATTGGGGGAGGTGACCATATGCAACAAGGAGAGTCCCACTATAAGACCCATAAGGCCTATATCCCTGCGGATGACAGCCAGCACCCTCTGTACCTTTAATATTTGAGTATCCCTATCCTTACTCGATGGATAGGAGGGGAACCACATCCACATCTTGGCTGGAGGCATAGCACTAGCCTGTTAGATAATTATCAGTCAGCTAACAAGAACTTCTGTGAAGGAAGGAGAGATGGATGTACTAAGGCTGGAAGGAAGTGTGTGTGTGTGTGTGTGTGTGTGTGTGTGTGTGTACATAGAGACTTAAAAAAAATTGGTAAACATCATTTTGTTACAGAGTGAAAGGGAGAGAGAGAGGGAGAGTATAGACCAACAAATTCAACAGCAGAGTGCAGACATTGCAGCAGACTGCAGACTACTCTTATTAAAAAAAATGATTTTTTTCCATTAGAAAGAGAGAGAGAGAGAAACCACCAAACTCAACAGCAAAGTGCAGAGTAGACAGCAGCAGATAATGCAGACTCCACAGTAAAAAAAACACCCAGTTTTGTTAGAGAGAGAGAGAGAGACCAACAAACTCAACAGCAGACAACAGCAGAGTGCAGAAAATAAAAAAAAATATTAAGGGGAGCAGAGTCAGACAGGACAGGATGACTCTGAAGGTCATAATGCCTTGGTAATTTTGAAGTAGGGGGCTTATAGTGCTGTACAGATTTTGAAATCACTGACATATCAGAGTCTATGTTGCCCATCTATGTGCTGCCCTGAAAGGTCATAGTGCCATAGACTCTGTGTTGCCCATCCCTGTGCCTGAACTATTACTAGGTCATAGTGCCATACAGACTGTGAAGGGGGTGGGGTCACATCTAAAACTTTTTTTGCCCATATCTGACTGAACTACTGCTAGGTCTTACTGCTGTAGTGTAGACTCTGTGTTGCTCATCTCCGAGCCTGAACTACTAGGTCATAGTGCCATACAGATTGTGAAAGGAGGATCACATCTCAGACTCTGTGTTGCCCATCTCTGTGCCTGAACTACTTCTAGGTCATACTGTCATAACATAGACTCTACGTTGCCCATCTCTATGCCTGAACTACTGCTAGGTCATACTGTCATAGCACAGACTCTGTGTTGCCCATCTCTGTGCCTGAACTACTAGGTCATATAGTGCCTCACGCATTTTGAGAGGGGGGTGTCAGGTCTCAGACTCTGTGTATGAACTGCTACTAGGTCATATAGTGCCTCATGTATTTTGAGAGGGGGTGTCATGTCTTAGACTCTGTGTTGCCCACCTTAGTGCCT
Source organism: Neoceratodus forsteri (assembly GCA_016271365.2). NCBI lineage: Eukaryota > Metazoa > Chordata > Ceratodontiformes > Ceratodontidae > Neoceratodus > Neoceratodus forsteri. The sequence goes on from CM057449.1 coordinate 822,127,780, forward strand.
GAACTACTACTGGTCCATATAGTCCTTCACACATTTTGAAAGGGGGTGTCACATCTTCAACTCTGTGTTGCTCATCTCTGAGCCTGAACTACTACTAGGTCATATAGTGCCTCATGTATTATGAGAGGGGAGGTGTTACGTCTCAGACTCTGTGTTGCCCATCTCTTCATCCAAACTAATACTGCTAAGTAAGCAATTAAGTTGGACCCCAAAAAATGGATTCAGAAAGAATCAGAGTCTACTATGGAAATGAAACATGTGGCCAACACCAGCATTATGCTTGAAACTGGTACACATAACAATAAAAATATTTCCCAAAAACAAATTCAGAAAAAAAAGGGAAATTTACTGCTGAAGATGTCATTATTGCAACTTCATGAAAATGAAGCAACACAATCAGAAAAAGAAAAGAATGTTGGTTAATCCCCTAATCAAAGTAACACAGCACTGTTGGCATTGTCAGAAAAATCAGATAAAAGTAAAACACAAAAACAGGTAGCCAAAACACTCTGACCTAAAAAAAATAAAGTCAACAATTAATGAAAAGGATCTATCTAGTACCACTAGACGTGACACTCCACGATATGGCACTCATGCATATCTGGCTTCTTCATCAGAAAGCAGTGCTTCTGATGAAGAAGAGGTTGTAAATGTACTAGAACAAGATCACGATCATGATCACGATGTATCACAGTTATGCTCTTCCAAAGTTGATGAATCAGAATGTGATACTGATGAGGAGGATGCCACCTGGGTTGGTTCCTCCACCCAAAAAGAAAAAACACATACAGCAAGCACCACCAATAGTCACAGCCAGTAGTGGGGAAAAAACAATCAACAATCATCACAGCTCATCTGGGGACAGCCACAGTGTGCATGAATTAAGGTCAGAAACAACTGCCACCAAAATTGTTATAGTTCCTGGCATGATGACAAAACATTCCACCTCAGCTGCGTGGAGCTATTTTCATACAGGCCCCAAAAAGTGAATGTGTTGCTGTCTGCAACTTTTGTCATCGGGAAGTTAGCAGGGGAAAAGTGAGGGGCCAATTTGGGACAACATCACTAAAAAGGCATTTGCAAAAAGCACATCCAGCTATTTGGCTGGGCAGCAGTCCTCAGCAAGGGACAAATATATGTGGTGAAAATAATTCTACACAGACAATAGTGATGGTGAAGAGACTGAGAGACAGAGCAGCTAAAAAAAACATGTTCAACTTCACCGACAAAAGTATTTGGACAATCTACAGTTTTACCACTGCAGTCCCATGGGTTTTCCCCCCTCCCCCACACACACAAACCAAACAGCAGGCCATTACTGCGATGCTTGAACAAAATACTGCCTACAGTAGATCACATCAAGTCACATTAAAAATTAATCAGTTAACAGCTGAATTTATTGCCAAGCACCTGCAACCATTTTCCATGGTGGAGAATGATGGTTTTAGAGCCCTTTTAAAATATTTTGCTCCACGGTACAACATACCAAGCTGTAAATATTTTGTGATTGTGGCCATTCCCAAAGTGTATGAATGCATGCAAAGTAAAATAAAATTGGCTTTTCAAGACAGTGAAATGTGGTTCTATGCACCTGACCACAGACATGTGGACAAGTTCTCAAACCACTGATTATATGTGCATCACAGCACACTTTGTGTCACGATTGTCTTCAAACACCACCACAAGCAACAGTGTACAGGAAGGAAGTCAAGGAATGGCAGCTCTTTGCATTACCATGTTTGGTAAGGATCACACCACTGACAATACTTTGGAAGAGTTGCATGACAAGCTGTAAAATCACCAGGTATCTTGGCTGATTGCCAGAAAAAAAAACAGCTTGCCAATACAGCAACTAAAACAAGATGTTCCGACAAGACGGAACTCAACATTTTACATGTGTGAGAGACTTCTGACACAAAAGAAGGCAATACATAAATATACCATGGAGCACAATGTAGCAGATGGTGTTGAGCTGAATACATTCCAGTGGAACCTCATGGAGTATTTTACATTGCGCTTGACTCCCTTTGAGGAAGCAACTCGATAGATTAGCAAAGAGAATGCTACTCTAAGCCAGGTTATTCCCATCAAAAATGTGTTGAACAAGGAACTCAGGAGGCTGCGTAGAGGTTTTGACCAAAAAGGAGACAAATCTGGCATATCCCTTATGGACCAACTGATACAGCAATTCCCAAACTGCAGAAGACTTCATAATATCATGACACACAATTTTATTTTTTCTTTCCACTCTTCTTGCAACAGCTACCTCCTACAGATCTCAGTGACTCTTATCTCAAATACAAAAACATGCTGATTTCAGCAATTGCACAGGAAAAGGATGGGACTGTATTTGACAATACAAGTGAATCACATGATGCGGATGCTGCATCTGATGATGCAACATCTATTGGTGGTGATTGCAATAATTTCCACTTAGTGCCACCATGTACTCCTTCATCAGCATTAGGTAGTCCTGCACAAAGTCCAGTTTCACAGCCCATGAAAAAGGCATGTCATTCTGAAAAGCACACAGATGACTCTGTTCTACATTTTGGTCAAAACTCATGGAAACTGATAATTCAGATCTGTCTGTCATGGAGTCACCTTCTTTTTTCTTTGTCTAATTTTGTGGATGCCTATTTACGAGAACCACTTAATGTTACTGATGACCCTTTTGAATACTAGCTGGAAAAGAAAAACATGTGGCCTGCACAATCTACCTTTGTTATTAAGCTTCTTTGTTGCCCTCCCACTAGTGTTTACTGTGAGCGTATATTTAGCACAGCTGGAAATGTTGTCTCTGATGGCCACACAAGGCTTACTCCTAAAAAATGTACAGCACCTTATCTTCCTAATAGTCAATATCAGAAAATTCTCATACCAGTTCCGTGAAGAGTGGCAGGAACATAAAAGCAATGATGACGAACAGCTGCAACAGATGTCTCCTAATAAGGGTGCTTCCTTGGTATGTGTTTGAAGATGATGGTGATGATATGATTTCATTTAATAATTTGTTTCTTTGAATTCAGAGGACAAAGGTAAGCAACCATAACAGAAAGATCAAGTAAAAAAAATTCCTTCTTGTGCAGTCATGGTGTATATTATAGCATGTGTATTGCTGTATCAGTTTTTCAATTTTCAAACCCAGATGGAGTATACCATGTGGATCCCTGCTGGCTTGACAAATGGAGGGGGGGTGCAGTGACAGGGCTCAGGACTGGCACGTGGGCTTCATGGCAGGAGTAGGTAGCAGTTGGGGGCAAACAGTGCTATATAAAAAAAAATGCAGTGCTGGGGAGGGGAGCAAGGTCAACCCGATTTTAAAAGAAGTATGTTAGAAAGCACAAGTGATAAAAAAATAATTGGCCAATCAGGCAGGAGTGTGTAGGCTAGTTTGGGGCCCATGATGCTTACTATAAAATCAAGTAGGCAAGCAAAATAATTACAAATCAAAACAAAAATAGCATCTCAAGTCAAAAGGGTGGAAGGGGTGGCTGGGGCCCCATCATATATCCTACTCATGCTGTCTGTCTCCCACAAAAAGCATGCCAGAGTCAGTGAAGGTCTGTCTGCACTCTGCTGTGGTCTTTCTGTTGTTGAATCTCTTGCTCTCTCTTTCTTTCTTTCTTTCTTTATGTTTCACACTGCCTCCTTTCACTGCAAAGCCCCAAATGACCTGCATACACTGGGCTGGATTCACAAATATTTTTGGGACTAAGTTCCACACCGCAACTCCAGTTGCAAACCGAAATCTCTGCAGCTGCAAAGACTGCTATTCACATCCACAGCAGCTGTGGAAGATGTTACGACTGGTCTCACCGGCCGTAACATTTTTCTGCAACTACAGGGATTTCCATGGCAACACTACCCGCAAGCTGACAATTCATGGAGCCAGTCATAAACCGGTTCCATGTTTGAGAATACCGTCACTATGGGAGAAATTGCAGTTCCGTAAGTGGTAACCCACTTGTGCCAAGTTTTTCCTGCAGCTGCAGGATTTTCAGGAGTTTTGTGAATCCAGCCCACTGTTTCCTACAAATCACACGTGGTGGCTGATGTACAGGATTGGCAAGAACAAGTCAATTTATTTTATTGCTGTTGGCTGCTTGCTGACCTTGAAAAACAACATGAAAATACAGACACCATTTTTTTTTAAAGATTATTTTTTTGCAACAGATATATATTAAAGAATAATAACGATGCATTTCTCATACTCAAATAGACTAAAATAGGTCTACAATTCATCAGAATAAATCAAAGTAAATCAGAACCTTTTGGGAAAATAATCAGTCAGAATCAGAACTGGGTTACAAGCGACTCACCCATCCCTAATTCCAACAGAGACACAAGTGGATTCTGACTCCAGAAAGAGAGGGAGAGAGCACAGCTGTTTTTCTAAAGACTTTGGGTAGGAACATAGAAGTTAAATCAGTTAATTTAGTGTGCTTCCTATGTGTACTTTGTTGATAAAATATCACAGGGGTTAAGAGACACAGATGCACCTATTTCTATGGTTATGCATAATTTAATAAATCAGGAAGAAATCCTATCATGTTAGTCCTATAGAATTTGGATAGTAACTGGCCCTGTGATCTCAATGCCTACTGCAAGGGTCTTCCTAAGTTGGGGTGGTGGCCAAGGGGTACAGAAGGTGGGAGTATTACCAGACATCCCTGCTGATATAATTATGGGCAATGATTTTGTTAGGAGAGGAAATGGGTAAGTACAGCACAACTTGTAGTCTGGTAAGGAGACAGACTACTGAGGACAGAGAATGGACAGTGCAGCTGAAGGCAACCCCATACCTAAAAAGCAGAGGAAGTAGCCTGCATAGCTCAAGACTAATTGAGTGGTGGTGGTGGTGAGAGTGGAGCTCTTAACTCCAAGGCTGGTGACGAGTGGGGTGCCACAGGGCTCTGTGCTGGGGCCAGTATTATTTGGGCTCTTCATATCAGACATTGCACATGGGGTAGTGAGCAAGGTGAGTCTGGTCACTGATGACACAAAAATCGGAGCAGTGGTGGATGGAGGGGAGGAATGGAAACAGCTGCAGGGGAACCTAAGCAAGGTAGTGGAGTGGTCAGAGAGGTGGCAGCTGGGGTTCAATGCAAAGAAGTATAAGGTTATGCACTTTGGGGTGAAGAACCCAAGGACAGAATACTGGCTGGTGGGGTTAAGCTGGGGATCACTGAGAAGGAGAAGGACCGAGGTGTAATGATAACAGGGACCATGAACAACACTGCCCAGTGCAGGAGAGGGGCTGCAGAAGTGAACAAAATGCTTGGGTGCATAGCGAGTGGGTATTTATCCAGATGAAGAGAGGTGATCTTGCCCCTCTACAGGTCACTGGTAAGGCCGCACTTAGAGTATTGTGTGCAGTTTTGGAGGCCATACCTAAAGCATGATATCTGGCTACTGGAGGGGGTGCAGAGGAGGGCAACAAAGATGATGTGTGGAATGGAGGGGAGAGACTATGAGAGCAGGCTGGGAGACCTGAATATGTACACTCTGGGGGATAGAAGGGACAGGGAGACATGATAAAGACATTCAAGTATCTGAGGGGAATCGATACAAATGGGGCAGATGGGGTCTTTAAGCTAAGGAAGGGGAGGGACACCAGGGGGCATGGGCTAAGAATAGAGGGGGGAAGATTTAGGAGGGAAATGAGGATACACTATTTCACAGAAAGGGTGGTAGCAAAATGGAATGTACTACCAGAATGGGTTGTATCATGTAAATCTGTGAACAGCTTCAAAAGGGCAGGGAACAGGGGAGAGTGAGGGTGGGGAAGGTGGGGGTGGCAGTGGGATAACAAAGGGAAGGGGGTGGGGCACTTGCAAACTAGGGAAGCTAGTTGCACACTTGAGCAGACTTAGATATACTGGATGGTCTGTTTCTGCTGGCACATTCGTATGTTCGTATGTAATTGGGAGCAACAGTTCTGTGCCAACACTACAGACAGTGGAGAAACCAGCTGTAAGCAGGTCTCCTACTGACAGAAAGCATACCTTATTGGGGGAGTTAAGCATAAGGAGCTTTGCATGGCCCAGCAAACTGACCTGTCCCTGCATAAATTGAGAGAACTGGCAGTCAGGGCTGACACTGACTCTAAGGAGAAAAGGTAAAAAGAAGGTGTACGTGGAGACCGAGTTATTGTATAGAGAGCGGGTGTCTAAGGGAAGGCCAGTGAAAAAGGTGCTATGGCAGCTAGTGGTCCATATGGAGTGCAGTAAATAACTCTATGCCCCTAGCCCATGATGCCCCTTTCTCTGGCATCTGGGAGTTGGTTGGATAAAAATATGTATATATGCAGTTTCTTCAGGTCCTGTATTTTTAGAGATGTAGCCAACTACTGCCAGGCTTGTCTGCAGTGCGGGAGGGGGGAGGTTGGTGACAAGGATCAGGCAGCTTTGTTTCCCCTGTCTACAACCGGGGAACCATTTTAGAGTGCAGCTGTGGACATTCTGGGCCACTTCTTAAAGGAGCCCTTAGAGCACCACAATTTGCAGTGATCTAGGTGTGCAGCACACTTTGGGTGCATCAGGGACTCTGTGCCCAATTCTGTAAAATTGGGAGTTCATGCACCAAAAACCCAGGAGTTGCCGCACCTGCAGGCGCCAAACAATAGGCGTACCTGCGAGAATTGCTGCAGATATCCAGCTCTCCCCCACCCTGTGCAACAGAAAACAATTGACAGGAGGGATCAAGGGGCACAGGGAATGCCATAGGGGGTGTTTGGGAGTGAGTGAGCATGCTGGGGGTGTGATCAGGCACCCAGAGGGGGTGCCATTATTATAACTATATGATAATGGTTTGTGATTGGTTATAACAACGGCACCCCCACTGGATGCTCGATCGCTCTCTGTCATGTCCAGTTTCTTCCCATCACACCTATGGCACTCCCCTGTCCCTTTCTCTCCAGACCCCACATACAGAACCCCCCCAATTCCCCACCTTGTAGGGCAATGGCGCAAGGGGCTTAGAACAGCTTCTGGCTTGTCTAACTTGATCCCCTTGTTGCACCCATGGTGGGGCTTGCTGAATCCAGAAAAAAGGGGATGTTCCAGCCCTGCCATGGTGCATGCCCCCTTGTGACCTGGCAAACACTGAAGTAGGTCACAAAGGTGGCACAGTGCCCGTTTGGCACAGTGGCTTTCCATTCCAATGCAGACCATGTTTCAGGATTGGGAATGCTGCAGTTTATGAGGCAAGGTGCCAATTGCGTCATTGATGTTTGACGCAGGCACCTTGCATCCATATATGGACTTTTGGAATCGGGACCAATGGGCACCGAGTTGCAAAGACATAAGGATCATGTCACTTTTTTTTTTCACCATATGGATGTAATAGTTCTGGCAGTGTGTAGTTACTACAGGTATGCAAAGTCAGGGAACTTTGCTTCATGAAATTCTTTACATAGTTTCCCCAACTTCACATAGCATGAAGTGCAACTTAGTTTAGTTCTTCACCCAGCAAAGATCCAAATTTGCCTGGTGAAGTCTATTGTAACACTTTTCTGGAGAAGGTGGAGGCCAATTGAGACTATGCGTAGTTTTCACCTGGCGAAGCAGCACTTTACCCTCAAAGAACTATGCAAAGTCATCTCTTTTGTCTTGTTTTTTTTTAAAATAGCCTGGGCTGTTAAAATGAAAGAATCCCATCCTCCCTCCCTGTGCCATATAAAACTCCAACCTTCCCACTACATCAGACAGTTTAAAAGTATATCCCCCCACCTGTCCCCTCTAGTCCCTCACATCCATCTTCCCCATGCACCCTGCACAATTTTCTTTTAATTAATTTCCCTTCCTCTTCCTGCACCAAAATCAAGTTTTTTTCCACATCCCCAACCCTGTCCCACAAAAATAAGTGAGCCCCCCCACTGTTCATCACTGTCTTGTCAATAAACCCATCCTCTTCCCCCCAAAGCCCTAAATCTCAGTAGGAAATGGTAAAATTAGAAAAATACCTATAAAAAGGAAAGTCATCCCCCGATTAAGCGGGAGGTCCTCACTCTTCAGTGTTGTGAGCGCAATGAATGGTGAATGATGTGTTTGCAAGCAGTCATTCCTGATAGTCTGGTTATCAGAAGAAGTACCAGTGTTTGATAAGCTCAACTATCCTGAGATTTGGGTCAGCTTGGAATGGGAGGATCATTACCTTCAGTTGTGGGTCATTTACAGACAAACCACTGGCTCAGATACTGGGTTGAGAATTAAGAGACTAGTCTGGAAGCCATGGCTAGCAACTAGACTTCCACTGTGCCCCAAGTTAGCGCATACAATAACAGTCTATTTTCAACCAGCAAGCCAGTAACCAATTTAAATGAAAATGATTTACAGAACTAGGTTTAGCCACAGTAAGGGAGACAGGGTAATGGTTTCTCCAGAAAGTTTTCAGAAAGAAGAATCCAGTAGCTTGGCAGGAAACAAAGGGTGGGTTTGACAGAAAGAAGTGAGATAAAACAAAGCATATTGCATCATAAAAGCTCTAAGGCCATGTTTTAAGTATGTGAGTGAGTGGGGGGGGCAGAAGAAGAACCGGTCTTTTTCTCTTCCCGATGTTGGAGATAGAGCTCCAGACTGAGGTTGCTGTGTGCATTAGGAGGAGGGCCATTTGTTTGCTGTTGTGTGAATAGATGAGAATTGTACCTGTGTGCAAGTTCTTTGGCAGTCAGAAGTAGCGGGAGTTGATTCCAACATGGACGAAAATGTACTCTGACTCAGGAGAGAGCACAACTGATCTAACAAGGGCTTAGAGTAAGAACTTAGAATTTTAAGTCACTTCAGCTAGAATTTTTTCCTGTGTGTACTTCTATATTTAAAACCTATTTATTTTGAGTTTTCTACTGTGTTTGCTTTCCCATTAGTTTGCTGTATATCTTGTAAATTGTGTGCAAAAATTAACTATTTTATATTTAAGCTATATTAGTGACTGCAGTGTTTTAAAAAAACAGTATTTGTTAGTCACTATGTAGTTTCTTTCAGCAATTATGTTTTTCTGGCAAAAAAAAAATATATATATATTCTATGCAAAAAAAACTGCATTAATGCATCATTTAGTGTTAAAACACAAAAAGTCAGGAAGTGAGACCTTTAGGGTTGCCCCTTCCCCCCCTCGGGTACCCCATCCTCCCGAGATTGACAGATGCCAAGGTGTGTCATTGGGGTTGTGAGGCCTAAATGTCACCCCATTCCATTTGTTAACATATTCACAAGCCACAATAAAGAAGAATGGGGTGACATTTAGGCCTCACAACCCTAATGATACACCCCAGCATCTGTCAATCTCGGGAGGATGGGGGGATACATGAGAGAGGAGGAGGCAACCCAAAATGTCTCATTTCCTGACTTTTTGTGTTTTAACCCTCGATGCATTAATGCAGTTTTTTGCATAGAATTTCCTTACTTTTTGAGAAAGTATAGAAAAGTAGAAAGTTGCGCAAGTTGGTGGGAGCACGGACCCTTTGGGCCCCACGCTCCCATCGCCTTGAAACAAAACAAAGCTTCATTCATTGGAGTGTGTAACAGGGTCCTGTTATGAAGAGAAATATCAAGAATTTACAAGATGCCCCCCCCATACTTTTCAATTTTCACTCTATCCTGTCTGCTTCTATATTCGTATCTATCCTAATTTTCTTGTCAGGGTGGCCAACCTGGCAATCTTTAAACCTTTCTTTACTGTCCCTGATTATCTTTAAAACAATCTGGCATCCAAATCTTGATAAGCTGAAAAGCAGTCAGCTGAAATTCTAGCTGTGAGGAATTTCATAAAACAAGCATTATGCAGCACATATAAAGAAAATATGTTAGAGGAGACTACTGTGTAAAAAAGATTTACTAGAATTGTTGTCTTAAATAAATGCATGTTTACTTTCTGGCAATTACATTTAAAAGCAAATAGATCCTGAAGCCTTGCAAGGAAGACAGATAGGAGCGCTACTTTATCTGTTTTCCTTGCCAAGGCTGCAGATTTTAATTCAATCTTTAACAAGTGTTTCTTTTCTTTCTGTATTAAAACAAAATGAATGTGTACCTGAATGTCTTGCTTCTCCTGCTGAGGTCCTGCTATAGGGATGGCAGCCTACAAAATGGCTACTTTTATAGTATTCAGGTAATGTGATGTCACAACAGGAGGGCTCAGTTCAAGACACACCCTTCTGGAAAGTATATAAACCCTCCACTAGGAGACCTGTGGAGATGGATAGAGAGGAGAGTCAGTATTCGACTGACCACAGAGCAAGAAGGTTGTGTGTGTTTCCACACAAAGTGCTGTACAGACAAAAGGAAAGGAAAAGGCAATTTAGGAGTCTGTGGAAAGAAGTATTTCCTGTTTTTGGGTGTGAAGACTAACACCGATTGTTTTCCTTTCTATGAACTTTAAGTTAAGAATATTTTTTTGTTTTGTTTTTGGAAATAAATTGACAAACGCATACCTTTGCATTTTTTATGCATCTTAAACCTTTGGTCTGGACATCTGTTATTTCCCACGCTTCTACAGAGTGGCATAATTCCACACCTGTTTACATGTCAGACAACTAACCACTGAAAATTACCTCCATGGCAGTAAGGCTAGCTACCCTATAAATGTGAAGCCACTACCACAATGTAAAACTCTTTATGCAGAGTGTAAAGTGCATCACACAATATCTCTGCAACAAATTAATTTTCCAACACCTACATACCATAATTCTCATGTACAGAACATCCCCTCAACACCCTCCAAATTTCAGCTTAAAGGACCAAACCATTTCTGAGATATTACATTTTAAAGTTTGAGATTTTCATTTGCCAGAGTGGCATAATTCCGCACCTGTTTACATTTGACACACCTAACAATTGAAAAGTATGTCCATGGCAATAAGCCTAGCTACCCTATAAATTTCAAGCCACTGCCACAATGCAGAATGATGTCACCAAAATGTAAACTGCGCCACACAATATCTCCAAAACAAATGTATTTTCCAACACCTAAATGCCATAATTCACATCTACAGGACATGCTGTCAACACCCTCCAAATTTCAAGTTAAAAGACTAAACCGTTTCCGAGATATTTAATTTTAAAAATTGTTAAAATTGGGCTATCTGCTCACTCCAAATCTGGCCATCTAGTCCCTCCCTCGCAAACATAGACCATGGTCAAAGAATTTGCAGGCTCATGATCAAAGATCATTAGTGAGCCACGATCAAAGAATTAAAAACTTGAAAACTCTATTTTTAGACACAGTTACAAGAAACTACAGCCATAGCTTGATAGAAGGCAACCCCCTGAATAAAACCCATCCTAGTTTTACTTCAGGAGTCACCCCTGAGCCGAGATATTTGTTTTTTCTGACCGCAAAATGAAAACAATATGGCAGACGTCATGATCAAAAATGCAAATTATTTGATTGTGAGGAGGGACCAGATGGCCAAACCCCCATTCTTCTTACTCAAAATAACCATATAAATTTTCCCACAGACTTATAATGGGAACTTAAAAGTTTAATAACTTTTGAATGGATTAATATTTTTTCACCAAACAAAAAGTGGCATATTTCTTGACCCAAGCTTTTTCAGCGTGCCAAGTTGCAGAGCAGCACACCACACAATGGCAGTGCAACACCACAGACAAAACCCGAGAAACTGCCAACAAGAACAGGCGAAAAGTGCATTTTTCAGCATTTTGATTTGCAAAATAAGTCCGACCAAAACAAAATTTGGCAGCTCAAGAGACTTACCATGTCCCCCAGCGCATACCAGATTTCATGCACATCTGTTGAACAGGTCCAAAGTTATTAACATGCAAAATTTCGAGTTTAACATAGAAGTGGCTTCATAACCCTAAATATAGGGGCATGACTGCCCTATTTTATATATATATATATATATATATATATATATATATATATATATATAATATAAAATAGGGCATGGCTACACCCTTATTTTAGGGTTTAGTCTTGTATTTTAGGGTTTAGTCTTAATTTCTATGTTAAACTGAAACTTTTGGACTTTAATAATTTTGCAACCATTCAACCAATTCACATGAAAGTTTGCATGTGCTATCCACAGACCAAAGATCTCTTGATGTGGCAAGTTTCATTCTGGTTGGATGTGTGGGGTGCAAAGATATACAGTATCAAAAAATTTTAAAATTACCATTTTTGGTGACATTCTTTGTCATGCTGTTGTGCAAATATGGTGTGGCATTTTGGTCTGAAATTTGTACTGTGCATCGGTCTTGGGCCATAGATGTGCATTTTGAAGGTTTGGTGAAACAAAATAACCTGTTCCAAAGTTATTAAATTTTAATGTTTCCCATTATTTTCTTATGGGACCAGTTAAATGTCCTGCTCGAAAAAGGATTATCGCAAATGTGGAATCCTTTTTCGCAAGTGCGGGATCTTTGCCACAAAAGTGGAATTGTTTTGTGTTACCACCATATTGTTTTCAGTTAGTGGTGATAACAAAATTAAATTACTAAGAAAATAGAGGAGTTTACTAAACACCAACTGTTGTGTTTACCTAATCGAGGGCCATAGAATTGGTTTCTGGGGTTAGTTTTTTCAAAAGTGACTTAAAAATGTGTTGTTTTTCACTTGCTGAAATCCTTTTTTGCAAACCGTGGAAAACAAATACCGTGAAACAGGATCTTTTTCTGCAATTTGTAATAAAGGATTTTCTTTAGCCACAAATTGAAAAAAAGAATCATGGAAAAGGATTCTTTTTCACAATTTGTGAAAAAAAGGATTTTCTTTTTCTGCAAATTGCAAAACAAGGAACCGCAGAAAAGGATTTGGACGGGCATGCAAATACAGATACCATTAAGGACTGATGTGAGCACAGGGCCCTCTGAGCCCAGCGTCCCCACAGGGAAATAGGGATATGATTACAGTGTCTCAGAAATTATGGATGGATGCCACTCTGTGCTCCCATGTGCAAATATGAATACCATTATGAAGTGATGGGAGCACAAGCCTTATGCATACATGGCATCGCAGGGTCCTCTGGGCCCTGCACTCTCACACACAATTACACACAGGATTATGCAGTGATGTGAGTGCAGGGCTTCAGGTCCTGCACTCCCACAGGGAAATAACAATACAGTTACCATCTCTCAAAAATTATGGATGGTTCGGAGGGGCCCTGCACTTACCCAAACAGATAAGCCTATGATTATACTATCTCAGAAAGTAATGAAATTCTCTGCAAAAACTTTGCTAATGTACCATTAGAGTTCCAGAGACAAAAGTTGGTAAATGTGGTCTTAGGGTTTTCAACCCTAACACCCCACCCTAATCCTAACACTAACACCCCTCCAACCTGCATACAGGAACAGTGTGGGTTTGTCAACCCTAATGCTCACCCTATTCTCATACACTGTACCCATCTCAGCTTACTTACACATGGAATGGGGTGAGCATTACAGCTGACAACCTCATGGCACACCCCACACCTTTTCCTGCCTGCACAGTGGGGTGGGGTGATAGGGCTAGCATGGGATGCTAGGATTGGAAACCCTAAGACAGCATTTTCCACCTTCTGTTACTGGAACCCTAATGGTGCATTAACAATGTTTTTTTGCAGAAAAAAAATATATATATATATAAAATAGAGGTGTGGTAGCACCCCTATAGTTAAGGTTGAGCAGGCACTTTAATGTTAAACCCCAAATGTTGCACATTAATAACTTTGCAACCATTCAATGGATTTGCATGAAACTTGGAAGAGATAGTGTCGTGTGGTAGATCTCTTGATTTGCCAAGTTTTGTTTTGATCGGATTTATAGATTTCATGCAGCAAATCATCACAAAATGCATTTTTCGCTAATTTTTTCAATTTTTCCCAGTTTTTTCCTCATTGCACTGCTGCCACACCATTTAGAATTTTAATCTGACATTTTCAGGGTAGAAAGAGGTTGTCTCATGGAATAATCCAGCATTGGTTTGGTGAAATAATATTAATCCATTCCAGAGTTATTAACCCTTAGGCTGCCGGAAGATTAAATTATAAAAATTTAGGTTCTGAGCATGCACAGTTCAGTCTTTGGGATAGATGCACAGTTTCAATCAAGGATTTCTGGTCTCCAACGGCTCATGAACAGGGACCTGCAAAAAGGGATTCAGAAATCTTGTAAAATCCCTTTTGCGAGAAAAATCCCTGTTCATCAGCCTCCATTTTGTTTTTTTGTTTAGTGAGGGGAGAAAACAAAATTTTTAAACTTGCCCCAGGGACATCTTTTGTTAAAATTAAGGCTTGGGTTTTGGTGAGGGGACTTCCTCTACCTGCCCATGCCTTTGATTTTTGTAACTTAAAAAAACATTGAAAGTTTAAAATTCCTTTTCGCAATCCCTTTTGGTTAGCCATGGTGAAAAGGGATTGCAAAAAGGGATTTAAAAGATGCAGAATTCTGCATCAAAATTCTACATTGATCTGCCATTTTTCGATGCAGAATTCTGCAACTAACTGTCTCTTTGGCATTGTCAACATTGGGGTGCCCAATCCTCGTGTTGGCATTATTAAAGCTCCCCAAGCACTGTAGAACACTGGGGAGCCCACTCCCAGTGTCCCATAATCAGTCCCTTTATTTTTTATATATAATTAAAACCTGAAAAAAAAGAAAACGGTCCCTTACCATGGGACTCTGGGGAGCCCACTCCCAGTGTCCCAATATATGTATGCCCCCCAAGCAGTGTGGGACACTGGGGTGCCCACCCCCAGTGTCGCCAAACATAATCTCCATGCAAAAAGGAAAACCGTCCCCATCTTTTTTTAATAACTCTGTAAAGAAGAAAATGGTCCCTCATCATCTCCCTCATCCCCCTCCCAACCTTCCCTCAGTGTACCTACCTACCCATACCCCATCTTACCCCATACTTACCCTCCGAGGCCGGCCGGTGCCATCTTCACTGGACCGGGACACGTATGCACTCTTCAAAGCTGAACTTCAAACTGAGAAATCAAGGTAAGCGCCGTATTGGATTTATAACTTATGTTACTATTTCAGCCATTTTTAGGAATTTTGACCCCAACTTTTCAACATGGAGTTCTCAGGACACCACTTCATGAACACAGGTACTGTCATCTCATTACTCAGTCCTGAAAAGTGATTTCATGGTCACTGCGTGGAATCACCTTTCAGGACTGATTATCAAAATGACAGTTACGCACAGTCATTGAAATTTCGCTACGCACACGCATAACTTTGGCAAATTTTCATATTTTCACTCCAAATAGTCAACATTGCCAGTTTTTCACACTGCCTCATGAACAGCAAAGCTGTCATTTTTCACATCCTGCCCGGAATGTGTTTATGCAGCAGTGGCGTGGAATGGTGCAGTTGCTGCACGAGATCACTTTTTGGGACAGAGTAACAAAATGACAGTGTCATTGTTCATGAGGTGGCATCCCAAAAAGGCATGTTGAACATTTGGTGCAAAAATACCTAAAAATGTCTGAGTTACATGCGGTCATTGGAAATGTTGCTACGCATGCACATAACTTAGGAAATTTATCATATTTTCACTCCAAATTTTCAACATTGCTGTTTTTTCACAGCACCTCATGAACAGTATAGCCTTCATTTTTCAAATCCAGTGAAAAATGTTTTTCCACACCTGTGGTGCAGAATAGTGTTACAATTAAATTTCGAGTGGGATTTGAAATTTTTCTGTACTGGGTACATGCGGTGAGGTGATAAGAAGGTTATATTGAGCATTTGGGGTGAACATTATTTAAGATGGCATAGTTATGACTATTTGTTGCAATTTTGCTATGCCTGCTCGTAACTTAATGTGCGGAAGCGCAGGGGCCGGAGACCCCTGTGTTTCCACAGCTAGATACATATGTGTATATGTGGAGGGATGGTAAAATAAAGATACTATTTTTATACTGTCTCAAAAAGTAAGGAAATAAATTGCAAAAAACATCATTAATGTATCAGTTAGGGTTGAAGCGACAAAAGTAGGGAAATGAGATGTTAGGGTTGAGCCCCTAACACTTCCTCCCACTCAACCCCACCAGCCCACCCTTCACCTCACCTCCTCCACAGACTAACACATGTTGGGGTGTGCCTTGGGGTTGTCGGCCCTAACTCTCATCCCATTCTCCAATACTGTACCATGTCAACTTTCTTACACATGGAATACGGTGAGAGTCAGGGCTGATGACCCCAAAGGCACACCCCGATGTGTGTTGGTCTGTGGAGGGTAGGTGTGGGATTGGCTGGTGGGGTTGGGTGGGGTTGTTAGGGCTCAGCTCTAATGTCTCATTTCCCTGCTTTTGTTGCTTCAACCCTAACTGATGCATTAATGAAGTTTTTTGCAATATATATATATCTATATATTTATATATATCTATCTATATATATATATATATATATATATATATATATATATACCCATTTTTCTTTGCATTTTCTTTCATCCCTGAACTGAGATAAAGGATTTCAAAGTTTTTAAATTTCCCACTCCAGTTCCATGTCCACCATGAAAAAAATGCAAATATCTCGGTGCATTGCTGTGCTGTTTACCATTAGAAATGAGTGGTAACACCATCCTTATACATCCACAGTATGAATCTTTTATGTACATTCCACAGGTAACCTCAGCAAAAGAGAGTTCTAAAAATTGTCAGTGGCAGCCATCTTTATCGACTTAAGTCATTTGTTACAAAATTAGCAATAAAAGCTAGTTTGAAAATATTAGAGAATGTTAATAAAATAAACTGAGCATGAATCTAGGGATGTCAGAAATACATTTTTGCTAAAATGAAAACGATATAATGAAATTGTATGCAGACTAGGAAATACTGCTGCCTTAATGCTGTGGTGTGGATGATAGTGGGCTCCTTGCGGAGTGACCACATTATGCCAGTTCTGCATGCTCTGCACTGGCTGCCTTTGCATTTGCACATCACCTTCAAGATCTGCTTGTTAATATACAAGGCCCTATGTGGTCTGGGACCAGACTACTTAAAAGAAGCTCCTGATTCCATACCTCCCAGTCAGCTCTCTCCGCAACACTGATGCTGGTCTGTTGGTTAGGCCCCCTGCCAGACTTAAATCCTTGGGTGACAGACCTTTTGGAATGGCTGCTCCTATGCTCTGGAACTCACTTCCTTCCTACATTCACTCGGCTAGCACAGTGGAGACCTTTAAAACCTCACTGAAAATGTTTTTGTTTGAGCAAGTCTATTCGGTATAATTTGTGTTACTTCATTTGATTTTATCTGTTGGTTGTTGTTTTAACATGATTTTTGTCACGATTGTGATCTAACTCTGGGAAGTGCTCAGAGCCCATGTTGGATTGGGCACTGTATAAATAAACTTTGCCTTCCTTATCTTGCCTTGCCTTAGTAAGTATTGGTGATCTATTTTACTGAATGTTCCATTGGTCCACTCTGAGAGCACTCCCGACTTAAATGTAAACCTGCATCTGATTCAGGGCAGGGATAAGGTCTGTCTGTGGTGATTAAAGGGGATTCCTATGTCCAAGATGCTTTGTACTGTGGAAGTAGGAGCTTGTGGTGTGATAAAGGAGCAGCTCCAACTGTGTCATGACTAGGCTGGTGGCAGCATTGACAATTGACTACCCAGGGAATCTTAAATGGTTTGTGACAGGATCCAAGATTTTTTCCCTTGAAAAGGCCAGTATTTCTTTCTGTGTCTCCCCGTTTCAGTACCCCCACTCATTTAAGCCCCACCACCATCCACACAAAGTCCTTATGAGTCCTACAGTCACCGTCTTGTAAAACTGAAAGCACTGCTGGGGCAAGAATCCTGGCATTCAGGTTCATTGGTGAGAACCAGAGGGTGAGGATCTTCACTTGGCATTTGACAGGCTTCGAAACATTCATTTTTACTAAACTGGGTGACTTTCAGAACCCATGTAACTGGGAAGGTAGGATGATAGAACTGAAATGGGTTTGGGTTGGTTTTTTTTATTATCGATGGAAGGGAAGCAGATAATGAGAAGGCGCATGTGGCTTTGCTGTCTAAAGATTGGTCTTGTACTTTTTTAAAAGATGTTGACACAGACAGCCGCTTGACCCCCTCCTACCACTCATGATATAATGAGGTGCCCTTGCTGCTACCACAGGATGGATGGGATGCACATGTGGCTTTGCCCCATGAAGCCTGCCTTGCAGATCTAATAGGCAAGAACAGAAGGGGTTCAGTGGGTGGCTGATGATTATGTGTTGGGGGGATTGTTTGGGGTGGTGGAGAGGGAGGTAGGGGGTATTAGCCTAGCACAAAGCTCACTTTTACCCACTGTGCTGTGTGACCTGAGCAAGTCACTAAAAATGAGTGAAGTGGTATTTGCACAGCATGCTCATTCCATCCCTGTCCGTGTAGTGTGTGTGTGTGTGTGGGGGGGTAATCATGGAGCATCTACAGTATCTCGCTGCTACTGGAATACAGTTTGCATCCAAGTTACTATCCAAACACATCCCCCTCACTTCTTCTGACAGCAGCTAGGGGGAGCAATGGAGGGGTATTGGTCTCAGCCTTGGCACCCCACATTTGCATTGGAATGTGCATTTTAGGACATGTTCCCACCCCTATAACTGCAGCCCTATTAGCAGGCATGAATTTGAAACAGTGGTTAAAATAGCTTTAGCAAAAAAAAAAAAAGGGTCTTTAAAAAAGCAGGGATATAGCCAAATGGCTGACTTGTTAATGTGCTACTTCTAGCGCCGGCACTGTTACAGGTATGTAGTAGTGTGACATCATTCTTATTAATTCCAGCTAGAATGCTGTGAAATTACCCAGACATATGCCTGTATACACTGCTATTATCAATTACTGCTTCCACATTTAGTAAAGATAAGAAAAAGAAGGTGTGAACATTTTGGTTAAAAATGTGTTGATAGAGGCATTTTTGCTGAGATTTTCAGTTTGCTTCTGCTGCGAATCCTTCTACTTTATAGGCTGTACTAATTGATAACACGTGGCTTTGGGAAGGCAGTGTGTACTATAAGTTGGAGCACTGAACAAAGAAGCAGAAAAAACAAAATTCCCCATAGTCATGGGACCACTGTAGAGTCTTCAGCAAATCGCTTGATCTCCCAGTACTGTTCTTCAGGGATTGGGTGGGAGCAGGAATCTGCCATAGGGGGTGGTTATTTGCAAGGTTCAGGAGTGCCCCTTCAAGTAGTCATGGACACTGGGTTATTGTGGAAAGAAAGACTTCATTTATTTATTTCGTGCACAGCATCTTGTTTCATACACTTTATAGGTCAAAGTTGTTCAAGAAGTGCTAAGTGCCAACAAGTTCTTACAGAAAAAGGTAGAAAACTCACTCAGGCAGACTGGGTGGACGACTGGTCTTTTGCTACAAACATTGTCTATGCTTCTATGTTTCTAACTCAACCCAGTCGTAATATTGACATACAGGATGTGGCGTGACTGCCCTGGCAGTTCGCTCAGATGGAGCCTCATTAGTTTCTTGTTGGCACTCTGTAGCTTTTGAAAGATTTTGAACTATAAAGTGTATGAAACAAGCTGTTGTGCATGAAATAAATACATGATGTCTTTCTTTGCATAGTAAGCCAGTGTCAGTGGTCCCTTGGTGTGCAGAACTCATTTTGAATCCTGTGTATGCTGTCTGATAGCTGGCCATCCTCAGCGCTACACTGCCCTGCACCACAGGAGAGCAACATTGTCTCAGGAGTGGTGGAAAACTGGTCTGGAGTTTGGGGCCATCTTTGGGGGTTGAGAAGGAACTGTAAGTATGGGGGGGGGTGCTGACTGTGATCAGGGACAACTAGAGGGGGTAATGAGAGAATTCTGAGCCCCTAGGACTACTAAATTTCTTCTGCTACTTTCTTTGGGGGTAGTTGTATATTGATACTAGGGCAGTGATGGCTGACTTTTTCTTAACACTTAATGTCTTTAGGATGGGAATGATATTATGTTGTTTCTGTCTGGGCTTTAATTCTGTCTAGCCTTGAAACTAAACCTTGGTCCCAGAGGGAGAGTGCTAGTGAATTATTTAACAGCAACACCCTGGCATTGCTCCCAGAGCAGCTTAAAGTTTTCCTGTAATTCCATGGTGATTTCCTTGTTAACTACATTATTTCCTCTGGCCCCTAAATGACTTCATTTATCCTATGGTAATATTTTCCTCACAGAATGATGAAGCCAGCCCTTGAAAATAAATGACTATATTTTGCTTTTTTTGAATCTACATGTATAATACAGAAATGCATTTTCTTATTTTTAAAATATTTGACTTATATGTGCTCCCTACTATTTAAGGAAGGGCTGATATTACTGTTTCTCTAGATTAGAAAAAGTTGAGGTCAGCATCAGATATAGCCCTCCCACTTTGCAGTACCTCAGAGAGGCAGTGTAGTTTACTGGCTGGATCCAGAGTTGTGAACTTACAAACACAAATTTGAAATTATATACAAACTGGTGACCTGGAGTGGCACACATGAGTGAAGGTTCATTTTCAGATGTGACCTGGGGAAGGGAAAATTATGAGGTGGGGTAATTTAATTATTAGTAGAATACAGTGAGCAGTGGACAACAGTCATTTGGTGTCAAGTTTGAATGCCTATCTTGATGGCTAGGGTATTATCCCTTTTTAACTCTACTTCTCAGGATTGTTGACTTAAACATATACTGTACAGTCCCATCAAAACTCTCCCTTGCTCTTAGATGATGACCACTGGACTGTACTTGCCATTCACAAATAGGTCTCCAATCCACCATGTTACTGTTTTCCCTTGTCTTCAGTCTGATGCATGCAACATGTTGAACATCTCCCTCCTTAGTGGGACTTGAACCCACACACATGGTTGCACAACTGCTTTCCTTCAGGAACCACTGGTACAGCTTCAATGGTACTCTAGTGCTATGGTGACTTACTGTACCCTGTGGATGCAATGTACTATACTTAAGATCAGCACTGTCACACCCTAGGAACTGACTGACCAAGTCTGTCTCCTTTGGGCAGAACCCAGACTGGACCCTCTATGCTGGAACAGGACTCCCTCCAGGAACATGCTGCTGTAGGGGAGAGAGAGATAGAGAGAGGGAGAGAGGGAGAACCAGCTTCCTTAAAGCAAGGAGATGATTTAACAGACTACATTGAATTGAAATATTAATATTTGGGCCTGTTTAAGTAAGTAGGAGTCAGTGTTTTGATTCTCTGTTTTCGGGTTGCCTTTTCTTAGTTTAACTTAAATTTGCCATGGAGGAAATCTAGCTGGGAGATATTTGCAGTCATTTGTGACTAGACCTGTTACTTAAACTCTGAAATAGGTGTCTGAAAGGAAGGAAGGCCCTCACCGGAGTGGATGGTCAGAGTTGTAGTTAATTGTTTCTGGAGGGCATGGGTTTACTCCCACCCTACCCCTCACCCCGCCAAGCACAACATTTCCTTTATATCAGGGGTTCTGACATCACTTCCCCAAAACTGCTGAGGGCATACACCTGTTCATATCCTTAAAGGCACAGCACACTGAATAGGGGGTAAAGACACTCATAAGCTTGCACACACTAAACGAAAACCAAAAAAGAAAATCATCTTAAACAGGAAGGGAGACAGCCATGTGGGAAGTGGTGCAATGCTCTGGCTATGGAGCAGCAGTCTTCTGGGAGACATTCTGGAGACTGCGTTGCTGCCCCATTTGCAGGCACCTCTCTGGTCTGAGGGAGGAGGTTGCTCATCTCCATGCTGACCTGGCAGGGATTCAGGAAACCTCCTCCCTCACCCAGGGACCACCCAGGCCACCACCACCACTGCCTCAGAGCTTGCCAAGAAAGAGGAGTGGTTGGACCACAGTAGGCTCAGGGAGGGTGAGGGTGGTGGAACAGAGGTGCATTCCTCCAGTTGTGCCTCTCCACAATTCATTCACCATTCTGCCAGAATGTGGTTCCTCTATGGAGGCACCTGTAGTGGAGACCAAGGAGGATGCTGGGAACCTCCACAATGGAGACCCACAGGAGGCTGGAACTGGACCCCGTAGGGGAAGGAAATGACTCCTGATGGGGACTCATTCATTGGAGGTAGAACTGGGGGAGGGAGGGGAAAGGGAGGTAAGGTGCCTGCCCGGTGCAATGGCTTGAAGGGACAGCAGCTGCAGGGTAGAGTAAGCTGGATGTCATTATCCACTTAGGGACAAATGACCTGGCTAGGAATGGGATCAGAGCAGTGCAGCAGGGGTTTGTGGAGTTGGGAGGGCCTTAGACAAGTAGCACACATGGTAACTTTCTCAGAAATGCTATCTCTCTATGGCACGGATGAGGCTAGGGTACTCCGCACCATGGGATTCAATGCCTGGTTGAAAAACTGGTGTGGAGCTCATGGATTTGGCTTCATTGGGGACTGGGGGTCTACCTGGAGGGATGCAGGCCTATACCTGCATGATGGTCTGCATCTGTCCAGGAGGGGGACCAGGATCCTAGGTGTTAGGTTTAAATGCTTCATTGATAAGCATTTAAACTAGCCAAGGGGGAAGGCACTGAAGGGAAACAGGGAAAGCCCAGCCACCCCCCACAAAATAGGGTAGTAAGTGAAGTAGACACCAAGGTAGAGAAATCGATAGGGAGCAGGACAGGGGTAAATCCAGAAAAATGCAGTAAGGACAGGGCTGGAGCTAAAAGGGGTAAGGCCATCAAAAAATGGAGGGTGATGAGTACCAATGCCCATAGTATGTGTAACAAGCTCCCTGAACTAGTGGCCTTGATGGAAGAGGGGCACCAGGATATTATGGCAGTCACAGAAACATGGTACACAGAGAACCATGACTGGGATGTCAACATACCAGGGTACACAAGCTACAGGAGGGACAGGGAGGGTAAAAGAGGAGGAGGAGTGGCTCTCTATGTAAGGGAAGGGATCAAAGCAATGGAACTAAATGATAAACAGGGAGTAGATGAGGCACTGTGGGTCACCCTGGAGACAGGCAATGGCACCACAATCTGCACGGGGGTTGTATACTGAACCCCAACTCAGGGAGAGGCAATGGTTAAGGAAATGATAGAAGGCATCCTTAGAATGGCAGAAAAGGGGGAAATATTGTTAATGGGGAACCTGAATATGCCAGATGTTAACTGGAGCACCTTTGCTGCAGCCACATTCAAGAGCAAGGTTATTCCTGATGCCCTAGAGGAGACATGCCTCAGACAGCTAGTAGTGGGACCCACTCAGGAGGGAGCAATCTTAGACCTGGTACTGTCAAACAGGGATGGAGAAAAGATCTCAGATTTAGAAGTGGGTAGCAATCTGGGGGCAAGTGAACACCAAATAGTGTGGTTCATGATAAACACAACCATAGAGTCCAGCCATACAAAAGCAACAGTACTGGACCTTAATAGGGCTGACTTTGGGAAAATGGGAGAGTACCTCAGAAAAGCACTAGCATATGGGCAAGAAGGAGGTGTGGAGGAACATGGGGAAAAATCAAAACAGCCATCACAGAGGCAACAAGCCTTTGTGTGAATCAAATCAACAAAACAAAACAAAGGAAAAAAACACTATAAATAGGCGGCAGGGAAGGTTAAGGAGAAAAATGTAGTATTCAGGAAGTATAAGGGAATACAAAAGGAGCAGGACAGAGGACTGTACCAGTTAAAGCAGAAGGAAGTAGGGAAGGCAGTCAGAATAGCAAAGGCCCAAACTGAGGAAAAGATAGCCAACTCAGTTAAGAAGGAGGATAAAAAACTTTTATAGGTACATTAGGGAGCGAAGAAAGACCAAGGGAGGGATAGTGAGGCTTAATAAAGGGAAGGAAGGGTGAACAGAGGGTGACAGCGAAAAAGCAGGGATACTGAATAAATACTTCTGCTCAGTATTCACAAAAGAAGAGAAGGGGGAGGTACCTAAATCAAAGAATAGAAGCACTCTGGATAGGTAGGTCGATACCTGTCCATTCACAGAAGAAAGGGCTCTGAAAGAACTTTTAAAACTGAAGGTGGACAAAGCGATGGGGCCTGATGGGATTCTCCCAAGAATTCTAAAAGAACTAAGGGGAGAACTAGTGACACCACTGACTACCCTCTTTAACAAATCATGGGAGGAGGGTGTGGTACCTGAGGACTGAAGAAGGGCAGATGTGATTCCCCTTCACAAAAGTGGGAGCAAGAGAGAGGCAGAAAACTACAGACCGGTTAGTTTGACCTCAGTGGTAGGGAAAATGATGGAATCACTTCTGAAGGAAAGAACTGTTGAGTTCCTAGAGGCCAGTGGGGCACAGGAGACACGGCAGCATGGATTCACTGCAGGAAGGTCATGTCAGATGAATCTAATTGATTTCTTTGACTGGGTGACCAAAGTAGTAGACCAGGGAGGGACTGTGGACATGGCCTACCTAGACTTTAGCAAGGCATTTGACACAGTCCCACACAAAAGATTAATATACAAGTTAGCCAGCCTGGGAGTGGGCCCCAAGGTGGTAGCTTGGGTAAAAAATTGGCTGGACAACAGGACGCAGAGGGTAATAATAAACGGAGTCCACTCTGAAGAAAGGGGGTTACTAGCGGGGTACCACAGGGTTCAGTACTCGAACTGGTCCTCTTTAATGTCTTTATAAGTGACACTGCAGATGATCTGGAAGGAAAAGTATGTTTCTTTGCAGATGACTCAAAGATCTGCAACAGGGTCGATAGAGAAGGCGGAATGGAAAGGATGCAAAGGGACTTGGCAAGGTTGGAGGAATGGTCAAAGGTATGGCAGCTAAGATTCAATGCAAAGAAGTGCAAAGTAATGCACCTGGGAAACAAAAACCCAGGGGAAGAGTTCACAATGGGGGGGGTGAGATACTAACAACAACAAAAGTGGAAAGGGACCTGGGAGTAATCATATCAGATGACCTTAAGGTGGGCAAACAATGTGAGAAGGCAGTAAGGAGGGCTGGCAGGATACTGGGATGCATATGGAGGGGTATCACCAGTAGAAAACAGGAAGTTGTTTTCCCTCTGTACAGACAGTTGGTGAGACCCCATCTGGAGTACTGCATGCAGTTCTGGAGATCCCATCTCCGCAAGGACATAGCCAGAATGGAGGCTGTCCAGAGGAGGGCAACTAAAATGGTGCAGGGTCTACACCAGAAGACATATGAAGAGATATTAAATGACCTTAATATGTATACCCTTGAAGAGAGGAGGGAGGGGGGGACATGATAGAAACGCTCAAGTACCTTAAAGGAATCAACAAAGTCCAAGAGAGTAGCATCTTTCAGAAAAAGAGTTGTGCAATAACAAGGGGGCACAATCTGAAAATAGAGGTGGGACAGCTCAAAGGTAATGTGAGAAAGTATTTTTTCATGGAGAGGGTTGTGGATACACAGAACAGCCTTCCTGAGGAGGTAGTGGAGTCAAAAACAGTGGGGGAATTCAAGAATACATGGGACAGACATAAGGCAATTCTAGTGGGGGGGAGGAAATAGGCTGTTGGTAAACAAGGATCTGCAGCTTATCCATGAGGTAGGGAAATAGGCAGATTAGGCGGGCCAAGCAGTCCTTATCTGCTGTCAAATTCTGAGTAACATTTGGTGACTAACACCTTGAGGGTCCCACGAAGACTGGTGCCAGCAGGGAGTGGTGCCCAATAACTGGGACAATGGGGCTTTGCCCAACCTCAGTACTTGGCACTCCCTCAGTCTCACAGTCGCAGGTACCCTTGCACATGCAGCTCTGAGCTACCAGGGACTGGCAACAACAAGGGAATTTTGCCCCTGTCCATACCTGATGTCCTATGCTTCCCTGAGGCCACCAGATGCCCTTGGCCATACAGCCCATTAATGTCTCTACCATTATCACTCTTACTCCTCTCTCTCTCTTTCCCTTTTCTCCACTCTTTCTCCCCCCCACACATTTTTCCTGTGCTCCCCTTATATATCCATCTAGCCATACTAACCCAGAAACTGTTTCAGCAGGGCAGCCTAAACCAGTAACCTCTGACTGGGGTTGGGGGCTAGAACCTCCTTGGTACAAACTTTTATTTATTTATTTGCTTTTGATGACTGGGTAAGTACACTAGGCAAAGACCCTGCCTATTTTCAGGAACGACCCGGGAGAGTACAAATACGGCATTAACAGTCAGGTAACATAACTTCAAAGACATTACAGTAATAAGCAGTTTCCACACATAGAAAGCTTAGGAATATACAAATTAACAGAACGTGCTTAGATAATTATAAATCTACACAACCCTTTCCTCAGGGATGAGGAGTTGATTGATGGCAGCAAATGAAGAAACCTGAGTACTGAGAGAAAGAACTACAATGAGGAAGAGCAGGAGAAGTGAATCAGGCAGGTATATTGCAGTCACAAATATCAAATGCTTGGAGGTGAGAAAAAAAGTGCAGTTTTAAAGGAGGTGTGAGATGAGGAGCACTTAAGGTGAGGAGGCAGGGAATTCCAGTATTTTTTATTTTTTTAATTTCTTTCGCTCTGGTCATGGCTCATGAGGACCTCTCTCAGGCATCCGGTCCTTATCCTGCCTGCCTGTGGCTCCCTCGGAATATACCTCCTCTCTCCCCCCCTGCAGCTGGCACCCCCCATTTCACCCACCCGGGAAGGGTAGTCCCTCACCTCTTGGGCTCTCTTAATAACCCCAGAGAGTGGGGGCAATGCACAGGGGAGAGCATGGACGCAAGAGAGTCGGGCTGGGGATACCTTGACAAGGAGTCAATGAAACATCCTAGAGAGTATGCACGACGGGTGCTGGGTGATAACCAATACAAGGTGGAGTAGAGCAAGCAATGATGCGTAAGATGAGGGGCTGAGAGGGCAAATCTGCACACGTTGTTATAAGTGATATCCCACTTACGGAGAACACCAGCATTAGCCTGGGAGAGAAGATGAAGAGAGTACAGCAGACTTGGGAGCAAGACCCCTCTCACTACAGATATCCTGGCCTCAGGGGTTAAGGAGTGGCAAATGCGGTAAGCAGCGCCAATCTTGGTATTTACCAATTTGCATATGTCACTTATATGAAGGGAGAATTCAAAAGAGGAGTCTCTCCTTACTACCACATATTTAAAAGAGTCGGTAGTACAGACTGAAGACCCATCATGGCAGAGCACACATAACCTGAGGGACCTGGTGGGGACTTTTCTAGAGGACCCAAAAAGCATAGCCTGTGTCTTAGGTAGATTGAGTATGAGGTAGTTGGAGGCAAACCAGGATTGGAGTTGGATGAATGCAGATGTCAGATGATCATTAATGACTTCAACTGAGCTTGAGGTGGAGTAAAGGACCAGATCATCAGCATACATTATGGACCAGCAGTAGGGGATAAAGGTAGGAATATCATTAACAAAAATGGAGAATAGTAAGGGCCCAAGAATAGACCGTTGGGGACTCCACAGGAGATGGAAGCAGGAGACAATAGAACCTTGCCAAAGGAGACAGATTGTGATCTGTTGTCAAGATAGCTATGGAACCAGGAAAGTGTGGGTCCAGTGGCACCAAGGAACTCCAATTTATGCAGGAGCTGCGAGTGGTTCACCAGATCAAAAGCTTTGCAGAGGTCAATAAATACTGCCACAGTAAGAAGGCCTTTATCCATATTGGATTTTATCTCACTAGTAAAAAGGGTGAGAGCCATGGTGGTGCTGTGCCCAGCCCTGAAACCATGCTGAATGAGGGACTGGAGATTAAATTGGAGTAAGTGGGTTGAGATCTGGCATTGGATTAGTTTCTCCAGGATCTTACTGAGTGTGGGGAGGAGTGAGATAGGTCAATAATTAGTTAGGATTTTAGGGTCACCTTTCTTGAAGACAGGGATTGTCTTAGCAGATTTCCAAGCTTGAGGCACAGTGGACGTACAGATAGGTTCAACAGCCGAGTAATTGGAGTTGCCAGGATAGGGGCAGTGAGTCTGAGGATCCTGGCTTCAATTCCGTCCGGGCCAGGACTGCCATGAGCAGGGATTGATTTCAACAGCTTTAGGACTTCAGGATGTAGCACTGGGGAAAGCATAAGAGAAGGAGGAGCTTCACCAGGAGCAGGAGGAGACGTGGAAGGCTGTGATGCACAGGCTTGGGGGGGACAGGACATTAGGAACAGAGGAGAAGATGGCATTAAAGGCATTGGCAATGGTGTTGGGATTGTCGCAATGAATATCATTGATTTGCATATCACAGGGAATCTGTAGCTTAGTGTTTCCCAGTATCACATTAATTTGAGACCAGTAGTTTTTAGGGTTGGTGACAGAAAGGATTTAAGGATTTCATGATATTTGCTCTTGGCGATGTGAACCTCCAGCTTGCAAGTGTTACGCAGCGAATGATAGGCCTCAAAGTCAGTTTGTAGCGTAGAAGATTTCCATTTTGACCAGAGTTTGTCATGGCATTTAAGCAATGCCAGGAGAGGCCTTTTCAACCACTTGGTCACTTTCCCTTTGACCCTACAAGTTGAGATTGGGATGTGTCTGCACTGTAGGGCCAGTAAGGCTGAGTTGAAGTAGTTCATCGCAAAGTTAATATCAGCAGTGGAGACAAGCGGAGACCAGTCTACACATCGCAGATCACTGCAGAACAAAGCCAGGTCAAATTTGGAGAAGTCAGCAAAGGATAGAACTTTGGGTGGATTTACTGGAGGAGGGAACCCCCTCACACAGAAGACAGGACAGTGATTGCTCATGGAGTCAGGAAGAACACCAGCTAGGGAGTAATAGTCCTTGTAATTTGTGAGGATCCAGTCAATCAGAGTGCACTGCATGGTGTTCTGCGATATCCTTGTGGGGGTCTCAATAAGTTGTAGAAGATTGGCCTGACTGATAGCTGAGGTAGGGAGAGAGGAGTCCGGACCTAACCAATCAAGATTAAAATCACCCAAGCAAATAACCCCATTGTTTTTTGATACTGAGGGAATCAGGTCTATAATCTCCTCAAGTCCAAGCTTACTATTTTTAGATTTTTGACACCCTCTGTTTTTGACACCCTCATCAAGGCTAATACAAATGCTGGGGCAACATGGTTTTCTTCAAATGCACTTGACACTCCAAATGGAACACTTTAATTAAAGGTGGGCACATTGGACCCGATCAACAACATTTACGACAATTTTGTTTTAAAACATTTTTGTGCCCTATCATTTGGATAATAATTGACAACCCATATGTTAGTATCTTACAGGAGAACATAATACTTCAATAGCATGCTAACACAATTATGCTAGCTTTGCCCAGAACCATTCTCTTGCAAGAGAGAATCTAATTGGCTAGACCGAATATTCCCAGCAGCCTAATGAACATGATAACCAAACCCAACAGTTTTTTACCTATGAGGTAAATCTGCATAATGGAAGTACTCTCCTAGTCCTTACGAGAGACTCTTTGTCTATAATCCTGTGGACTCATGACCCACCTCCAATAAACAATCCCTTCATGGCCATGACCACTAGAATGTGGCTTGCTTCCCATAGGTACCTCAACATTCCCCCTGGTCCATCCCCTCACACCAGTATTATTGTTGTTATGCGGGAAAGGGGACTGTCTGCCAGTAATTGCTGCAATGGGGGAGAAAAGGCCTGACCAGTGCAACACAGCTATCTGAGGGGGCAGGGGGAGATTGGCAGACTTCCGAGAACTGAAAAATACCTGGGGACTGGAGGCGGGAGACTTGTTTATTTACCTGATGATGAGGGCCAGGCTGGAAATCCCTCTAGACCAGTCAGCAGGCTGGGGTTGTCCTATGCCTTTCAAAGAGGAGCTGTAAAGGCCCCAACCCTATATGAAGCCTCTGTCTGTTTTTCATCACACTATCAGAGGTGGGACCGACCCACCTTTCCTGGATGTCTGGGTTAAACGGGAACAGGACCTGGGCACTACAATTAATGCTAACACCAAACTGCAGCAGCCAAGCATTTACATTCCTGCTCCAGCAGCAACAAGCTGTGGCAGATCCAGATAAATGTTATATACAGGGTCTATGTCACGCCACAGAAGCTCCATAAAATTATGCCTGATAAATCTCCGGAGTGCCCCAAATGTTCACAGGAGGAAGCCGATTTCCTGCATATGTCCCTTGCCTGCCATAAACTCATTCCTGTCTAGAATGAGGTCCACAATACTATATGAAGGGTCTTGGGAATGGCCTCATCTAAATGCCAAGAGAGCTGCTTCTGTGCATGGATTCCAGTAGACTGGCACTCAGAGACAACTTACCCCTATGGTCTATTGCCCTAATCAGTGCCAGGAAAACTCTTGCCAGAGCTGGTTCTCATCTAAGTCTCCCTTAGTTCAGCAGTGGGCTTACAACCTACAAATGTGTCACACTGGAGAAAACTCAGCTGGTTGTCAGTGGAGCAACCAAGTCCCTCCTAAAAGTCTGATGTCAATTAATTGCAGCCACTGAAAATAATCAGTTTCCACTATGAATAAATAGTATCTGTTTTACTCTCGTTGGTTGTAGGCCAGTAATGTAAGTATGCTTGTAAATGAATGAAACTGCATTACCGGCTGTAGTTCACTGTCCCCACCCCAACCCCCCTTCTAGTACATGGTTGCCTTGATGATGTACTTGGCTTATTCTACCACCCTACCTTCTGAACTCTTACCCTGGCCTGGGCATTTACATCTGGATTTAACTTGGTTTTCTTTTTAGTCTTATTTTTTTCCACTCTCTGTATGTGTGATATTGCAGCTTGTGTGGGTCTGATGGAATGAATTAATTGATGTACCCAACAAATTATAATTGTTTGTTTTTGTGATGTTACTGTTTTGATCTTCAATTTTTTTTTTCAAAGAGTACACTTCTAGGGACTATTACCACACACTAACACACCTTTGTTTCAATAACGCAAACACAGGAGAAATAAAAAAAAAAATTGTTCAGTTTGTCATTGAATTGCAATCCCACTCTCTAAATGGAGAGGCACTTTTTCATCAATTACAAAGTCTGGGGGGACACTGCGATTTTCTACCTCACCTAAACTTTGTGAGTATAAATAACTATGGCACCATGTTCCGTTTATCTTGGGATGGGTCTGGTTTATTGACTCTAGAGCTATTGGTCAGCAAGACAACCATATTGCATGTTTTCCTGGTCCCATCAGGGCAAGTAGGTATAAATAATTACATGTTTGTGGATACTGCAGCCCACCTGCAACTGTCTTGTTACCTTCTCAACCTTACCCTTACAACCTTGAGAATTCAGAAAGCTCATCCCATAGCCTTGGGAGACTACCTTCACTACTTCTTGATTAAATTTCTCTACCAGGTACATCAACCATAAAAGCACATAGAGATAATTCTTGTTCCAAGGGTGGTAAACCAGCCAGACCAGTGGCACTGAGGGTTGAGGCACTGGATGCTACACCTTGCGCCATGCCGGAGACCCGGGTTCCGGAATGAGCCCGGGCCGTCTGGGGTCGGCGGGGGAAGGAGAAGATTAAGCATCCAGAGGACCAGTTTCTTCTCCTAGAGTGGGTTCTGTGGTTTTCTCTGCTTAGTGATGGTTCATGGCGGAGACTGATGGTGCAGCATCTGAGGCAGGGACAAGCAGATGGGGTCTGGTGTTGGTGGGCATCTACGGGAGTGGGTGTACTCGCTCACTCAGCTTGTCAACAGCATTGCATGGCAGCACCAGGGGTGGAACAAAGAAAAATATCCTGCCTCCCGGTAGGTGAAGGGAGGTACAGGGGCCAGCCAACCATGCCCAGTGCCGGGTCGCTCTGTTCACACCTCTGGCTCTCCTCCCTGCCAGGTTGCTGTGCTAGATAATAGATAGAGCATCAGGAGGAGTTAGCGGTCCCACCTTGGGGGACTCAGAGCTGAGGGGGTTGGATGGCTGGGCAGCGGATGGAAAGGTAGCCAACAGAGAAGGAACAGAGGACATCAGGTGGGCGGGATCATGGCCTAGCTGAGCGACCCCCTGGAGAGGGCCCGGGTAAGGCAGTGAAAGGAGTATAAATAAAATTGACAAAAAAAAAGGTGGCAAGCCTTTTTACAAAATTATGATCCACCCCCAATTAACTTGTATACATCTTTTTTATTAAGGATCCCCTTTCAAAACCTTAATTTTAGCCTGGGAACCTCCTCCTCCTCCTCCCCTGTAATAGGAGAAACAGAGACCCACACTGCTGAGTTTCCCCAGTCACACCCTGCCTGTAACAGACTATTCTAGGGCCACCATAATGTCTCTTAACCTCAGGACTGATCAGTATAGTATCATTAGTGTGGGATGGTAAAAGTATTCTGCCCATCTCACACTCATGGATAGCTATGGCCAGGTGGATTTCAGACTTGAACACCTCTGTTTCTTGGTGGGCAAATCTGTGGATTCTTCATTAACTGTGGCTGATGTTGAGGCATCATGCACATGTGAAACACTGGATGAGGGAATTACCACTGATGCCCAGTTCTTCAGCATGGCGTCTGCCAGATTAATCATCATCACCAACAACAAGGACAATGGAGCATGACCTGAAGGGCACTAGCACTCGCAATGCTGCCTATCACCTGTGCAAGTAAGTTCCCTTTGCAGCCAGATCATCATGCTTAACCCCTCCATGGGCCTGTGCTGCTTCTTCATTCATCCAAGGCTGTCTATATACTAAATGACATTGATTGCCAGTCTGAATCTGATGACAGTGAGTGTGAAGCTCCCTATTACCCATCTTATGAACTGAGTCAGTTGTTTCAAGGTAACCCCATGTACAACTCTGGAGATGAAGCTGGACCTTCAGGACTGTCTAACCCTCCGTCCTTCTCCACAGCTCCTGTGCCTCCAGAAAGTGAGGTGCAAAGTGTGACTTCTGACGTAGCTGACTCTGTATCTTGTGGAATTCGTTGAGTCCCAAGAAAGAGAGCCAGAGACAGAAAGCACCACTGGTGACATACCAGTAAGTACAGAACTGTTTGCAAACAATGAATCTGACAATGCTATGGAAAATGGTGTTGAGGAAGTACATGACTCTGACAGTATCAGTAATGAGTTACAAGATTTGAAGTCCATGTAATTTTCTCTAGATGACGAACCTGGAATTTCTTCAGAACCCAGTAATGAAGGTAATACTGTTGATACAGAGCTAACAGAACAAGAAGCTGGCAGTGCTTCCAGTGCAGAACAGACAACCTATGCAGAGGTATCCCTTTCTACAGAAGCAGACTTATTGACAAGCAATGAGCCAGGACTGAGAAAACCCAAATGCAGCTGTTGAAAGAACTGAACCTGTGCCTGCCCCTCCTAGAAAGTCTGGAAGAGCCTCAAAGCCAGTGTTATGCCTCAGTTATGACTCTACTGGAAGGCCTGTGGATCTTCCATTACATGTAGTTCACAAAGGGATGTATATTTCTAAAAACTCTTTTCCAAAACTGGGCTACTCTGCCACTTTTAAGTTAATAGTAAAACCCTCCAAGCAATGTATTGATGCACTTGCTCCATGCAGCCCTAGTGTAGCTGATAGGGATAGGCCCCAAGCCCTGTGGGTTAGTATGCAGGAGATAACCCAGATCAGAACTGTAAGGGTAATGTGTCTGAATACTTAAATATTTTACACAGTTTTTGTGAAATGTTATGAAAAATGTGTCCTTATGGAACTGTCATTGCTAAAGTGGAAAATATAGCAGTACTGTTGTTATAATCTGTTTGTCTTACTGATGCATCAGCTTTTATTTTTATAGTATGCTAATCAAACATACATGTTTCTTTGTATAATGTCTT
Organism: Neoceratodus forsteri; assembly: GCA_016271365.2. NCBI lineage: Eukaryota > Metazoa > Chordata > Ceratodontiformes > Ceratodontidae > Neoceratodus > Neoceratodus forsteri. Next base: position 822,161,384 of record CM057449.1, read on the forward strand.
ATATATATAGACTCTTACAGTAAGTGTAGACTTGATGCCGACACCAAGTTTTCTCAGGTAAGGAAGAGTGTAACCCCCCCTACACATTGGGGTTTACTATAATGTCTTCCTGGGCTCCTTAATGCCCACTGTCAGGCTGGTGTCCTGTCTTAAGTAGTTATATCTATTTATGTGAGAGTGCCATATTGAGCCTCCATGCCTGTCTCTTTAAAAGCATAGCTAATCTGTGTTTAGAAATTAGTCTCGGCTGGATCTGAGTGATTTAAGGTTTGTGGCCAGCCATACAGTCTGTTATTTTGCTCCATTCTGAAGTCACTATTTATGCAGAGGGAGCCCTCTTAGGAACTGTGATTATTTACTGTTTAACTGCTGTTATAGTAAAGAAAAAGAAGTTTGTGTAACCTGCTTTTATTGCAGCTCGAACATTTGGATGGGGCCACCATGTTATGCTCTGGACTTCCACTATTTGGACCAACTGAATGACTAGGGACCTAAAATGGAGACTGTCCTCAGGGGTCTTAAGGGAAGGAATTCTGTAGTTTTTGTAGTTTTAACTGTTGGCGCCTGAACTGGACCTGGAGGGGGAGCCCTTTCTGTGACTGATCATTCCCTCAGCCAACAGAACCTTTTGGATCACAAAGGAAATGGTCAGAACTGCCTGAAGCAATGGATCAGTTAGAGCTGGAGGTTGAAGAGAGAACAGCTCAAGCTTTCAAGCAGCTGCTTCCAGAAGGAGCATAGAGAAATTGGCGGGAAGAGGTCTTGCTGGCCTACCTGCCACATTCTCCTGCCAGTGAACTGCCTTTTGCAGAACTCAGACTTTTCCAATTGCCTGCAGAAGAAGAAAGAAGAAGTTTGTTATTGTGACTTGTGATTTGGACTGAAGACTTGCTACAGAAGCGATCTGACTGTCTGATGATAGAACTAGCCTCGGATTGAAGAGTTTGCGCAGTGAAGCTGTAATTTTCCACTGGGCTTTATCCGAACTGCGACTTAGAGAAATAGGTGATTTGGTTCCCCATAGCAGAATCTTTTCTGCCAGCTGGAGTCTTCACCAGCAGATCACAAACTTTTGCAGAACTGTTCATCCTGCCTGGGCCCTGCCATCTCAGCATAGGCCGCTACTCCCACTTCAGAGACCATCCTGGCGAAAGACCTGCTTGGGAATTTGGCCTCCTGGCCAACACCATTGAACAGGTAGTGACCACCAAGAGGTGAGTCAAGTTGGCCGTGCTTCCTCTGGTCTTCCAGATCATTACCACAAGGTCTTCATCTCACCTGTCCTCCATCCAGGTCCTGGTAGCGTGAGTACAATCCAGGGTAACTCCCCTGCAAAAACAGCCAAAATCATTGTGGCACCATCTAATTGTTTCTTTTTCTGGGTTAAAGCAACAGACTGAGCCATCTGGCTTGGATTACAAATAATTGGGTTGTGTGCATGTTAACTGTTTTTTTCCTAAGGGCCCCAACAATAGATGCAATGCTGGCCATCCCGGGTAACATTTCAGGCTAGCCTGCATGACATACTGGGTACCCAGGGTTATTGGACTGTGCAATTGGTACTTACAGTGCATGCTGGACAATCCTGATTCTAATCAGATCACTAATCATTCTGCTAGATTCACGCCCCTCCCTTGTTCACTGCCCCTAAATAAATCTGATTGCCTGTTTTCACATTTAACCTGGCTAGTGTGCATATTATTAGTTGGGTTACAGTGGTACTATTGCATTGTTGCTTTGCTGATCATGTTTTCCATGGGGTCTCCAGGGCAGTTGCAGCAGATCCAGCCCTGGTGGTAAGTGAAAAGGGTGTGAGCATATTATTACTGCTATCTATTGAATGTGAATGCATCATCGTGCTTCTATCTAGGCCACTAGAAGGTTTGGTGGGTGGTTATAGCATCCCAGAGGGCTATACTAAAGCTGTTAAACTACCCCAGTACTATTCCTCCAGGTGGAGGCACCTGTTCACAGAACTCAGGCCCCTTAACTTGTGTATTGCCATAAAGACAGGAGTAGTAGCCCTTAGAATAGTGCCGCCTAGGGTTTACATCTTTGGAGGCACCACTGAGAAGCTGAAATTGCAGCCCAGTGCAAAATTAAGACAGGAATTGAAATGGAGGCACTTACTATGCTCAAATGGGAAATTTCTTCCCACAAGCTAGTCTTGCATCACGTGATGGGGAGTAGTGAGGCCGAAGGGGTAGACTCCACCATGCTATATTACTGCTTGATATTAGGGCTGTGTATGGGCTGAATAGTATTTTCTTAATAACATGAATAGTAGGCTTCTCAAATATTCGGATGCGTTTCTCAAACAGTTCACTATTCGACCACTATTCAGGAATGACTATTTGGTGAGATTCCAAGTCTCACAGAGCTTCACTGGCCAATCAAACGCCATTTATGGAACTCATAGGCATGCATACCATGTGACTTCCTCACTCTAAGTTGGTAGAGGATAGGAGACAGTGGTTTGAGAGAGCTAGATCTGCAGTACTTCCAAGACCTATAATCTGTAAAAAAAAAAATTTTTTTTGCTCCACAGGCTTTTTTGGGTCAGTATAATTTGTTTGATCAGTGTCAGAAAAGCTAGGGTTGGCTTTCTGACAGGTAGTTTTGTCCTTATTGCTGTACCCAGTTACAGGGACCAGGAAGGCTATCTGATAACACCCCTTCTCTGCTGCTTGCACAGCTCGAGTGTGATTTTCTTTTTAGTGAAGCAAATTTTATTTTTGTGTTTTGTTTTTTTGCTGTTGTCTGGTTCTAGGCTTGGTTACCTGCATGACTGAAGAGGATATCTGCAATCTCCCCCTCCTGTAGATCATTTCACGTGATTTGCCTATATGTGCATAATATTTGATTTTGTGAGGCTGTGCCCTGTATGTGCATGCTTAATATATTTTTTCATGAGGCTGGGCACCACTTGTGCACAGCTGTGTGCACGCAGTGTTTGAAAATAACGTCTGCAGTTCTAAGCCAGTCAGACTTGACTTACGGAATTATTATTGTTGGTCATCTGGTTTCAGGTTTGGAGTGTGTTAGCTGACTACCCCACTTCCATAGCTCACCGCACATGATAAACCTGTGCATGTGAAATATATTTCTTCTAAGTCTGTGCCTTGTGTGCGCATGGCTGTGTGCATGTTTTTTTTTTTTTGTTTTCTTGTGTTAATTAAACCATTGCACTTAGTGGGGCAGGCTTGACTCCAAGTTGAGTGTGTGTCCTTTGTCAGTTCCTTGCTCAGTTCCATGATTTACTTAAGAGGTTGCCCTCTTCATCCCCTTCTTAGTAACAGTGTTTTTCTATTTGCTGCTGCTTTTTTGTGGAACAGTATAACTGCTAGGGTTGGCGTGAGTATCACTATAGTTCCACAAGCTTTAAGTAAAGCATCACACTGCATGAGCACTACCTAGTAATAGTTTATGTTTTACACAGTAACCACTAGTAACCTGATCCATCATGTCTTTAGCAACCTTGCAAACATGCTTGGTCCAGTCCCAGCAAAGCATCTGCACTCTGGCCCCAAGTGGTGAGGGACAGGATGATAGACCCAGAAATGAACAGCACATCCAGGAGATTACTGCTGGTGCCATGCCTGGACTGCCAAGCCCCCAAAACAATCTATGCAGAACAAGGGAAGCACTTGGGAGGGGGTTTCAATAACAAAATACATTTACGAGCAGTACAGCATAAAGCTGCCAATACATTTATTTGTGCTGAGGCAGAAGGATGCCAATAAAGCCCTGGTGCTTTGACCAGAACCTGGTCTTTGTCAGGGGGCATGTCAGCAACATAAAAAAACACTATGAGTTGACAACCCTTAAAGAAACATACACCATAAATAAGTGAAATTATAATAAATAAGACTGACACGTTCTTCTAATAAAGCAATCCAAAAGTAACATGCCCAAGCATGAAGCATTGCATCAATATTACAAACCATCACAAGATTAGTTCGTACAGCAGTGCCAGACAGCATGCAATGCAGTACTGCATCTTGCAAAATTACCACAGTATGCTACAAGGAGCAGTGTAATTCAATGGCAATTAAGCCCTCTTTTCATCCAGTATTGACTACAACACATTTACTGCAAAGTACTGAATTGCATCCCATCTTGCTCCATAGTATATTATTTATAAAGGATCCAATTCCAGAGGAGGAGATGAGATAGACTACATAGATGATTACAGACTGGTGTTTCTCTGTATTCGGTGGGCTCAAATATTTTTCTCTCCAAGCAAGTCTTTTTGTTCTGGTAGCATTGGGAATGGTACTACTACTAAGTGTCACCACCTGTTCCATCTGTACGTTCACTGTCACATCCTCCTGTGCAGTAGTAGGATTGCATTAGAGCTTCCATCCCACCAGAAGATCAGAACACCAGCCTCTCCAGGTCCCCAGATTGCCGGACCACACAGGGCCAAAGATCTTTTGCCTATCGTGCCCCCAGCTGGTACAATGCCCTGAGCTCACTCATTACATCCTCCACGTCACTAGGAGCTTTCAAATCTGTGCTTTACTCTCACCTCTCAGCCTCTAGCTCCTGTGACTGCCTTGACTAATGATTCTTCCCTCATGGCTATTTTTTACTGTTTTTCATCCTCCTCCTCCTCCTCTGCTCCTTTCTTGACAAAGGCATCTGAGTACCTCTAACTACTCTACATCTGCTTCCCTCCCCATATCTCCTCCTACCCTTCCCACCTTGACCATTCCTCCAATGTTTTGTTTTTTTCCTGTGATGTACTGTATTATACTGTCTTATTGAAACCTTTATAATTTGCTGACCATTCTATGTAACATGTCTTGTTTGTTTGTACATTGATGACGTGGAACCTTTGTAAAAAGAGCCATTGGCTCAAAGGTAATAATTCCTAGAACAATAAACTAAACTAACTAAAACTATATACTTTGTGCAGGGAGCAGCAGACATCACCACCAGTGTTTTCAATGCTGTCACTATGGTTGCTACAATCAGAGCCAGTGTGCTTCCCACCACCACCGGTGTCATTCTTGCAGCACCCACCCATTCAGCTGTCTCCACTACTGCAGCCACTGTTACAAGTATTCCTATGACCATGTCCAAAGTACCTTCAACCCTGTGACTGTGATCATGAACACCCTAAAGCATTGCCCCAAAACATGCTTGATATCATTTTCGCAGTGCTATGTGTGTGTTGTGGTGGATCGAGTGTGCCAAATGTAGCTTGTGTTGCATTAGTGAGAGCTCTATCTTGGTCACTGAAGTGTCGTTGAGGTGTATATGGTACATCAGGTTTGAAAGGGGGATTAATGATGTTGCTGAAATGCATTTTAAGCTATCCTTAAAAAAAACACCTTTCCTGGCCCGAATACCGAATACCTGGGACCCGAATACCAAATATTCGGCTAAATATTCAGGAAAAGGTATTTGCACAGCCCTACTTGATATCCTTGTGGGGCTCATTAATGAAACTATTGAAGAAACAGTGGGGAAGGTTAAATGTCTGTGAAAAGTTGAAGTGCAGGGTGGAACTCAGATCTATTTGATCAGAGCTTGGTGGCTCTCCTTTCTTGTAGGCTCCCCATAGACCCTGAAATGGAACCCCCTGTTATCAAGCCGGAAGGATTATAGAAGGCGTGGAGAGTTATTCATTTGCATAGTGACCAGTCTTCCCCTGGGGGGTTCCCGAGGATTGAAGTATTTAAGGACATACTGATGAGACTCCTAACTTCAGAAGGGCAGTCAGCTAAAGAGTTGTTGAAGGCTTTGAAGGATTCTGAGGTGACCACTCCCTTGCAATCTCCTCTGGCATCTCTGTCCACCCCCAAGGCATCCCTTATTGTAGCATCCCCCAGTGTGATACCTTCTGTACACCTGGACTCTGATCGCAGGCTCAGATTGTTCTCTGGTACAGTTCCTGTGCCAGTTGGGGAGGATGACTTAAAAACATGGATGGATTATGCTACTCCAATGTTCAGGAATGGCACTGCTCTGAGGGGGAGAAGAGAAAGAGACTTATGGAAAGTTTAAGGGCCCTGCAGTGGAGGCTATTTGGTTCCTTTGATCCACAAACCTGGAGGCCACTGCAGCTGAGTTCCTCTCCATTTTAGAAGGGGTGTTTGGCAGCACTGAATCTGGGAAAGACTTAATGTGGAAGTTCAAGTCTGCTGAACAGTGGAAGAATGAGAAGTTCTTTGCTTTTGTCACCTGAATTGAATGGGCCAAGCAGGGAGCCCATAATAAAGGGAGTGTCCCAGCTAGTGAACTGAATCATGTCAGGCTGGAGCACATCCTAAAATCTGCCCATTACTCAAGTGTGCTTATGTTAAAACTGAAGTTTCAAGACAGGACAGCTAATCCTACTGAATATTGTTGGCTGATGACAGAGATTTGAGAGGCTGAGAATGATGAGGATGGTTGGGAACCATATGCTGGGTTTGCACACACCACCCTGACTCCAGACAGACCCGATGAGAAAGAGGAAGCTCTTGAGACACAGCAGGTCCGAGAGTTGCTGAAAGAGTTAAAAGAGATGTGAGCCAGCCAACAAGCCACTGCTGAAGTGGCCAGGAACTCTAACTTTTGCCCGCCTAAGACTGAGACTGGCAGTGAGGCCCCACTCATGGGTGTGGGCACTCATGCTATTGCCCCTGAACCTCGAACTGAATCCAAACTGATGGAAGAGATAAGAGAGCTGAGAGCTTTAGTGGGGGATCTCATACACGTCCAAATGTCTGCCTGCTGGTGGGACTGAGGGGACAGGGAACCTGAAGCCAAACCAAGAGAGGACAACAGAACTCCCTCCTTCAACCGTTACAAATTTCGGGAAGAACAAAACCATCTTAATGATCATAGAGACCAGGTGTTCTGCTACAGGTGTGGAGAAGATGGCCATACGTAATGAGGTTGCAATTCTCCTGAGGATCTATGGAAGGTCACTACTAAACTGCTCAACTTGGTTCTCCAGAACAATATAAAACCTCAGCCAGGCCCACCACGAAAATCTTTTTCCTCCAAAACTGCTGTGGGTCAATCTGCAAAACAGACTTCCCTGGATAGGTCCAAAATGGTGGGTCCCTCCATGGAGAATACAGTAAAAGTTAATGGCATCTCCACTCAAGCTGTGCTAGACAGTGGTTTTCAAGTCACCATTATATTCCAAGATTGTTATGACTGGCACTTATCTGACTTTCCACTCCTACCCCTTGAAGGACTGTATGTGTGGAGGTTGAGTGAAAAATTCTATCTTTACCAAGGGTATGTACAAATTTGGTTGTCTTGTCCTACTGCTATTGCTGGCATAGATGAACAAGTGGAGACCCTGGCCCTGATGTGCCCACCAACTGGACTGTATGATGGTGTCCCTTTGTTGATTGGCACCAACACCCATATATTTGGTCAACTATCCCAGCTTGTCAAGAGAAACAAGCCAAGTGGACTGGAAAGGCCCTACACATTCCAGCCTTGGTGCAGCAAGCCTTTGATTTACTGATGCAAAACAGAGAGATTGAGAAAGATGAACCCATGGGAGTAGTATGGAAAAAAGACCTGGACTCAGTTGTATTGTCTCCAAATGCTCAGTGTACCATTAGTGGCAAAGTGCGCAGAAAAAAGGATGTCAAAAACAAGATTATTATGCTGGATGTCCCAGAAGAGGGGAAACTGCCTGAGGGAATACTGGTCAAGCCTAACATTCTACTTGCCAGGGCCCATGCCAGACCTGGAGGTTCGAGTAAATCAAGGATGCACCCTAGCCATTGTATATTGTGCAGATACTGCTGTGCTATCCAACAAAAAGTGCCCTGGAGAGGATGAGTCATGACCCCTAATCTGTTTGACTTTGAAGAGTCCCTTCTTCCTCTAGAATAGAAAGCCAAGATCAGCTGGAAATTGGCTAAGAAAAGCAAAGTGTTCTCATTGAAGGAATGGGAAGTGGGATGTGTCACAGGGGCTGAACACCGCATCAGACTTCATGATGGGAGGCCATTTTGAGAAAGATCCCGTCGCCTTGTGCCTGCTGACATTGTCGATGTTCAACACCATCTCCAGGAAATGCCAGCAGCGGGAATCATGCAAGCATCTTGAGGCCCTGTACGCCTCTCCAGTTGTGGTAGTCTGGAAGAAAAATGGATCAGTGAGGATGTGCATGGACTACCGGACGTTAAACCAAAGAACTGTCCCGGACCAATACACCATGCCATGCATCCAAGATGCAATCGACTGCCTCAATGGAAGCCAGTGGTTCTCTGTGCTATAATTTCGTAGCAGGTATTATCAATTCCCGATGGCCCCAGAAGACAAAGAAAAAGCAGCTTTCATTTGTCCCCTGGGTTTCTATGAGCTTTTGTGCATGCCACAGTGTATTTTGGGAGCACCCATCACTTTCCAGTGGCTGATGGAATGAGCTGTGGGAGACATGAACTTACTAGAATGCCTTGTCTATCTTGACGATGTCATTGTATTTGGCCAGACCTTTGAGGAGCATGAAGCCAGTCTATTTAAGGTTCTCGACCGATTAGAGGATTTTGGACTGAAATTATCAATAGACAAGTATCAGTTTTTCCAAAAATCTTTGAAATATGTTGGTCATAGTGTCGACTGAAGGGATACAAACAGACCCAAGCAAAGTGAAGTCTTTGACCGCCTGGCCTCAGTCTAACAATCTGAAAGAACTGTAAAGATTCTTGGGGTTCTGTGGTTATTATTGCTGGTTCATAAAAGATTACACCAAAGTCATTCACCCGTTGCTCAATTTAACTCAAGGTTACCCACCTACGAACAAGAAATATAAGAAAAGTGCAGTTAAAGAGGAGGAAAAGGTTTACTTTTGGACACATGAACCTTTTAGAGCCAGGTGGACTTCTGAGTGTGAGGCGGCATTCTATGATATCATTCACCAACTCACCCATGCCCCTGTGCTTGCATATGCAAATCCTGCCAGACTCTATGTGTTGCACACTGATGTCAGCTTGAAGGGACTTGGTGCTGTTCTATATCAAGAATATGAGGAAGGCTTACACCCCATGGCATTTGCTAGTCGGAGTCTAACACCGTCTGAAAGAAATTACCCTGTACACAAGCTTGCATTTTTTGCATTGAAGTGGGCTGTGGTGGACCAATTCCATGAATATCTTTATGGTGCAAAGATTCTAGTGAAAACAGATAACAGTCCTCTCACCTATGTCCAGACTTCAGCTAAGTTGCATGCCACTGGGCATTGCTGGTTATTTGCAATTTCCACTTATGATTATTCCATAGAGTGTCAACCAGGCTTGAACCACATTGATGCTGATGCCCTCTCCAGAAACCTGAGTCTAATGCAAAGTGGGTGAGGATGTCTGAACAGTCTGCCAAATGTCCTTGTCAGAAATTCAATAAAGATGAACACCCCTCTCTTGAAATAGTTGACTGCCTGCTGGACTGCTTGGGCCCTCCTGACACTTGTGTTCCTGCGGCCTACTGCCACCTAGCAGCCTTGGATCTCAGCATGTTGTCCCAGCTCACCCCTGATAATGTACAGTGTGTTCAGGCTCAAGACCCCATGATTAAGCCAGTGCTAGATGCTGTCCATGCTGGAAAAAATGTGTCCAAGCTTCATTCTTCAGATCCACAAACTGCCCTGTTGTTTGGAGAGGGGCCCAGACTAAGGTTGCGTAACCAGCTACTTTACAGAGCGACCACAGATCAACAAGGTCAAATTGTCAAGCAGCAACTAGTGTTACCTACAACTTTCAAATGTGTAGTTCTGTGTGCCCTTCATGACCAGATGGGACACTTAGGATGTAACTGAACTACAGACTTGGCCTGTGCTTGATTCTACAGGCCAAAAATGAGGGCTGACATTGAGAATCACATCGGAACTTGCAGTCGTTGTCTCCTGAGGAAAGCACAGCCCCAGAGGGCTGCACCCTTAGTCAATATTTCTACCAGTGCACCCATGGAGCTTGTGTGTATTGACTTCTTGGGTCTTGAACCAGATCAAAAGAATATTGGCAATGTGCTAATGGTGACTGATCATTTTACTCATTATGCCCAGGCATATCCAACCAAAGACCAGTGGCAAAGGTCCTAATTGAAAAGTTCTTTGTCCATTATGGTGCCCCCCAGTGAATTCACTCCAGTCAAGGGAGAGACTTTGAAAGCCGCTTGATCAAGGAAATGCTCTCACCCTGGGGAGTGTGAAAGTCCAGAACCACCCCCTATCACCACAGGGGGGATCCAGAGCTTGAAATGTTTAATCAAACATTACTAGACATGCTGGGCACACTTCATCCCCAGGACAAGTCCAAGTGGAGCCAACAGATAAGCACCTTGGTACATGTGTATAACTGCTCTAGAACTGAGATCACTGGGTTCTCTCCCTACCACCTAATGTTTAGCAGAGAAGCCCAGTTACCAGTTGATGTCTGCTTTGGAGTGTCCCCTGATGGAGTCAGAGCTGAAAATCACCTTCAGTATGTTCAAAAGTTCAAGGCCCAGTTAATCCATGCCTACCAACTAGCACACACCATGACAGCGAAGAGGAACATAGCAAATAAAGAAAGGCACGACAAGCTGGTCAAGGCCCAAGAACTGCAACCTGGAGACAGAGTTTTGTTATGAAATTTGGGACTGCATGAAAAACACAAAATTGTCGGTAGGTGGCATCACATCCCCTACATTGCTGTCAGCAAGCTAGAGGATCTGCCAGTCTATAAAGTGCGTCCAGAAAATGACCCACAAGCTGTAAAGACAATGCACATAAATCATTTGCTGCCAACTGGTCAAATTATCATCGATTCTGCACCCCAGGACACTGCCTCTCCCTGGCCTGTAACCAGAGCTACAGCTAAAAAGAAACAGTTAACCCTCTCTCCTGTTGTCAAGGATTCAAGGCCTTCCCTGAGTCAGGCCCTAAATGACATTAATTGCCAGTTTGAATCTGATGAGAGTGAGTGTGAAGCTCCCTATTACCCATTTTATGAGCTGAGTCAGTTGTTTCAAGGTAACCCCATGTACAACTCTGGAGATGAAGCTGGATCATCAGGACTGTCTGCCCCTCCAGCCTTCTCCATAACTCCTGTTCCCCCAGAAAGTGAGGTACAAAGTGTGACTTCTGATGTAGCTGACTCCTTGTGTCTTGTGGAATTAGTTGATCCCCAAGAAAGAGAGCCAGAGACAGAAAGCACCACTGGTGACATACCAGTAAGTACAGAACTGTTTGCAAACAATGAATCTGACAATGCTATGGAACATGGCGTTGAGAAAGTACACGACAGTATCAGTAATGTATTCCAAGATTTGAATTCCATGGAATTTCCTCTAGATGACAAACCTGGAATTTCTTCAGAACCCAGTAATGAAAGTAATATTGTTGAACAGACAACCAGTGCAGAGGTATCCCTTTCTACAGAAGCAGACTTATTGACAAGCAATGAACCAGGACTGAGAGACCCAAATGCAGCTGCTGAAAGAACTGAACCTGTGCCTGTCCCTCCTAGAAAGTCTGGAAGAGCCTCAAAGCCAGTGATATGCCTCAGTTATGACTGCGCTGGAAGGCTTGTAGCTCTCCCATTACATGTAGTTCACAAAGGGGTGTATATTTCTGAAAACTCTCTTCCAAAACTGGGCTACTCTGCCACATCTAAGTTAATAGTAAAACCCTCTAATCAGTGTACTGATGCCCTTGCCCCATGCAGCCCTAGTGTAGCCAATGGAGGTAGGCCACAAGCCCTGTGGGTTAGTATGCAGGAGGTAACCCAGACCAGACCTGTAAGGATTATGTGTCTGAGTACTTGAACATTTTAAACTGTTTTTGTGAAATGTTAGGAAAAATGTGTCCTTATAGGACTGTCATTGCTAAAGTGGAAAATATAGCAGTACTGTTGTTATAATCTATTTGTCTTACTGATGCATCCGCTTTTATTTTTATAGTATGCTAATCGAACATATATCTTTGTATAATGTCTCCACTGTTTACTCTACCAGTCCCTTGGATGGCTCCCTCTTCAAGCATACTTTGACTGTGCCACAGGCTGCCTGGTTAACAGGGCTCTCAGAAGTAGCTGACTATCCCCCTGTGCCCCCCTACTCATAAATAGAGCTCCCACGAGACCGCTTAGGGCATCCTCCATTCAATCTCTGGAAGTTCCCCATGTCTCTACAGTGATGGGCAGTAAGTCCTTCTCGGTCTCTGCCCCTTCCATCTGGAACCATTTTCCCACATCTGTTCATACATCTCCATCCCATGCGTCCTTCAAATTTAACCTAAAGGCCTGGCTAATGAAATATTTCACCTGTAAATGCACACTGTGCAATGCAGGAGACCGAAAGTCACCATAATCCTACCACAGCTTGGCACCTTTGCACATTCTCCTCTTTCCTCCCCACCACTGTCCCTAGAGCACAAACCTATATGCTTGACTCTCATGCTGCCTCTCAACACCTACCTATCCTGCCCTCCATTTTACTCAGCCTGTGCTCCTTCGCTGCCTGAACTTGGTCCATTGTTTGGGAGCCACGCTCTACTTTTTTGCCGCAAGCTTTCTCAGGTTGGCCTGCTCTCTTTTTTTCATCAGGACAGTCGTGTTACCTAGACTAGATATTAATCAGTCTGCTACCTGTTACATTTAAACTGCTCCTTGTCAAGCTGTGCAAATACATAGCTATTCTCTCCTTGTACTGCTGCCTCTATACCTATATTACTTTACTTGCCATGCTTGTATACCATATGTAAACAATGTTTTGTTGTCCGTTTGTGCTTGTACAGTATAATCAAATTGTATATTGTGTCTGCTGCTGGTATTTCTGTATCGCCACCTTGTGGCCCAGGTCATGACTGAAAATGGTCCTCTAGATCAGCGCACTTACCTGGTTACCAAAAACATAAATAAATATACATACATATTTTATGTATCTATCTATCTATCTATCTAGCTATATATAAACTCTTATAGTAAGTATAGACTTGACGTGGACACCAGGTTTTTCCAGTCAGGGAAGAGTGTAACCCCCATTCAAATTGGGGTTTAGTGTAATGTCTTTCTGTGCTCCTTAATGCCCACTGTCAGACTGGTGTCCTGTCTTAAGCAGTTATATCTATTTACGTGAGAGCGCCATACTGAGCCTCCATGCCTGTCTCTTTAAGAACATAGCTAATTTGTGTTTTGAAATTAGTCTGGGCTGGGACCCAGTGATTTAAGGCTTGTGACCGGCCAGACGGTCTGTTATTTTGCTCCATTTTGCAGTCACTATTTGCGCAGAGGGAGCCCTCTTAGGAACTGTGCCTATTTACTGTTTAATTGCTGTTACAGTAAAGATAGAGAAGTTTGTCTAACCTGCTTTTATTGCAGCTCAGATATTTGGATGGGAGCCACCATGTTAGACTCTGGACTTCCAGTACTTGGACCAATCAAACCACTGGGGACCTAAAATGAAGACTGTCCTCAAGGGTCTTGGGGGAAGGAATTCTATAGTTTTTGTAGTTTTAACTGTTGGCACCTGAACTGGACCTGGAGGGGGAGCCCTTACTGTGACTGACAGTTCCCTCAGTCAACAGAACCTTTTGGATCACAAAGGAAATAGTCAGAACTGCCTGAAGCAGTGGATCAGTTAGAGTCGGAGGTTGAAGGGTGAACAGCTCAAGCTTTTAAGTAGCTACTCCCAGAAGGAGTGTAGGGGAATTGGCAAGAAGAGGTCATGACGGCCTGCCTGCCACGTTTTCCTGCCAGTGAACTGCCTTTTGCAGAAGTTGGACCTTTCCGATTGCTGGCTTAGATCTGCAGCAGAAGAAAGAAGAAGTTTTTTTTTTGTGACTTGTGATTTGGACTGAAGACTTACTCCCGAAATGATCGGCCTGTCTGATGATAGAATTAACCCCGGATTGAAAGGTTTGCTCAGTGAAGCTATAATTTGCAACTGGTCTGTATCTGAACTGTGGCTTGGAGAAATAAATAATTTAAATGTGCTGAATGTGTTTCATGCATCGCGATCTGGTTCCCCATGGCAGAATCTTTTGTACCAGCTGGAGGCTTCCCCAGCAGATCATGAACTTTTGCAGAACTGTTCATTCTCTCTGGGCTCTGCCACCTCAGACTATGCCACTACTCCCACTTCAAAGACCATCTCAGCAAAAGACCTGCTTGGGGATTCAGCCCCCTGCCCAACACCATCGAACAGGTAGCAACCACCCAGAAGTGAGTCGTGTCGACCCTGCTTCCACTGGCCATCCAGATCATCACCACAAGGTCTTCATCTCTCCTGTCCTGCATCCAGGTTCTGGTAGCATGAGTACAATCCAGGGTCATTCCCTGCAACAACAGCTAAAATCATTGTGGTACCATCTAATTGTTTCTTTTTCTGGGTTAAAGCAATGGACTGAGCCATCCGTCTTGGACTACAAATAATTGGGTTCTGTGCATGTTAACTGTTTTCTTTCCTAATGGCCCCAACAACTGCTGCATTGCCAGCCATCCCAGGCAATGCTTCAGACTAGCCTGCATGACATACTGGGTACCCAGGGTTGTTGGACTGTGTATCTGGGACTTGCAGTGCATACTGAACAATCCCGATTCTAATCAGATCACTAATCATGCTGCTAGATTCATGCCCCTCCCTTGTTCACTGCCCCTAAATAAATCTGATCATCTGTTTTCATGTTTAACCTGGCCAGTGTGCTTATTATTAATTGGGTTATAGTGGTACTATTGCATTGTTGCATTGCTAATCTTATTTTCCAGGGGATCTCCATGGCAGTTGCAGCAGATCCAGCCCTGGTGGTAAGTGAAAGGGGTGTGTGAACATATTATTACCACTATTTACTGAATGTGAATGCACCATTGTGTTACTGTCCAGGCCACTAGAAGGGTTGGTGGGTGGTTGTAGTGTCACAGAGGGCTATACCAGAGCAGTTAAGCTACCCCAGTACCATTCCTCCAGGTTGAGGCACCTGTTCACAGAACTGAGGTCCCTCAACCTGTGTATTGCCATACAGGCAGAGGTAGTAGCCCTTAGAATATTGCTGCCTAAGGGTTACATCTTGGAGGCACTGCTGGGATTAGTGATCAGAAGCTGAAATTGCAGCCCAGTTAAAAATTGAGACAGGATAGTAATATTTGATTTTGTGAGGCTGTGCCCTGCATGTGCATACTTAATATATTTTTTCATGAAGCTGGGCCCAACTTGTGCACAGCTGTGTGCACGCAGTTTTTGAAAATAACTTCTGCAGTTCTAAGGCAGTCAGGCTTGACTCATTGAATTATTATTGTTAGTCATCTGGTTTCAGGCTTGGATCCCTGTACAGTTGAGGAGTGTCTTAGCTGACTACCCCACTTCCACAGCTCACTGCACATGATAAACGTGTGCATGTGAAATATATTTCATAGAACATAGAAACATAGGCTTTGACGGCAGATAAGGACTGCTTAGCCCACCTAGTCTGCCCATTTCCCTACCTAGAGGATAAGCTGCAGATCCTATTTAACCAACAGCCTATTTCTTCCTACCCTCACAAAAATTGCCTTATGTCTGTCCCATACATTCTTGAATTCTCCCACAGTTTTAGACCCCACAACCTCCTCAGGAAGGCTGTTCCTTGCATCCACCACCCTCTCTGTGAAAAAATATTTCCTCACATTGCCCCTCAAGTCGTCCCCCCTCTATCTTCAAATTGTGTCCCCTTGTTCTTGCACATCTCTTTTTCTGAAAGATGCTACCCTCTTGGTCTTTGTTGATTCCACTGAGGTACTTGAACATTTCTATTATGTCCCCCCCTCCCTCCTTTCCTCAAGAATATACATATTAAGCTCCTTTAGTCTTTCCTTTTACGCCTTTTCTTACAGACCCTGTACCATTTTAGTTGCCCTCCTCTGAACTGCCTCCATCCTGTCTATGTCCTTGCGGAGATGGGGTCTTCAGAACTGGATGCAGTACTCCAGATGGGGTCTCATCAACTGTCTGTACAGGGGGATAACAACTTCCTGTTTTCTGCTGGTGATGCCTCTCCCTGTACATCCCAGTATCCCCCAGCCCTCCCTACTGCCTTCTCACATTGCTTGCCAACCTTAAGGTCATCTGATATGATTACCCCCAGGTCCCTTTCCATTTTTGTTGTTGTTACTACCCTCCCATTGTGTAATCTTCCCCTGGGTTTTTGTTTCCCAGGTGCATTACTTTGCACTTCTTTGCATTGAATCCAAGCTGCCATACGTCTGACCATTCCTCCAACCTTGCCAAGTCCCTTCTCATCCTTTCCACGCCTCCTTGTGTAGCAACCCTGTTGCAGATCTTTGTGTCATCTGCAAAGAGACATACTTTTCCTTCCAGTCCCTCTGCAATGTCACTTATAAAGACATTAAAAAGACTGGACCTAGTACTGAACCCTTCGGTACCACCTTGTGTGCACATGGCTGTGTGCATGTTTTTTTTTTGTTTGTTAATTAAACCATTGCACTTAGTGGGGCAGGCTTGACTCCAAGTTGAGTGTGTGTCCTCTGTCAGTTTCTTGCTCAGTTCCATGATTTACTTAAGAGGTTGCCCTCTTCATCCCCTTCTTAGTAACAGTGTTTTTCTATTTGCTGCTGCTTTTTTGTGGAACAGTATAACTGCTAGGGTTGGCGTGAGTATCACTATAGTTCCACAAGCTTTAAGTAAAGCATCACACACGCAGGCACTACCTAGTAATAGTTTATGTTTTACACAGTAACCACTGGTAACCTGATCCATCATGTCTTTAGCAACCTTGCAAACATGCTTGGTCCAGCCCCAGCAAGGCATCTGCACTCTGGCCCCAAGTGGTGAGGGACAGGATGATAGACCCAGAAATGTACAGCACATCCAGGAGATTACTTCTGGTGCCATCCCCGAAACAATCTATGCAGAACAAAGGAAGTACTTGGGGGGGTGCCAGTAACAAAATACAGTTAAGAGCAGTGCAGCATAAAGTTGCCAATACATTTATTTGTGCTGATGCTGGAGGATTCCAATAAAGCCCTGGTGCTTTGACCAGAACCAGGTCTTTGTCAGGGGGCATGTCAGCAACATATAAACACACTATGAATAGACAACCCTTAAGAAACATACACTATAAATAAGTGAAGTTATAATAAATAAGACAGATGTCCTTCTTACAAATCAATCTGAAGGTAACATGCCCAAGGATGAAGCATTGCATCAATATTACAAAACATCACAAGATTAGTTCGTGCAGCAGTGCCAGACAGTATGCAATGCAATACTGTATCTTGCAAAATTATTGCAGTAAGCTGCAAGGAGCAGTGTAATTCAATGACAATTAAGCCCTCTTGTCATCTAGTATAGTTTGCGACACATTTACTGCAAAGTTTTGAATTGCATCCTGTCTTGCTCCATTGTATATTATTGATATATGATACAATTCCAGAGAAGGAGGTGAGATAGACTACATAGACGATTGCAGAGTGGTATTTCTCTGTATTCGGTGGGCTCAAATATTTTCTCCCCAAGCAGGTCTTTTTGTTCTGCTAGCATTAAGAATGGTACTACTACTAATACCACCAGTAGTACTACTACTAAGTGTCACCACATGTTCCATCTGTACATTCACTGTCACATCCTCCTGTGCAGTAGCAGGACTGCATTAGAGCTTATATACTTTGTGCAGAGAGCAGCAGACATCACCATCAGTGTTTTCAGTGCTGCCACTATGGTTACTGCATCCAGAGCCAGTGTGCTTCCCACCCACCACCTGTGCCATTCATGCAGCACCCACCCTTTAAGCTGCCACCACTACTGCAGTGACTGTTACAAGTATTCCTATGTCCATGTCCAAAGTACCTTCTACCCCATGACTGTGATCATGAACACCCTACAGCACTGACCCAACACATGTTTGATATCATTTTCGCAGTGCTATGTGTGTGGTGTGGTGGATCGAGTGTGCCACATGTAGCTTGTGTTGCATTAGTGAGACCTCTATGTTGGTCTCTGAAGTGTCATTGAGGTGTATATGGTACATAAGGTTTGAAAGAGGGATTAATGGTGTTTCTGAAGTGTGTTTTAAGCTAACCTTAAAAAAACACCTTTCCTGGCTGAATACCAAATAATGAATACCTGGGACCCGAATACCGAATATTCGGCCAAATATTTGGGAAAAGGTATTCGCTCAGCCCTGTTTGATATCCCTGTGGGGACCACTAACAAAACTATTTAAGAAACAGTGGGGAAGGTTAAATGTCTGTGAAAAGTTGAAGTGCAGGGGTGGAACTCAGATCTATTTGATCAGAGCTTGGTGGCTCTCCTTTCTTGTAGGCTCCCCATAGACCCTGAAATGGAACCCCCTGTTATCAAGCCGGAAGGATCATAGAAGGCGTGGAGAGTTATTCATTTGCATAGTGATCCATCTTCCCCTCCCTGAGGACTGAAAGATTTAAGGACAAACTGATGAGACTCCTAGCTGCAGAACGGCAGTCGGCTAAAGAGTTTTTGAAGGCTTTGAATGATTTGGAGGAGACCACGCCTTTGTAATCTCCACTGGCCTCTCTGTCCACCCCAGGGCATCCCCTATTGTAGCATCCCCCATTGTTATATCTTCTGTACACTCGGACTCTTATCGCAGGCTCAGATTGTTCTCTGGTGCAGTTCCTGTGCCAGTGGGGGAGGACAACTTAGAAACATGGATGGACTATGCTACTCCCTTGGTTCAGGAATGACAGTGCTCCAAGGGGGAGAAGAGAAAGAGACTTATGGAAAGTTTAAGGGGCCCTGCACTGGAGGCTATTCAGTTCCTTCAATCCACAAACCCAGAGGTCACTGCAGTGGAGTACCTCTCCACTTTAGAAGGGGTCTTTGGCAGCACCGAATCTGGGGAAGACTTAATGTGGAAGTTTAAGTCTGCTAAACAGTGGAAGAATGAGACGTTCTCTGCTTTTGTTACCCGAATTGAATGGGCCCTGCAGGGAGCCGATGGAAAAGGGAGTGTCCCAGCTAGTGAACTGAATCGTGTCAGGTTGGAGCACATCCTAAAATCTGCCCATTACTCAAGTGTGCTTATGTTAAAACTTAAGTTTCAAGACAGAAAAGCTAATCTTCCCAAATATTGTTGGCTGATGAAAGAGATTTGAGAGGCTGAGAATGATGAGGATGGTTGGGAACCATATGCTGGGGTTGCACACACCACCCTGACCCCAGACAGACCCGATGAGAAAGAGGAAGCTCTTGAGACACAGCAGGTCCAAGAGTTGCTGAAAGAGATAAAAGAGATGTGATCCAGCCAACAAGTCACTGCTGAAGCAGCTAGAAACTCTAATGTTTGCTCACCAAAGACTGAGACTGGCAGTGAGGCTCCACCCATGTGTGGGGGGGCTCATGCTATTGCCCCTGAACCTCAAACTGAATCCAAACTGATGGAAGTGATGAGACAGCTGTGAACTTTAGTGCGGGACCTCATACATGCCACCCAAACTTCTGCCCGCTGGTGGGACTGCAGAGACGGGGAACCTGAGCCCAAACCAAGAGAGGACAACAGAACTCCCTCCAACTGTTGCAAATTTTGGGAAGAACCAAAGCATCCTAATGATCATAGAGACCAGGTGTTCTGCTACAGGTGTGGAGAAGATGTCCATACCCGATGAGGTTGCAATTATCCTAAGGATCTGTGGAAGGTCACTACTAAACTGCTCAACCTGGTTTGTCAGAGCAATATAATACCTCAGCCAGGCCCACCATGAAAATCTTTTTCTTCCAAAACTGCTGTGGGTCAGTCTGCAAAACAGAATTCTCTGGATTGGTCCAAGATGGT
Organism: Neoceratodus forsteri; assembly: GCA_016271365.2. NCBI lineage: Eukaryota > Metazoa > Chordata > Ceratodontiformes > Ceratodontidae > Neoceratodus > Neoceratodus forsteri. The sequence goes on from CM057449.1 coordinate 822,181,122, forward strand.
GAGTCCCTCCATGGAGACTACAGTAACAGTTAATGACATCTCCCCTCAAGCTGTGCTAAACAGTGGCTCGCAGGTCACCATTATATTTCAAGATTGGTATGACCAGCAATTATCTGACCTTCCACTCCTACCCCTCAAAGAGCTGCATGTGTGGGGGTTGAGTGAAAAATCTTATCCTTACCGATGGTATGTACAAATTTGGTTGTCTTTCCCTACTGCTATTGCTGGCTTGGATGAACAAGTGGAGACCCTGGCCCTGGTGTGCCCACCAACTGGACTGTATGATGGTGTCCCTTTGTTGACTGGCACTAACATCCATATGTTCAGCCAACTAGCCCAGCTCTGTCAAGAGAAACAAGCCAAGTGGACTGGAAAGGCCCTACACATTCCGGCCTTGGTGCAGCGAGCCTATGATTTACAGATGCAAAACAGAGAGATTGAGAAAGATGAACCCATGGGGGTAGTATGGAAAAAAGACCCAGACTCAGTTGTATTGTCTCCAAATGCTCAGTGTACCATTAGTGGTGAAGTGTGCATAAAAAAGGCTGTCAAAAACAAGATTATTATGCTGGATGCTCCAGAAGGGAGGAAACTGCCTGAGGGACTACTGGCCAAGCCTAGCATTCTACTGGCTCGAGCCCATGCCTACGCTCAGCAGGTAGTGGTGCAAGTACAAAACATTTCAGACTGGGAGTTTCAAATAAATTGAGAGTGCACCCTAACTACTGTATATTGTGCAGATACTGCTGTGCTACCCAGCAAAAAGTGCCCTGCAGAGGATAATGAAGTAACCCCTGATCTGCTTGATTTTGGAGAGTCCCCTCTTCCTGCAGAATGGAAAGCTAAGATCAGCCGAAAATTGGCTCAGAGAAGCAAAGTGTTCTCATTGAAAGAGTGGGATGTGGGATGCATCACAGGGGCGCCGAACACCACATCAGACTTCATGATGGGAGACCGTTTTGAGAAAGATCCCATCGCCTTGCACCTGCTGACATTGACAATGTTCAACACCATCTCCAGGAAATTCTAGCAGCGGGAATCATCCAAGAGTCTCGAAACCCTTATGCCTCTCCAAGTTTGGTAGTCTGGAAGAAAAATGGATCTGTAGGATGTGCACGCCCACTAGACATTAAACCGAAGAACTGTCCCAGAGCAATACACCATGCCACGTATCCAAAATGCCCTCGATTGCCTCAATGGAAGCCAGTGGTTCTCTGTGCTAGACTTTTGGAGTGGGTATTATCAAATCCTGATGGCCCCAGAAGACAGAGGAAAAAGCAGCTTTCATTTGTCCCCTGGGTTTCTATCAGCTTTTGCGCATGCCACAGGGTATTTTGGGAGCACCCCCCACTTTCCAGCGGCTGATGGAATGATCTGTGGGAGACATGAACTTACTAGATTGCCTTGTCTATCTTGATGATATCATTGTGTTTGGCTGAACCCTTCAGGAACATGAAGCCACTATGTTTAAAGTTCTTGACCAATTAGAGGATTTTGGACTGAAACTATCAATAGACAAGTGTCAGTTTTTCCAAAAATCTGTGAAATATGTTGGTTATAGTGTCAGCTGAAGGGGTTACAAACAGACCTGAGCAAAGTGGAGCCTTTGACCACCTGGCCCCAGCCTAGCAATCTGAAAGAACTGCAAAGATTATTGGGGTTTTACAGTTATTATCGCTGGTTCATAAAAGATTACACCAAAGTCATTCACCCATTGCTCAATTTAACTCAAGGTTACCTATTTACAAACAAGAAATATAAGACAAGTGCAGTTAAAGAAGAGGAAAAGGTTTACTTTCGGACACATGAACCTTTTGGAGCCAGGTGGACCTCCGAGTGTGACGTGGTCTTCTATGATATCATTCACCAACTCACCCATGCCTCTGTGCTTGCATATGCTAACCCTGCCAGACCCTATGTGTTGCACACTTATGCCAGCTTGAAGGGACTTGGTGCTGTTCTATATCAAGAATATTATTGGCAGAACCCAATCAGTTAAGATCTTGGATGTCACTTCACCTCCCCTCTCAATTAGTCCTGGCATCCCCCAGGGCTCTGTATTAGGGCACCTCCTATTCTCCTATTCTCCATCTTCTTAAACGACCTTCCCTCTGTTTGCTCCCCTTCCACCACTATGCATATGTATACCAATGATACAGTCCTGTATGCATCTGGCTCCTGTCCTGCTGAGGTTACAACCAGCTTACAGCGAGATTTTGACAAGTTTCAGCTTTGGTTTGCAAACCATCAACTTTTCCTCAATGCCAAGAAGACTGTCTCCATAACCTTTGGCACAAGGCAGAGACTCTCTAGGCTTCCTTCCCTACCAACTTTCCACACCCTTGATGGAACTTTACTTGAGGATGCATCCTCCTTCAGGTACTTAAGTGTTTGGTTGGACCAACACCCAAACTTATCTGGTCATATTTATGCCATCCAGAAAAAACTGTGTTCCAAGCTTGGTACCCCGTTCTGGAACCATAGTTGCATCCCTCCTACAGCAAGGTGTGAACTTGTTCAGAAGATGATACTGCCAATTTCCGACTATGATGACATAGTCTATGGTGCTGCCCCTAAGTCCTCCTTGGCCAGACTGGACACCCTCTTCAATTCCTTCTGCCACTTTGCCCTGGATGCCCTCCTTTGCCCCCACCACTGCGATCTTTATCGTGCCCTAGCCTTCCCCTCTTACAAATAAGCAACTCTCTCACTATGCTAAATTCATCTCCAAGCACTGGTTAGAAGAGCTCCCTTCCTACCTAACCTCCTCCTTTATAACAACCCCACATCCTCCCATTCCCTTAGATCAACCGACTCCCGAACTCTGGTAGTCCCCCACAGATCCACCCTAATTGGCCAATCCACTTACTCTCACCACCTCCCAAAAATTTGGAATTAACTCCCCCCTCAAATCAGGCAATCATCCTCTGCCTACTCCATCAGCTGTGCCGTCAAAAATTACCTTGCACCTAGCTGTTCCTGCCATGTCCCTCCCTAATTCCCTACTATAAGCCATGGATAAAGCCTACTCCTCTACGGTCACCTTCATTTTACCCTATGCATCCTCACCTCCCAAATTTCTAGCTCTCCTCCCCTTCCCCCAAATTGTTCCCCCTTACTGGACTCCCTTGATCTCACAAAGAATGTAAGGGATGCCAAATGCTCTCCATGGGTCCCTCTCCTACCTACCTGGAGCTTGTATCCCTCATATACTCCCCTCCCTACATCCCTCCACCTCACCCCTCCCTCTCCTTTCACCCTTTTCTTTAACGTAAGCACATGTTTACTTACTAACCCAGCGCTTATTATTGTTCACTTTTTCTACATTTTATGCACAACTCTGTTTTAACACTGTTTGTAACACCTGCCTTGCAACTGTATGTTAATGTTGATCTTGTCACTTGAATGTAACTTGAACATGCCTCTTCCCCCTCCCCCACCTTACACTTCCCTCTCCTTTCCCCATCTCACCACCCCTCTTTTCTTTTCTTTTATGTAAGCACTTGTTTACTTATTAACCCAGCACTTATTAACCACTCTTTCTACCTATTATGCACAACACTGTTGTACCACTGCTTGTAACACCTGCCTTAGAACTGTATGTTAATGTTGATATTGTAACTTGAATGTTTAATGTTTCACTCCTATTGTACCCCTTCCCCCAGGTCGCATGGGGAGACGAGCGACTTGTCACTCAGTGTGCCATCCTGGTGAAACATTTTAATAAATAAATAAGAATATGAGGAAGGCTTACACCCTGTGGCATTTGCTAGTCTGAGCCGAACACCGTCAAAAAGAAATTATCCTGTACACAAGCTTGAATTTCTTGCATTAAAGTGAGCTGTGGTGGACCAGTTCCATGAATATCTTTATGGTGCAAAGATTCTAGTGAAAACGGACAACAGTCCTCTCACCTTTGTCCAGACATCAGCTAAGTTGGATGCCACAGGGCATCGCGGGTTATCTGCACTTTCCACTTATGATTATTCTGTAGAATATCGACCAGACTGGAACCACACTGATGCTGTTGCCCTCTCCAGAAGAGCCGAGTCTAATGCAAAGTGAGTGAGGATGTCTGAACAGTTTGTCAAAGCCCTTTGTCTGAAATTCGACAAAGATGAACACCCCTCTCCTGAAACAGTTGATTGCCTGTTGGCTTGCATGGGCCCTCCTGACACTTGTGTTCCTGTGGCCTAATGCCACCTTGCAGCCTTGGATCTCAGCACACTGCCCCAGATCACCCCTGATAATATACAGTGGGTTCAGGCTCAAGACCCCATGATTAAGCTAGTGCTAGATGCTATTCATGCTGGAAAAATGTGTCCAAGCATCACTCTTCAGATCCACGAACTGCCCTGTTGTTTGGAGAGAGGCCCAGACTAAGGCTGCATAACCAGCTACTTTACAGAGAGACCACAGACCAACAAGGTCAAATTGTCAAGCAGCAACTAGTGTTACCTACAACTTTCAAATGTATGGTTCTATGTGCCCTTCATGACCAGATGGGACACTTAGGCTGTGACCGAACTACAGACTTGGCCTGTCCTCGATTCTACAGGCCAGAAATGGGGGCTAACATTGAGACTCGCATCAGAACTTGCAGTCGTTTTCTCCAGAAGAAAGCTCAGCCCCAGAGGGCTGCACCCTTAGTCAATATTTCTACCAGTGCACCCAAGGAGCTTGTGTGTATTGACTTCTTGTGTCTTGAACCAGATCAAAAGAATACTGGCAGTGTGCTTGTGGTGACTGATCATTTTACTTGTTATGCCCAGGCATATCCAATCAATGACCAGAAATCATCCACAGTGGCAAAGGTCCTAGTTGAAAAGTTCTTTGTCCATTATGGTGCCCCCCAGCGAATTCTCTCCAGTCAAGGGAGAGACTTTGTAAGCCGCTTAATCAAGGAAATGCTCTCACTCTGGGGAGTGCGAAAGTCCAGAACCACCCCCTATCACCCCCAGGAGGATCCCCAGCCTGAAAGGTTTAATCGCACATTACTAGACATGCTGGGCACACGTCATCCCCAGGACATGTCCAAGTGGAGCCGACAGATAAGCACCTTGGTACATGTGTACAATTGCACTAGAAGTGATGTCACTGGGTTCTCTCCCTACTGCCTAATGTTTGGCAGAGAAGCCCGGTTGGCAGTAGATATCTGCTTTGGTGTGTCCCTTGATGGGAGTCATAGCTGAAAATCACCTTCAGTATGTTCAAAAGTTAAAGGCCCAGTTAAACCACACCTACCAACTAGCACACACCATGGTAGCAAAGAAGAACTTAAATAAGTAAAGGCATGACAAGCTGGTCAAGGCCCAAGAACTGCAACCTAGAGACAGAGTTTTGTTATGAAATTTGTGACTGTATGGAAAACACAAAATTGCCGGTAGGTGGCATCACACCCCCTACATTGCTGTCAGCAAGCTGGAGGATCTGCCAGTCTATAAGGTCCATCCAGAAAATGACCCCACGAGCTGTCAAGACAATGCACAGAAATCATTTGCTGCTAATTGGTCAAATTATCATCGATTCTGCACCCCAGGACACTGCCTGTCCCAGGCCTCTAACCAGAGCTGTAACTAAAAAGAAACAGTTAACTCCCTCTCCCGTTGTCAAGGATTCAAGGCCTTCCCTCAGACAGGCCCTAAACGACATTGATTGCCAGTCTGAATCTGATGACAGTGAGTGTGAAGCTCCCTATTACCCATCTTATGAGCTGATTCAATTGTTTCAAGGTAACCCCATAGAAACATAGAAACAGAATTTGACGGCAGATAAGGACCGCTTGGCCCACCTAGTCTGTCCATTTTCCTACCTAGCAGATAAGCTGCAGATCCTAGTTAACCAACAGCTTACTTCCTCCTACCCCCCACTAGGACTGCCTTATGCCTATCCCATGCATTCTTGAAGTCCCCACTGTTCTTGACTCCACGACCTCCTCAGGGAGGCTGTTCCATGCATCCACAACCCTTTCAGTGAAAAATACTTCCTTACATTACCTCTGAGCAGTCCCCTGCTATCTTCAAATTGTGCCCCTTGTTCTTGCACATCTCTTTTTCTGGAAGATGCTACCTCTTGGACTTTGTTAATTCCTTGAGGTACTTGAAAGTTTCTATCATGTCCCTCTCTCCCTTCTTTGCTCAAGGGTATACATATTAAGCTCCTTTAGTCTTTCTTCATATGTCTTCTGGTGCAGACCCTGCACCATTTTGGTTGCCCTCCTCTAGACAGCCTCCACTCTGTCTATGTCTTTGCGGAGATGGGGTCTCCAGAACTGCACACAGTACTCCAGATGGGGTCTCACCAACTGTCTGTACAGAGGGATAACAACTTACTGTTTTCTACTATTGATGCCTCTTCCTATGCATCCCAGTATCCCCCCAGCCTTCCTTACTGCCTTCTCACATTGCTTGCCCACGCTTAAGTTATCTAATATAATTACCCCCAGGTCCCTTTCTATTTTTACTGTTGTCAGTATCTCACCCCCCATTGTGTACGCTTCCCCTGGGTTTTTGTTTCCCATGTGCATTACCTTGCACTTCTTTGCATTGAATCTGAGCTGCCATACATTTGACCATTCCTCCAACCGTGCCAAGTCCCTTCTCATCCTTTCCACTCCATCTTGTGTATCAACCCTGTTGCAGATCTTTGTGTCATCTGCAAAGAGACATACTTTTCCTTCCAGTTCCTCTACAATGTCACTTATAAAGACATTAAAAAGGACCGGTCCCAGTACTGAACCCTGCGGTACCCTGCTAGTAACCCGCCTTTCTTCACTGTGTACTCCATTTAGTACTACCCTTTGCATCCTGTTGTCTAGCCAATTTTTTATCCAGGCTACCACCTTGGGACCCACTCCAAGGCTGGCTATCTTGTGTATTAATCTTTTGTGTGGGACTGTATCAAATGCCTTGCTAAAATCTAGGTAGCCATGTCACAGCCCCTCCCTGGTCTACTACTTTGGTCACCCAGTCAAAGAAATCTATTAGATTCATCTGACACCACCTTCCCATCGTGAATCCATGCTGCCTTGGGTCCTGTGCCCCACTGGCCTCTAGGTACTCAACAATTCTTTCCTTCAGAAGTGATTCCATCATTTTCCCTACCACTGAGGTCAAACTAACTGGTCTGTAGTTTCCTGCCTCTGTCCTGCTCCCACTTTTGTGAAGAGGAATCACATCTGCCCTCCTCCAGTCCTCGGGTACCACCCCATCCTCCCATGATTTGTTAGAGTAGTCAGCGGTGTCACTAGTTCTACCCTTAGTTCTTTTAGAATTCTTGGGTGAATCCCATCAGGGCCCATTGCTTTGTTCACCTTCAATTTTATTAGTTCTTTCAGAACCCTTTCTTCTGTAAATGGACTGGTATCGACCCCCATCTTCAGAGTGTTTCTCTTGTTTGGTTTAGGTAACTCCCCCTCCTCTTTCTTTGTGAATACTGAGCAGAAATATTCGTTCAGTATCCCTGCTTTTTCACTGTTACCCTCTACCCACATTCCATCCCCTTTATTAAGCTTCAGTATCCCTCCTTTGGTCTTTCTTCACTCTAATGTACCTATAAAAGGTCTTATCCCCCTTCTTAACAGAATTGGCTATCCTTTTCTCGGTTTGGGCCTTTGCTATTCTGACTGCCTTCCCAGCCTCTTTCTGCTTTAACTGATAAAGTTCTCTGTCCTGCTCCTTCTATGTTTCCTTATATTTCCTGAATGCTGTCCTTTCTCCTTAACCTTCCCTGCCACCTCTTTGAGAACCATAGTGTTTTTTTCCTTCATTGTGTTTTATTGATTTGCTTTACACAAAGTCTTGTTGCTTTCAGTATGGCTGTTTTGATCACTCCCATTGTTCCTCCACCCTCCTTCTTGCCTGTTTGCTAGTGCTTTTCTGAGGCACTCTCATTTTCCCAAAGTCAGCCCTCCTAAAGTCCAGTACTCTTGCTTTTGTATGGCTTGATTGTATGGCTGTGTTTATCGTGAACCACACTGTTTGGTGGTCGCTTGTCCCAGATGGCTATCCACTTCTAAATCTGAGATTCTTTCTCCATCCCCATTTGAGAGTACCAGGTCTAAGATTGCTCCTTCCAGTGGGTTCCAATACTAGCTGTCTGAGGCATGCCCCTGTAGGGCATCAAGAATGACCCTGCTCTTGGATGTGCCTGCAGCAAAGGTGCTCCAGTTAATATCTGGCATATTCAGGTCCCCATCAACAATATCTCCCTCTTTCTGCCATTCTAAGAAAGCCTTCTATCATTTCCTTGTCCATTCCTCCCTGAGATGGGGTCTGTATACAACCCCATGGATTGTGGTGCCATTTCCTGTCTCCAGGGTGACCAAAAGTGCCTCATCTGCTCCCTGTTTACTCTTTAGTTCTGTTGCTTTGATCCTTCCTTTACATAAAGAGCTACCTCCTCCTCCTCTTTTACCCTCCCTTTCCCTCCTATAGATTGTGTATCCTGGTATGTTGACATCCCAGTCATGGTTCTCTGTGTACCATGTTTCTGTGACTGCCACAATATCCAGGCAACCCTCTTCCATCAAGGCCACTAGTTCAGGGAGCTTGTTACACAGACTATGGGCATTGGTACTCATCACCCCATTTCTGTCCTTACTGCCTTTGCCTTTTTTGACATTTAAATCTGTTCTGCTCCCTAATAACTTCTGTACCTTGGTGTTTACCTCACTAATCACCATGTTTTGTGGGGGGAGGCTCGGATTTCCCTGCTCCTTTTCAGTGCCTCCCCCCTTGGCTAGTTTAAATGCTTGCCAATGAAGCATTTAAACCTCTCACCTAGGATCCTGGTTCCCTGGACAGATGCAGACCATCGCACCAATATAGGTCTGCATCCTCCAAGTGGCTCCCCAGTCCCCAATGAAGCTAAAACCCTGAGCTCCACACCAGTTTTTCAACCACTCATTGAATTCCTGGTGAGAAGTGCCTAGCATCTCCCTTGCCATAGACAGGCAGCACCTCCAAGAAGGTTACCGTGTGCGCTACTTGTCTAAGGCCCTTCCCAACTCTACAAACTCCTCTTGCACTGCTCTGATCCCATTCCTAGCCAGGTCATTTGTCCCTAGGGTGGACAATGACATCCAGCTCCTCCCTTGCAGCTCCTCCCACGATAGTGAGGATTCGTTTCCTGTCCCTCCAAGCCGTGGCACCAGGAAGGCACCTTACCTCCTCTCCCTTCCTCCCCATTTCTAGCCCCTAATGATTGAGTCCCCACCAGGAGTTGTTTCCTCCTGTGGGGTCCCATGCCACCCTCCTGTGGGTCTCCTCTGTGAAGGTTCCCAGCATCCTCCTTGGTTCCACTGCAGGTGCCTCCATAGAGGAACCACTATCCACCAGAAGAGTGAATGAATTGTGAGAGGTACAGTGAGGGATGCAACTGTGTTCCACCACCTCTACCTCCTTGAGCCCACCCTGGTAAAGCTCTCTCTTCTTTTGGCAACCTCTGAGGTAGTGGCATTGGCCCTGTGGTCCCTGGGTGGGGAGGAGGTTTCACTAATCCTAGCCAGGTCAGCCTGGAGACGGGCAACCTCCTCTCTCAGACCAGAGAGGTGCCTGCAAATAGGGCAGCATCGCAGCCTCCAGAATGTCTCCCTGAACACTGCTGCCCCACAGCCATTGCACTGCACCACTCCTATCATGTCTTATTTTGTGTCCTCTCTACTGTTTCTCTGGATGCTTCTTCTCTCCTCTCCTTACAACTCTCACCCTTCCTGTTCTGGGATGGCAACTTCCTATCTTCTTCAGTAGCCTCCTTCTTCCTTGCTCAATATCAGACCACCAGCAGCTAGGGCGGGATAGTGAGCTACTTTATTCCTTTAGGGTTGACACCCCCCAAACCAGTGTTTCTCTATGATCCTTTCCTTCCTACTGCCAAACAGGAAGTTCCTTCCCCTTATACAACTTTGGAAATGATATTGCACCTTCAGGACTGTCTAACCCTTCAGCCTTCTCCACAGCTCCTGTGCCCCCAGCAAGTGAGGTGCAAAGTGTGACTTCTGATATAGCTGACTCCTTGTGTCTTGTGGAATTAGTTGAGCCCCAAGAAGGAGAACCAGAGACAGAAAGCACCACTCGTGACATACCAGTAAGTACAGAACTGTTTGCAAACAATGAATCTGACAATGCTATGGAAAATGGTGTTGAGGAAGTACATGACTATGACAGTATCAGTAATGTGTTAGAAGATTTGAAGTCCATGGAATTTCCTCTAGATGATGAACCTGTGATTTCTTCAGAACCCAGTAATGAAAGAAATATTGTTGGTACAGAGCTAACAGAACAAGAAGCTGGCAGTGCTTCCAGTACAGAACAGACAACCAGTGCAGAGGTACTCCTTTCTGCAGAAGCAGACTTATTGACAAGCAATGAGCTGGGACTGAGAGACCCAAATGCAGATGTTGAAAGAACGGAGCCTGTGCCTGCCCCTCCTAGAAAGTCTGGAAGAGCCTCAAAGCCAGTGATATGCCTCAGTTATAACTCCCCTTGAAGGTCTGTAGATCTTCTATTATATGTAGTTCACAAAGGGGTATATATTTCTGAAAACTCTCTTCCAAAACTGGGCTACTCTGCCACTTCTAAGTTAATAGTAAAACCCTCCAATCAGTGTACTGATGCCTTTGCCCTATGCAGCCCTAGTGTAGCTGATACGGATAGGTCCCAAGCCCTGTGGGTTAATATGCAGGAGGCAAACCAGACCAGAACTGTAAGGGTAATGTGTCTGAATACTTAAACATGTTACACTGTTTTTGTGAAATGTTAAGAAAAATATGTCATTATGGAACTGCCATTGCTAAAGTGGAAAATATAGCACTACTGTTGTTATAATCTGTTTGTCTTACTGATGCATCAGCTTTTATTTTTATAGTATGCTAATCTAACATGCATGTATCTTTATATAATGTCTCTATATATAGGCTCTTATAGTAAGTGTAGACTTGACATGGACACCAGGTTTTTCCAGGCAGGGAAGAGGGTAACCCCCCTAGAAACTGGGTGTACTATAATGACTTCCTGGGCTCTTTAATGCCCCCTGTCAGGCTGGTGTCCTATCTTAAGTAGTTATATCTATTTATGTGAAAGTGCCATAGTGAGCCTCTGCGCCTGTCTCTTTAAAAGCATAGCTAATCTGTATTTAGAAATTAGTCTGGGCTGGGTCTGAGTGATTTAAGGCTTGCGACTGTCCAGACAGTCTATTATTTTTGCTCCATTCTGCAGTTGCTATTTGTGCAGAGGGAACCCTCTTAGGAACTATGATCATTTGCTGTTTAATTGCTGTTTTTATAAAGATAGAGAAGTTTGTCTAACCTGCTTTTACTGCAGCTCGAACATTTGATGGGAGCCACCATGTTAGACTCTGGACTTCCACTATTTGGACCAATCAAACCACTGGGGACCTAAAATGGAGACTGTCCTCGACGGTCTTGGGGGAAGGAGTTTGGTAGTTTTTGTAGTTTTAACTGTAGGGCCTAAACTGGACCTGGAGGGGGAGCCCTTACTGTGACTGACAGTTCCCTCAGCCAACATAACATTTTGGATCACAAAGGAAATAGTTAGAATTGCCTGAAGCAGTGGATCAGTTAGAGTTGGAGGTTGAAGAGTGAACAGCTCGAGTTTTCAAGCAGCTGATCCAGAAGGAGCGTAGGGGAATTGGCGAGAAGAGGTCTTGCCGGCCTGCCTGCTACGTTCTCCTGTCAGTGAACTGCCTTTTGCAGTAGTCAGACCTTTCCGAATGCTGGCTTAGATCTGCAGCAGAAGAAAGAAGTTAGTTATTGCGACTTGTGATTTGGACCAAAGGTATACTCCAGAAACAATTGGCCTGTCTAATGACAGAACTAGCCCTGGATTGAAAGGTTTGTGCAGTGAAGCTATAATTTACAACCTGACTATATCCGAACTGTGGCTTAGAGAAATAAGTTATTTAAATGTACTGAAAGTGTTTCGTGGGTCATGATTTGGTTCCCCGTGGCAGGATCTTTTATGCCAGCTGGAGGCTTCACCAGTAGCTCATGAACTTTTGTGGAACTGTTTATCGTGCCTGGGCCTTGCCACCTTGGCCGAGGCTGCTACTCCCACTTCAGAGACTATCTCGGCAAAAGGCCCACTTGGGGATTTGGCCCTCTGCCCAACACCATCAAGCAGGTAGCGACCACCCAGAGGTGAGTCGTGTTGGTCCTCTGCTTCCCCTGGCCCTCCAGATCATCACCACGAGGTCTTCATCTCGCCTGTCCTGCATCCAGGTTCTGGTAGCATGAGTACAATCCATGGCAGTTCCCTGTTACAACAGCCAAAATCATTGTGGTACCATCTACAGTAATTGTTTATTTTTCTGGGTTAAAGCAACAGACTGAGCCATCCATCTTGGATTACAAATAATTGGGTTGTGTGCATGTTAACTTTTGTTTCCTAAGGGCCCCAACTACAGCTGCAACGCCGGCCACCCCGGGCAATGCTTCAGGCTAGCCTGCAAGACATTCTGGGTACCCAGGGTTGTTGGACTGTGTAATTGGGACTTACAGTGCATGCTGAACAATCCTGATTCTAATCAGATCACTAACAATTCTGCTAGATTCACGCCCCTTCCTTGTTCACTGCTCCTAAATAAATCTGATTGTTTGTTTTCATGTTTAACTTGGCCAGTGTGCATATTATTAATTGGGTTACAGTGGTACTATTGCATTGTTGCATTGCTGATCTTATTTCCAGGGGGTCTCCATGCCAGTTGCAGCAGATCCAGGCCTGGTGGTAAGTGAAAGGGGTGTGAGCATATTATTACCGCTATCTATTGAATGTGAATGCGCCATTGTGTTACTGTCTAGGCCACTAGAAGGGTTGGTAGGTGGTTATAGTGTCACAGAGGGCTATATCAGAGCAGTTAAGCTACCCCAATACCATTCCTCCAGGTGGAGGCACTGTTCACAGAACTCAGGCCCCTCAACCTGCGTAATTCCATACAGGCAGGGGTAGTAGCCCTTAGAATAGCACCGTTTAGGGGATACACTATATAGCATATAGGACTACTTGAAATGCATACAGTATGTGAGTACATGAATGCTGTACAGTATATAAAACTAAGACTACAGGAAAGGTAATACAATATACTGTATATGAGTGCACGGAATGCTATATCTATATGAGTACATGAAATGCCATACGGTATTATACAGTATTTTACAGTAAAGGTATGTAAGGCCCCTGCAGGGCGAGGGTCCTCCCAAAGGGGGTAGGGTAGAAGCACCACTACCTTACAAAACCACCTGCTAAATATAATTGTGCTGGTGTCTCCTAGGTTTGAGTTCTCCTTCTCTAGTGAGTGGGTTCACATCCAGATAGTAGAACTAGTGTGGTGCCTCTACCCACAAAAAGATTTAAGTGGACCTGGTGAATAGTCACTACCCCATAGGATGTTGTTCCTGCTCACCTCCCCAACATGTTCACTCGTCCCACAGACCCCAAGTAATGGCAGAGAGGTCACCAATTGGCATGTATGGTTAACTCATGTAGACAATGAAGAGCAATAGCTTTTAACACAATGGAAATTATTTTAGGGATGCAACCTTAAAGATGTTCACTGGTAATTCAGAATCACATTTTTCTGATGCATTTGAAAAAGTTTAAGACTTTTTTACTGGCAGAAATACATCCTTAAATCTAAGATACCCACATTAGATTAATGAAATAACATATTATGTTATAGTAGCAGCCACAGACACGGCCAGCTATTTCCCCAAATTTCTGTGATAGTTCCAGATATATCTCCTGCTTTCTCCATTTCCACAGTAGGGGCAGCAGTGAGAAACTCTTCAGAAATTTTGCGAAATATCTGGAAATAGCTGGCAATGTTTGTGGCTACTACTGTATGTCCAGTTATAGAACTGCAGTATAACAGTGAAGAAATAAGCTGCCACAACAGTAGCTGTTTACATATTTTAAGTCACTCTAGATACATGTCTTAGAACCAGATATTCAAAAATAGCTCCTGTTTCCCATATTCAAAGGATTATGTTGTGCCTCTTAGTTACGGGAGTGTTGTAACACAGAGATAATGTATGCAGTGCTGAAACTGGGGGGTGGGGATGTGCACATCATGTGCAGTGCTGTAAAATAGATAACCCACTCTAGGGTGTGTGGTCGAACTCTGATATACACACGCCTTGGTGTGCATTGTGACGCATGAGGCCACAGGCTGAGTGCATTCAACCACCCAAGGTGTGTGTATATCAGAGCACGACTGCACATCTCAGAGTGGGTTATCACTCTTGTAAAATGGCTAGAATGTTGGGGGGAAATAGTCCTTTTGTGCACAAATTAGTTTTGTTTTGATGATCTGGTTGATCCTGGTAGTCCTTGTGTTGCACAGATCAGTTTTATTCAGGCGATCTGATTGATCCTGCCATAATTTTGATTGCTAACAAAATTCATTATAAAAAAGCTAGCTATCTGGATGGTACTGCTTTTTTTTTCGCCACTTTCTGTGTAATTTTACATTCACTTTTCCTCTCAGTGTAGCATGACCGAGCGGTGTTCGGTTCGGTAAAGAATGTGCCAAGAAAGGTATTGCAAGAGCTTTGTTTTGTATAAAAATCCTGTCAGTTCTGGGTTTTAACATGAGTTTTGTGCATTCTGAAACAGAGAAGCTGTGGAGTATAGAGCGAGGAAAGCGAGTGTCGCCGCTGCTTCAGAAGACCAGATAGAAGTGTAAGCAAGTGTTGCTATCATTCACGCTTCAGTCTGGTCTTCTGAAGCCACGGAGTCACTTGCTCTCCTCACTCTACACTCCACAGCTTCTCTTTGTCATAGTGTACAAAACTCATGTTAAAAAACAGACCTGACAGGATTTTTATACAAAATGAAGCTATTGCAGTACCTTTCCTGGGACATTGTTTACCGAATCGAACACCGTTCATTCATGCTACACTGAGTGGAAAAAAGAAAGTAAAATTGTACAGTAAGTGGATAACAAAATGGCAGGATCAACCAGATAGCTTTTTTTAGTGTTTATTTATAAAGAATGATGGCAGGATCAGCCAGACAACTTTGCAGTGTGGGACACTTGAATACAGTTTATTATGGTTGTGGCAAACTCTGTGTGCCTTGAGGTGAGGGTGTGTGTTGAGGTGGAATGATCTGGGTGGTGATGAGGAAGTTTTGAGGGTTGGAAAGTAATTCAGGCATGCAGTCATACTGGGAGGCTTGTGGTCGTTGTGGAATAATGCAGGGTCACATTATATGTTTCATCCAATCAGGACACTGGAATTTCACAGCTTTTCCTTACCCATTTTATAATTGGAGATATAACACTGCTACTGGAATAGTGCAGTGCAATGGTGCTGTGCAAATACTGCCTATAATAACCAGCTCTTAACATGGGGCAAACCCTGAGGTGGGAGAAGAATAGCAGAACACCTACATGTCTAGTTCTGAAAACAAAATGGCCTGCATTGTGTATCTGATGCAGCTGTCATGCAAGATGAGGAGTGGGCCAATGCCCCACTGGGCCTAGACGCAGTCCATGGAGGTGTTGTGCTGTAAACAGACAGTATGGTCAACAAGTCACATTCAAAGTCCTTAGTGATGAACAAATCATGGGCCAGAACAGGCTTAACAGGTCCATTATCATACAGCTGTTTGAGTTGCTGCATGATGAGCTGTGGACAGACATCCAACGCAGCTGTGCAATATCTGTAGAGCTCAAGGTGACAACTGCCTTGTGCTTCCTGGCCACCAGAACCCTCCAGGCACTGGTGGGGGATGCCACTGGTATCTCGGAGTCTGCCACCTCATGGCTGTTAGGAAAGTTCCTAGATGTCTTGCTGGCCCATACTGAGCAGTTCTTCATATTCTCCACAACACCAGCAGAGCGTACAGCAACCATGCAACAGTTTTATTGAGTTGTGCACCTACCATCTGTACTCAGTGCAATTGACTGCACCCATCTTGCTATCTGGACATTCGCTGGCAATGGAGTAGAAGCCTATGTGACTAGGAAGGGGTACGATTCCATTAACTGCGAAGGTGTGTGTGATCATCAATATCTTGGCATGGTTCCCCAGCAGTGCCCAGATGCCTACATCTGGCACAATTCCATCCAGTGCCAGAGGTTTGAAGGAGGGGACATCTCATTAGTACCCTCTTTATGGCCCTTGAACTAGTGAAAGGTGGACCCAGGGGTGGGGATAGACTAACTAAACTGCTGCAAAGGGAATGCTTATGGATTTTTCAATTGGTTCCTTGCACCCACAGGTTTAAACTCAGACTGGGACCCTAAGCCATTCCTTTAACATCTATACTTTGAGTTCTTCAATTTTTTGGGGAGCCAGATTTGGAATTGTTCAAGTAACCTGACTGATTTAATTAGTGATACATGTTCTCTGATGCTATTTTCTTACTATTTTTTTATTTATCTCTCTCTTTCTCTCTTTTCAGCTGTTTCGTGGCAGTTGTTGACTCAGAGTAGGTGGGTCCCCCTTACTGAAAAGATGTACAGAAATGAAACAAGGAGTAGAAACATAGAATTTGATGGCAGATAAGGACTGCTTGGCCCACCCAGTCTGACCAATTTTCCCTACATACAGTGTCACTACAGACCCTACTTGATCTCCAGCTTATTCCCCCCCACCTTATCTCATCACTAAGGTTGCCTTATACCTATTCCATGCTTTCTTGAACCCTGTTACAGTTTTTGCCCCCACCACCTCTGCTGGGAAGCTGTTTCAGGCATCCACCACCCTCTCAGTGAAGACGTGCTTCCTCATATCTCCCCTGAGGTTACCCCCCCAGTTTCATAGCATGATCCCTTGTCCTTGAGCATCTTTACTTCTGAAAAATGCTTCCCTCTTGAACCTAATTTTTACCCTTGAGGTATCTGAACATTTCTGTCATAGCTCCCCTTTCTCTCTCTCCATTTCTCCAAGGAATACGTATCAAGGTCCTTCAGTCTTTCCTCCTAGGGCTTTTGATGCTGACTATTGGATCATTTTAGTTGTCCTCTTGTGTACTGCCTCCACTCTTTCTGTGTTCTTCCAGAGATGAGGTCTCCAGAACTGGACATAGTACTCCAGGTGATGTCTCATCAGTGATCTATACAGGGGTGACACCATACATCACACAGTGAGCACAGCTCCCAGTTCCACACTGTTGTCTGTGTTGTATCTTTCAAACATTAGTGTCTGCTGCTGTATTGCTTCAGATGTTGTATCCTAGCCCTTATACTAACTGTAATGTATTCTGAATGTCTTATTTATGGGGCTGGCAGCTTGTCTGCTAATATAATGTATTGCCTTTTCTAGCTGTATTAACATTAACGCATCTTTAATATTTTGCATTTTGTTATTAATGTTTATGTATTAATGTTTGTTGTGTTTCACTTTAGTTTCACTTTTTTCATGTGTTCCTTCTTCACACCTCCCCGAACCACTTATCTGGGAGCTCCATTTTAAACAGTTACCCTCAGTTGGAGGCACTGTGCTCCACTTCCTCTGATACTGACTATCTATTGCCTTACTGTAATGTATTGTACTAGTCATACTGATGGCACTTATTTCCCACCCTTTAGTTTATTATTCCTATGTAATTGCACTTTTCTGTAAACCCTGTAACCTACTATTGTTTGTTTTATCGATGCTTATGAAAATGGGTAATTTAGCTCACATGCCTTTCCAGTATAAAAAATAAACTGAAACTGAACCAGGTAATCTAGGTATAAGGGACCGTCAGCCATCATGACCCTCTCCTCTGATGAAGAATACACTTGAAGTGCTGGGGTATCTTGAAGCTGAATAACTCACTCACCCATACACTGTGCACCTTAACCTGTGACCAAATAAACTTTTGGTATGGAGTTTTTGGCTTCCAGTATCTTTTTCAACATCAGTGGCCCTGGCTTTAATCCTCAAGTGCCTGGCTGTTTTGGACTCACAGTATTGTGTTTTGGGGGCCAGCAGCCTCCGCCCAGCACCAGATGCCCACCACTACTGAGCACACTTGTTTTTGTTCTTGCATGCCCTGTGTGTGTATACTGTGCTGTGGCATGCCTTACACTATGCAATAGTATGTCCCCATATGACCTGGTGTACCAAGAAGACGGTGGTAATGCTCACAGCAAGCGGTTGTTACACATGGCAGTGTTGGTCAGGTGTGTTGTGTCATATTCTCAGGACTTTGTATGCATATCTGTCTTGCGGAGGTAGGCACCAGCCAATGCAATACCAGTATGCCACCATGTCATGCCATGTGCATCATATAGCACATGTGGTAGTTTGTCTGCAGCAGTTCCAGCTACAAAGCCATATGCACTGTGTGACATGCCATTGCATATCAGCCGAGCTAGGCTTATATGGTATGGTGTCAGCAGCGGGTGATTGGTGGCCTTTGCATGCACTTACCATATATGAGTGATGTTGTGATCCATAGATGGTAGCATCCAACCAACGCAGTGATGTTCAGAGTATGATTATTCCACCGTACATTGCAGGGCCATACGTACCTTCGGACACAACTGTGTTTTCACAGGGCCACTGTCCTGCACTTGCTCAGTGTGATTGGCAACACTGTACCTAGGGTGGAACTAGCATCTGCTGGGGGTGCCTCAAGGTGGCTCTGCATCTCACACCACTATTGTTCTGATGAGGTACAGTGTGTGTAAGACACCCACCCACATACAACACCGCTGCACTCATATGCTACCTCTGCTGCTGCACACAGTGCTGCTTGACGGTGCCATCTGTATGCAGCAGTGCTGCAGAAACTCATGTATGCCTAGGCCTGCTCCTACAGCCAACAAGGGTAGCTTATAGATGTCTGTTGTCCTGCACACCTGTGTCGGCCTGTGTGCTGGATGGCTGATATGCCAGGAACTGTGTATATGTGTGTGTGTGTGTGTGTGTGTGTGCAGCTCCACGTATCTCAGGCCATTACAGGGGCTATCGTGCTCTGGCTTGGCGCTGCTCCTGCTTGTGCTGCATTTCCACATCTGGCATGCCTGCCAGTGTCATATGTCCCTTGCATGGCTTGGTCATGTTCCACTGCAACACAGCACACTCACTGTATGTGCAGGCCTCTACTGTGTGTGTCCACACTGCTGTCTCTGGTATACTACACACATTATATCTGTTAGGAACCTTATGCCACTTGTGTGTCTCTTGTTCTGTGTGCACAGCTGGCTTTGCTCAGTAATTTTTTTTCCATAGGTGCCTGGGGTGCCATGGGAAGGTAGCAGGATGCCAGCCTCCGGAAGGGGAGAGACATTCTACCAATAGGTCCACCTGCTATGGCTGCTGGTCTGGCAGGAGGGTGAGCTGCAAGCGGTGATAGCCAGGGGGTTTCAGCAGCAGCCACCACCACTACCACTTTCTGTTGCCCCTTGATGGGACTACTGGACTGTAAATTATGTTTTTTTAACAGACAAGTCCCTTGTTTTTGTGTGACAACGGCGGATGCCCTTTTTTTGTTGCTTCAAATGGGCAGGTTCACTTTTCTTTGCTTGAAATGGACAGCTGCCCTTTTTGGTTGGTGTTAGAAATGACTGGATGCCCTTTTTTGTTGTTTAAAGCAGGCTTGTCCACAGTTTGTTTGGTGTTTTGAATGGGTAGTTGCCCTTTTTCTTTTGTTTCTCCCTCCCATCCCACATGGGCAGTTGCCCTTTTTCTTTTGTCCTCCCTCCCATGTGTGGTTGTCCTTTTTCTTTTGTTTCTCCCCTTAACCCTATATTGGCTTCTGCACTTTCTCTTTTGTTTCTTCCCCCCCATATAGAGGTTGCCCTTGTTCTTTTGTTTCTTCCTGTTACTGGGAGAGCCTGCCACATTTGAGGACCAACCTTTTCTTAAATCTGTTGCAACAGTTCTTCTATATCTTAGACTAATCTATTCTTTACAATTTCTAGTCCATAAGGTTGGCCACCTAATGGCACCCATTCCCATTTCTTGATTACGCTATTAGTGTCCTCTTTAAATTTCCTTGTCCCTCTCCGGTCCTCATGCAGGGAGGTTATTGGGGTGACCTCTGAGCTGATGTAAAGCATCAGGCTGTGTTCCTCATTGTTGGATTTAGTATGTAATAGCACTATGTCATAAAATACCTTGATCTATATGCCTTATGTGTATGAAACCTGTAAATGTTGAAAATGCTACAGCACTAGATGTTTTTGATAAAGATAAAAAGGTAAAAAGTTACTAGGGGGGCTGTATTATAAAAATTAAGTTACTGGGGTAGAGCTATCAGAAAACCCCCATTGTGTTATTTAAAATGCATGTAAATTGCAGATTGTTTGAGAGGCCCTTTGGCACCATGCATTCCTGCTTTAAGCTGAACCAGCCTAAAATGTCATGGTGATTTGCATATACATCCCATGATACTTTGCTTTAGGGGGTATGAGTGATGCTGTGTTTCTTTGAAACTTGGCTTTATTGCCAATGCCTTTTGGGGTAACCCTTTCTGCAGTGCTTCTGCATTGAGGTTCTTTGACTTTAGCTTATTTTTGGGTTTTGTTTTTGGTCTCCCCATCACCCAAACACACAAGACCAACATAGGAGATAGTTCATTTCCACAGCAAAGAGAGATCAGTAGATCAGTGGGTCGGTAGGTGCTGACTAAGTGCAGAAGAAGGACATACATAGTCTGTTACTGCAAAATGATGTATTGAAGAAGGGATATGCCATTGCTTTAGGTTATCCCCTGTGTTTTAAATAAACATCACACAGAGACTGTGTGTTGAACCTGACGTTCTGTGTCTGGTCCATTTGTTATCCCACTACTCCTCCACAGACTTGGTGTTAGAAGTGGGATAACTTGCTGGAAACATCCGGACTGGGCTAGAGGGATGTTTTCCAGTGGATATCGCCCAGATATCCCAGGTGGATCGATGCACCGGGAGTTGCCAGAGGAGAACCCAGAGAAGAAAGTCTGTGGAGCTCTGACCAGAACCATGGCCAACAGGCTGTGAGAGAAGCTACTGCCTGGACTGGACCTGGAGCTCAGAGAAAGGTCAAGCCTGAAGATGACAAAGAGATCCAAGAGGATGAGAAAGAATCAAGGGCACATCCTCTTCTTGAAGACGCTCCACCTGAGGACGTAGGGGAGTTGTTGAAATGGCTCTGCATAAAACAGGTGCAGATGGAGAGAGAGAGAGAAAGATTGAACGGAGAGATAGAGACATTGAGCGGAGAAGACAATATGCCAAATAGATGGATACCATGAGGGTCTTGCATGCCATTAGTGCAGAAAAAAATGAAAGAACCACTAGCCCAAAAGACATTAAACTGTCCAAACTATTGGACAGTGATGACATTGAAGTGTACCTCACAACTTTTGAGAGGATTGCTCGAACATGCACATGGCCAAGGGAACAGTGGATTGTTTGACTGGCACTGCACCTGACAGGCAGTGCCCAGTTGGTTTATAGCCACAGGGACTCCCAAGAGGCAGAGAATTATGACCGTGTGAAGCAGGAGCTCCTCAGGCAGTATGACATAAACACTGAAACCTATCACCAGAGGTTTAGGTTTCATAAAATGCAGTCACTGGGTACCCCCCAAGAGACATATGTCATCTCAAGGAGCTCTGCTACAAATGGTTACAGCCAGATAACAAGAGCAAGGGCCAACTTCTGGAGGCGGTAATTGTTGAACAGTTTATTACAGTTTTACCCCAGGATGCACAACTTTGAGTTTAGGAGCATAAGCCTGATTCTGCTGATAAAGGCATCATGTTGACAGATGACTTCCTGGCAGCCCGACCAGTCAGACCCAGAGGGTTCCAAGGGACATAAGCAACTGCAGTCACCAGCAATCTGGCAGGGAACCCTTTTACTTATAAACTGTTAAACCCCACCCCAGTGAAACAAGACTGGAGAGCAGAGAGAGGGTAGTGAATTCCAGTAGAAGAGATTGTATGCCATGGGTGACAAAAGAAGGGACATTATGTAAAGGAACTGTCGTAATATAAAGAAAGAGACAGCTCACATAGTCTTAGTGAACTGGTGTCACTTTATGGCTACTGTGCAGATTGGATCACAGCAGAAGATGGGACTGATTGATTCAGGGAGTCGCTAGACTCTTGTGCGAGTAGATCTGGTGACTGGGAATAATAAAGGGCCAGATACAGCAGTCATCTGTGTGCACAGTTATACCCACTGCTACCCTACAGCCACCATACAATTGACTGTTCAAGAAAAGACACACATTAGGTAGACATGGGGTTGGTACCTCACCTACCTGTGCCAGTTGTTATTGGCCATGACCACCCAGACTTTGTTTCATTTATACATTGTCATGCTGCCCAAGACTCTGCTGTAGTTGCCTTAACCACCAGAGCTCAAGTGAAGCAGGGACATTTACCATCTGTGTTCCCATTCAATGATGATGTTTCTGAGGATCCTGGCAAGATCAGTAAAACTAAGGTGGAGAAGAGGAAGCTAAAAAAGGACTGGATTGATACTCATGCTGATGTACAGCCAGACTTGGGACACACTTTTAAATGTGATATACAGCATGAGCAAAAAGCACTCTTCACTTAACCTTTTTTCCCACAGGTGAGGAAGGGAGTGGAAAAAGGTGCCCCTCAGTTTGTTGTAAAACAGGGAATACTGTACAGAGAATACACTAACCCTAGAATTGGAGAGGTAGTAGACCAATTAATGGTTCCAGAAAAATTCTGCTCCCAAATCATGTATCTGGCACATGACATCCTTTTAGCAGGCCATGCAGGCAGAGATAGCACCCCAAATACAATATAACCCTGGTTTTATTGGCCCTTTATCCATGAGAACATAGCTGAGTGTTGTAAAGCATGTGCGGAGTGTCAGAAGGTAGTTCAGGCAGGAAAAAGGGATAGAGTACCACTACAACCCATCCCCACTGTGACTTACCCATATGATAGGATAGCCATGGATGTAGTGGGCCCCCTGGAAAAGAGCTCTAAGGGTAACCGATTTGTGCTAGTCATATGTGATTATGCTACCTGCTACCCAGAGGCTATCCCCATGAGAACTGTCACTGCCCTAGGTATAGCAGAGGAGCTAGCAAAGGTGTTTAACTGCATGGGAATCCCCCAGGAAATACTGATTAGGGGAGCAATTTTAATACTCACCTGATAAGAGAATTGTACCGTCTGCTGGGTGTGGTAGCAGTGTGTACCTCCCTAAGCCACCCACAAACTGATGGCCTCATAGAGAGGTTTAATCAGACAAAGAGAATGTTGAGGAAGTATGTAAAAGAAGCGGGTAGAGATTGGAATAGGTACATCCCCTATTTACTCTTTGCTTACAGAGAAATCCCTCTAGCATCCACTGGTTTCTCTCCTTTTTCATTATTGTATGTGAGGAACCCGAGGGGGCCTCTGGATGTTGTTAAAGAACACTGGGAAGAAGGGAAGGAGGTGGGACATCTTAATGTCATAGAGTACGTGGCTCAGTTACACAAATGCCTGGAAAGGTATATCAACTTGGTACACCACAGCTTAGTACAGAAGCGAGACTTGCAGAAAGAAATAATAATATTAATAATAATAATAACATTTACTTAAGTGCCTTTCAAAGTCTCAAGGCGCTGTACAGCATAATACAGAAACAAACACATATTCAGATACATCCAATATAAAATCAGAATAAAACAGGAAACGCCTTTTCCCATAATAAAGTCTTTAGTGCCTGCTTAAAACTCCCCACCGTCCTGCACTCCCGGAGCTGACAGGGCAGAGAATTCCAGAGGGTAGGTGCTGCAAATCCAAAAAAAGAAAGATAGGACTCGGGTTTGAAGACTAAAACATTTCATTCAGGGGACAAAGTATTGTTACTCCTTCCCTCCACAGAAAACAAACTACTCATGAAATGGCAGGGCCCCCTTCACCATTCTGAGGCAAACAAGAGCAGTGAATTATGAGTTTAGTATGCCAGAAAAGACCCCCCCCAGAAAATTAACTATGCGAACCTCCTTAGGAAATGGCGTCAGAAGCCTAACCCCTTCCTTTATATCCATCCTGAAGTTAGGGAGTCAGAGCTGGAGGCTGCCTATAAAAGCCTAGAGCAGTCAGGACAATTGGGGGAAATCCAGATAAACCCTAAATTGGAGCCTCAGCAACAGAAAGATTTACTTGGGGGGGGTTATTATAAGAATTTGAACCCATATTCGCAAACGTTTTGGGGAGGGCCAAAGGACTCGGTTTGGCCAATGGAAAGGGACCTGGGGGTAGTCATATCAGATGACCTAAAGGTGGGCAAGCAATGTGAGAGGGCAGCAAGGAGGGCTGGGGGGATACTGGGATGCATAGGGAGAGACATCACCAGTAGAAAACAAGAAGTTATTATCCTCTGTACAGACAGCTGGTGAGACCCCATCTGGAGTACTGTGTGCAGTTCTGGAGACCCAGTCTCCGCAAAGACATAGACAGGATGGAAGCTGTCCAGAGGAGGGCACTTAAAATGGTGCAGGGTCTGCACCAGAAGACATATGAAGAAGAGATGAAAAGAGCTAATATGTATAGCCTCGAGGAAAGGAGGGAGAGGGGACATGATAGAAACGCTCAAGTACCTCAAGGATCAACAAAGTCCAAGAGGTAGCATCTTTCAAAAAAGAGGTGTGCAAGAACAAGGGGGCACAATTTGAAGATGGGGGGGGCTCAGAGGTAATTTAAAGAAGTATTTTTTCACAGAGAGGGTTGTGGATGCATGGAATGGCCTTCCGGAGGAGGTTGTGGAGTCAAAAACAGTGGTAGAATTCAAGCATGCATGGGACAGTCAGAAGGCAATTCTAGGGGTTGGGGGTAGGAAGAAGTAGGCTGCTGGTTAACTAGGATCTGCAGCTTATCCAGTAGGTAGGGAATTGGGCAGACTGGGTGGGCCAAGCGGTCCTTATCTGCCATCAAATTCTATGTTTCTATGTTTCTATGAATTGTGCACACCGTAACTGCCACGCAAGACAAGCCCATGCACCAAAAGCCCTACAGATGCCCATGAAGGTGAGGGATGAAGTGATTCAGAAAGTCAAACAAATGGAGCAGTTAGGCATAATTGTGTCCTCAAAGAGTGCATGGCCTTCACCCATGGTCATAGTGAACAAGAAAGAGGGTGGGATACAGCTATGCATAGATTTTAGAAAGCTTAACAATGTGTCAGTATTTGATGGCTATCCAATGCCCCGAATAGATGAAATCATTGACAGGCTAGGCAATGCACAGTATATCACCATCCTTGACCTTACTAAGGGATACTGGCAAATCCTCTTGTCACCTAATTCACAAGATAAAAAAGCATTTTGCATCCCAGTTGGTTTATACCAGTTTGTCACAATGCCATTCGGATTACATGGGGCCCCAGCCACTTTTCAGCATTTTATGGACCACATACTAAGACCACACACTGAGTTCTGTGTGGCTTATTAGGATAATGTGATCATACTCAGCCGTGACTGGGAAACCCATATTAGACACTTGTCCCAGGTATTGCAAGCAATAAAGGAGTCAGGAGTGATCATTAACCCTGCTAAGTGTGCCCTAGCAAAGATCGAGACAAGATACCTAGGGTTCATTTTAGGCAGTGGACAAGTGAAGCCTGAGGTAGAGAAGGTTACAGCAGTAGCAAACAGCCAAATACCTACCACAGAAAAGCATGTGACATCTTTCCTAGGCCTGGCTGGTTATTACTGTAGATTTATTCCTAATTTCACAGCCATTGCCAGTCCTTTGTCTGATCTCACTAAAAAGAGGTGCCCAAATAAGGTTCAGTGGACTCCTATTTGTGATGAGGCTTTTAGGAATATCAAGGCCATTCTATGTACAGCTCCTGTATTGAAAAGCCCTGACTTAAACCAAGTGTTTGAGGTTCATACCGATGGGGCAGTCTTATCTCAGAAAAGAGATGGGAAAGAACATTCGATCCTGTATATCAGCAGGAAGCTACATGAGAGGGAGAGAAGATATGCTACCATAGAGAAATTATGCTTAGCTCTGAATTGTGCTATTGAGTTTCTGAAATATTACTTGTGGGGGGCTGAATTTAAGGTTGCAACTGATCATAACCCCCTTTGCTGGTTGCACCAAATTACAGAAAAAAACCCTGTATAATGCAGTGGTACTTAGTTCTTCAGCCCTATCGATTTACTGTGTCCCTCAGGACAGGGACAAAACATGCAAATGCTGATTTCATATCTAGATATGGTGCAGGAATTGATGTTAATGAAATGTGATGGACTTTCCCTAGAAGGAGATAATGCATGGAAGTATTGTTAGTCTCTGTTAAGAAATGCATTAACGCCTCAAGATAAAGAATGATGATAGCCACTATGTTTATGATGGAATGTTTATCATTAATAGGGACCCTGAGATGGCGCTTCTGAAGATGGGTGAGTGGAAGCTCCGTCCCTTCCTGGGTAAGCAGTCTTAAATAACTGCTTCCCTCTTAAGCTGGGGGATATGTGACAGGGAGATCCTGCCATGCTTGAGGACCAACCTTTTCTTAAATATGTTGCAACAGTTCTTCTATTTCTTAGCCTAAACAATCCTTTACAATTTCTAGTCCATAAGGTTGGCCACCTATTGGCACCGTCTCCCCTTTCTTGACTATGCTATAGTGTCCTCTTTAATTTTCCATTTCCCTCTCAGATCCTTGTACAGAAAGGTTTGTTGTGGTGACCTCTGAGCTGAAGTAAAACAACAGGCTGTGTTCCTCGATGTTGAATTTAGTATGCAATAGCACCATGTCATAAAATACCTTGATGTATATGCCTTATGTGTATGAAACCTGTAAATGTTGAAAATACGAAGACACTAGATGTTTTTGATAAAGGTAAAAAGTTACTAGGGGACTGTATTATAAAAATTAAGTTTCCAGGGTAGAGCTATTGGAAAAGCCCAATTGTGTTATTTAAAATGCACGTATATTACAGATTGTTTGAAAGCCTGTTTGGCACCATGAATTAATGCTTTAAGCTGAACCAGCCTAAAATTTCATGGTAATTTGCTTATACATCCCATGATGCTTTTCACTATGGGGGCATGCATGATGATGTGTTTCTTTGAAACTTGGCTTTATTGCCAGTGCCCTTTGAGGTAACCCTTTCTTCAGTGCTTCTGCACTGAGGTTCTTTGTTTTTATCTTGTTTTTTTTTTTTTTTTTGTCTCCCCATCACCCAAACACACAAGACCAACATAGGGGATAGTTCATTTCCACAGCAAACAGAGGTCAGTAGATCAGTGGGTCAGTGGGTGCTAAGTGCATAGGAAAAACATACATAGTCTGTTACGGCAAACTGATGTATTGAAGAAGGGATATGTCATTGCTTAAGGTTATCCCCTGTGTTTTAAATAAACATCACACAGAGATTGTGTGTTGAACCTGATGTTCTGTGTCTGGTCTATCTGTCATCCCACTACTCCTCTATGCTCTGCAGCATATGGGCTGTTGCCCTTTTTCTTTTGTCCCCCCATATAGGTGGTTGCCCTTTTTGTTGCCCCCCCACATACAGACAGTTGTCCTTTTTAAATTTGTTTTTTCCCCTGTAGGTGGCTGCCTGTCATATTTTTTTTCACAACCCCCCTTCCACCCATTGGTTTGTGGTGTTTTGCAGTAGTATAATTGTTGTTTTTGTTATTATTATTATTGTTCCTGTTGTTGTATTTGTTTTTTTACAACTTGTTGCCCCTTTTGTACAGTAAAATTTTTTTTTAACCTTATTTTTATCTGCCTACTGCACTGTCCCTCCACTCATTCAGAGCTCCTCAAGTCGCCTTCCTGACATCCCGTGGTGCCCCAGGAGTCTGCTCCTAGAGTGTCTGGCCACTCAGAGAGACCCTCAGGTAGCTTGGTGTACCTCCCAGGTGGGGCAGGGGAAGGGAACCCCAAGTCTTCCCCCTAACAGCGGTGGAGCTAGCGGGACACAGTGGAGTCTGCCCCCAGTGAGCACTGGTGACGCGGTATGGCTTTTGGAGGAGTCGTCACCTAGGAGTGATGGGCTTCATTTTCTCCTGTTCTGGTGAACCCCTGTCTCTGCAGTCTCTGGCACACTGGGAGAGCCAATGAGGAGGCATGCGTCGAGACGCAACTCCTCCCCGGGCTTTCAGCTGGCACTGCCCCTCCCTTCTGTGTGTCCCAAACTGCATCGCCATCCCGGGTTCACCCGGGAGGTGGTGATAGAGCAGCGGGACAGACCTGCAACCCTCCCCAGAGAGGGAGAGCCACTGTTGGGCTCTCAATCCCTCTCTTCCCCTGCCGACCCTCCAGCGGGCCTGAGTCTGTCACCGAACCCGGGTCGCCGGGAGCGAGGGGTGGCGTCCAGCGCCTCAACCCTCAGGTCCACTGAGCCGGCTAGTAAAGTTTATTTTTGATTCATTGGTGCCCTCCTCACACCCACAGCTGCCCCCATGTGTTCAGTGCTATCATCAGTGGTATAGTCAGAGCTGTGCAAATGCATTGTGCTGTGCCAGTGCAATGCCTTTGCACATTGTGCAATCAGCTCTATATTCAAAGGCAATAGCACCAGTGCTATTCTTTTAAATATATCTCAGGTGGGGACTGGTGCAGATGCTAGTGTGGTCTGGTCTCCAAATGGAGGTGTGGGCTCATATCCTAGTTCTGACACAACCTTCTTTGTTCAGAAAGAACAACAGCACCATGCCTGCCCTTGCCCTCTTTACTGATCATGTCCTCAGGAACATGGAACAGGATAAAGCCACTGGGGCGGTGTTTGTGGATTTGACAAAGACTTTTTACTTGGTCATCCACCAACTACTCCTTACTAAGCTCCTCCAGCTCAGCTGCTCCCTTGAGACTTGGCAGTGGTTCCCTAATTACCTGACTGACCGCTCCCAATTATTGACTGTAGGTACCACCATCTCCCCCGAACTGCCCGTCACTACAGATGTCTTCCAGGGCTCCATCTCGGGACCCTTACTATTCTCCCTTTTCATTAACTCCCTCCCTGATGACAGCCTTAACTGCCCTGCCCTTCTGTTCGCAGATGACTTAGTCCTCTACCACAGTGACAAATCCATCCAGAACATATCCTCTGTCCTTACCCCAAATTATGGCCGTGCCCATAATTGGTTCTTATCAAATATGCTCCTGGTTAATGAGAAGAAAACCAAGGCTATGCTCATTGGTTCCAAGCCCTACCTGGCTAATGCCGCTAAATCTAACTCCTCCTTCCTGGTGCTCTCCCCATCTGGACCTCCCCTGCAGTTAGTCTCTGAGTTCAAGTATCTGGGTGTAACCCATGACACATCCTTTTCCTTTGCCATGCACATAAACACTGTCATACGTAGAATCAGTCAAAAACTTGGCACCGCTTATCATGTAATAAACTATCTTACCCCCACTGCCCGACAAGCCATTGCCCATGGGAACCTGCTCCCTATCCTTGATTACTGCTCTCCAATTTGCTCCTCCTCTCTGTCCTCTACCCTTTGCCATAGACTCAACTCAGTTTATAATAGTGTTTGCTCCTTCGTGTTAATGACTCCCTTCTCCACCCACCATTGAGACTTATATCAGTTTCTTGGTTGGCCCTCACTCAAGCGTCACTTTGACTATGCACTTGGTAGTACCATTGATGGCACAATGCATGGGGGTATCGAGTCCCCATATGGTTCCCTCTTCAAGGCACATACTGTCCCCAGGGTGTCTGCATGATACATCTGTCCCCCCGCTGGAGGTCCCCAGAGTCTCCACTGTAATGGGTAGTAAATCTCTGTCAGTAGACACACCTTCTCTATGGACTAGCTTCCTGGCAGCTATCCCCTCGGTTGCCTCACACCACTCCTTCAAATCCCAACTCAGATCCTGGCTACTCCTGGAATCCACCTGCTCCTACTCTCTGATTTAAACCCTCCCCCTCTGAGGTGTAGGTACTTATACCCCCTTTTCCCTTACTCCTTCCCCCTTTTTTCTTGCTTCCCCCTCACCCTTATGTGCTAGCTCTCTCTACCCTCCCTCTCCCCATTCCTACTCCTACTACTTACCTTGTTTTCTCCTGCGTCTCCATCTCCTCCTCTCCCTAGGTCTTTTCCCTATTTGTCCTACGCTTGTACTTCTTTCCCTCCTCCTTACCCTAGTACATAGTAACCTTGGTGTGAATCACCATTTCACCACTGGCACTTAGTTCCTCTGCTTTTCTCCATCTCCTCCCTAGCACCCTTGGTGGGTGCCTCTATTTACCACCACTGGCACCTAACTTCCCTGCTTCCTCCCTAGTCATCTCCACCTAGGTATTGTTGCTTGTTGAACTGTTTATCCACCTAGGTTACTGTGGTGCAGTCTGTTTACCCTGTTTCAAATTAGTATTACTGCCTGTAACTGATTTTTTCCACTACCCTGTGTCAATCGATTGTTGTACAGCAAGTTATCTGCTTTCATTGGGCTTGCAGCTGTACATTGTTCAGTTACTTCTCTGTACCAATGCTTATTATGCTATGCATGTTTCTGTTGGGACTTGTGTCTGTACAGCTTGTCACTTGCTATTCTTATTGGATTGTAAATTATTGTAACTGTTTGATTCTGTGCCATTGTTTGTGGCCTGGGTCATGCCTAAAAATGGTCCTTGGATCAGCGCACTTACCTGGTAGACAAAGACTTAAATAAATAAATAAATAACCGTGTAAGCTCAGCACACTTTCAGTAATAGTGCACGTGTCTGACTATGTCTTGTGCAGCTTTGGTTCTTTTATGTTAAAGACTTTGTCATTCTGCATGTTTTTCTGAATTGTTTGAATGGCCTTCTATCATGTTTCACTTTTTTTTTCCTGATTTTTTTTAGCTGCTTTTGACCTATCCCAACTAACTACTGGGCTGGCAGTATAGCCTACAAGTTAGAGTAATGAGCTATACATGAGCTTGGTACATCCAGCAGACTTAGGTTTGATTCCCACAACCTCCCACAACCTCCACTTGCATACTGGTATGAAACACATGGCCGGCTCCAGTTCTGTGCTCTCACTCATAGACTATGGGCTCCCAATTTATGGGTCAGCTACTGATACGGTGCTAGACAGAGTCAGGATGTTGCTCAGTAAAGCCTGCCAATCTGTATCTGGCTTGCACAAATACACACATACCTGCAATTTATATGCCCTCACAAACCAGCTCCTTTTAAGTCTTATCTGCTCGTCTCAGATACCAAACAATCTTACTGGCCAAGAAAGCACTTTTGGGCCTTACACCATTGACTCCCTCCTCAGAGCAGTCTACAACCTATACACCACATGGAGTGTGACCCAACGAGCGCTAGCCATACCACTACGAAGAACTAGCCTGGGACAGCGCTCCATCGCGAGACGGGCAGTCCTATGGTTCAATGAACTACCTGCCAGCATAGCAAACCTCCCCAATATCTCGCAGTTCAAATGGGCCCTCAGTGTTCTGCATTATTGGTTACAGTCTGTACAGAATTATAGAATGTTGTGGTTAGCATCTTCATAGAATCTACAGGGTTACCGTTTGTATAGAATTTATATAATGTTATGATATAAACATATTTACAATGCTGTCTTATTTCTTTCTTTCCTGTTTTCAGGTTTATTTAGAAGTGACCATTTTTCATCTATCTGTCTCTGCACTCTTACTACATTTCAGATATGACAACTAGTGGATCCCCAGAACCATTCTTGAAAATTATTGGGTGATTGTTAGTTGCATCTTGAATGAGCTCTATCTTTTCATTCGCACAGTGCTTTAAAAAATGTTTTCACAATTTGATGTTTTGGTGATATCATATGTGATGTCATGACAGGTGCCGATATAAAGGACCTGCTGTCTCTGGAAACTCACCCCCTCATGAAGCCTTGACTGGCGAGGTGCTGGGGCAGTTTTCTCAGGTGACCGGCTTGAGTTCTGTATAGCATGTATGTCCTTGGCAGACAAATACATGTTTTGCAAAAATAATTGAGCCTGAACTCATTTGTGGATAGGTGTACAGTACTAGCCTATTTATGTAAACTACATGCTAACAGTGACTGCTACTACAGTCCCTGAGCAAGGGTGGCCAAATAAACTAGGCTGACACTAAAAACCCTATTAAGGCACAACTCTAGCACACTGTCCACACCACATCACAATGCATGCACATGACAGTTAAATGATGTTGCCCTCATTTACTAGAGGCCACTGTCCTCTCCCTTCTGGTACCAGTATTACCCTTAGTGCACACACTTGGGAGCTCCCTAAAATGCTACCGGGTACCTGGGCCTGAATCCGTGCAGACCCATTAAACATTACAGTTGGTTGCCTGGTGGCAGTGCTTTTGAAATTAACAATAATGATTTTTCAAATAAACTCTAACCCAAAGGCTATACAATTGCTAAAAGAGCAGTACACCTTGAACCTGAGGCATTTATACAGTTCTTGGCCAATTGCCCAAATGTAAAGAAACACTGTCCCATTTAAACTCTTCAGCTCCCTCGAAGGAGGTTAAGCACTGAACTTATTCACAGTTCCAACTGGGTGGATCCTCCCTAATTCTGCAGAGGCTCTGGATCTTCGTACTCCAGGTCTTCCTAGATCAGCCTGGCTGCCTCTTCGTTCTCTCACTTCTCTTGCTCTGACATCTGTTTTACTAGCTCCATCTGGAGGTTCAGCTGTCCTCCCATGATCCCACCACTATGTGTCTGTACTGATCCACATGTGAAGGCCTCCAAACCCTCAGGGTGGTCACAGCCTGACATCTGGCTATGGTGCCCACTGTTGAGCCCCATAGCAGCCTTGCTGCCGCTCCTATTTGCTCTCTTGCCTGTTCTGTCACTTCTTAGTGTCATCCTAAGTGCTGGCTAGCACATGAATGGCCTCTCTGTTTCTGACTCTGAGAAAATGAGCTCTTACTCACAGTTTGTTTGATATACACGTTTAGTCTGTTGCAGCTCAGCTTGAGCTCTCCAAGACAGCATCCCTTCTCCCCCAAGATTTCTAACAGATCTCATTAAAGTCAGCATAGCTCTCTCCTCTTCTCTTAGGCCAGCAACAGCTCCTGTTTGTCCACAGGACTCTCAGTCAAATTCAGGCAGTTCTGGAGGTGTGACCCACGATCAACCATTCCCTGGTAAAAAGGCTCATGAATTAATTAGTCCAGTTAAGATCCAGGAACTCTGGAAGCAAAGACAAGGGGAACACACATGGAAGTACCCATGCTGATCAGGGGCACTTTCCCCAACAGTTTATTTTAAGCAGTGCTCCTGCCCTTGGCATATTTACTGGGCCCTGGTTTAGTTTACAGTCATGCTGAAATGTCAGGTTGAGTGCTGGTGTCAGTTGGTGGATCCCCGATCCTTTTTGCGAGCACTGCTTACTCACACCATTGGTGGCAGGAGGTTGACCTTTACAATGGGGCAAAAGCCACAGTTAATGTTGATGCAGGAAGCAGAAGAAATGTAATCTCCTCAGCTCGGCCCCAGTTCCCCATTAGAGAGTTCCAGTCAAGGGAGCCAGGGAGAGCGAGGAAAAGAGGCAGCAGTCCTGATTTGCCTTGTGGAGCCAAAGTAAGCCCCACATTTCTGAAGGAAGAGGGTTGCAGGTTGAAAATTAGCAAATGTGTGGAGTATTCAAAACTGCACATGCATCTGTGCCCACATCCAGCAATCAATCTGAAGTACAGATGACTGTATATGCATCTGTGCCCACATCCAGCGATCAATCAGAAGGGCAGGTGATCTTTTGGCTACACCTCAGTAAGTACTGTCTCGTGGCTATCATGAACATCATGCTTTAAGACGTGTGCTGTGCATGCATCCCACAGTTGGAGGCCACTGCTGGCTGTATCCATAGCAGCACATTGTCTCCAAATTGTAAATCACTCTAGGGGCTTTGGCACATTCCCTGCCAAAATTCCTGTTTGTCTGACCCTCTAGGGGTCCCTCTTTAGATTATGTGTGTAGGATTTGGATCCTTGGGGGGCCCAAAATAAAGTTTTATAGCCATGGCTCTTTCTTGGTTCATGAGTCACTAGATAATTGGTTCTGGCACTGGAGGAGATAGGAAAACACCTTTTATTCATTCCTGTTGTAGCTGTATTTAGTAAGTCTCTATAATTTTGACAGTCTATGGAATACAACAGTTACCTTTCAGTCACTAAATTGCCCCCATCTTAACTGGATCATTCTCTTGTTAGTTTGGCTATATCTACAGAGAGTAGTAGTAAATTGGGCCACATTAGGGGTCGGGGTGTCACAAGAGGGGTGCCACTGGGATCAGTCCTAGGATCTGTTATATTCATTATCTTCATAAGTGACAGGTTTACAATATTCAGGGCAAGATGCATCTCTTTGCTGATGACAAAAAGCTGTGTGGCATGTAGACAATGAGGAAGGTGTGAGGGAACTTCAGAAAGAACTAGAGAAACTGAAGGAACATAGAAACATAGAAATATAGAAGTTGACGGTAAATAAGGATCGCAAGGCCCATCCAGTCTGCCCATTTCTTTTTCTTCCTTATGAATGTGCCATTGGCCTTTTCTCTGTCAATGGCCTATCTATTCATACTCATCTGTATTGCTCCCTTATGCCTAACCCATGCCTGTTTGAAGCCCTGCACTGTATTCATATCCACCACTTCCTGAGGTAGGCTGTTCCATGCATCCACCACCCTTTCTGTGAAAAAGAACTTCCTCACATCATCCCTTAATCGGCCTCCCTCTAATCTCATGCTGTGTCCTCTTGTCCTGCTATTTTTCTTATATTGAAACATGTTAGGCTCTTTCACCGTGTTAATGCCCTTAAGGTGTTTGAATGTTTCGATCATATCACCTCTTTCCCTCCTTTGCTGTAGGATATATATATTTAGCTCCGTTAATCTGTTCTCATATGTTTTCTGATGCAGTCCCTGCACCATTTTGGTTGCCCTTCTCTGAACTACCTCAATTTGGTTAATGTCCTTGTGAAGGTGTGGCCTCCAGTACTGGACACAGTACTCCAGATGGGGCCTAACCAGTGTCTTGTAAAGAGGGATTATTACTTCCCTCTTCCGACTTGTGATACCCCTAATAATACACCTCAAAATCCCTCTAGCCTTAAATACTGCTTTAGTGGTTTGCTTGGATGATTTCAGGTCATCAGTGATGATGACGCCCAAGTCTCTTTCTTCCCCTTGTGACTGCCAGCAACTCCCCTCCCAGCCTATAGGTGGCTTCAGGGTTTCTCTCTTCCCTATGTGCATGATGTTGCACTTTGCATTAAACCCCAGTTGCCACTCTTACGACCATTTTGCTAGTTTAGCCAGATCTCTTCTCATTCTACCCACCCCACCTGGATCATCTACTCTGTTGCAGATCTTGGTGTCATCTGCAAACAGACAAACCTTACCCTCCAGTCCATCTGCAGTGTCACTGATGAAGATATTGAAGAGGAGTAGCCCCAGGACTGATCTCTGAGGTACCCCACTTGTGACTTGCATCTCTTCTGACTGTGTACCATTTACCACCACTCTCTGTTTTCTGCCTGTCAACCAGTTTGCCACCCAGTTGACCAACTTCTGACCCACCCCAAGCCTACCCAGCTTATTAATCAATCTTCTATGTGGAACAGTATTGAAAGCTTTGCTGAAGTCAAGGTAGGTGATATCAACTGCTCCCCCCTTGGTACACCACTCTGGTTACCCAGTCAAAGAAATCTATGAGATTAGTTTGACATGACCTTCCTTTTTGTAAACCCATGCTGTCTTGGATCCTGTGCTCCTATGGATTCCAGGTGTTGCACTATCCTTTCCTTAAGGAATGCCTCCATAATCTTGCCCACTTCTGAGGTAAGACTGACTGGTTTGCAGTTCCCTGCCTCCTCCCTGCTACCACTCTTGTAGAGCGGGATCACATGAGCTCTTCTCCAGTCTTCTGGGAACTCTTCTGTACTCGGAGACTCACTAAACAGTTCTGCTAATGGTTCTGCTAGTTCCACCATTAGCTCCTTTAGTACCCTGGGATGTATGCCGTCAGGTCCCATTGCCTTGTCCTCCCTGAGCTTATCAAGCTCTTGTAGGACCCTTTCTTTTGTGAAAGGACTAGTGCACACCTCCCTCCCCCCTGTGTCCATGGTGCTGAGCTATGGGCCCTGCCCTACCTTCTCTTCAGTAAATACTGAGCAGAAGTATCTATTTAGGATAGATGCTTTTACGTGATCCTCCTCCTCACATGCCTCCTTATCCCCTTTGATCTTAGCAATACCCCTCTGGACTTTCTCCTTTCGCTAATGTATCTATAGAAAGTCTTGTTGCCTTCTTTTACTGTTTGTGCTAGTGTTTCCTTGGTTTGGGCCTTTGCCTGCCTTACTGCCTTTCTTGCTTCCCTTAGGAAAGTTTGGTATGCCTCCCTATCTTCATCCTGCTGCGTTCCCTTATATTTTCTGAAGGTCAACCTTTTGACTCTGACCTTTTCTGCTACTGTTTTTGAGAACCAAAGTGGTTTCCTTCTTCTTTTGCACTTCCTTTTCTCTCTAACATAATGGGATGTTGCTTCAAGTATTGCATCTTCAATGCTTGCCCACTTTGCCTGTACCCCCTCACCTGTTTTTCTTTTTGCCTGGGCTAGCTTAACTCTGCTGGCAATCTTATCAAAGTCAGCTCTTCTGAAGTCCCATATTTTGTCCCATAGTTTGTGTGTTGTGTGGGTTAGAAGGTTATGTTTGGGCTTATTTGTGTTCTGTTGTTTTGTTTTTCTGTCTGGTGTATGTGATTGGTATTTGCTGTGTGTACTGTATGTGTAAATTAACATTTTCAATAAAGTGTATTTAATTGCAAAAAAAGATGTTTTAAAGCTTTCAATAAAGCTTAAATATGTTTACATGTGTTGTTAGTTATGTTTATTCTAGTGCAGAACCAAAAAGGAGCTGAATTTATATAAGGGCTGAATTGATGTGGGGCTGAACTGACGTGGGGCTGAATTGACATGGAGCTGAATTAACTCAGGCTGAATTGACTGGGGCTGAATTGACATGGGAGCTGAACTGACACAGGAGCTGAATTAACTCAGGCTGAATTGACTGGGGCTGAATTGATATAGGAGCTGAATTGCCTTGGGCTGGATTGCCATGGGGCTGAGTTCACTGGGTTGAATTGACTTGGGCTGAATTTACCACGCTGAATTGACTGGATACCAACTGAAGTGGTGTTCAGAGCTGTGGCAGTTGAAATTTAATGCCAGAATGTGCAAGATAATGCACTTAATGCACTTAAGAATAAAGAACACATACACACAGTATTGGTTGGGATGGGTTATGCTGGCCACTGTAACAGAAGAAAGGGATCTGGTGGTTATCACCAGTGACTCCTTCAAGCAAACCAGCCAGTACAGTTAAGGCACTGAGGATGCTGGAGTCTATAAGAGGGGTTTTGATTGCAGGAGAAGTGAAGCGGTACTGCCCCCACACAGATCACTGGTGAGGGGCCACCTGGAATACTGTGTCCATTTCTGGGTCTCACCTGAGAAAGAAATTAGACAGGTTGAAGTCAGTACAGTGAATGGTCACCAAAATGATTCAGAGCCAACAAGGCAGATTCTTTGAGGAATGGCAGGTGACCCTGAACATGTATTTGCTGATGGCCAGATGTGGGGGGGGGGGGATATGATAGAGACATAAAAGTTTCTGAGGGGTATAAACTGGGTGACTAGTGAAGAAATGTTTTTTTTTATTGAAATATGGACACAATCACAAAAGGGCATAACTGAAGGTTCTTGAGTATAAATTCAAGAGGGATGTGAGGAACTGATGCTTACAGGTAATCACATATTGGATGGTGTCAAGCTGGTTGAGCATAAACCTGGCCAGGACACAGCTAGTACCATGTCCTCGTGGGTCAGCTGTCAGGCATAATGTGGTGGTGTGGCCAACTTTAAATGGCATGATTCTGACAGCTGTGGATAGGGTAGAAAAATCTGGGTGTCATAGTGGACTCTGGGCTGACTCTGGGACAGCATGTGTCATCCGGGCTTTACCGTGGATTCTTTCAGCTTAAAAACATCTCCCGGATTAAACCCTGTTTATTGCAAGAGGATCTGGAGACCCTGGCATGTGCATTTATGACATCAAGGCTGGAGTACTGTACTTCTCTCTACCTGAGACTATTAGGGAGTTTGATGTGCCACCTACAGCTGGTGCAGAACGTCACAGCCAGGCTGATCTGCGGATCTGCATACTCAGGTCAGACTATGCCTGTGCTGCAGCAGCTGCTCTGGCTCCCAATAATGTGGTACACCACCTTTAAGGTCATGTTGGTAATTTAGAAAACCCTGCGCAAATTGGGGGAGGTCTGCCTACAAGATCATGTAGCCTGGTATGCTCCTGGTCACTTGCAGCACTCCACTAAGGAGTTTTTTTCTGGCCATCCCAAGAGCAGAGCTTAAGCGTTTGGGTGGTAAGGCATTCTGGGTGGTTGCCCCACTTATTTAGAACCTATCCAGTCATCTTTAGTGTTCCTCCTCAGTGGAGTCATTTAAAAAGGGGGTGAAATACCACTGTTTAAATCTGCATTCATTCTGGAGAGTTGAGTCAGACTACTGTCTTAGTGTTTTAGTATTGTATGTATAATTTATTAATCATGGGATTTGATTTTGTATTCTGCTTATGAATTTATTTTTGTTTTTGCTGATTTGTACAGTTCTCTGATTCCTTGAGAATAGGGTGCTATATAAAATAAATGCATTGCCTTGGCTTACCTTGTACAGTCAGCACTTGTTTATCCGGCTCTCATTTATCCATTTCTCTCATGTATCTGTCTTTGACTGCATGATTTTTTTATTTCCCATTTTGTTTACACTCGTTTATCCGTCCCTCGCATTATCCGTTTCTGTTGCCCATCCTGCCTGTTGTCTCCTATGTGGATCTCAATGTTTACTCTCAGATAACTGACCCTTTTCATCCCCAGTTGAGTATTGTACAGAAAACCACAGACCAAAGCAGGCAAGGCAGTCACAAACCAAAGCAGCCACAGACCTAAGCAGCCACAGCAGCCATAGATCAAACTGCAGACCGAAGCATCCAGTTTCCACTTAACCGTTTCTCTCAGATATCCGTCACCTGACCTAAGAAAAGCAGGCAAGGGATATCTGAGTGCTGACTGTAGTCAACTTAGCCATGAAAGGGTAAATCTGGAGTATAACCAGAGGAGGATCAGATCAAGGGCACTGGGAGCTAGCTACTCTGCTCCAGAAACAAAAAGTATGTGGAGGGGATAAAGAGGCCCTGAACCCCTTGGAGGAGGAATTGGAAATTGTGAATAACACAAGAGTTGGCAGCAGACTACAACTGCTGGATTTGAGTTTACATAGAAACATACATGTTAACGGCAGATAAGGACTGCCAGGCCCATCCAGTCTGCTCATTTTTTTTCTACCTGTTGAGTGTGCCATATGTGTCTACTCTATCAATGGCCTCTTTATTCATCCCTTTCTTTCAGTGAGGTCATGCTTTTACCCACTTTAAAAATATATTCAAGCATGATAGTCAAGCTCTGATGCTATATCTCATTTTCAGTGGGGTCCTGTTTTTACTCGATTATATACTGCATTTTCACAGGGTACAGCTAACATGCAGTATGTAATTTTCAGTGGGGCCTGCTTTTTACTAAATGGCATCCTGAGTAAAAGCAATAGTGTGGTTCCCAGTGGTTTGAACAATCATGCAATATCCCATGATAGTCTACACCTCCCTGGTGTCTTGTGGCACCTCCCCCCAGTCACCCATCCTGTGATAGTATATCTCTCCGTGGTGTCTGGTGGCACTCCCCCACCCCCAATCACCAATTGCATCATAGTATAAAGCTACCTAGTGTCTATTGGCATACTCCACCACCCAAACACCCAACCCACACTCTGTATACCATCTCTGGTGTCAAGTAGTTCCCCCACCCCCTGAATGCCCATTGACAAATGGACCAGCAAACATTGGTAGTCCAGCAACCCCCCCGCCTGCTCTCAGTACACCATCCATCCAATCCCCCCTTACCAGGGTCTCCAGGGATGTCTGTGGAATCCCAATATGGTGACGGGCACAGCACTCCTCTCACCTCCTTGGCTGGCTGCCGTATGAGCTGACAATCTACACGCATACAGTATACAGCATATGGCACATGCATACACTGTCAGCTCATTCAGTGGCCAGCTGAGGAGATGAGAGGAGGGTTGTGCTGCTCACCATATCAAGATTCCTGAAGATGCTGGTAAGGGGGGGGTGGAAGGGTGGTGTATTGGGAAGTGGATGGGGTAGGTGGGAGCCGCTTGACCATCAATGTTTGCAGGTCCATTTGTCAATGGGCATTTGGGGGGGGAGTGGGGGTACCACTCGACACCAGTGATAGTATAAGGAACATGGGCTAGGTGTTCTGGTGGTGGGTGCCACTAGACACCAGGGAAAGATATACTATTACAGGACAGGTGATTGGGGGTTGGGGGTTGCCACTAGACACCAAGGAGATATGTGCTATCATGGGAAGGGTGACTGCAGGATGGAGGGGTGCCAGTAGACACCAGGGAGATATATACTATCATGGGATGGGTGATTGGAGGGGTGAGGATGCCACTAGACACCTAGAAGATATATACTATCACATGATGGGTGATTGGGGTGGGGGTTGTGCCATGGACACTAGGCGTGCCTCCTCACTGGCATAACGGGTGATCGGGGGCAGGCGCCTGCAGTACAGCCATCCCACAATCAGTGTGGTGGGGACACTGGCTTAGAGTCCAGTTAAGATGAGGTCTTCCACGGCAGTAAACAATGCCACTTTGTGTGCCATTTACCACTGTTGCAAACCTTTGAACATGCCACTTCTCTCATATGCAAGAAAGGGCCTCTCATTTGCATGGGCACAGTATTATGTTTACACCTGGGTGCTAACAGGTTTAGCACATAGTATAGGGGCCTCTGAATATAGCACCCCCCACAACGATAGCTGCAAACCCTGTTAACATTGACACAAACCCTGTTAGCACCAGTGCTAACTTTTGACTGTTGGCTCCAGGGCCCCTATATTCAGCCGTGGGGAGATGTGCATTGCAACCAGGTGCGCCACCCAACAAGATGGGCCAGCACAACTGACTGCAATATTCAAACACAATGCATGAGCCAAGCAGATTATGTATCTTGAATGAATATTGCAGACCAGGAGTGCGGCACAAAAGGTGGGCGACTGCCAATGTGCCCAGCACATCCCAGAAATAGGCTGAGTACCATCTATGGGGGATGCTCCAGTGCATCCCAGATGCACCAATTCCCCAAAGGTGATATTCAGCCAGGGTATGCAAATTAATCCATTGGACATGCATGGCTCAAACGGCCCTCATGCATGCCCATTATGGGCTCATCTGCATGCCTGCGCCAAGCCGGATGCACCAGGCTATGCATCCCCCGCAGCCCAAGCTACAGACAGGCTATGAATTCAGTACATCCCCCGGGATGCCATGTACATCCTCCCACAGTCGCTGAAGCGAAGGACCCTCGCCCAAGTCTCGCAGCTGGATCCCCCATCGTGAGTAACCCCTGCCCCATCATTCCATAGTGTAGTGTCCCCCAACCCCGGTAGGCTGAACCCCCTCCCTACACCCCCCTCACCTCCTGTTCTGTGGCACAGCCCTCCATTCATCACCATCACCAGCTGCTGACTGTAAAGCCTGGGAACTGCACTGTTCTGAATACATGCTCATTGGTTGAGCTCATATACTGTACAGTGCAGTTTCCAGACTGTTCAGTTGGCAGCTGGCCGTGGTGGTGAGCGGAGGGCTGTGCCAGTCGCCAGCACCAGTGGGGTGGAGGGTGGGGGTATGGAGGTGGGGGTCTGGCCCTAATGGGGTGGGGCAGCACTACACTACAGAAATATGGGGGGGGCATCTCTTATTGCAGTCATCGGGGTTGGGGCATGGTGGGGTGTGTGTGTCCCCTGAGATCGAGGACTGAGGCCAGTTGGGGGTTCCCTACCAATGCAGACTGAGATTGGGGTTGGGTGAGACTTCTGAAACATCCAGACGGGTATCAGGGCTGGGTGGGAGGCACCTACGCAATGGTGGAGGGGTCAGGGGTTGTATCTCTTGGGACTGAGCATGGGTGGGGGGGTCCCTATGCTGTGGACAGGGGTCGGGGGAATTCCACAACATTAATTGGGGATCAAGCACGGGGGGGCCCTTACTCAATGGCACAGGGATTGGGTGGGCAGTCTGGTAGGTATGGCGATGGGAGAGGGAGTACCATTGGACAGCCATGACAGGCAGGCTGCAATGTACCTGACTGCACTTCGGCAGGCTGCTTGTGGGTGGCTGGCTGATTTAGGCCAGTTTTTTGCT
Source organism: Neoceratodus forsteri (assembly GCA_016271365.2). NCBI lineage: Eukaryota > Metazoa > Chordata > Ceratodontiformes > Ceratodontidae > Neoceratodus > Neoceratodus forsteri. The sequence continues at coordinate 822,223,345 of CM057449.1, forward strand.
GCCTATCTCTGCATGGCACATTTTCAGCCATTATGGGGCATATTCCCAATAATATGCCGATCTTGCACATTCATGGAATGCCCCCTCTACTTGGGCCGACTACATTATGTTTGGGCCATGGCCCATTTGCTTTTGGGTGGCCCATCTCCCCTCACTGAATATCATGCTGTGGTGCATTGTCGGAGTTCCACGGCACATCTTCCTTTTCTGCTGGGATGCGCAGTGCATCTCCTTTGAAAATGGGGGCGCAGATGTATAAACATGCTGTGAAAACTGATGAAAACCTTGTCCGAGTTATGTTAAAAGGAGCGTTCCCATTGTTATTTCAAATGTAGAAAACTGTCAAAGCAGAATCAAAACAGGTAAAGACTGGTGGGAAGGGGCAATCTAACGAGGAATAAAAAAGTATAGGTCAAAATTTTCACCAATATCATGCACTGCTGCTTTAACTTTACTATTCCCACTTTCATGTTCCCATTTTCACTGATATACCAGAAGAAGAGCTTCTCTTCCTTCTTGATCCCTTCTCTTTAAAGCTTGCTTTCCTGATTTTATGGAAAGCTTTTACTTTTAAACATTTTTCCTACTTTTTTTTTTATGAAAGGGTCTTGCTTTTAAAGATTTTGTTTTCTTTTTCAGATTTAATGGAAAAATCTTTGCTTTTAAAACAGTGTTTTCCTGTTTTTTATAAAGAGGTTATGCTTTTAAAGTTTTTTTTTCAGATTTGTTTTATGGAAATGTCTTTTTTTGAAAACTTTTTTCATAACATGTCTTTCTTTTAAAGTTTGTTTTTATGCAAAAGATCTTGCTTTTGTTGCTTATTCTTTTATGATTGTTATGGAAAGGTCAAATTTTTAAACTTTGTTTTTTTCTGCTTTTTATGAAAAGCTCTTGTTTTTGAAGCTTGTTTCTCTGTTTTTTTTTTTCTTGTTTAATGAAAAGGTCTTGCTTTTAAAGTTTGGATTTCCCAGCTCTTATTAAATGGTCTTACTTTCCAAAGGTGCCTGTAAGGTGGGGGTGAACTCAGACTGCTGAGAAAATCATTTTCTATGGATGCTTGAGGTTGAGGAAACATTTTTTGAAAAGGTATTACAGTAGTTGGTGATGTCAGAATTGATTGATTAGTGTACTGATGATGCCATGATTGATTAACTGGTATGTGATACAGACTAAGTATGCAATGTAGGGAAAATAAACAGTTTCTTATGGAGAAAAAGGCCTAACCATGTATTATACTAAAGTCTAAACACAATTTAAAAATATTTAAAATTATCAATATTTTAAAATATTAATAATCCAAAACGTTATCTATATAGCATGTCTATATTTCCCATACCCTAAATTATCTTTAAAAAAATTGTATATAGCTCTACCACTTTCAAATTTATCCCAGCCATGAGAAGAATAATTTCTTTGAAAAAAGGCTAACATTTGTACTATTAGGCTACAAACATAATTTTTATAAATAAAAGCTTGGAACCATATCAACATGGCTTTGTCCCAGTGATACAGTTTTATATGTCAGTATACACCAACACACTTATAACCATAATGTTATCAAGGGTTGAAACTGGCAAGGGTTGCTAAACCTATGCTGAGGAATTTTATATTGGGCTAGTAAAACTTTTCTTTAACTAGCCCTCCTGTTTTTTTTTTTTCAAGTTTTTATTTGTTCGACCATGAGTCTTGCATTGCATTGGAGAAGATAACATTTTATGAAGTACACTAGCTGGGCCAGTGGACATCTCTGTGGGGCCAGAAGATTTTCACACCCAGGCTAGTAACTGCAAAATGTAATTTTAACCACTGATTAAGGCTGAAAGTGTACTGATGTATATCAGTGCATATATCCTTGTTGTGTTGATCCTGTAGCTATGCTGCCTCAAATGTTTCACTATTCTTTTCCAAATATGGGAAAGTGGCAATTTCCCTTATAGATGAGGTCAAGTATGTGGAAACTACTGATGGTATTCCATTAAGGAGAATAACACCTTTGTTTCTGATTTGTTGCATTATCTCTCAGAGATGATAAAATAAATGAAAAAAGAGCCTTCTCTTTTTAATTAGTGCTAATAATCTACTTCCCTCTTAACTGAACTCTTGCATGCCAAATCAAACAAAAATCACAATTTAGGCACCTTCAGTTTCACTATAAAACAAAGTCAGCCTCATGTCTAGCAAAGGGGAGCTAGGCACTTTTTATGTTGCTTGCACGCATGTGCAAGAAACATAGTGCCATCATCGGAGATTCCGGAGGTGTGTCACCTCCTCCTCCAATTCAGTCAGTGTGTTGGCAGTCACGGCCCCTGTAAGCCAATGCATTCTGGAGCTGTCTATGTCAAGCTCCAAAATGCAGTGGCATACAGTTGAAAGGGGGAGCTACGCTTGAGTGAGCAGCACTAAGATATCGGCTGCTCACGCGCAGCTCCCCCCCACAGACACCCATGCAGACATGCGCACCCCTGCTCCCCACACGCACGCACTGTATAGCTGATGGGGTGCCCAATCCCCGTCAGCTGAGCTGCATCCCCCCCCCAGTAGTAAGTGCCACGCTGGGAGCCCACCCCAGCATGGCAAGCGATCCTTAGGCTGACGGGGGTGCCCAATCCCGCCGGGCTGAACGCCCCTAACTGTCCTTGTGCCACGCTGGGAGCCCACCCCAGCTGGCAAACATCCTGTCATCCGCTTTTTTTCCTGCAGAAAAAACGGTCCCACGAGTCTCCCTGGCCTCCTCCCACAACCCGCAGCCACCCACTGTGCACCCTGCCTCCCACACCCCCCTCACCCCTAGCACTACCTCCGGGCCTTTGCGCGACGACCGGTGGACCGAACACGCCTGCACTCTTCAAAGCCGACACCTAACTGAGGAAATGTCGTAAGCTGTATAATGGGCTAGATGGGGGTTTCAACTTTGTTGCATATCTCAGGCATTTTGGCGATGTTTTGCACATTTTCAACATGGGTTTTTAGACTCTTCTCATGAACAATGCACTGTCATGAGCTATTCAGGCCCGGTGATTTCGCGAGTCACTGCACAGTCACTGCACAAAATCACCCTTCAGGCCTGAATAACGCCATGACAGTGACATCATTCATGAGAAGGGGTCCCAAAAACCCCATGTTGAAAATTTGGTGCCAAAATTCCAAAAAATGACTGTTTTATGAGCGTGCGTTGCGCAGTTCCTACGCAGGTTCGTAAGTTCACGAAATTTCAATATTTTCACTCCAGATTTTCAACATTGCCATTTTACCGCACCTTCTTATGAGAAGTACAGCTGTCATTTTTTACATCTCACCCAAAATGTGTTTCCGCCCATGTAGCGCACAATGGCGCAGTCGGTGTGTGAAATCAATGTACGGGACAAATTAAGAAAATCACAGTGACACTGTTCATGAGCAGAAGTCTTAAAATGGCTATGTTGAAAATTTGGTGAAAAATTCTTAAAATGACTGTTTTATTTAGCGCATGCTATGAGTTCCTACGCACGTCAGAAGGTCGCGAATTTTCAATATTTCACTCCAGATTTCCAACATTGCCATTTTATCACACCTTCTTATGAGTAGTACAGCTGCCATTTTTCACATCTCACCCAAAACATTTGCTCACCATGTAGCTTTAATAATGGCGCAGTCGGTGTGCTTATGATCAATGTACGGGACAAATTAAGAAAATCACAGTGACACTGTTCATGAGCTCAGGTGTTAAAATGGCTATGTTGAAAATTTGGTGAAAAATTCCAAAATGACTGTTTTACGAGCGTGCATTGTACAGTTCCTATGCACGCTCGTAAGTTCGTGAATTTTCAATAATTTCACTCCAAATTTCCAACATTGCCATTTTGCCACACCTTCTTATGAATAGTACAGCTGTCATTTTTCACATCTCACCAAAACGTGTTTCCGCCAATGTAGCGCACAATGGCTCAGTCGGTGTGCGAAATCAATGTACGGTATAAATTAAGAAAATCACAGTGACACTGTTCATGAGTAAAGGTCTTAAAATGGCTATGTTGAAAATTTGGTGAAAAAATTCCAAAAAATGACTTTTATGAGTGTGCGTTGTACAGTTCCCTATCGCCGTGAAGTTTCTTAATTTTCAATATTTTCACTCCAGATTTCAACATTGCCATTTTACCACACCTTCTTATGAGTAGTACAGCTGTCATTTTTCACATCTCACCCAAAACATGTTTCCGCCTATGTAGCGCACAATGGCGCAGTCGGTGTGCGAAATCAATGTACGGGACAAATTAAGAAAATCACAGTGACACTGTTCATGAGCAGAGGTCTTAAATGGCTATGTTGAAAATTTGGTGAAAAATTTCCCTTCAGATGTTCTGCAATATTACTAATGAAGACATTGAACAGAACTGGCCCCAGGACCGATCCCTGCAGCACCCCACTGGTCGCCCCCTGTCCCTAGACTGCATACCATTTACCACCACTCTCTGCCTCCTGTCTGTTAGCCAGTTTCTAACCCAGTTTACCACCCTTTCCCCCATGTCCAGCCTACCCAGCTAGTTAATCAGCCTCCTATATGGGATGGTGTCAAAGGCTTTGCTGAAATCAAGGTAAGCGTTGTCCACTGCCCCACCCTGTTTCACTTCCTTTGTCATTCAGTCAAATAAATCAACCAGATTTATCTGACATGATGTCCCCACTGTGAATCCATGTTGTCTATGGTCCTGGGTTCCGATGACATCTAGATGCCCCACTATCCTTTCTTTAAGCAATGTCTCCATGATCTTCCCCACTACTGAGGTGAGGCTGAATGGCCTATTGTTCCCTGCCTCCTCCCTGCTGCCGGACTTGTGTAGAGGGACCACATGTGCCCTCCTCCAATTCACTCATGTTGAATGACTCAGTGAACATGGCTGCCAGAGGTACTGCTATCTCCCTTTGCAGTTCTGTTAATATCCTTGGGAATATGCCATCTGGTTCCATCGCTTTGTCCACCTTCAATTTAGTGAGCTCCTGCAGGACTCTTTTGCCTTTGAATGGACTATTGTCCACCTCTTCACCCCCTTGGCAACTGCTGTACTGCTGAGGCCCTTGCCCCTCCCACTCTTCTGTGAATACTGAACGGAAAAACACAGTGGATGTCTTGGTAGGAAGGCATGAAACTGTCACTTCCAAATACATAAACAGCACATACAAGCAAGCAACATTCGGCATTGACAAATGCTTGTTCTATACACAGTTGTTCCACCCACTGAACAGCAAGGCAATACCAGTTGTCACACAATGGAGGGGGAGCATGTTCCCTCTGTGTCTACTCTGTAACTGAACTGTGCCAACAGCCATTATCAATCACACCTTCTTACAGCACTCCCAGTCTCCACTCATGGGTAATCTCTGGCACTCCTCTCAGACTGATGCACAAAAGAATTTTTCAGTATTGAAACCCGATCCCCCTCTTCCCCTGCTTCCGTCTCCTCCCCTGTAGTTCCCAGATTCCTCAATTTCTTTTGTGCATCACTCCAGGCTGGTCACAGACTGCTTGGCTTTGTGCCAAGTAAGGTAAGAAATTACTAAAAATACCATATTTTCATTTCCGAAAGTCAGCCAGCATGTTATTTATAATGCTATTCATTTGTTAGCAAATCGAGGCGTCAGGGACTTATTTAAAGTTAAAATCCAACAAGGTAGCCAAAATAGTTCTTATCATTATCTATCCCATTCCTTCCTCAGTACACCTTGTTCTGCTGAGGAAAGATTGACCATGCACCCAGCTTCCCCTTGGCTTACCTTGTTCAGCCGTCGAGCAGAAGCTATCAGCATACAAGTGTTTTAATTTTTGGTGCCTTATTAAAGAAACGCCTGTTTCGCACCTCGTGGTTTACCTTGTTCAACCGCGAGGGTGATTTTACGATAAATGATCATCTTCCCCCTCCACAGCCTGCCTACCTGCCCCTTTGTTTGCACTCCTTAAAGAGTCCAAATGCTGGTCGGCAGCCTTTCTCGCTCGGCGTTCTCCACGCTACGAGACAGGCCATGCTTCCCCCTTCCTCCTTGGTCTCGAGAGCCTTCACTCTCGCGAGACCCACGTCGGCCTATCAGGGCTCCCTTTATCCACATCTAAGATGGCGATGCCCTGTGTGCTTTTCCACTCCACTAAAATGGCGGCGCAAGACATGCGATTCTTAGAGGGGCAATGGCATTTTTTCCATCTTAAAAAGGAAATGTTTAAAATGTTTAAAAAGTTAAAAAATGTGTTCCTTTTGGGCAATTTAAAGCCTATTATAAGGGGATACCAGGATGCTTTTTGGAGGCACAGCAAGGGAAGCAGACAATCTGTTCTTGAGCATTTCTAACAAGATTCCATTGCTCATTAACACAGGGGCAGCAGTTCTTCTGGGCACAGTCACCTTGCCTTGCTCCCTACTTCAGAAGCTGAACCAAGTTTAGGTTCCATGCTTCTAGCTACTAACTGCACAGTATTTAAATAGTTTTTTAAACAGTTTCATTAAGGTGCATACCATCTGTTATATCTCCTCCTCTATTCCATTGTGTTTTTCAGAGGAGACAAAATGACTTCAAGACGGATTTGCAGGAAATGCCCCCATATTCTTTTAACCTCAAACTTGGGAGACCTGTGTTCCCTATGCATGGTCAATGCAGACCCAAATATCTTCAATTCAAATTCAGGGTCCCCAGAGGAGGACATACTGCAGGATAGCGCTTCCGCCTCATCTCAGAATGTGGTAGTTCAGCTTTTTTAAAAACTATTGGACAAAATGGACACATTGGGAGCAGGCAAATGGCCCCGGTCTCCTGAGAAACCCCCTCCACCAAAACGTCAGAAGGGTGCCACAGTTCCAATCCCAGAGGACGGGTCAGAGCCTCCATACTCGGGGGACGAGGACCCAGTGGAGGAGGAGGCCGAAGAAGACATGGCCACCAGGCTATGCCTCTTCGACTCCATCCCTGAGGTCATCAGGGTAGTGTGCAAAACACTCCGAATTAACAAGCCCGTACAGGAACCAGAGAACAGACTGGACCCTTTAGTGCATGTTAGAAAACGTTCCACCACCTTCTTTCCCTTTTGCCCAGCCCTGGATAACATCCTGGCTAGGGAATGGGAGGCTCCAGACCCAATAAAGACCAGGGAGAAGGGGACCTTCGAGAAGAGATACCCACTAGCACAGGAGAAAGAGAAGAGTTGGGCTACTGCCCCAAAAGTTGACTCTGAGGTCTCGGCCCTGAGCAATGAGATGGTTTTACCATCCGAATCAGCTTCAGCATTAACAGACCCCATGGACAGGAAAGTGGATGATATAGTCCAGAAAGTTCATGACATGCTGACCATGAACATGAGAGCTTCCATGGCAGCCACGTATTCCTCCAGAGCGGTGCATAGATGGCTGGAAGCAAATTGCTTAGACATTCCAGAAACTAACGCTCATGGGGCCACCATGGATTATGCTATCCAAGCAGTTAAGTACGTGGCAGATGCCACTATTGACAATTTTAAAATGGCGTCAAGATCAGCAGCATCAGTAAACAGAGCCAGGAGATTAATTTGGCTTAAACTCTGGAACGCTGACCAACAATCAAAGTCCAGGCTCGTGAAGCTTCAATTCTTAAGGGACAAGGTGTTCGGACCAGGTATTGAAGAATTTACTGTAAAGAAGGGAGAAGATAAGGACAACCAAGGGGGGAAGAGCACTCTGCCTTCCTTTCAGAATAATAGATTTCATCCCTATTCACACAGAGGAAAGAAGGGCCCTAGGTACCAAGGCCAGGACAGGCATGCATTTGGGTTCAAAGTGAATTTCTTCAACCAAAAACCCCAGTATCTTTCAAACCAGGACGGCGGTAGCCATTTCAACCCCAAGCAAGGCTACAAACCCAACAGGCAAAACAGAGGCTTTCAACAATGAGAATCCACAGGCCCAGGACAATGCAGACCCAGTGGGGGGCAGACTACAGCTCTTCTCCACAACCTGGGCCGAAACAGTCAGGGACCGATGGGTATAAGAAATAGTCAAACAAGGCTACACCATCGAGTTCAACTCCGTGCCAAGACAAGACAGATACATACAATCCCACATTACGAAAGACAAGATGACACCTGCACAAGTCAGAGCAATTCTACAACAACTGCTCAATAGCACAGCCATCAAACCTGTTCCAAACCATGAAAGATACTCAGGCATCTACTCAGTATTCTTTCTGGTGCCAAAAAAGACAGGGATCTATGCCCAATACTAGATCTTAAATTCGTAAACAAATTTGTGAAATACCAAAGATTCAAAATGCAGACCCCATAGTCTACCATTGCGGCAATCCGCAAGAGGGACCTCCTAACATCCATAGACCTGAGGGACGCATACCTCCACATCCCAATCAGACTATCCCATCAGAGATTCCTCAGGTTCAGCATCCTGGGGTACCACTTACAATATCAATGCCTACCCTTTGGTCTGGCATCAACGCCCCGAGTGTTCACCAAGGTCATGGCTCCACTAGCAGCCAAACTCTGAATGGAGAGAGTCCATGTAATCCCTTACCTGGATGACTGGCTAATTCGGGCAAGATCGCAGGAGGAATCCCAAGCAGCATCTCGGAGAGCGCTGCAGTTACTCACCCGACATGGATGGATAGTCAACACCTCCAAAAGCCACCTGACACTGACCACAACTATAGAACACTTGGGAGCGGTGTTCAACACAGTCACCGAGACAGTCAAACCCTCAGAAACACGCATCAATGTGTTAGTGAACCAGTGCAGGCACTTACTGCACTGCAAAACGACGACTCTGTGGCACCTCATGCAGTTGTTGGGTCTAATGGCAGCCTGCATAGACCTACACGACTGGGCCAGAGCACACATGAGGCAATTATGACGTCTACTTCTCGACAAATGGAATTAAAACTTACAGAACTACAATCAAAAGGAGACCATACCTACGCAAGTACAAAGGTCACTGAGATGGTGCACAAACCCACACAATCTAAACCAGGGAGCAAAATTAGAAAAAAGAACGACCAGAATCCTTGAAACAGATGCAAGCCTGCAAGGCTGGGGTGCTGTAATGGACAGGAGATCAGTCCAAGGAAGGTGGACAAAACCAGAAACGAAATTGCCGATCAACATCCTGGAGACCAGAGCAATACAACTGGTGCTACAGTACTTCAAACCACAAGTAACGAGGCAACACGTAAAGGTGCGAACAGACAGCAGGGTAGCAATGTCCTACATAAACAAGCAAGGAGGAACAAAAAGCAGAACCATGGCCAGGGAGTCGGAAACCCTCATGCCGTGGGTAGAGAGACACCTTCTCAGCATCACTGGTACACCTAGCAGGCGTGCAAAACACCAGGGCAGACTGGCTAAGCAGGCAAACCCTACAACAGGGAGAGTGGCAACTCAACCCAGCCATATTCAACAAACTACAAAGGAAATGGGGCCCGTTCCAAGTAGACCTCACGGCATTGGCAACGAACGCTCAGCTACCAATATATATATATATCCAGGTACAAGAACAAGAACGCAGCGGGAGTAGATGTTCTCTCGACCCCATGGAAATTCCAGATAGCGTGTGCATTCCCCCAATACCCATGATACCTGCGATTCTACAGAAAATCAGGGACACGGGCACAACAGTGATTCTAATCGCCCCGGACTGGCCAAGATGAACATGGTATTCGCTCATCAAAAAGATGTTGATGGACAAGCCTATGAGACTCACCCCACACCAGACATTGCTCAAACAGGGGCCGATCTGGCATGAGGACCCACGACCACTGAGGCTGATGGCATGGCCACTCAGAGGGTCAGACTGCTAAACCTAGGGGTGGGGTGTCAACCAAAGTAGCAGATACGCTATTACAGGCCAGAAGACACTCGACTAACAAAACATATAACAGACACTGGGGGGCATTTGTTTATTGGTGTAACTCTAAACAACTTCAGGCTTCAAACTGCAGTATTTTACATGTGTTAGAGTTTCTGCAAGATGGTCTAAACAAGGGGTTAACGGTGGCATCGTTAAGAGTTCAAACAGTCGCCATAGGAGCAATACGGGGAAAAACAGATGGACAGCTGCCTGGGGCACACCCATTGGTGCAGTCCTTCCTAAGAGCAGCTGCCAGCATCACCTACTCCCTTAGGCCAGTTTCTGTCCCTTGACAGTTTAACTTAGTACTAGACGCCTTAACTGAGGATCCTTTCGAACCTCTGGATTTGGCCCCCCTACCCTTTCTAACCATGAAAACAGTCTTTCTGGTAGCAATATCCTCAGCTAGGAGAACTAGTGAGTTATAGGCCCTATCATGCAGAGAACCCTTTCTCACGTTCTTCTCAGATAGAGTGGTCCTAAGAACTATACCGTCTTTCATCCCTGAGGTGGCAACGACCTTTCACACAGGGCAAGAAATTACAGTCCCATCCATTTGCCCAACTGAACAGGACCCTAACAGGGACACCCTCCTCTGTCTGGACCCAGCTAGAGCCCTTCGCATCTGCTTGGACAAGACAGAATCTTTTCGACAGTCAGATAGACTATTCGTCCTTCACCAAGGATAAAAGAGGGGCTTGCCAGCTTCCAGGTCTACGGTCACCAGATGGTTGCGAGACGCCATCTCCCAGACTTATAAGGCTAGGGAGGCCGACCCACTGCCCATCATCAAGGCCCACTCCACTAGAGCAATAGCCACGTCCTGGGTGGAAAAAAGCTTAGTGTCAGTAAGGGAAATCTGCCAGGCGGCTACTTGGTCATGCCCCCAAACGTTTACTACCGCTTGGATACAGGGTTGACAGGCAATTCTGAATTTGGCTAAAAAGTAATTCAAACAGCTTCGAGTCAGGTTCCTCCTCCCTCCCAAGTCATTTCCAATACTGCTGTATAATCACCCATGAGTGGAGACTGGGAGTGCTGTAAGAAGGTGCGATTGATAATGGAAGTTTACTCACCTGGTAAAGGTGATTATAGGAGCACCTTCTTACAGCACTCCGTAGCCCACTCAATGAGGAGGAACACACAGTAATAAACCATGAATAAGAGTCTGAAAGAAATGCATTGGTACGTTCTTTAATGATGATGTTAAACAGTATGCTGATTACAAGGTTGTACACTACGCAAAGAAGTGTAGGCAGTAACAACTTCATTACTGCACATTATGAGCCACCAAAATAATATAAAGGATGAACAGTTTACACAACTTCACAATGTGTGGTATGTTTTTTCTATCAGGTGGCACTCCTCAGGGAGACCACCGGACCGTTTTACTGTTAATTCATATTTTCAGAAGGTTCCGAAAGCTCGAGAAGATCTTGTACTGAGGAGTCTGGGAACTACAGGGGAGGAGACGGAAGCAGGGGAAGAGAGGGATTGGGTTTTGATACTGAAAAAATACTTTTGTGCATAAGCCTGAGAGGAGTCCCAGAGATTACCCATGAGTGGAGACTGGGAGTGCTGTAAGAAGGTGCTCCTATAATCACCTTTACCAGGTGAGTAAACTTCCGATGAGTGTGTGATAGCTTCTAGGGCTATAGTAAACTACTAAGTGCAGCAGAAAATTGCCCTATCATCAATTCTTAAAGTAGGGAGCTGACCCAGGCATGCTAGAAAGTCAACAAGCAGAGAGTAGCTGGTCTCCTTGCTTTTTGTCTAAAGCAGTTCAAAAGATAGAAACACAGAAGTAGACAGCAGGTAAGGACTGCAGGGCCCATCCAGTCTGCCCATTTCTTTTTCTACCTTATGAATGTGCCATCGGCCTTTGCTCTGTCAATGGCCTATCTAGTCATACTCATCTGTATTGCACCCTTTTGCCTATCCCATGCCTGTTTGATGCCCTGCACCGTATTCATATCCACCACTTCCTGAGGTAGACCGTTCCATCCATCCACCACCCTTTCTGTGAAAAAGAACTTCCTCACATTAACCCTTAATCGGTCTCCCTGTAATCTCATGACGTGTACTCTTGTCCTGCTATTTTTCTTACATTGAAACATGGTAGACGCTTTCACCTTGTTAATGCCCTTAAGGTGTTTGAATGTTTCGATTATATCAACTCTCTCCCTCTTGTGTTCTAGGGTATACATATTGAGCTCTGTTAGCCTGTCCTTATACGTTTTCTGATGACATAAAATTCCTATTTTTTAAATTCTTTTTTCACTAAACTTCCAAATTTTTTACCTTCCTGGCATCATAGACATAGAAACATGGAAGTTTACAGCAGATAAGGACCGCAAGGCCCATCCAGTCTGCCCATTTCTTTTTCTACCTTACAAATGTGTCATTGGCCTTTGCTCTGTCAATGGCCTATCTATTCATTTTCATACTCATCTGTATTGCTCCCTTATGCCTGTCCCATGCCTGATTGAAGCCCTGCACTGTATTCATATCCACCACTTCCTGAGGTAGGCCGTTCCATGCATCCACCACACTTTCTGTGAAAAAGAACTTCCTCACATTACCCCTTAATCGGCCTCCCTCTAATCTCATGCTGTGTCCTCTTGTCCTGCTATTTTTCTTATATTGAAACATGTCAGACTCTTTCACCTTGTTAATGCCCTTAAGGTGTTTGAATGTTTCAATCATATCACCTCTCTCCCTCCTTTGCTCTAGGGTAACATATTCAGCTCAGTTAATCTGTCCTCATATGTTTTCTGATGCAGTCCCTGCACTATTTTGGTTGCCCTTCTCTGGACTGCCTCAATTTGATTTATGTCCTTGTGAAGGTGTGGCCTCCAGTACTGCATGCAGTACTCCAGATGGGGCCTAACCAGTGTCTTGTAAAGAGGGATTATTGCCTCTCTCTTCCGACTTGTGATACCCTTACTAATACACCCCAACATCCCTCTAGCCTTACCTACTGTTTTAGTGGTTGCTTGGATGATTTCAGGTCATCGGTGATGATGATGCCCAAGTCTCTTTCTTCCATTGTGACTGTCAGCAACTTCCCTCTCAGCCTATAGGTGGCTTCAGGGTTTCTCTTCCCTATGTGCATGATCTTGCACTTCTTTACGTTAAACCCCAGTTGCTACTCTTCCCATCATTTTTGCTAGTTTATCCAGATCTCTTCTTATTCTTCCCACCCCATCTGGATCATCTCCTCTGTTGTAGATCTTGGTGTCATCTGCAAACAGACAAACCTCACACTCCAGTCCATCTGCAACGTCATGCAATCTCTGCACCTGCACCCCATACCCCCATTTGCTAGTTTAAATATTCTGCAAAGACGTCAGACTTCTGCCCCAATGCACTGACTCACTCCTTAGTCAGATGCAGTCCATCAAATTTAAAGAACTTTCGGTCCCAAAACTGTTGCCAGTTCCCTACAAATTTGTGTAATTTTTTCTGGCACCAGCCCTTGAGCCACATGTTTAGCTCTCCTATCTCCCCTTCTCTGACCTTCCGTCCACCTGTCCCCCTTTCCCAGACTGGCAGGATCTCAGAGAAGGAGATGCCAGCTGAAATGGGTGATACTTTGTCACCCAGCCTTGTCAGGTATTCCTTGGTCTCCACAACTGACTGGCTGGCAAGATTGTTAGTCCCTATGTGTACCAGGACGTCAATGTTTTCTCCTGCTTCCTGAACAATTTTTACAATGTGGTCAGTGTGTCTCCACGCTGATGTACCTGGGAGACATCTGACCATTACCCCTGGCTGGAGATACGTATCAACTCTCTGAATCATGGAGTCTCCTATGATCAGAAGTTTTGGGGATTTCCTTTTTGCTTTTTTTGTTTTGGTTCCTGTTTTGGGTGAGTTTTATTGTGCTAGCTCTTGTACTGCAGTGTCCTGCTGTGCAGTGTCCTCTGCCCCTTTGTTTGATTTCAGAGATAGAGGAAGATACCTGTTTGTAGTTTTTATATGGTTTGTAGAGGTGATATGTTGGAGAGCACCGAGTGATGGGGCACCCGATTTGACCCTCCTAACCACCTGCCAACCTCCGGACCAACTACCCTCTGCGGTCGAGGTGCTTCTGTTGGATGTTGGGGAAATGGTGGGTGGTTCTTATAATATATTTCCTCTTGAATATGCAATTTGTGGCATGTAATCTCTGCCCATGCTGCCTGGAGCTGAGCCCTAAGATCTCCAATGGTCCAGCATGTAGGACAGTGTCCTATATCTTGTAAAACTGCCTTTCTGAAAAGTGTTCCACAGTACCTGCAGTTAGTGATATCCATTCCAGATAAGTTGCTGGGTTTATAACCTGGTCAGAGTAATTAGAAGGAAGAAAATGAAAGCAAAAGTTTGATTTTGTGTTTTGTTTGTTTGTTTTTGTATAACTTGTAATAAGTTAAATTACTAGTGCCCCTGTAATTGAGATCACTGTGTGGATACCCTTCTGATCTGTCCCTTCCTGCTTTGCTACAGGAAATGTCACAACTGTGATACCCTATAAAAGGAGTGTAGTGTGGGGTGGTTGGGGATGGGGTTGGGTGGCTGGGCCCTTCCCCTGCTGAAAAAGAAGAACAACCATGGGCAAAAGAAATAAGGAGGTAAGAGCAGAAACAATCAGTCAGCAACAAATACAGTAACCCTGAAAGCTTATCCTAATGATAGATAAAACTGTAAAACCTGTAAAGCACCACCTGTAATAATTTCACAGAAGATATACCCTGTAAGAAACACTTTGCTACAGAGAAAAATAAAGCAGTAACAGAAGATATTCCTTGCAGAAGACAATTTGAATCAGAAGATTACAGCAGTGATCTGTAAGCACGCACCTGTAGGCAACCCTGTAATAATGCAGTAGAAGGTATACCCAGCAACAACAATTTGAATCAGAGAAAAATAAAGCAATAAAATGTTAGCAACAAACAGTAACAATCCCTGTGAGTACAAAATAAAAATAACAACACACAGTAAATCTGCCTAGCCAAAAGAAGCCGTAATCCTTATCCTTGTTCTAGTAAGGTTCTTTGCTTTGTCCGTTCAAACAACCTAGATGAAAAGAGCTAAAGTGAAGCTAGGTGCCTTGGCCAGCAAACCTAGTCTTCCACCTCCAAGATATAAACTAACCTGACCTTTTAACCCTTCCCTCTGGTGGATTTTACTAACAGTTTGTCTGCTCCACCCCCAGATATACACCGAATCCCCTGGAAGAGCTGTGGGAGGAAAGCAATTAGCTCTTTCAATGTGAGAAGGAGACTGCAACACCTGTGAGACAAACAAAAAGAACTTTATGCAAAAAACAAAATAAAATAAAATACAGTAGTGGCAAACAGTAATTTTGCTTAGCCTAATGATAAAAAGTCACAAAAATGGTAAGGTTCTTTGCTCTGTCCTTTCAAGCAACCTAGAAGAAAAGAGCTCAGGTGAAGCTAGGTGCTTTGGCCAGCAAACCTAGTCTTCCATCAGGAGAATGCTAAAATTAAGTTTTAAGTAAAATGCATAATACACTTCGTGTTCCTTAATTACATATGAAACTCCATTACATACAGTATAATGTACACCTTACTGTATATTCTTTGAAGTCTGTATTATGATATTGTTTCTTTAATTCATTATGACTGCCTAAAATTTAAGATAGACAGAACAAGCAATCAATGTATTTTCAAGCTTTGCCATACTCAGTATTGGTACCTTTGACTCACCAAAACCACCAGAATGTGTTTAAATTTAAAATAGCAAGTGATCGACCCCATTCTCTCCCCAGCCTCCAGCAGTCAGTCCATCTCCAGGAGCCCTTTCAGGTCATGAGGGTAAAGATTTTACAGCCCTCCCCAGCAGACTGCAGCCCCCAACCCTCTGTCAATCTGTCCATCTCCAGGAGCCCTACAGGTCATGAGGGCAAAGATTTTATAGCCCTCTCCAGCAGACTGCAACCCCCAAGCCTCCTGTAGTCAGTCCATCTCCAGGATCCCTACGGGTCATGAGGACTAAGGTTTTACAGCCCTCCACAGAAGACTGCAGCCCCAAAGGCTCTGTCAGTGTCTGCCTCCAGAAGACTTTTAGGTCGTGAGGATGAAGATTTTACAACCCTCCACAGCAGACTGCAGTCCCTAAGCCTCTGGCAGTCAGCCCAGTTTCAGGAGCCCTTCAGGTCATTAGGGCAAATATTTTACAGCCCTCCCCATCAGACTGCAGCCACCAAGCCTCTGGCAGTAAGTCTGTTTTCAGGAGCCCTTCCGATCATGAGGGCAAAGATTTTACAGCCCTCCCCAGTAGACTGCAGCCTCCAAGGCTCTGGCATTCAATCCATCTTCAGGAGCCCTTCAAGTTGTGAGGGCAAAGATTTTACAGCCCTGCCCAGCAGACTGAAGCCCTCAAGCATCTGGCAGTCAATCCATCTCCAGGAGCTCATCGGGTCATGACAGCGAAGATTTTACAGCCCTCCCCAGCAGACTACAGCACCCAAGCCTCCAGCAGTCAGTCCATCTCTAGGAGCCCTTCAGGTCATGAGGGTAAAGATTTTACAGCCCTTCCCAGTAGACTGCAGCCCCAAGCCTCTGGCCAGGCCAGGCCAGGCTTTTAATCGTATGAATCGTGCTCTGCCTCTGTAGCGATCTCTTAGTGCCTGGCCATCTCTCTCACCTCCCTCCCCCCATCTCAATTTGTACGTTCATGTGCTCTGCCTGTGAAGTGTTCTCCAGGTGCCTGGCTGTCTCTTTTACCTTCTGCCTCCCTCCTTGCTCATTTCCATACCCTTACCTGGCAGCTCCCTGAATAAGTATTTTCTACTGTCCTCAGCCTCTGACAGTCAGTCCATCTCCAGGAGCCCTTTGGATCATGAGAGCAAAGATTTTACAGCCCTTCCCAGCCAACTTCAGCCCCCAAGGTATGCCGAGCCATCAGCTGTGGTAGGTGCTGGTGCCAAAATGTCCAGATTGGTCATAAGTATCTGAGAAAGGACTTGGTTGATCCTAAAGCTTAGACATTGTTTTCTTTTTGTATCATCTATGTTGGTCCAATAAAATGTATCAACCATTTGCTTCTGGATCTGTTCTTACAAGGACCAATATGGCAACTAATCTATTTCTGTATGTCAGATTGGACTGTGTAGCTTAAAGGGATTTATTGTCCCCAGAGCACCACTGATTGAGTTTTACACTGTATCTGATCGATTTTTATACTGAATTTTACATGTGTAACTGTTGGATAGTCTGCAGTTTAGGTGCTGATTCTAGCATTGTGATGTGAGCCTGGCTTTTAACTGTATGAATTGTGCTCTGCCTCTGTAGCGATCTCTTTGTTCCTGACCATCAATCTCACCTCCCACTACCATTAAGAGTTGTATAGCTACTCTGGAAAAGAACATGCAGGAACTGCAACAGAAGATAAAAGACACAGAGACCTGTCTCTCATACACTGATGACAAGGATACCCACCACAAGATGCATACCTAGGAGCTCAAGAGGCTGCTGGCTCTGTTGTGGAACAGGGCAGATTACTCTGAAAGTAGGAGCTACTACAACAACTTGTGGTTTATTGGATTTCCCGAGGGGCAGAAAACAGATGTGGCCAGCTGTCTCCAGTGTGAACACCCCCAACTACTGTGGCACTTCTGGAAACCCAGCCTGGATATTGAGCAGGCACTTAGGACTCTCAGGCCACAGCTCAGGCTGGAAGATAGACCAAGGCCAATAAAAGCCCACTTCTTATGCTTCCCAGACTTAGGGAATATCCTTTCCTTAGCCAGTGACCTAGTGCCACTGCAGCAGCAGAGTCACAAGATTACATTTTCTCAGACTACTCCATGGAACTGGCACAATGCAGAAAGGGGTTTAGAGGGTCCCAGAAAGTATTCCAGGTGCAGAGCATCCCCTAAAAGTTACAGTACTCCACTAAAATGTGCATAAATCAAAATGGAGTGCCATACAAGTTTACTACACCAGAGGAAGTTGCTCACTTCATCCACAAGAAGTGGCCTGCATGTAAGCCTCTGCTGCAACAACCTGCAGCCAGTACCCAGAACCGTAAAGGTGGTCTGCCTTGGCAAGGATGGAACATTCACAAACCTGCTTCCAGTGCTGGTACTGCTGATATGAGGAATATGGACTGGCAGATCTTGAAGGGGAAGAGGTCAAATTGGAAAGGCCAGGACTGCCATAGGTCTGGGTGACCACCTGGGGCATCTTGGAACAGAGACCAGTGCAGAGACTGAGGGTGTTCCACTGCCTATACTGATTCCACCAGCAAGCTAGTGCCCAATCAGACAGAGAAACCCAAAGCCACTCCAGATGAAACCCCACTCCCTGATTCGCTCATGAAGCTTCCACCAGCAGCACAGCTTGACAAGTGGTGAATACAGAAGATCCTGGGCAGATAGGGCATCAGGAGTCGAGAGACAAGCAGGAGGAGTGGACCCTGAGGGGGCAAGGGACAGAAAATGGACCTGAGTGCTGCACTGTGCACATGGACTAGACCATAGTGGAGAACTAAGCAGTGACTGCCCCAGAATAAGAATGGACATAAAATGAAGCCTGATCACGTGTTTTAATTGCTGTCCTGGCTGGAGACACCCTCACCCTCTAGCCTTTAGGTACCCTTTTATATCTATATTAGCCCCTCTGTATCCCCTCTCCCTTCACTATTTATTTTCAGATTAAACAAACTTTATTGAAATACAAGGACTTAACAGTTCACAGATACTCTCCCTGCACTATTAATGTGTTGATATGCTCAGATTCAGCTGTTGGTGTCCTTCCCCACCTCCTAGTAACCCACTGGGTAACTGTTTTTCACTCCTCTCTATCCAGAGTGTCAGACTTGAGGGCTAAAATGATGTCTATTTCTCCTACTGTGACTTTGACCTACCCTCCACATTTATTGGGAGACTACTTCAGGGTGTGTAATGTTTAGCTGTTCCTTTATAAGTGTGGTGGGGAATTTACACAGTAAAGCAGTGGGAATTAGGCCAGCCAAACAGGTCATGTTCTCTCTCAGCAGTCAAAATGCCCTGACCTACTTTCACTTTGTCCCTTACACAGTCAGTGATTCAATCACGAGATGCTTCACTGTCTTAGAGACCTGGCTGACTCAGCATCCCTGATTGCATGAGGCATTGATCCCCCCTCCCCCATTCCCATGAGGTTGCACAGGGTAAACCACAGTAATCAGCATGGATTGTTTGCACTTTTGAGGCAGATTTCCTCAAATGTGCGGCTGTGGGGCAGTGCAGTGATCCCCATGGACGGGTAGATGTCACAACTCCTCATCACAATGGAAACTGACAACCTAGGAGGGGGGTAAGGTATATTGTTTGTCCTCCCTTGTTACACCTGGATATATACTTTGCCTTAGGACCTATGCTGCTTGTTTGACTGAGTTCTGTTCACTCCCTCATTGAGACTACCTCACCTTCCTTAGCAAGCTGTGCCTGCCTCGCTATACATAATGAGTGGATAAGATGCAACCTCACCTATTTAAGGAATTCCCCACCACCACCATGAGAACTTACCTGCAGCTTTCCTTGCCCACCCCTGCTCTGAATCCACATACTGTATTTTGCCTCTGGCTTGCTGTCACTGCAACTTTGGTTGCTGGTCACTAAGTCATCATCTGGACTAACAGACTGTCTGATAACAGACTGTAGTCCAGAGAAAAGAGATCACCCATGCACCTTCCGCTTCCTCTGAGGAGTCAGCAGGTTCTATTGGATGGTGGGTTTTGACCCTCATACAGCTGCCGTATCCTTATATGCATATCAGCATGGATACCCCCACAAACTTCTCAGTCATACTGCAAACAGCTATACATTCCTTCTCTTGGGTGGCAAGGACCAGATCTGGACTTGAGAGATACTCTGCCCTCCTCAATGGTGTGCAAGAGGCTGCGGGTGACTGATTCAGAGGCCTCCAACCACACTCAGGTTAAACCCTCCTCCCCACAATGTGTTACTTGTTCATCACATACTGGTGTTATACTCTGTTTTTTTCTGCAGGAATGAATCTTCCCTGTGTCAGTCTTCACCATTCATCACTGGTGGGTGATTGGCCGGAGACAAGTACCCCGCGGGAGCTTTATGTCTTTGTAGGAGGGAGGAGTTGGGCTGATGGCGCCGCCCATGAGGCTGAAGCACTGTGTGGCGCTCGTGGGTTGGCCAGTAATGGCCATTGGCTCCTCCTCCACCTCAGTTCTGCTTCTCCTGTCATAGAGACAGCACCTCGCCTGCAGCTTGTCTTCTCATCTGCACCATTGTGGCCAAGTTTGCTGGTGTCGACCTATCAATGCCTTAGAGTCACTCCTCGGAGCCGTCCTTCTCGATGCCTCACTTCAGTTCCTGGCACCGCTCAACTCTGCCTCTGTTCTGCCATCCACTCGGTGCCATTTTTCAAGTTACCGATAAGATATTTCCTTTTTATTAACAGCGTTGAGTCTTTTCTGTTTTTGAAGTTTAGTTACCATCACATCATATCTGGTTCTTGGGACAAGAAACATTTGTCTAAAATGGGACAGCCTCCTATGCGTTGGTGTTCTTGCGGCTGGCAAATCTCTGTTACAGACCGGCATGATGTTTGCTTTCCTGTCTTGGACCTCAGCGCAGCATAGACACCTGTGATGCCTGCTTCTCTATGGACCGCCATGTTCTGGAGCACCACGCATTGAAGGTTGACAGGGCTCTGCTGGCTTTTGGGGGGATGACGTCACTTTAATTGGTCCAAGCATAGGATCCTCAGCCCTTCCTCCGGGTCCCTTCCTGGGCCTACATGGTCTGGTGAAGAGGAGGCCTCCTCCTCTTCTTCCAGTCTTGCCATGGAGGAGGTCTCTACTGCAGTACTGGAGGTCTGGTCTGGCTTCACTTGGGGCTAGGCCAGGAGCACTGTCCTGGCAGTTACCTCTTCGGAGGTGCAGGCTCCCCCATTGTGGGGGCCCACGGCTGCTGTGCCAGTGCAGGGTGTTCCCCGGTGCCATCCATTGGAGCCATCCTGAATCCTGGAGCCGTTCATTGCTCCGGTGATTGGGGCAGCACTGCGAGGGGTGCGGGGCACTGTCAGTGGAAGGGTCCCCAGGGCTGCTGGTCTGGAGCTCTTCTGCATCTCCTTCCTCCAGAGTCAGATGATCTGGAGGCTGATCTGGATTGGTAGCCTGACTTCTCAGAGTTGGAGGGTTCTCCACAGCGTAGCACTCTTGAGCCTCCCCATGTGTCCCCACCTGCGGCTTCAGTGGCTACGGCTGGCACAGACCCCAGGGCCAATGGCAGCTCAGGGGGGATAGTGAAGGTTGGTGACCCCATTGCTATGAGTGTGGTGGTCCGGGCCTTGAGGGAGGGGTCAGCTGCTGTCCTTAGTGCCACCCCCTCTCTCAAGGCCAAGATCGAATCCCCCTCCTCTGTGATTCTCCTCAGGGAGTCTGCGGAGTTGAGGGATCCCTTGACACAGGGTCTGAGGAAGTGGTCTTCCTCTGAGTTGGCAGCATTGAGGGGATGGGGCGAAGGGCAGTGGCACCCCTCTGTGGCCTTCCACGGCCTGGGGAGGAGCTGCATTGTTGAGCCTAAGTTATCTCACTCATCTCCTTCAAGGGAGTCTTCATTGGGTGGGGCTGGAGACCACCCTTCTGGATCCATGCAGCCTCGGTCCCCTCATAGGGAAGCTTCCCCTTCAGGGCAAAGTCCCAACCATTTTACTTTTCTTCACAGGACGGTGACTCTGCAGACCTATGGATTCCCTGTTGTCCCTGGATCACCTGATAGGTCTTCTAGCCCTGGCAGAGGCACATCATGTACGGTGGCCAGTTCTCCTGTGCCTTTGCATCCAGCTCCTCTTCTCACAGACCGTGTTTGTCCTCCGGGGCCTTTGACCTGGGAACAGTTCAGATCCTAGGCTGCAGACTTCCCCCAGTATTTTGGGGCCATGGATGAACAGATATTTCGATCAGTTCCCCCTCTGCAGTTGGAATATGACTCCGCAGGTTCCTCTGCCTCCTTGTCTTCCTCCCCTGAGGAAGAGGAGCCATCTGTCCACCTGTCCTCCAATGCTGATCAGGCTCAGCATCAGCACTTCCTGGTGAGGTGGGTCAGGGATCTGCATATCTCCTATTTGGCCCATCTCAATACCAAGCTTTCAATGCAAGCCTTCTTGGGTGAGATCGAGGTGCACCATTTGGTGATCTCTTCCTGGCCAGTTCCATTCCAGGAGGCATCGTACAGAGCCTGGCAGTTTCCATCTGCCACAGTTCCACTCCCCGTGGACTGCCAGCATAGGTATTGCACACTCCAGAGTTCTCCAGGCTCTCTGCCGCATCCCAATTCGGGATTGACGCATCTGGACATCCCTACCGGGCATAGACATCTGGTCCATGACTGGCCCTGGATCCTGACTCTGTGGAGTTCGATCATCTGGGGCAGAGAGTGTTCTCCTCTGCATGGATGATACTGTCCATTGTTTCACATCAGACGTACCACACTGCCCATAACAGGCATCTGTGGGTGATGGTGAGCCAGGTGCTGGCATCGCTGCCCGATTAAAAGGCTACCCGGCAAGCCATAGTCCTTTCTGCTATAGATCTGGAGCTGGCAAGGCATCAGTCAAGGGCATCTTAAGATGCCAATGAAGTCACTTCATGACTTGCAGGGACAGCGATCTGCATTAGGCGGAAGGCATGGATTCACTTTTCAATGTTATGACCATTGGCCTGGCATAGTGTAACGGCCTCCTTCTCCTGAGGGACCCATCTTTTCTCTCACAGGGTGTTACGGAAACCGCAGGGGCACCTTTCTTCCCTCGTGGGGCTCCGCTTCACCCGATCAATCCCAGGCCTAACAAGCCTGTGGAGGGTCTCCCCCCTGTGTATCCCACATGGGGGGGCTGAGGGATGATTTTCTTTCAGGGAACTACTGGGCCCTCAGGGGCTCAGTACTCACCACCAGTGATGAATGGTGAAGATTGACACAGGAAGATATGAAAATGATGTACCTACCGTAATTCTTGATCTTCCTGTGTATCTCACCCATTCATCACTAAATCCCACCCACCTCCCTCATTAGACCTCAGTCCCTGGGCTGTGCCCCTCCTGCTCGCCCTCCTCATCATGGATCCAGTTAGGTTCCCCTTCTTTCTCCTTGTGGCCTCCTACCTAGGAAATGATTGAAAGGCTCTTTTGGAGGAGGGCAGTAGGGCTTTCTTTCTAGCCCAATAGGGGAACTTGTGGTGGGCCTCTCCCCCTTGTCCTGGGCATGATCTCTAAGGTTGGCCAGCCCTTTGGGATGCGCCGACTCTTGGGTCCCCTGGGATGGGGGGCTGGGGCTGATGGGAACTTTCCTCTGCTCCTTCTATTGTTATTTCCCTTCCTCTCCTGTCTTCTTCCCCTTTTGGGCGGAGATGTCAATAGGTGGGATCCACTCTCTGCCCCAAACCCTGTGGGTTCTCCTGGAAGATGGTAATGGGGGGTAATGGGTGGAGAATCCTCTCCACTGGGTGGTTCCACCTTCAGGGGTTAGGGGCTGGAGGGAGGGACCTTCTCCATCTTCTTCAGGATTCTATAAACTTGAGTTCTGCCTTGGAAACCTCCCAAGTGGTGGGCTGTTGCCACCCTGGAAGCTCTGCTAGTTGCAAGCTCTGTGTCCTGGGTGGACATTGGTCCCTCCTCTCCTTTCCTCTCCCCTTGTTTTCTCTCTCTCACTCTCCCTCTCTCTCTTCTCTTCCTTTTCCTGCCCTTAATGGCCATCCAGGGACTGGGGCCTTTTGGCCCATCCCCTCCCAGATCCTCCTTCTCCTCTATTGTCTGGTCAGCCTATTCCTTTTTCAGTTTATATCCTTTCCTTTTACTGTCCCTCAGGCTCCCATGCGCTGCCCTTGCTTTTCTCTATCCTCTTTTTTCCTGTATCTCTCTGACGTGCAGAACTGAGGTGGAGGAGGAGGAGGAGGAGCAAACGGCCATTACTGGCCAACCCACGAGCACCACACAGGTGTTGGCTTCATGGGTGATGCCAACAGCACCAGCTCTTCCCTCCTACAAAAAAAAAAGCTCCTGCGAGGTGCTTGTCTCCGACCAATCACCCAACAGTGAGGAATGGTGAAGATACACAGGAAGATCAAGAATTACGGTAAGTACATATTGTTCATTTCACCACTGTTCCTTCAGAGTTGTTGCAATGGTTAAATGGAATTCAACAGACTGACCTTTGTCCATCATTGTTTAACCCTCTGTAGCCTAATTTTGGGGTGAGCGTCAAGTGGTAAAGATGGTCAAAAGGATCTTCCCATTGTACCACCCCAAAGAAAACTCGAGTGAGAGTCAAAGTACTGGGTCTGTTGCTGGAGTAGCAGTGTTTACTGTGAACCTTGGTCTAGGCATTTGTTTATTTTTTGCAGAGCCTATTAATAAATTGTGAATTGCCTGACCACATTGTTTGTTTGTTTAGTTCCGTGTGCCACCACTACTTTTTGGTTTGGAGCTTTGTTGTTTTAGGGCTGACCGTGCTGTTTGTGGTGAGTATCAGCCCTGCGTTGAGGGTCAGGGCATCTACTGTTTGGACTGTGATATCAGTAACCAGTTTACCCTGTTTAAAATCCTCCTTTGGTGGCACAGAACCCTGCAGAAGCTCCACAAGTGGGGCTTCACCACTGCCTACTCATGCTGGCGCTACCTGTATGACACAGAGTATCATACATCTTCTCTGGGACTGCACAGAAGTTAGACACATACTGGAATGATGTCCCTCAGGCATCGAAGTCTATAGTATGCAACACCTTCACCTTCACCCTGGCATGATAATGCTGGTCATGGTTAAAGATGCGGACCTGACCACCCAGTTCCCCCCATGCACCAGGAGCTGGCTGAAATGAGCCCTAATCACTGGGAGGAGAGTCATCCTCAGAAATTTGAGGGGTGGGCTGGCTCATCGGCACAGTGGTAGCACTACTGCTCATGATGCCGGTGACCTGAGTTCGGGAATAAACTTGGGTTGTCGGGGGTTGGCAGGGGGAGGAGGATTGAGTGTCCAAGAGGACAGTCACCTCCTACAGGGAAGGGAGGGTTCCTGCCTCAGCCGCAGTACTGCCACCTAGGTGACAACAGGTGGTAGTGCAGCTGGAGGGTGGATGGGATAGCAGGGATATTGCTGATGTCAGTGGGCAGGCATGCACATGGGTACATGTGGGCTCACATTGATGTCCACCCAGGTGATGTCCCCAGGGGGAGAAAACTGTGGAAAATGGCAACAGCACCTCCACGATGATGGCCTCTTGGACCTCCCTGGGCTTCCATCTCTCACCGGATCATGGCACCAGCCTGATGAAATGTAGAATTTTAGGGGACCTCACCACCCTGACCCCACCTGGGAGCAACAGCCAGAGCTATATGGAGACAGGGGACCACAACCAGGGAGGGTTGGGGGCTTGCCTGCAGGGCCTGCAGCACTTGGAGGGACCAGAGAGACTGGGGCCATAAAAAAAAAAATTACAAAAAAAAAAAAAAGAAACTGGAGAGGTACCTCCCTCCCCTTCGTCACAGAATGGCTTACAGAAATGGAAAATACAGCTAGTTATGAGATAGTCGCTATGCCACCACCAACAGAATGGAGACGTATAGCAACATTTGAGGCCTTTACTTGGTCTCAAAACACTGCAGGATTCCACAAGGCTATTTTATTGCTCCATACCTACTACAGTTCACATGGTGACTTGCTTGCCACAGCTACTAGGCCTGAACTCCCCAGCCTTAGTCTGCTGTCCCCTGCATCTGGTGAGGTGATCACGGTTGGCAATATCACTATTACTAGCATGCCAAGTATGAATATGTCTGCTATTGGTTGAGGTATACACTGTTTGCTTCTCTCTTTCACAGTACCCTATTCATCATGCCTACATCACTATACTGCATTCTGTAAATAGCTGTATCTCATGTATTACGAGTATGCCACAGCTATTCTCATTGTAACCAGTTATTCTGTATCTGAATGATTATGAAGTGTATACGTCTTTACATTTAATTTTGTGTAATGTATTCTGCTGTATTGTATTGCCTGTCGCAGGAACTCCTTGTAAATGAGCTTGCTCAATGGAGCCTTCCTGGTGAAATAAAATTGATTACTTGTGTAGAGTTGGAGAAGATCTTAAACATTGTTCAGTCTCGACTGATCACAATTAGAGTTGTACTTCCAAGGGGAACTTACCCGACCAGGTTGATTTTGTTGTATAACTACTAATGGTCATTGCTGTATTACCTTGTGCATATTTTAAACCAATAAACTATGAGTTATAAAATAAAAAAAGATCCCAATAACCTCCCAGCACTAAGATTACTCATAGCAGCCTCAATGGTGGCTAAGCACCTCCTTCTTAGGTGCTGGCATACAACTGACATCCCCTCGTTTTCAGAAGGGCTCCAGTCTATGGGCCAACTCATCACATTGGAGCATATGTCACACCTTGCCTTAAGTAAAATGGGTGCACAGGAATCCACTTGTACACCCTTCCTTCAGCTGCAGCCTCCCGCTCACCCTCCATAAAAGAAAACGGACTCTCACCCCCTCTCTCATTATGGGGGGCACACTCTGGTTTTATGAGGGGTTAGGCTGCTTGAAATACTTTGCATATGGAATTCCCGTTAATGTCAACTGATTGAGTGTGAATGAAATATAGAATAATACATGGGGCAGTGTGTATAACAAGAATTTTACACACACTCGAGATGTTGAATGCTACATAAACCCCGACAGTGAAGCTCGAGGGGTTTATACAAGCATCCAACACTGAGGGGTTATATAAGCATCAACACTAAGGGTGTATGTAATATTCAAGTTTTACTCACTACTGCATGTCTTGTTTTATATATTGCTGTGGAGTTATTTTTCATCACAGCAGTTATATACATATAAGGCAACAGATCTCCATGCTGAGAAAGAGTGAGAAAAGCTGGGTGCATGGAAACTGTTAGGGAGGAAATGTACACATGCATGCAGCGAGGGAAACCTGGTGTGTGTTTGCTGTTATAACCAACTGGTTATAGCAGAGAATTATAACCTGGTTTCTCTATGGAAGAAAATGCCCCCCAGTTATTATATCTAATTAATTGCTTAATATAATTAATTGTTGGTTGTTGTTAACAAACTCATTGAATTAATGGCTTGCACAGTATAAGATATATTATACTTCCCTGTTTACCTGTCACTGCTTTAAGAACTGTATTGTATTGTTCTGTTTTTTTTAGCTTGGTAACACATTTATTCAGGTTGTATTTGGTTGTATTGTAAATCTGTTGAAAAATGTTAATAAAAACTTTAACATTAAAAATAAAGGACCAGATGTTAACCCTTTGAGGTCCTGTAGACCTGCATAAAGATCCAGGGCTCATATGGGCTACATATGAGCTCCATGTTGTGGCCAAATTATTTATGGCCATGAACAGGTGAGTTAAGAACTGATTGCTGAACATTAGTAGCAAATCCAGCTGCACCAAACCATGAATAGCAGTGAAGGCAGATACCAGTAATAGCCGCATGAGCAGAAGCATCGGAGGCATCATATGTAGAAAGTAATAAATGCTTACCAGCCTGCAAACCATGTGTAATAAACTGCTGGACTGCAGCTTCATCATCATTAGGCAATTCATCTACCATGGTAGACAAATATTCCCACAGACTACTCTAAAATTAAATAATGTAGGTCTGATAATTGGCAATACAGAGGCCAAGGGAAACAGAGACATCTGTCCATTTGCCCATTATGTCCAGCTTTCTGGATTCCTTGTCACTAGTGCTCCTATAACAGGAAGCTTGAGACATGTCATGCATGGCCATGATGACCACTGAGCCAGTCTCAGGCTGGGTGGTATAGGAAGCCTTGATAGAAGGGAAAATATATTATCTGCTTTGTAAGGAACAGTGGACAATGTACCGAGCCTGTTCCTGGCAGCCAGTGTAATATCCATCAAATCAGGGTAAATGTGAGGAATGATCATGGAAGGGAATGTGAGGACCTCCAGGAATTCATAAAAATTCCACTTAGCATAGTCTTCTTCTTCAGCAACACAGCTAGCTTGTCCTACATGACACACTAAAAAGTGTGAAATGAAGCATCCTTATGGGAAGACCTGGGTGCATAAACCACTGTGTCTTCACTACAAAAGGAGACAGTGGGGCTAACATCAATACAATAAACAGGCAGTTCTTCTTCAACATACCCTTCCTTCCATGTTTAGAAAGTCAGGATTACAGTTATCCTCTTCCTTCTCTGGCTAAGGAAAAGGAGGAATGACCACAGATGCCACTGGCTTCTGAGGAAGTAACTGCAGTAATATAAAGTAAGGGACATCAGTCCCAGAGGAATCAACAGCCTTTGTTGATGGAAGAGCCCTCAAGAGAGTAATCATCAATAGCAAGGAAGGAAATAGTTGCTGAAATATAATATTGTACAAGGTTCTCCAGTAGAAGTAAAACAATGCAGAGAGCACTCAAATTTTGAAAGGCCTTGAAGCAGTCTTTCAAATGAGTTATTGGACTTACCTGTAGGTGTCAGGAGCCTTGAGATATAGATATCTTATATCATCTAAAATCAAATCAAGGCAGAGGCCATTTCATGGACTCTTTAAACAGAATTGATGTCACTGAGGGGCAAACTGTAGTTAACAACATAAAGTTTGCCCCTTTGTGACATATGTTACACGAGGTCCCTGCACCCTTATTGGCACCCCCAGAGGTACACCGTAGACAGCTAGCACTTAGGCATATGTTATACTAACATATAGGGCTAAGGCATCTACTGTACAAAAGTAGTTGTCAGGATATGTATGCATATTATTGTTATACACTTTGCTTGCTAATATATATATATACTGTGTGTATATATATATATATATATATATATATATATATATATATATATCACGTATTTTATGTGTATTTCTCACTTACAAGATGATTAGGACATCTATGTCCTTGTAATGATTATGATATATAAGTCAGCATTGCCACCTTTTGGTGATTTCTACTATTACACTGAGTTATGAAAGACTCTGTAAGAACTGTATTCTTCTGTTTCACAAAGTGATGACTACTACAATATTTTATAATGTTATCTTGGACCATGGAGCCGCCTCTAATTTAGCCAATAGGGCTCATCTCTGTAACTAGAAATGTTTCTATCTTACAGTAACCATAGTAATTATCATAGGTATATAATGTGAGACATTGAGCATTATACCTCGGAGACCCCAAGAGACACCAAGAAACCTCGAGGTATAGGGAACGCTTAGCATTGGCTCCCGGTTCGTATTGGTAAGAACTGCTTAGGGCAACTGTGATTTATCCTTTTGGTAGTAATAAACTAGTTTATTACTTTTATGCAATGTGTTTGTGATTTCTTGCATTCCCAATATGGCCAAGAGTCTGAGAGTGAGGTTTTAGACCTCCTGACAGTTGGTGACCACATGCAGGCAATATTTGCTGTTTGTAAGCTTTCATTTGTTGCTCAAAACCTTTTCCCTTCCCAACACGAACTGCAGGTGTGCATTTCCACAACACCTCTCCCATTTTCAGACCACTTTGTAATTCCTTACAAAGTCTGGCTGCTTTTCTTGGGTGTGGCCGATGCCAACTCAACCTACTCCACAGTAGCTTTGAATTGCAAGCTTACGAAGTATACAGTAGCCCGACTGTGTGTGAAGTGTTCCTGCTGTTGATCGATACACAGCACGGTGCCTTTTTCACAGTTTGATTTTTTGTTCCCTCCCACACAATGGTCACCGTATCAAATATCTGCACAGAACTGAGACTCGATGTCTCAAACTGCCTTACCTCCCATGGAGGCTGGACTGACTGCATGGGATGCAAGTCAATCAGAAAACCCTATACTGGGGATTTCAACCCAGTACTATGAGATGAGACAAACACCTAATAAGTGAAATGCTAAAGGGCTGTTGGTCGTGGCTCTCTGTGCTGCTCTGGAAGCCTCTGAAGTGAGGTTTCGAACCCTTGATCTGCAGATCTCATCTCTTAAGCAAGAGATGGGTTTGCAGGAAACAGAATGTATTAGACTGCAGCAGAATTTGGAGTCTGAACTTCAAACACTGCGTGATGAAAAGGATTCACTTTTGCATCATTCAGCACAGGCTGGAGAGCAAAAAATTTGTATGTTGAAGCAGGAGTGCGAAATTTTGTGACAGGATAAGGGGCCAGCTTTGAATATGAATGACTTGTTAAGTAGAGTGAACAAACAGTTGAGTGAGGAGATGGGAGAGCTACAGGATGAGATAAACCAGGTACGTAATGACTTAGAAGTGGCTACTGGGGACAATCGCGAATTGAGCGCTTAGTACAGAGTGTTGCAAAAACAAATGTAAGATGAGGTTGATATGGATGTTGCAAATATGAGTCATACAGAATGTGAATCCAAGATGGCGAAACTGCGCCATCAGCGAGAGGTTCTGGCTGGACATGTTAAGGCGATGGGAGGCATAGCCCCCACCTTACACACGTCATCTGAAGAGGTCTCAGATGTCGACATCTCTCAGTACAATGTCCAGTCATGCCCCTACTATGGCCCAGATACCCCACCCAGCCATCCACATCATGGTGGGTCCCCACTCCACCCACCCCATGTCATACGTCACCGACGTCATGATGCACATCATGGGAGATGTCAACATGGCGGCCCCCATGATGGGGGGGAGCAGGCCCAGGCCTGGTCCTGACGGTACCACCGGTGGCCATTATTAATGTGGAAGACAGGCAGGAGATAGAAACAATGATTGAGAATGCAATAGGTAATGTGCCTATCTCTGAGACAAATAAGCGGGTCCTTAAAACCCAGATTAGGCGACTTCTGCAAGAGGCTGGCACTCAGGAAGGCATGGTTCATACTGCGGCTGAGGTCACAGCCCGGGCTGCACTGGATGGTGCCCGAGGCAATCTACCCCAGCCTGATCGGCCCAATAATCCCCTACAAATGGCCTACTCTGTTCAACAAATAGGTGACAGCATTGGCTGGATGAGCCCATCTGACAATTTCAGCTGCCACTTAGAAAAGGTGCATTTCAAATGCGAGATGCTTAGCCTCACTGCAGAATATCAGGTCCAAATACTATGCCAAACCATCAAACCTGGTTTGTGGGCCAGACTTCCTGATGCCATCTGCCAGGATGGTAATGCCACCTTTGATGAAGTCGCAGCTGAACTCATTTCTGCACACAGCCCAGGTGAAATAGGAGTGATGCTTGCATACCCTGTGAGACAGAATGCAAAGGAAAGTCCAGCAACTTACCACCTGAGACTCTGGATGGCCTACCGAGCAGGAAAACACCTTGCACAAGTAGCTGCCGATGTGGATCTTATCGAATATAAGACCCTATTCCTCAGGAACATGATCCCTGCAGTGAGAGAGAAAGTAGAGCCAACCACTTACCCCTCCACAGAAAGGTTTGCTGACATTCTTCAGAAAATCAAGAGAGTTTACAAACTCTACATCCGTGATTTGGGCTTCGGTTCCAAGAAAGTAGCCGCCGTGGAGCCTGCTCAAGAGGACACGATGCACTACATGGTGGAGGGACAGGCCCAACACAAACAGCCCTTCCCCGCTGACAACCAACACCCCCAGCAGGCCCAATCACAGCAACAGCAACAGCAACAGTGGGGTGGGAACTGGAATTATCATAAGAATAAGAAGCATAAGAATCATAAGAGTAAACATCAACAACAAAGACCAGGCCCTTCGCATAGGGAGATAGCCAAAGAAAATTGGAAGTTTAGAGAACTTCTGGGGCAAGTGCGCTCTGTAATGGATGCTGTTCCTGCTCAGTCCCTTGCAGCCATACAACCGGGAACCCAGGCCACAACAGGCCATGGTGACACCGGAAGTACAGGCCTTCAGGCCCATACAGGTCTGAACCCAGAAGCACCTCCCTATATAGCATCAGTGCAGCATGGTGAAGTGGTTCAAAGGAGCCAGGCCCAACCTCCATGCTCCCTCCAGTTCAGATTGACAATTACACGCCCCAGTCCAGATTGTAAACAAGCTGGTCTTGGATACAAACAGAAAGCCCTGCACTGAGGCCAAAGTCGGGGCCGCTTACTTACAGTGTTATTGGATACAGGCGTGACTGTGTCTGTATTGCATGATGACCACCCAAACACATCTCCTTGGTCCACTGGACAGAGGACCAACATATCAGGAGTAGATGGCACTAGGTTACCTGCATACTGCTCTCTACCTTTATCTGTAGAATTGGGCCACTTGAAGGCCACACACACCTTCCAACTGATGGTATTGCATGATCATCCTAGTATCATTGGAACTGACTTTCTTGTAAAACATGGCTATGTGGTGGATCTAGCTAATATGCTACTGATACAGATTCAGGGCCAATATCACACCATCTTGATCCCTGACTCACACGTTGTGGCAACAATATCTGCCAACAATAAGGAGTATGACATCAGAAATTTGTTCAAGAACCATGAGCTTTTCCCAAAGCTCATTCCCATTTTACAAAGGTATTTGGAAGCATTTCCTATCAACAAGCATGACTGTTGCAGAATGCACACTGTCATCGAAGTGCCAGGCCCAGCACATGAGAGGCAAAGGTAATATCCTTTCCCATCTGAGACCTTACCTTCTCTTAGGGAAACAATAAAATTACTCCTCAACCAAGGGGTAATCAGAGCATGTGTTTCCACTGCTAACTCCCCAGTGTGGCCTGTGAAAAAACCCACAGGCACTTGTAGACTTACTATTGACTACAGGAAACTGAACCAGGTCAGCCCCAGTTGTGCTCCAATTGTGGCCTCTGCACCTTATGTGCTATGACCTTTGTCCCCTGACCTCAAATGGTTCAGTACCCTGGATATTTCCAATGGTTTCTGGTCACTGTTATTGGCTGCCAAAAGTCAATAGAAGTTCACCATCACCTTTGAAGGTAGACAGTACACGTGGACCTGCTTACCACAGGGATTCCATAACAGCCCGTCCCTGTTCCATCTGCATATGATGGATGCCCTTGAGGGTTTCTCTACTTCCCAGTATCTCTTTCAGTATGTGGATGACCTGCTGTTGGCAACAGCCACGCAGGAACAACACTTGGATCTCTTGGATGAACTATTGACTCTTATCCAGAGAGCAGGCCTTAAATGTAATCCAGCAAAAGCACAGCTATGTCAGAAAGAGGTACTCTTTCTGGGCCTAAAAATAACTGACCAAGACCGCAGCCCAACCTGGGAAAAGATACAAGGATTGGAAGACTTGCCATTGCCCAGCAGTGTGGCAACTCTTAGAAGGTTTCTAGGTATGATTAACTATTCCAGAGAGTTCATCTGTGACTTTGCTCAGAAGGCGGCTCCTCTGTATGAGCTACTGAAAAAAGACATTCCCTGGACTTGGGGTCCCATACACACCCAGGCTGTGACATCACTGAAGCAGGCCCTGGCCTCTGCTCCAGCTCTGGTCAACCCCAATATAGCATTACCATTCCATCTGGATTGTGCCACCTCTGACATTGCCATGTCAGCAGTGCTGGCCCAGAAGGTTCATGGTACTCTGAGAACCATTACATATTCATAACAGCTCTTGACTCCAGTAGAACAGAAGTACAGCCTTTGTGAAAGAAACCTTCTGGCCACCTACTGGGCTGTCAAGCACTTCCTGTATAGCATTGGGTATTCTCCACTGATTATTAATACCAACCACACCCCAACTACCTTTCTGCTGTCAGACAGAGTGAAGGACGGGTCAGTCTCTAACACCAGACTGACACACTGGTCATTTCTTCTCCAGGATAGAGACATACACCCAACCAAAATTCCATCCATGCTGGCACATGGACTCCTTTTTCAAGGAGAACCCCATGACTGTACACTGCAACCACCTGATCTTCCAGATCCAGGTCCTTTCCTCCCTGCCGTGCCACAAATACTGGAAAACACCTTTTTGTGCCGTATTTTCACAGATGGTTCAGCTTCCTACTACCAGGGAGAACAAATTGCAGGGATGGGTATCTTAGTGATTTACCCCTATGGTAACACTCTCAAAATCTCTAAACATTGCAGTGTAGCCTCATCACAGTATGCAGAGATGGCAGCGGTGGTCTGTGCCCTAGAGTTCATCCAGCATGGAACCGAGGATACCATCATTTTTACAGACTCTAACTTGGTTTATTGTTTTCTTGCAGAATTCCTTCCTTTCTGGCAGAAGAACTCCTTCCTGTCTTCTGTTGGCAGCCCAGTGAAGTACAAAGAACTGGTAATATACATACACTTACTGGCACAAAGGTTTGCACACAAACTCTATGTACACAAAGTCAAAGCTCATTCCCTAAATCATCCCTATTATGCCTTCCATGACACAGCAGTCACCCTTGCCAAGGAAGGGGCCCGGGCGGCCCCTGGATGATGGATCATCCAGAGGTCAGTGCGGCCTGACATATTGCAGCAGTCAGGAAAAAACCTGAACCCTTTTTCCCCTTGGACCTCTCAGCTCAACATGCTGATACTGAACTCAAAGAAGTGTTCAGATTCCATGACAATGGTACCGAAGAGAAACTTCCCACACACAACCCCTACCGAAGGCATGAAGGTAAGTTACAGTTTCACCAGATGACAAGCTTATCTGGTACCAGCCAGATGATTCTACCACCAAGTTGTGGGTGGTCCCCAGACAGCTTAGGTCTGAATTCTTGCACCAAGTGCATGATACACCCACTGGTGGACACCAGGGAGTGGAAAACACCCTCCAGAGGCTCAAGAACACCTCATGGTGTCACCAAAGATGTTAAACAGTACATAGACAACTGCCTTGTTTGTGCACAGAACAAACCCATTCCCACCAAACAAATGCCAGACTCCTACCACAAAGACACTCTGGCCCTTGGCATGCCATACAGATTGATTTTATTGGTCCTCTGTCCAACACCAACAGAAACAACAAGTATGTTCTTGTGGTAACTGATCTCTTCTCCAAGTGGGTTGAAGCTTTCCCCACCAAAACATGCACTGCTAAAACCACTGCCAAAATCCTGGTGGAACAAATTTCCTCCAGGTAGGGCCTACCTCTTAAGGTAGACTCTGATAAAGGAACCAGTTTTACAGGTGAGTTGATGAAAGAATCCCTTGAGCTCCTTGGAGTTCAACAAAAGTTCCACATACCTTACCACTTCAGGTCAAGTAGAGAGAGAGCCAACAGATGGATTATGCAAATGTTTTCCAAATTTATCGAGGACAATCCCAAAACCTGGGATTCCCTATTGCCATTATTCCCTATGGCAATCAGGGGTACACCCACAGCCACAACCCAGTTGACACCCTTCAAGGTGATGACTGGGAGACAGATGAGACTATCTGAACACCTATTGTTTGACCTGCATATCCCCACTGCAGACCGTGTGTCTGTAGACCAATATGTGGAAAAACTCCGAAAAGACCTGATACACACACTTGTACACTGCCAATTGCATGGGCAAGGCCCAGCAACAGTTCAAGATACAGTCTGACAAACATGTACAAGAAGTGGATTGGCAGGTTGGAGATCAGGTGATGGTCCTCCGATTTGCACATCCCACACACTTCTTCTCCAATAAGTGGGAAGGATCCTATCTCAGTGTCAACAAGCTCACTCTGGCAGTCTATCAAGTTAGACTCCTGTACAACAAAAAATTGACTGACAAATGATTGCATGCAAACCAACTGAAACTGTATAAAGGAGCATAATTACTTTTCCTCACCCCATTGGGCAGAATAGTACTAACCTTATAATGTTTGAGTTTCCTTTTCAGATATACTGACAAGATGGCTATCTTGTTCCATTTTCTCCTCATCTCAGGAGTTATCCCCTGCATCCAAGGCACGGTACCGAACCTCCTACCTCACCTTGATCATCCAGCATCTGCTCCAGAGGGAGTGTCCATCAAAATACCTGATAGTTTGATTACTGTCCAGGAAGGTTCTGATGCCTACCTCACTGCCTCGGTTGTTGCTCCTGATAAATCTACCCTACAAATTGAGTGGCAAACCACATCGCAAGGACAAATTTTCCCTGTGGTCAAACACTCCAAGGGTTGGCTCAATACTAAATTATCCCCAAATTGTTCTCTGTCCTTGCTACAAACTGCTCTTAGACATTCTGGTTTATGCAGTATTGCTGCTTTGATTGATCCCTCATATTGTAGTTCTTTGTCCAAGGACTCTGCTCGAAAATGTTGCGCTATACACAACATGGCCTCTGCTGCCATGTACCTTTCTGTGTTACCACCCACTGACAAACAGCTTTTGGAATGTCTAAAGCATACCCCTGGTCCTCGCAGTGGTCTAACAGCCACTGCCCTACCTGGTACACTGATTAACGATTTACAATTTATGCATATACCTGTGTTGTTTAATTTAACTTACTGGAATATGAAAGAATTTGATATGTGTCACAATACTAACACTTCGGCATTTTATAGTACATTATTGCTTGACAGTTTAGCAGCATTTCAGGTTCATACTCAAGACCCTACTGCCGGGGTACACACCCCCGAGCATAGAGGCAACTTCAGGAAAAAAAATAGTCCTGATTATCAAAGTCATAAACATAATACATATGAAGTTGACAGTTCTGATGTCACTGGTGCAAGAGGCACTGTCACAGGTCTTTTTGATACAGCTATGTCTATCTGGAACAAAGCAGACATTGCTGCTATCAAATCTCATATTGCCAAATTTCAGAGTGGTTTGGTGAATGACATTCTGTCCCCATTATTGCATGGTGTGGATGGCCTTAGTCAGATAGAAAGATACACTGTATATAATATGCATGACATTGCTAAGGCATTTACTGATTCTAAAGAAAAGATTAATGCACTCATTGCACAAAACAACAAAGAAGCAGATAAGCAATATATTGCCCATGAGATTTTATGCTCAGCCATTATCACTACCATCAATAATCTCTTCCGTGATCTAGAATCTGGAAGAATCCCTGATATCATACATGACAGACGTATTTCAAAATGGTATTGTCCACGCTGTAAAACCCCTGGCTATATTGCTATGTGTATGCAACAATCTCTCACTATTCCTCTTTCTATAGCTAGAAATTTGGGTGTTGTGACCAGACACCCTAATACTGGTCCCTGTTTACTGCTAAGAAATGTTCCATCAAAGATACAATGTGTGTTTCTTTTACTACCTCTCTACCACGCTTTGATCCCACTACAGCTTTATTCGACAAGCTGGCTTCAGTTCATTCCATTGGACACCTTGATGACGATGTCTACAGAGAACGCCTGGACTTGCCTCCTCTTCTGGTCTTCCATCCTTTCCTGGACACCTGGGTCACTCCACACACAGACTGCTGTGCAAAGAAACAGTATATCTACTTGTGTTGATGTGATGTATTTGATGTTATTAAACCTGTATGTGGTTATTCTCCCGACAGTATAGATTGGTCCTTTTCCATGGACGATGAAATCAGCACAAACGGCACTGACTTCTTGGACTCAACATTGGCTCCGGATAGACTTTACCAGTCTTATTGAGAGGAGGTTCATCGCCCGCCAACATGGATTTCCAAGGTGACCTGCACCTGCCCAGTACAGTTACAAAAATAGCAGTTTTCTACTGTTAAAATGCAGTATAATTCAGATGGTGAATATTGTGTTGTTGCTAATTACAAGTCATACACGTATGGAACAGTAACATGTGTAATTGATTTCCCCAACTTTTGTTTTGTTCCCCTTCAAAAGTCTATCATTGGACATACTGTTATCACCCCCATCCCCCTTATGGATGCGGACATCATTGATGGTAACCCTGATTATCTGCTCACCCTTTCTGAATATTTACCATATTTTAATGTCCACATAGATCCATCATCACTTACATTAAAATCACTTTTAGACAGGAAAGACACCCACCTCATCCACATCAGCAATAATATTACTAAGGCCAATGAAGCTATCCTTTCATTGATTAATGATGATGATATGAATGATGCATTGACTAACACATGGTTAGAAATTACCTTTAAAGGTTTTGTTATTATTCAAGCATTTCTGATATTTTTCTTGGTTATTATGCTATGCTGCCTACGGCGCACCCTGCGCCACCACCATGAGCAGATGGCGTTCCTTTACAAAGCTCGCGCATCTGGTTTGTAAACGACCCCTGCTCCTTGACCTTTCCCTACATTTGCCTGTGTTGCCCTTGGAGGCAACAAGGTGGGGAATGTTACACGAGGTCCCTGCACCCTTATTGGTACACCCAGAGGTACACCATACACAGCTAGTGCTTAGGCATGTGTTATACTAACATATAGGACTAAGAGCATCTACCGTACAAGAGTAGATGTCAGGATATGTATGCATATTATTGTTATACACTTTGCTTGCTAATATACTACTGTATTTCTCATGTATTTTCTGTGTATTTCTCACTTACAAGATGATTAAGACATCTGTGTCCTTGTAATGATTATGATATATAAGTTGGCATTGCCACCTTTTGGTGATTTCTAGTATTACACTAAGTTATGTAAGAATCTGTAAGAACTGTATTCTTTTGTTTCACAAAGTGATGACTGCTACAGAATTGTATAATGTTATCTTGGACCGTGGAGCCACCTCTAATTTAGCCAATAGGGCTCATCTCTGTAACTAGAAATGTTTCTATCTTACAGTAACCATAGTAATTATCATAGGTATATAATGTGAGACACTGAGCCTTATACCTCGGAGACCCCAAGAGACATGAAGAAACCTTGAGGTATAGGGAATGCTTAGCATTGGCTCCCGGTTCGTATTGGCAAGAACTGCTTAGGGCAACTGTGATTTATCCCTTTTGTAGCAATAAACATGTTTATTACTCTTATGCAACGTGTCTGTGATTTCTTGCATTCCCAATATGGCCAAGAACCTGATAGTGAGGTTTTAGACCTCCTAACACATCACTTTCTGATTCAAGAGTCCATGAAATGACTGCTCCCTTGATTTAATATACAGATGATTCATCTCTCTCTCTCTTTCTCTCTGTCTCTCTCTCTCTCTCTCTCTCTCTATATATATATATATATAATGAACACCTGATACCTACAAGTAAGCTTAACACCTCATTTGACAGAACATTTCATGGGCTTTCGCAATTCGAAAGACACCTGCAATGGTTCCTCCCCCTTTAATGCCATTGGAGCTTACTTAGTTATTACATTTTTAAATAGAAAGAAATAAAATAGCTCACAGACTGTATCCAAAACCATTGCACTACCGCCAGTGTTGTCAGCCAGAGGAGTCAATGAAGAAAGTGATGTTGCACGGCTGACCTGTATTTTTAGTTGAAATAGCATTGACAGAAATCAACATAGACATTTTCCATAATCCAACAAATGGTTGATGGCAGGAGAAAAAAATAAGAAGTTATGGGGTCAACCTTATTATATTTGCATAGCCAATATACATCAGTGTGCATGGCCTCAGCTAGGCAAAGGTTTCTGAGTAGTCCTGATACTAGCAACTTACTATTCGAAAGGTGTGGCTGTATGGAGAGAAATGTCCTCAAAGATGACATAACATTATGTGTAACAAAATGAACTCATTGCTGCTTTCTTGTGAAACAAAAGTGTTACTTTCAGAGCTAGCATGCCAATAATGGTCTGTCTGTGGAACAATTACTATATATTGCTGAAAAGCTGTAAATGGTAGCTTTCCACCAATGCATAGTATGTTCTTATAAGATATACCATTAAGGCAGTAATTACCCTACAAATAATATGTCACAAAAGGCAATAATGAACATAAAATTTTAGGCTGACAATTGGGAGTCAGAAATGCTAGTGGTGGAACCGGGTCGAAGGGGGGAGTAGAGGCCTCCAAGAGGGAGACTGGGCTTTTGCTTGGCTGCTCTAGGTTATTAACTTCTACCAAAGTGAAAAATCTTGGAGTCATCCTGGATAATGCGCTGACACTGGAGGCTCAGGTGGCGGCAGTTGTCTGGAGTGGCCTTTACCATTTTCACAAAATCAGCTGGATTAAGTCCCTTGTCCCACCTAATGATCTGGCCATGCTGGTACATGCATTCATGACTTCGAGACTTGACTACTGCAATGCTCTTTACGTTGGGATCAAGGAAGGTGTGTTGCAATGCCTACAGCTGCTGCAGAACACTGTGGCCCAGCTACTAACAGGCCTTTCTAGAGCCTGTCATGTGTCACCAGTGCTGCACAAACTGCATTGGCTGCCACTGAAGTGGCATATCTCCTTTAAAGTGGGCCTGTTGACCTACAAGACCCTACATGGGCTGGGCCCAGGCTACCTGTTAGAACTCCTGCACCCTTAACACTCCTGGGTGTCCACTCTGCTCTACAAAAAAATGCCTCCTTGTTGTCTCAAGGGTGAGACTAAAATCATCTGGGGTCCAGGCATTTGATTACATTGGTCCTTTGGGATTCATTGCTTAGCACTCTTAGGGAGGCCCCCTCAGTAGAGGCCATTAAATGGGGTCTGAACACATTTCTATTTATGCAAGTGTCTGGGATTAGCTAATTCTGATTAACTATGCATATTTATTTTCATGATTCTTTTATCGGTATCTATTTATCGAGTATAGTTCAGGTAGTTTGGGCTGGTAGTATAGCCTAGAGGTTAGAGGAACGAGGTGTGACTGAGCTTGGTACATCCAGCAGACCAGACCTGAGTTTGATTCTCACAACCTCCACTTGCATACTGTGTGACTCTGAGCAAGTCATTTAATCGCCCAGTGCTCCCAAGTCACCCCTGAAAACAGGCACTTGTGCCTAGTGGCCCTTACCCAGTTACCAAAAGATTAAAATAAAAAAAAAATAAAAAATAGTTGTGTATCTTCTGTATTTCTTGTTATTTTTGTAATAGCACCCTGAGCCTCTGGGGAATGGCGCTACAAACAAATACAGACTACTACTACTGCAACTAAAAGAAATTTAGCTCCATTAGTGGTTGTGCCACATCCCTCAGCAATGCCAGTATATACAGAATAATGCATGGAGAAGTGTGGTTTATGGGGATTTTATGCACCCCTGAGGTGTGTGATGCTCCATAAACCCCAAGAGCGAAGCCCAAGGGGTTTATATGGGCATCACATACCAAGGGGGTGCATAAAATCCCTAGAGAACCACAATTCTCGTTTAATTTTTTATATTTACTGATTTTTGGTGTTTTTGGTTTAAATTGTCTTTTTTGTAACTTTGCGAGTTTAACTGTTACCGCCAACAAGCTTGTCTTGTGCTGTGTGACCAACTGTGTAGCACTTGTGAACATCCAGTGCGAGGACAGCTTGTTCAGCATTTTTTCTGGTGATGCTGAGGTACTGTTCTGCCCGTGGTTTACGAAGCTCCATAAACCACATAAGTGATTTATGGACTGTTGGGCACTCGCTGGCAGTGGTTTATAACTATTAACCAGTAAACATACTTGCATCATTTCCAGTTGTAACCAATTACCACTGACACATTCCCCTGTGGATGCAAGTTGGAAAATGAGATCTAACGTGTGGGATGCAGTTACGCTTTATATTTGGAACTGATTAGATGCAACTAGTGGCAATCTGTTGGGAATTTTGATTTATGGGGATGTGACAATCTGTCAGGGGAATGGAATGGAATTAAATTAAAAAATGTCAGACCTCACTTGTATGTGAAGTTCATTGGTTTGATTGACTTGTGGAGCAATACTTACTTTTGATCAGTGGCACCTACGTTTGAGAGTGCACATAACCCCCTTTTTTCCTACAGATGTACAAGCAAGACAGTCTAGGCCAGCAACCTTACGGCACTGGAGTCAGATCCTGACAGAGCTTAGAAGCTAAGAAGGGTCAGGCCTGGCCTGTATTTGCATGGGAGATCACCAATGACCACAAGGTGCTACAGAAAGTAGTGCTTGTAGTTCTGTAGTGGGTACTTCAAACAATCAATCAATAAAAATCTTTATTTATCCGGGTGAACATCATTGAGCAGAGCTCATTTGCAAGATGGACCCAGTTATGATAAGACCTCAGACAAAATACAAAAGATGAGGGATACATAAGTAATGACAATGGGACAATTTGATACATGTAGGTCATAGAGCACAAGACATCAACCAATAGCATAGAGCAAACAAGGTTGCAGCAGCATCATCTGCTAGTGACAAAATTGTGGATATCTCAGATTATTTTTTATTTTAGTTGTTTAACCAGGAGTAGCACACTAAACTGAAAGCTTTTTTTTTTACAGAAGCAACCTGGGAGCACAGGGAAGTTAAGTGACTTGCTCAAGGTCACACAGTATGCAAGTGGAAGCTGTGGGAGTCAAACCCAGGTCTGGTCTGCTGGATGTCACCAGATTTGCAGCTCAGAGTCTTAAACCACTGCACTATACTGCCTCCCATTAAGTGAGAGGATGATAATTTGGGTTTGATGGATAATAGTAGAAGAATAGACAAAGGTAGACCTAGAAGTAAGAGGCCAGGTGGTAGGGGAATGTATCAGCATAAGGCAGGGCCAGAATAAAACATAATTATTATTAGGTAGCTTTGATGGAGATCGGCTAGGTAAATCAATAGAGGACAGTGGAAAGCAGCAGACGGAGGACAGAGCATGAGGAGAGGAAGGATTAAGGGAAATGTATGTAAAAGAGGACAGGTTAAAGACAGCCAGTATGGTGATACTGTGGTTATTGGTTCTGATTAATAGAGAGAAAAGCACTTGCACGATTCCTTAATGAGATGAGAGTACAATGTCTTGAATGAACCGATGCTGATGAATGTATTCAATTTTACGGTTTTCCCCTTGGCTGCATGTAACTCTACCAGAGACCCAGCATGTTGTTAGGGGGACACTGCTTTCATGAGGTGCCATCTATCAGATAAGATATTAAACTGAGGTTCAGTCTTCATGTTCTAGTGGTTGTTCAGGCAAACACTAATGATCTCATGGCACGTTCTAAAAGAGTAGGTGAATCCCCCAGTGTCCTGGCCAAATGTCCTACATTCACTAACCCACCACAGCTTAACCTAGTTCAATATCAATCAGCTTGAATATGAACACAGCAAGTAGAAGAGCTGTTGTGTAATGTGTTGATATAGAATGGCTCCTGTGTTCCACCCCAGAGGTGCTCTCATGATTGTTTAGCTTGGACTTCTGTGCTGATTTTAAACCACTTTTAATTTGTATATGAAAGGTGCTGTTTAACTGGGACATCATCTCTCCT
Organism: Neoceratodus forsteri; assembly: GCA_016271365.2. Taxonomy (NCBI): domain Eukaryota; kingdom Metazoa; phylum Chordata; order Ceratodontiformes; family Ceratodontidae; genus Neoceratodus; species Neoceratodus forsteri. The sequence continues at coordinate 822,266,360 of CM057449.1, forward strand.
CACTACTGATGCTTACAGATGTCCTTGGAGCCCTGACCTGGTTCCACTGGCCAGGATCACAAAGTGATGCCCCCATCGGTGCAGCCAATTGAAATTGGAGAGGCTACGATGCACCAATTTTGAATCGGCCTTTGTTTGTGGGACTTGAGTCTGTTATAAACAAGTGCTTTACATCATTGTACGTTTGCTGCAGCTGTCAGCATCAGGGCGAGAGGAGGCATTGTCCCACTGCTAGTATCCTCTGTCCCCTCACCAGCAACTCCAACAAACATCCTTGGAGACTCAACCCAGTTCCACTAGCTGGGATTGTCAACTGACATCCCCAGTGCTGCAGCCAATGGACTCTCTACATGTCCCTTTTTAGTGCAACAGCCCTAGCAGTCCTCTGCTGCAGTCCTTGCACTAAGGGCCACAGCACAAAGAGTGCCTACTGTGGGTGTCAGCTGTGGGAGTCAGCCATTGGCCAGCCATGCCGCCCAATGTAGCACAACTCTGCCTGCACTTGTAAATGGACTACAGTTCTATGGACACCTGTTGGTAGCAAAACTGATGTAAGTTGCTCATTACTGATCACTCAGTGTCATACAGGTAACCTTTCACCATTTATAAATATTTCTGTTAACTGTTTAAATCCGTTAGCCTGTAGGGAGGGTGATTTGTTTTGCAAAACCAGCATATCCAGTACTGTTTTATTACATTTTGGTTTTAGCTCTGTTTATTTTTAAGTGTCAAGCTGTTATAAATACTTCATGCTATACAGTTAGCTAAATCTTAATTCTCAGCACCAAACAGTGTGGTTTTAGTTTGAGCAACACCTTTTTCCCTCTATCATACATCTGCATTACAAGATGTGGGTGATATCCCTACTGTTGTTGCTCCCAGTGGTGGACCCTCCTCCTCAGAAGAATTACTTAATGCCCCATATCACTACACAATTACACTGAACTGGAACACAGCTAATAATGTTTGAGAGTGGCTATCTCTCCCCCCCCCCAAAACTGTTCCAAATTGGTGGAATATCTGGTGACTCTCACCCCTTTATTTTGTACCTTACTTACAATACTCTTGAAGCTACATAATTTCACCAACCTTACTATCGAATCATCTCTGCTAACCACCCAGCTGTACTGATCAAAGGGCAACAGAAAGCTTCTAAGAAATGATTTAAACCTCATTAAACACACCATCATTTTGCTCCTGGTCTGCTCTGGTAATGTTGAATTCAACCCAGGGCCTCCCAGATCCTTGCCTAACTCCCTCCAAATTTATGAACCCACCTGGACTAAAAATCCATGTCTCTAGCCTAAGTAATAAGATTGATGGTGTGAAAGTAAGGATACACCTAATCAATCCTGATATCCTGCTGCTCACTGAAACCTGGCATAATAGCTCAATGAACCATAGTGTTTAGATGATCCCTGGCTACAACCAATATCAGCAGAACAGAACCTTTAGAGGCGGTGGCATAATCCTTTATGTAAAAGAGAAGTTCTTCTTGGTTATTATCAACCCTCTGTCACAACCTAATATGTTTGAATGCCTTGAGGTAACACTGGCCATATTCCAAAATGAGTCCTTCAATATTGTCAGTTGCTACAGACCCCCCCCCATCCCGAGGCTTAAAGCTAATTAGCCACCTGACAAACTCCTTAAGTTCTAACAGTAATGAGACCATAATTCTGGGAGATTTTAATTTAGATTGACTCTCATCAAAATCTAATGACCTTAAGTTGCTCTGTGATTATTTTAGCCTAATTCTGGTGGTTACTGAACCTTCTAGACTCAATACTAGGAATCCTTCCCATTCCTCACTATTGTACTTAGTGCTTACCAATAGACCACAAAAAATTACAGCCAAGCCGTAGTTGATAATTGTAGTGACCACAATGCAGTAGCTTGTATTCTGAGGCACTTTGAAATTATCGGTAGAATCTTCCTTCCATTACAAAAGAAAGCTCTCTCATTTTTGTGTGGCAAGCTTCCTTAAGGATCTGGCAGTTAACTGGCAAAACTTTTATTTGCCCCCCCTTTACATAATGCAGTAGATATTTTTAATCAACAAATCTCTGTAATAAATTGACACGCTCCACTAATGAAACAGTCAAGAAAAGGATCTGTCTTTGGTTTACTAAAGAAATAAAGCAAGTGTTGAGGGATAGGAATAATCACAGGGCTATAGCCAGAAAAAAATAAACTGCTCCAGGACTGGATGATGTTTAGGGTTAAAAGGAACTATTGTACCAAACTAATCCATACTGCCAAATCAAACTACTAATTACACCTTCTAGAAACTAACAGAAATAATCCTTCTAAATTTTGGCAGACAAATCTCTTGAAGGAGGATCAGCTCCTTCTGCACTATTGTGTAAGATCAAGATGATTGGTAAAATCATTACAGACAGGCAACTCATCCAATAAGAGCTTAAGTCACATTTTGTGTCTGCTGGAATGGCTTTTGACCTATCTCCTTCTGCTGTGATTCCACTAACAAGTCTTAAGCAACTCTTACCTAATTGCAGCACTGATCTGCCCTTTTGCTTCCAGACCATCACCTGCAAACAGGTGGAGGATGTGTTACTCGCCCTTGACACCAAAAATGGTCTGGGGTCAGACAACCCAGTACTGTCTTTTTTTTAGAGCAAGGGCCCCAGTGTAAGTAGCACACATAACACGTCTGTTCAATCCATCTCTAACCAGTCATGAAATCCCTGCACTTTGGATAACAGCTCACCTAATCCCACTCTTCAAAACTAGAGACAAGTCCACAGCTAGTAACTCTCAGCCTATATCAGTTCTGCCTCTCCTAGCTAAGGCCCTGGAAAAATGAGTCAATGAACAAGTCAATGATTATCTATCCAAGCCAGAATTTACTCATCCCTTCCCAATCTGGTTTTAGGCTTCTGCACTGCTACTGCACTTATCAAAGTGACCAACAACTGGTTCACCTCCCTTGATCAAAAACAAACAAACAAACAAACAAAAAAACTTGTAACAGCTACCATTTTCTTACATCTGAGCAAGGCTTTTGATACAGTGGCCCATCAAATATTACTAAATAAGCTGTCTTATATTGGCATTGGTCAGCATGCCTTACCCTTGTTCAAAAATTATCTAATGAGTGTACAACAACAACAACGACTGAAGGCTGAAGACCTGCTCTCCGCCTGATAACAAATCTCCAAAGGTTACCACAAGGATCTGTCCTTGTCCCACTTTTATTCACCATATATACTGCTGATCTGGGAGACTATATTGGAGATGTCAAATTGCACTGTTATGCAGATGACACAGTTGTATATGCTATCAAACCTAGCTTGACAGAACCTTTACATGGCCTACAGTCCACGTTCAATATTCTCCAACTGAAGCTATGTGCTTCCCAGCTCTTCCTTAATGCTGCTGAAACGAAGTATCTGATTCTTGCCCCCCAAAATACATAGAAACATAGACTTTGACGGCAGAGAAGGACCTCTTGGCCCACCCAGTCTGCCCATTTCCCTACCTATTGGATGGGCTGCAGATCCTAGTTAACCAACAGCCTTCTTCCTCCTACATCCCACTATAATTGCCATATGTCTGTCCCATGCATTCTTGAATTCCCCCACTGTTTTTGACCCCACTTCCTCCTCAGAAAGGCAGTTCCATGCGTCTACCACCCTCCCCATGAAACAATACTTCCTTGCATTCTCCCGGAGCTGTTCCCCCTCTATCTTCAAATTGTATCCCCTTGTTCTTGCACATCTCTGTTTCTGAAAGATGCTACCCTCTTGGACTTTGTTGATTCCCTTGAGGTACTTGAAAGTTTCTATCATGTCACCCCTCTCCCTCCTTTCCTCAAGGGTATACATATTAAGCTTCTTTAGACTATCTTAGTATGGTTTCTGGTGCAGACCATGCACCATTTTAGTAGCCCTCCTATGGACTGCCTCCATCCTGTCTATGTCCTTGCGGAGATGGGGGTCTCCAGAACTGCATGCAGTACTCAGATGGGGTCTCACCAGCTATCTGTAGAGAGGGATAACAACATCCTGTTTTCTACTGGTGATGCCTCTCCCTATGCATCCCAGTATCCCCCCAGCCCTCCTTACTGCCTTCTGACATTGCCTGCCCACCTTTAGGTCATCTAATATGACTACCCCCAGGTCCATTTCCATTTTTTTTTTGTTAGTACCTCCCCCCATTGAGTAGTCTTCCCTTGGGTTTTTGATCCCAGTTGCAGTACTTTGCACTTCTTTGCATTGAATCTAAGCTGCCATACTTTTGACCATTCCTCCAAAATTGCCAGGTCCCTTCTTATCCTTTCCACCCCCCTTGTGTATCAATCCTGTTGCAGATCTTTGTGTCATCTGCAGAGACATACTTTTCCTTTCTGTCTCTCTGCAATGTCACTTATAAAGACATTAAAGAGGACCAGCCCCAATACTGAACCCTGCAGTACCCTGCTAGTAACCCCACTTTTTTTGGTGTGGACTCCATTTACTATTACCCTCTGGGTTCTGTTGTCCAGCCAATTTTTTACCCAGGCTACCACCCTGGGACCCACTCCCAGGCTGGCTAACTTGTTTATTAATGTTTTGTGCCAGACTGTGTCAAATGCCTTGCTGAAGTCTAGGTTGGCCATGTCCACAGCCCCTCCTGATCTACTACTTTGGTGGCCCAGTCAAAGAAATCTACTAGATTCATCTGACATGACCTTCCCACTATGAATCCATACTGCCTTATGTCCTCTGCCCTGCTGGCCTCTAGGTACGCAACAATTCTTTCTTTCAGAAGTGATTCCATCATCTTCCCTAGCACCGAGTAGATGGAGAAAATAGGTGGGGAACTGACTCATCCAACCCTGGCATTCTTTCACTACTAGGTGATAGACTGGAATTGGTAGAGTCTTTCAAATACCTAGGGATATTTATTTATTTGAAAAGTTTCATCAGGAAAGGCACACTGAGCTGCAATAGCTCATCTCCCGGTGTGTCCGGGGACTGGGGATAGCAACAATAAGTGCAGAATTAGTCATTAACAAAAGAAGCAGCAAGAATTTATAACGGAATGCCCATAATTCACATTGGGTCAGTACATAACATTACAAATATACATAGTGTACATTACTATTGTGCAGGTGAGGTACTAAACAATAGACATACACATATGATAACCACAATTTTACAATAAATCTGGGTCACACCTGGAAATGAGCTTTTGCTCATGGTGCCTTTCACGGTTACCAACTTTTAAATAAATAAATACATAAATGAATAAATTTATGTACAGCCTAGTAAATTACACAATAAGAGCTAGGAGAAAGCTTGAGTATACTCAGGAGAGACAAGATAGGAGAGACTAGCAAAGATGGAAAGGAGAATAGGGACTAAAGGGCCAACCCTCCCATTTGGGATATGCGAACACTGCAAAGGAGAAGGTCAGCAGGTTGTATGGGAAGCAAGAGAAGGGGGAATTAGGTAAGTGAAACAGTGGAGGACTTAGAACTAGAAAAGGGTAGGGAGGATATGGCTAGGTAAATGTTCTTTCAGTAACCATATTGATAATTTATGTAAGAAACATAGACCATGGTTGGGTTTTTACTATACAAATAAATTCAATTTATCCTGGATGCCCACAGAACCCTAGTCAGAGCTTTGTTCTTACCCCTGCTCGACTATGGGAGTTTTATATCTAGAGGTGCTGATGCAAGTCAACTTGTCAAACTGGATCTTCTGTATCATAGTGCACACAGATTCATCACTGGGTTGCCTGCAAGAACCCATCAATGAACCCTCTATGCATCTGTTGGCTGGCCTTCCCTCATCACTAGATTCCTCAAACACCTTTATGTGTGGTTCTATAAATCTCCTAGGAATGATGTGCCCCAATCTATCTCTGATCTAGTGATCTGCTCTGTAAAGCCTCTAGTCTATATAACCTCAGAGCATGCGACTATATTTTGCTTGAAATGCCAAGAACTGCATCCAAATATGGGAAAATGGCTTTCAGATGGCTTGCCCCAACATACTGGACAAACCTGAGGCTGGCTTCAAACTGAACTCTATTGTGAGCTAAATTTCTGACTGAACACTACTGCTCTGATAGCTGCACTTGCTCCTAGTGTTTGCTATTGCTATTGATAACTTTGAGTGCTGCTTTTATGTTGTTCCAGATATAATCAGCCCAGTTCTGTTTCTGTACCTTTTATGTTTTATTATGACCTAGCAGACTATACACAATTGTAATTTATATTATTCCTCATTCTGTATACTTGCCACCACTGTGATTTTTTTTCTGTACTGTACTGTCCTAACCAAGACCTCCTTGGAAATAAGCTTTGTTCAGTGGAGCTTTTCCAGGTGAAACAAATAAAATGAAAAAAAATGTGCAAACCGTATGGCATAGTAAGTAAGTAAAATTTTATTTATATAAGGCGCCCTTCCAAAGCTCAGGGCACCTTTAAAAATTTCACATACATTATTTAAAATCCACAACAATAAAAACACTTTATACTTAGGAGAATTTACATTTCTGAAAATGCATGTTTAAAAGTAAAGGTCTTAAGAGCTGTAGATACAGATGCAAGTCTGAAAGGGAAAATATACACTCTGCCCATCTACTTATCATTATTGTATAATATTTGTGATATAAAAATATATGTTATGTGAATGTCTGCTTAGGGAATAATAGCTAGCAAGTGTAAGAAGACTTGACCTTTGACCTCAGCACAGCACTACAGTAGCAGATAGCTGGTTTCCTGCTCTGTTTTAACACATAGTTGCTGGTATTCCAAAGTGACAGTTTATAACATATTATAAAATATTTCTGCTTTGAAGAGCTGGGAGAAGTATACATTTTATCACCCATGAGGAACAAGGACATTTAACAGATTCCTGTTAACTCAGAAACCTAAAATTACTTGGAAAGGAGGGAAGTTGGTAGAGAGAGAGATCAAAGGAGCTGCTTTGTTCAAAGAGACTGTCATATTTTAAAAGTGCTAACTGGTGATTTCCAGCCAGCAGTAAAATAACATCCTTTTGGATACACTTGGTCAGGTTACAAAATTAATGACAGGACAAACAGTGACCTCATGTGCTGTGACATCACAAGGTGGAAAGATTGTCTTTCAAGATTGCCAAGCATCTGAGGGGAAACACACTTTATCTCTGGATGCTTAAATGACACTCCATTTTTGACTCAAAAGAGGCACTTCTGTTAAAAATACGTAACACCCAGCTCGAACTTAGCTAAGCTAGAACTTTAAGTAATCAGGCGTTTTGTTTTCTATAACATTTCCAATTTATTTTCAGACTGTAAGTACTCAGGTTGTATGTTCTATGTTTTGCATGTATTTGATATTTTTTTTAATTCTAGTAAACCTTTTGGTTTCCTTAATCCTGCCTGAGTCTTTTCTTTTGCATGTGGAGGCTGAAAATTATTGTATTGGGTAATTCTAATGAGAACTGTTAAGGGCTTGAATGTGTTACTATCTTGCTAAGGAAAGTATATACCTAGGTCTCAAATTGAGTCATAAGGGTAGACATTTGAACCTGGCTGGCTGCCCACAGGGTGAAGTATTGTACTGTATCCCCTGAAGAGAGTACATATCTGAGCCTGTTAACTGGGTGTGCTAGCAGAAAAGGTTCATATTTGACATCAGGACTCAAGGCTAGTAGGTGATTCAGACCCAAAACAGACAGGAGGGTTACCCTGTTTGTATCCTGGTCACATATTGCACTTCAAGGTTTGGAACTATGGGAGCAGAAGGCCTGACCTGCGGGGTGCATTTGTGACTGCTACTACTATTGGTAACTTTGAGTGCTGCTCTTATGTTGTTCCAGATATAGTCAGCCCTGTTCTGTTATCATGCTATGCCTTATAGTATATGTTTTTGTTTCTGCTCTGTACCTTTTATGTTTTATGACCTAGCAGACTATACACTATTGTAATTTGTATTATTCCTCATTCTGTATACTTGCCACCACTGTGATTTTTTTTTGTACTGATCTGTCCTAACCGAGACCTCCTTGGAAATAAGTTTCACGCAGTGGAGCTTTTCCTGGTGAAACAAATAAAATGAAAATATGTGCAAACAGTATAGCATAGTATGGCCCTATAGATACAGATGCAACTCTGAAATGGAAAATACAGGAAGACAATTCTGGATGGAGCTATTTGAAACTTCCACCCAACTTCCACCCAATGTAGAGTATTTTACATGCCCAGCAATCTGTAAGCACATTTGTCTGTGGCCACTGTTTAGGTTTTGTATACGGTGAACAACCTATGGCCACTGGATTTTTATACTCTGCCTTAAATATTTCTGAAAACAAGTTGAAGCACTCATTGGTCTCCCATTAAATGAAATACAGAGCTTGGTTTACTGTTGTTTATTACTTTGGGCCTTGGATATCAAGCATAAAAGACATTGCACTTGATATACAGTAATGTAATTCCTCACCAGTAGTCTTTGTTTTCACTTTACCTTTCAAAATAACATTCCTGCTCTTAATCTCTATACAATTAGGATATTTGAGGAGGAATTCTGTCTCACATCCCAAAGGTATTCAAATGCTTGACAAGCTGCAGTTGGTTTTCCAAAACTCTTCAAAATGTAGGTCAATTAAAGGCTCCAGGTTTGCATGTGTTGTGGCTTAATTTTGAAAACATGGGCCCAGATATTCAAACTGTGCTCAAAAGTAGCACAACAGCAGGAGCAAGCACAAACCAGTTGCGCAAATGCACAACAGGTGCGATATTCAAACATGGAGCAGAGCAAATTGCGCAAGCAACCAACGTCTGAATATCGCACATACTGCGCCATCGCGCAACCAGGAAGGAGAAGCTGAGTCAAAATGTTGCGCTATGGAGCAACCAGGGAAGCTCAGCTGAGCATTCCAGAGCTGCCATAGCGCAAGCACAGCCCCCAGAGAAATGGAACTGCAATCCAGGGAGGCAGGCTGGGGCCCACCACCAGCCATGCCACACATGGGCACAGGAACACACTGCAGAACCCACACCACACCTGCACACCCCAAGCACAGCATCACTGGGGGTAGGACAGATGATCCACGTGCCCATGGGGACAAGCCAACAAAGCACAGCAGAGCCATGACACCCCAGCACAACCACTGGCAGGCAGAGAGTGCCACACACAGGGGGTTGACAACCACAGTGCACATCAGCCCCACGTACGCACAGCACACCCTGCACTGTGACCCCAGGACACCACCCATGTGCAGTGACTGGCACTGCAGGAAACCATGCAGTCCCCCCAGCACTCGTCAGCCCCATGCAACACAGAAGCCTACAAGCCAGACACACCCTGTGCACCCAGCAGTGGGTGGCAGCAGATGGCAAGACCAACCGAAAGTCACTGCCATGCTGGAGATACCTCCCCATGCACACACATGCACACACACACACACATACCCAGGACCATACCAGCCCAGATGGCATGTACACCCCTGCAACTGGGCACCCATAGACAGCTGCAAATCACAGACCAACACATTATTCGTATAAACATATAAAAATGTATTAAACAACAACAAACAGTATAGAAACAAGTCCAACTATTTACAAGGGGATGGGTACAAGGTTGGGTTGGTCAGAGGTAGGGATTACAAACTTGGAGAGGGAAGGCAGTGGGTAGGGATGGGAGAAGTGGGAAGGGCGGAGAAATCATGGCCCAGCTGGTTTCCGTCTTCCTGCTGGTGTCCTGCAGGTCTGTGCCGCCTCCTCTGCACACCATGATGGTGAATAAAGTTCAGGATATCAGCTTCTGCCCCACAAGTTGGCGGATGGCCCTGACAACCCTCTCCATCCTCCACAGCACCTCGAGGCCTAGGAAAATGGGAACACAGTCAATGGCTGTGACTGACCACAACCCTGAACACCACCCAACCTGCAAGCCATATAGCCCAATGTCCCGCACCTGTGATGGCATACACCCACCCACAGTGAACATGCACATGGCCATCACAAACAGGTGGCACCAGCTATGCGCACCACCGCCCACACACACTGCCCACGTCAATCACAGTACAAACTAGGCTGGCAAGTGACGTGGCAACGTGGTGCGATGCCAGTTACACAGCTATGTGCCCAGTGCATGCCTGGACCACCAGTGACGCATACACAGACGTGCTGTGATACTGCACAGTGATGCATGTCACCTGTGTCGTGCCTACATACATGGATACATAGACAGTGTTGGTAGATAAGGGCCTATGGCCCACCCAGTCTACCCATTTGAGCTTGTAAGTTCACTCTGTTTTCATATAAGTCTGTTGCCCCTTACCCCTGACCTCCAGAATTCCTTTATGTCTATCCCGTGCATTCTTAAATCCCGTGACCAAGTCAGCCCCCACCACTTCCTCTGGCAGGGTGTTCCACTTGTCCACCACCCATTCTGTGAAGAAATTCTTTCTCATGTTTCCTCTGAATCATCCCCCCTCCAACTTCATCCCATGCCCTCTAGTCCTGGAACATCTTTTACGCTTAAAAATAGTGTTTTCCTGCACTCTGTTCCCCCCTGTAAGATACTTGTATGTCCCCATCATATCCCCCTCTCCCTCCTCTCCTCCAGGGGAGTACATGTTCAGTTCCTTCAACCTGTCGTCATAGGACTTGTGATGCAATCCATGCTCCATCCGTGTTGCCCTCCTCTGAACCCTCTCTACCCAGTCCATGTCCATACGTAGGTATGGTCTCCAGAACTGTACACTGTACTCCAGGTGGGGCCTCACCAGTGTCTTGTATAGTGGAATTATGACCTCCCCTTTCCTGCATGGTTGTGTTGTGCATGGCTGGTGGTCTTGCCCCCCCACCCCAGCATGCAATAGCATCCATGAAGTAATGATACTCACACTCCTCCAGCAGCTGGATCTGCCGCTGCTGCTGCTGCAGCTACTGCTGCTGGGGCACAACACCCCCCGGCACCAGGGCCCTGGCACGGCCCATGTCACCGTCGCCCTGCGTCCTCAGATTCCGCCTGTGGGAGACATATGTTGAGACAAACATCAGTGTGACTCAAAAGCAGAGTGCCCCCTGCCCCAGTGAGAGTGCCTGCCCACACAGCCATAACCATCCATCGCACAGCTGCACACACTGACACAGCCAACTGTGTCCGAGCTGGCACCTATGCACAGCCACCCAAGCACACACACACCCCTACAGAGAATATAGGTGCATAGATGGTACACTCACCTGGCCTAGGCACTACGCCCCGCCTGGCACGCGACTGCAGCCACGACAAATGTTCTGGCTCCCTCCGGCGGAGGTCACTGTACCAGTGCCGGCACTACTCAGCAGACCGGCCCCATCCAGTGATCTCCACCAGGTCAGTGGCCACTTGCTGCCACAGCTGAGTCCTGGCACTGGTGAGGGGCGCCTCACCATACAGGCCATCATAGTGTGGCTCAACTAGGGCCACCAGGTTGGCCACTTCAATCTGGCTCCAGGACACCGCCCTCCTCCTAGCCATGGCAGCAACTTTACAGCAGGCAATATGGCACCTCCGCCCTTAACCCCGCGGAGTTGTTGTAATAGACACCACAGGCTCCAATCGGCCTGTTCGAACAGCGCCGCCATTCACATGGTGCTGTCACCAGACAGCGCAATAGGGACGTACATGGCATGCCAACAGTGCCAGGGGTCAGAGGGCATACACAAGGTCACGGCAATGACGCAAGGCTACGCACAGCGCCATCGGACGTATAGGCATCCTGCGCGACTGCCAAGCTGTGCACCAGTGCCACAGTGGACTATCGCGCAGTAGTGCCACAGTGCCATATAGTGCCCAGTGCTGTAGCGCCACTGGCACAATGGTGGCCATGGTCTGAATCGCCTGTCGCGCTCAGCAGGTCTGCAGCATGATAGACACATGCGTAAGTTGTCTGGGCATGCGCAATGCAGTGTGGCACACAGCCACAAACCTGCGCCATTGGCTCAGCCGGACCTTCCGTATTGCGCAAAGCGCAAATACGCGATATTTAGCCGACATATGCAAATCATGCGATCAGCCATTCAAAGGCGCAGTGGGATGATTAGCATGTCATTAAAGTTGCGCCACACCTCATTTGAATGTGTTGCGCTATAAAAATGCGACAGTGAGTTGTGCTGGCCAGATTTGGTTACTGTAGGTGAGAGGTGAGTTACATGCTGTGTGATGCTCAGGACAATGCTCATGGGCGGAGGATGATAAAGGCTGAGGGGGCTGAGCATGAAAAGGGCACTTAGAAAGGGACAAAGGGCACCCTTTCTATCAGTATCTGCCATGCGGAGAGGAAACGTGGGGGGCTTCCGCCCCCCCGGGCCGGTAGCTATGCTCATGGGGAAATGCTGTCGACTGCACAGTGACAGGTGTCCACTTCCACCCATACAGATCACCATGACTGACCAGAGCCAAGCTGAGGGTGTGGACGGCGGGCGTAGGAGGAGGCTGAACTTCACTGTGGCACAGACGGAGGCCCTCCTCCAGGCCTACCTGGAGGATGAGCCACTAGTGAGTGGACGGAGGGGCACCCCTCAGGAACGTGCAGCTGCATGGGAGGGGGTAGCTCGGGCCGGCAACCTGCACGGAAGCTACCAGCGCTCTGTGCAGGAATGCAAGAAGAAGATGGGGACTGACCGTAGGAGGCTGAAGGAGAAGGTGGCAGCCTTCAGAGCAGCATGTGCTGGCACTGGTGGGGGCCTACCAGTGGTGTTGCAGCTGACCCCTACAGAGGAGACACTGGTCACGGCCATGCAGCCGAGTGCCATTGCGGGCGTACCAGGCGGAGGATTCCAGACAGGTGGAAGCCCATCACTGCATGGTATGACATGGTGGTGTTGTTGGGGGGGGCTGTTGTTCACATGCACTCACATGTACTCTCTTTCTGTTACAGATCCTGTTCGTCTTCAGGAGACGGTGGTGGTGGTGGGTCCAGACAGTGATGCAGACCTGCTGGACGTGGAGGAGGGACCATCCACCTCCGCCACCAGCCTGCAGGCACTGCAGCATCATGCAAGCTGGGCCAACAACTCCGGTGTCAGTGATACGGGTGCAGGGGGTGCACAGCCTGTGTCACAGCAGTCTGGCATGCAGGTATGCCAGCATGCTGTGCCTATGGCAGTGGCACCACCTGCACCATTGATGATAGCAGGCCTGCAATGGGCAGTGATAGGTGTGTCCATGACGGACACATGGCAGGCCAGCACGTGCCCCTGGGCCTTCCTGGTTCACACCTGTGTACTCAGCATGCTGGCACAGTCCCAGGCTGTGCCTGTCAGCACCGGTGGGGCAGCACCAGTGGCTGTGCAGGTGTCTGGCACTGTTGTCAGCACGGAGGTGGAACAGGTGGACCTGGGGGCTCAGCAGTTGGAGGGGCGGCAGCAGCAGTCACACACCAGGTCTGGGGGTACAGTGTCAAGCAGTGGCACATGTCCACCGCCCTTTGATCTGCCCATACCTGGTCCTGGTGAACAGCGCCCACCCTCAAGGGGTGCTGTGCACCAGGACCATCCACACCCTGGGGGTCACAATGCCATTGGGGCACAGTACCCATTGGAAGCGCACACCCGCCTGCTGCAGGACTCGGTACAGCTGCAGGAGCGGGTTGCAAGGTCTGTGGAGGCACTGTCTGTGTCCGTGGAGTGGCATAGCAGGGAGTGTGCTCGGGACCGAGCTGAGCTGGTCCTTATGCGGACGGATGTGACCGCTGCCATTGACAGGCTGACCCAGGCAGTGGTCTCTGTCACGGATGCATTGGCCACACTGTCAGGTGCCCCTGACCACACACCCCACACAGTGCGCTCTCCACTCCCCGTTCCCAGCATCGTGCGACACCAGGCCTGTCGATGCCGGGTTCTGCTGTGGGCATCCCAAGCACCCCTGGTGCAAGTTTGTTTGGCAGGATGCAGACCCCTGTGCGGGCAAGGTCGCATTCACACAGTGGGACCCCTGTTGGTGCACCAGCGCCACCCGATGTGGCCCCTGCTCAGCCTGCCGGTGCTGCTGGGCCATGGCGGGGCCGCCCACGCATCCGTGGTGGCCGTGGGACAGTGCTACCTGACTGAGCTGTCTCCCAGTGCAGGCCCTGTCTGATGCTGCCCTGTGTGCAATGTGTGTCATGGTGGGCAGTGCACTGCTGGGTGCTCTGCTCACCACGCTGACACACGGACCACCTGCACACTCTCCCAACTGCTGTCCACAGGTGCGTGTGCATGATGATGCCTGCATTGCACTGTACACCAAGGTGCAAGGGTGCCCAGGTCCTGACACACGTACGTGGACAGTCCAGGTGGTGGAGGTGGTTGGTGGTGCTGTGTGTTGGCAATGTCGTTTCCTCAGTGCTGTGCTGCTGTCCATGTACGCTGCCTGGTGTGTGTGTGTGTGTCCATATGAGTGCTCACCCCTCTCTGATGGTGTGTTGGTATGCCTGGAACCTTCAACTCCCCTGACCTTCATGCACGGTGTGTTCCCCTGTGTGTCTGTGGTTTGCGCATGGACAGTGTTGCCGGCACATGTCCCCTTGACTTACCTGTGTTGGGCGTAGTGCTCTTCTGCAATGGTGTCCCGGTGCATGTGGGCCTGCCGGGTCAGCCGGGGGTCCCTCCGTCCTAGGGGGGGCTGCTCATCACCAACATCACCGGCACCACTGGCGTCCCCATTGCTGTCCCCCTCTTGGACCTGTACGGCTATCCCATGGTCTTTGGCCATGTTGTGCAGGATGCAACAGGCCAGGAATATCCCACAGGCCTTTTGGGGGCTGTACTGTAGGGCTCCACCGGAGGTGTCCAGGCATCGGAAGCGTGCCTTGAGCATCCCAAACACCCGTTCTATGATGTTACGTGTTACGGCATGTGCCTCATTGAAGCATAGCTGCGCTGGGGTCGTGGGGCGCCGGTACGGTGTGAGCAGCCAGGGATGGAGTGGGTATCCGCAGTCACCTGTGTGGAGATAGTGGAGATCAGTGCCATGTCAGGTCCATATTGCCCATATCCTTGTGTGCCACTACCATGGCACCTGTGTCATTCCCACCTTGCCCAGAGTTTGCATTCCATACATGTGTACTCACCCACTAGATGACCCGTGGGGATGTCCCCACTCTCGAATCGATGGCACAGTGCAGACTGGTGCCATATGAAGGCATCATGTGCTCCGCCAGGGTGTGTGGCACAGACATTGATAATGCGCCCAGTGGCATCACACACCACCTGGCAGTTGACACTGGAAAACCCCTTTCGGTTCCGATATGCCTGGCCGTTGGGGCCAGGTGGCGTGCGAATGGCCACATGGGTGCAGTCTATGGCCCCTAGCACGCCAGGCATACGTGCTACCCTGTGGAACTCCTGCATGTTTGTTGTACGCTCTGCCGCGGTGCTGGGGAAATGGATGTACTCCGGAGCATGAGGCAGCAGTGCGCTGAGGAATTGGGTGAGGATGTGTGACGTGGCTGACTGTGTCATGCCTGTGGTGTCCTCTGTTGGCCTCTGGAAGGTGCCCGTGGCGAGCAGGCACATGCAGGCTGTCACCTTGGTCTCCACGGACAGAGCGTGACTCCGTCGTGAGGGTGCCTGCATCACATCACTGCACAGCTCGCAGAGCCGCCTCAGTATTGCCCTGTTCAGGTGGTACCGCCCACAATATCGACGCCTGTGTACAGCTCAACGCTGATGCGGCACGATACCGTCGGGGTATACTGCCAACGGGCCCCTCCGCCATGTCCCCCTGCAGCATGGTGTCTCACCCTCATTACAGCTTCCATGTGGAAGCTGGCACTGTCCATCTCCTGGCTTCTGCCCCCGGCTGCTGTTCCTGTGTTACCCCGCTGCCCCCACTGCTGCTTCCACTGCACCGGCACCCCCAGTGGCCTCTCTGTCCTCCTGGACCCACTGTCCCTCTCTGCCCTTCCAGCTCCTGTCTCTCTCTCTCTCTCTCTCTCTCCCCAGTTTGCGGCCTGCTGGGTTCTTGCCGCTTCCTTGAGCCTTTTTATTTTGGCTCAATTCCGCTACTCACGCAACTTCGGCTGAGCCACTCTTGCGCATGCAAGTGTTCGATGATCGCATTGCGCACTTTATGCATGGACCCGCCCCCTTCGGTTGCGCATGCCTTCATTTCCATTGCGCTGTTGCTCAGCATGTTTTTGGTGGCGCAACTGGCCCCTTCTGAATATCGCAGAATGGCGCATTTTTGGAGTTGCGCATGGCGCAACCCTTTTGAATATCTGGGCCATGGTGTATAGACTGCAACAGTATTTTTAGTTTAAAAAAATGTTTTGCATGGCTGAATTTTAGTACTCATGAAAGGTGCCAGGTTATCAGAATTTATGAAGACAGAAGCCCTTGTTTTGTTTACATGACAGGTACAGCATGAGTGACTACAATGCAATCTTCCTTTCTCAGCCCGACCAATGTGCTTCCCACATGCCTTGGTGGGACCCACACATAAGTGAACCAGTAAATTGAACTCCAAGTCCATACAGTCCTTGGCCTCTCATGTGAGACTACCAACAAGAGTGACAATTGTGTCAGTGTGTTTTGGTGATGCAGACAGCTGTCTACTAGGAACTGTAAGAAAAGTAGGAGATTTAAATTCTCCCACGCTCTTACTTGCAGGTCTGCTGACTGAAGTGCAACAAGTGGAACTCGCAGCAGCAGCATAGCCCCATCCAATTTCCATCTCATTGGCGGCATCTACTCTCATCGGCGGCTTCTGCTGCAGCAGTTCCCTGGGCACTCCAGAGTTTGAGAAGGGCAGATATTGTCCTGCAGCCAGTGGATCAGTCCCCTCTCCCTTACAGCAGCAAGGAGCCGGGACACAAGGACCGTAGGCAGTTTTTTTTACTGTAAGCAGCAGGGACTCCATGGAGCTTTTTGTCTGTATAGGATCTTTTTGTCCATATAGGCAGTTCTTCCCAGTGGCTTTTAGGGAAAAGTAGGAAATGGCACTGGGGACTGCTGTAACAATCACCGCTGCTTCCTCTGACTCTCAGCTCTCAGTACTAAGGTAAGGGGACTGAAACCAGAAGGGGCAACAGGTTTATATGTGGCAAATTATCTTTTGGCTAATTTTTTTTTTTTTTTTGGTTCATTTGTGCATTTTATTTTCTTTCTTTTCAGCAGGAGTTTCTCCCAACCCTCCCTTCCCCATCCTGTCCTCCCCCTGGTCATCTACTTATATAGGGCTGTGACCTATCCTGCCTAAAGAACAGAAAAGGGAGGGATCTATGTGATTACAACAAAAAGACAAAAAAAAAGCCTGTTTCTCTTTTGTCCGCCTGAAACAGATCATCTGCCTCTAAATTTTAATAATTATGTACTCTTTCTTTCTGTCCACTGGCACGCACATGGATATCATTGGCTGCCAACACTGTGGGACACTCTTCGATGGTCATCTCACCTGAAGGCAGGGATGCTGTCCCATATGCTCAGAGATATGTCACCTCAAGGCTCAGCTGCAGGAGGCATGGGGTGAGATCAGCATCCTGCGTAACCACCTACAGGGAAACATTTACTTTAAGAGTGCACCTCCACATTGCCGACACCAAAGCAGCACACCTCTCCTCCAAAGAATGACCAGGCCTGGGGGATGGCATCTGGTTGCAGAAAAAGGGAACAGAGCTTGGGCAACTCTCCCAAACCAACAAAGCACTCTGACCACAGCAAACAGGTGCACACCTCTTGTGTCCATACCATCCGTTATGACGGAGGATGTCTCAGGCCAAAGGAATGCCAAATGCAACAGGATAGCAAAACAACATCATAAACAAAACCTCAACAGGAAGAAATTATAATCATAGGGGACTCCATGATTCACAGTGTGGACCCCCACCTGAGACAAACAAATGAGCAGGTCAGATGTCTCCCAGGAACATCCGCTTGGAGAGACACTGATCGAATAGTCAACATAGTTAAAAAGGAAGAAGAGGGTTCAACATCCTGGTCCACCTAGGGACCAATGATCTTGCTAGTCAGTCGGGTGAGGAGGTTAAGGAGCACATTGCACAGCTCAGCGAGAAATTGGTTTCATTTTTGTCCAGCATTGCATTCTCTGAGATTCTGGGAAAAGGGGAAGACAGGCAGAAAATCAGAAAGAAAGAGATAAGTGAGCTCAACGCATGGCTTAAGGACTGGTGCCACACAAAGGGTCACCATTTCATCAGAAACTGGGAAAACTTCTGGGAAAGGGAGTTCTTCAAATTCGACGTCCTCCACCTGACTAAAGAGGGAGTCAGAGCACTGGGCCAGAAATTTGACATCCACGTAGGACATTTAAACTAGCAGGAGGGGAGATGATGGTAGCTCTAGGAGAAGCACACATAGAACCTGCTGTTTCTCCCCCTCCAGCTAGGACCAAATCTGTACACTCCAGGATAGCAAAAGCAGATAGCCGGGAACATAAAACCCTTTCCGACTCTGGCATTGACCATCTCAGTGGAAAGGGAGGAACCATAAACAAGGAAAACTACAATGGGATGAACAACAAGATCAAGGGAGGCATGGCAAACAAAGCAACACAGCAAGAGTGGTCAGCACTATGCCTCAATGCACACAGTCTGGCTAACAAGGTGACTGACCTCACTGCCACAATAGCTGAGGCAGGACTAGACTGGGTGGCTGTGACCGAAACATGGTTCACAAATAATCATGGTTGGGAGGTGACTAAACTGGGGTGCAACTTGTTTAGGAGAGATAGGACTGAAAAAAAGGGAAGGGGGTAGCTATATATTAAGGATACCATCAATGCTACAGAAATGCAGCAGGCACTAGGGGAAACAGAGGATCTATGGATCACAATAGGGTCCGGAAGCTGGAAATCCATTCGGGTAGGAATAATCTACAGACCCCCAAATCAGGAGGAAGCCAGGGATAAGGAAATCCTGGAAATCATCCTGCAGATGTCAGGCAAAGTGGACATGGTGCTGGTGGGGGATTTCAATCTACCAGACATAGTTTGGAATACCCACACAGCAGCATCACAGAAGAGCAGGGAATTCCAAGTCACACTGCAGGAAGCAGGCCTAAGTCAACTAGTGACATCACCCACAAGGGGTAATGTGGTTCTAGATTGGATATTCACAGATAGCAATAGGGTTACAGGTGTCGAAGTAGGGAACCACCTGGGCAACAGTGATCATAGCACAGTGTGGTTCAGGGTAAAAATTACTGTAGACTCCACACACTCCAAACTAAAGGTTCTTGACTTCAGGAGAGCAGACTTCACAAACATGAAGGCCTGCCTAAGAGACAACCTTAGTAACTCGACAGAAGGGAGTGTTGAGGAATATTGGACAAGGTTGAAGGATGCAATAACCATGGTCACATCACAGTGTGCCCATCAGGCTAGTAAGAACAAAAGAAGGAAAAACCCACTAAGGTTTTCCAAGGAGGTGGCAACCATGGACTAAGAGAAAAGTGCATAGCCTTCAGAAAGTACAAGCAGTCCGGGAACAAGACAGACAAAACAGAATATAAACAGAAACTAATAGAGACAGAGAAAGTGATAAGAAATGCAAAGGCTCAAACAGAGGTTAGGGTAGCTCAGGAAGTAAATAAAGGTAACAAAACCTTCTACAGGTACGTACGTGAAAAAAGTAAGACCAAAGGGGGCATTGTTAAAATCACAAAAAAAGATGGACAAACCACAGAGCAAGACAGGGAGAAGGCAGAGGCACTCAATGAGTACTTCTGCTCAGTCTTCACACAGGAAACAGTCAGTAATGCACCAATAGGCAAAAAGATGTGTCCGACTGAAGGAATAGACATGGGTCCCTTCACAGAGGAAAGGGTCCTGGAGGAAATAGACAAGGTAGATAAAGCTGTGGGTCCAGATGGGATACATCCAAGAATACTGAAAAAACCAGGAAGGGAACTGGCAGCTCCCTTAGCAGTGCTCTTCAACAAATCATTAAGGAGCTGGGAGGTGCCAGAGGATTGGAATAGTGCAACAGTAGTACCACTCCACAAGAGTGGAATCAAGGAACAGCCAGGTAACTACTGTCTGGTTAGTCTAACATCAGTCGGGGGAAAACTGATGGAGTCCCTGCTGAAGGAAAGAATCATAACTTTTTTGGAGCAAACTAGTGTAACCCCCCTGCAAATCGGGGTTCCCGAAAAGTCTTTCAAGAGCTTGCATAATTGCTCACAGCCTGGTTGGTGTTCGGTGATAAAGCTGCTTAAAGGTTACTGCCAGTGAGCGCTTTTAGAGCCTTTGTTATTGTCTCTTTAAGGGCTGCCTGTTTGCAGTCATAATTAGCCCAAATGGGGGGGGGGAGCTGTGTGTTTCCATGCCCAAGTCCCGCCTGTGCTGCTGGATAATCGCTCCGTTTCTGCCATCGCTAATTGTGCAGAGGGAGCACAGCTGAAAGATGTATTTATATGCTGAACATTCGCAGAGTAATAATGATAGTGTGAATTGTTCTAACCTGCCTTCTTGTAGCACAGACTGTTTCTGCTTAGCTCCACCATTTTGGCCCCAAACTGCAGAATTGGACTAATCAGTATTCTGGGACTCTAAAATGGAGCCTGCTTTTATTTATTTATTTATTGATAAATATCGGATAACACCTTTGAGTCAAAGACTCTTTTTCAAAGGTTCCACGTCATACATAAGAAGAGACAACAGTGTACAGAGTAACAAGAACATAGTAGTTAAACACAGTGGTTACAGAATGGTTGCAGATGATTACAGAAAATACAAAGAATACAAAAAATAGCAGCTGGGAATAAAGGTTGCAGGTATATGCATAGCATTTCAGGGCGATGGCACTAGCCATGCCCACACTTTATTCGTTGGCCAAGGCTGGACAGAGATGTCCATTGTCGTGGTATAGGCACACTCAGGGGTGGCAGACCAGAGTTAGGTCCGTAGACGTGGGAGATGGGAGGTGGTAGAAAAATGGAGGGTCAGGTTTAGGGGCAATCACATACTGATCCTTGGGTAATAAGGTCCCTTAGTTGGTACTTGAACCGACCAAGTTTGGGCTCAGTGAGAAGGGAGTTTGGGAATAAGTTGAGCCAGGTTGAGGCTATATACATATATATAGATATTGAAACGTTCTTTGGCCAGAGGTGGTTTTGCAGTAGGGTACCCTAAAGTGGGTAGTTGCTGACTGCCATGTGAAGTGACTGGACAGTGGGGCCTGAAGTAGTGGGGTGAGGGCTGGAGGGAGTAATCCTGAGGTGATTTTCTTTGAGAAGAGGCAGGCCTGGTACTTTAGCCTCCCATCGAAGTTGAGCCAGTTTGCTGAGGTGTAGAGGGTGCATGTATGAGTGAGTCTAGGACAGCCTGTAGCAAGTCTGCAGGCCTTATTGAGGGCCAGTCTAATCTTGTGTAGGTGGGTGGTGTCAGCCACACCATAGATGATGATACCATAGTCAGTTAGGGATAGAATAGATGTAGAGATGGCTAGGTGGAGAGATTCAGGCAGTGCTTATAGCAGTGCTTATAGCGGTGAAGGAGACCAATACGTACGTTGACGGCGGTGCTTAGTAATCGGATATGATCATGGAAAGTGAGACCTGTGTCTAGGGTGATGCCAAGGTATTTGAAAGTGTTAACCTGTTCAAGGGGGTCATTTAGTGAGTTCAGAATGTGCAAGGGTTGTCCTAGGTTCTTATTTTTGTGGTGTGCAAACATCATGGATTTAGTTTTTTTGTAATTTAGTACTAACCTATGCTGAAAGATCCAGGATTCAGCTTCAGAGAAGGATTTCTGGAGTGCCGAGTGGAGGGCTGTTGGATCAGTGTGAGAGTTGTAGAGGACTGCATCATCTGCATATAATAGCATTTTCCCAGAGCAGGCATTGGGCAGGGTGTTGAGGTATAGGGAGAAGAGAAGAGGGCCAAGGATAGAGCCTTGAGGGACCCCAGACCTGACTTGGTGGGGGGATGACAGGGAGTGGGCAATCCAGACTGTCTGGGTTCTCTCAGACAGATAGCTGGCAAACCAGTCAATGGTCTCATGGGAGAGGCCTAACTGAGTGAGGGAGTCCAGGAGAAGCGAATGGTGTACAGTATCGAAAGCCTTTGAGAGGTCTATAAAGACAGCGCCGGTAGTGTTACCAGTGTCCAGGGATGTATGTAGGGCATTTGTAAATTCCAAGAGGGCAGTGGTGGTGCTATGGTTCTGGCAGAAGCCGTGTTGTTCAGGACACAGAGTACTATATTTGGTGAGATAGTCTATTAGTTGTATGGCCATGATTTTTTCCAGGGTTTTAGAGAGGGGAGGCAGGATTGATATTGGGCAGTAGTTCCCAGGCAGGGTGCGGTCACCACTTTTAAGGATAGGAGTGATGAGGGCAGATTTTCATTTGGATGGGAACTGGCCCAGAGAAAGGGAGCGGTTCAAAAGCATGATAAGGGGGAGGAGAACTTCGTTGATTGTGAGTCTAAGCAGTTTTAGGGCCAGCGAGTCACTGCTGAAACAGGATTTGCTGAGGGCTTTGAGTAGGAGAGGGGCAGCTTCACGCTGAGAAACTGCTTTAAAGTAGAATGGGGGTTGGTGAGGGGCAGTGTGGTGTGGGGTGGGTGGGGGAGAAAAAATTGGGGTGGAGGACACCAGAGAGGTCAGAGAAGGTGTCATTTAATGTGTCAGCAATAAGGGCTGGGTCTGAGGTGATAGATCCATTGGCTCAAATATGGGTAGGCGGGGCAGTGGGGGCTTTGCCACTTAGCGTTTTGTTTTTTTTTGAAGTTGAAATTTATTGGAGAACTTTTTTCCAAAATAGATACATATATCAACAGACAAGTATAAAGTCCATTCCTGCTCATTTACACCAAAATAAATTTAAAAGCAGAGTAAGGGGGGCGTGGCCTGCTCTGAACAAATATGGATGTCTGAATCCTGAGCTCTGATAATCAATAAACAATCTAGCATCATTTTCAGCCATCTAAGCCTATTCTGCAAGATAAACCAGTAACTTAAGTGCTCTGGACCACAATACAGCACTTTGTTAAGGTGTTTTCTTTGAATACTTCATTTATATTGGCTTCACATTAATAGTCATCTACAGGAAGCATAAACCTTAGGCCTTGAATCATGGCTGAAAAGGTAGAAAAATCGGCTTCTCTGGAGAAAATAGAAAGTATGTTTCAGAAATTAATTACAGACATAAGTGATTTAAAAGTCACAACACAGAATAATACTACTACGTTGAAGAATATAGACTTTCGACTTGCTAATACAGAATTTAAAACCAAACAGAACGAGTCGTATATTCATGATTTAAAAGCTACTATCAGGGAACAAGATCGTACTATCAAAGAGCTTCAATATAAAATTGATGACATTGAAAATCGTAACCGAAGGAATAACTTACGTTTCTTCGGATTTCCTGAGAATTCTGAATCAAAAGATACTACTTCTTTCTTACTGCGTATTTTACCAACCATGCTGAATCTTCCTGCTGATCATAACATAACTATTGAACGTTCATATCGTTCATTAGGCCCTAAGCCTCCTCCTGACTACAGACCCAGACCTATTGTGGCTAAATTTCTGAACTTTGCCCATACTGAACTCATTCTACAGAGATCTAGAGAAATTGGGCACCTTACCTGGCAAGAACACCAAATATATATATATATAGAGACTTTTTGAAAGACGTTTTAAACAAAAGGAAAGCCTTTACACCGGCTCGGAAACTGATGCACAAACTGGGTCTACGATTCTCGATGAGGTATCCTGCAACAATGCATGTATTCAGTGGCAGTTCTTACACAGATTATAATACCCCGGAATCACTGATGTTTTACCTAAGCAAATTCGAGTTACCTCCAGTAAACATACCTGAAGCCAGTGACATATTTGTGGGTCATTCTGGTGGGGCTAGTGATGGTACGGATTCCGGTGCTCAGACGGCTTCAAGATCCACTGAACCAATCGCAACCATCTCAGAACCTCACACAGACTTAAGTATTAGACACTCTGCCCGATTGAAAGAAAAAAACTTGTTTAAGCCTGCGAACTGTGATCTTCAGTATTGCATACTGAAACCATTTAGTGCAAAGAATGTTGAATCTCATACCAATGTTGGGGTTTCATCGCCCATACCTCTAAGAAATAGCTTTGAACTTTTAAGTAATGCTCAAGCAGACCATGGTGAAATCATAGATAATGAAGACTCAACTCTTGTGGAGGCATTGCGGAGCGTCCCTGAAGCTGATGAAGTATCTGTTGATGTTTCGTGGTCCGAAGCTGTAGCGAGTTCACCTCAAAAATCCTTGGAACCACCAAAGAAAAAACGCCGTAGTAGAGAGAAGAACAGATTGGACGCAACTGTTACAAGGAGGACAACCTAATTAGTATTTTTTGTCATTTAAATTCTCATATTTGAAGTATGTAGTGCTGACATATTTGGATCCTCGGATGCCGATGGTTTTTTTTGTCAGTTATGTTTTGCCATTGTCTCTGGTGAGCTGCAAGGGGTTGTCACTGAATGTGAAACTTAGTTTATTGTTGTAAAGCTCACCAATATATATTGTCATAGTTGGCTTATTAACATAGATCTTAAATCACTGCTTGACAGTTATGGTCTGCCTGAGTTTCTAAGTAAGGTAAATAATATGGTCTCATATTAATGGAGCATAAATTGCGCTAGTGATATCGTTTATAGAGTGGACATATCAGTGCTGTATTGTGCTACACTGTCCTAGGTTATTACAGTTATATTGTTCGCTAAGGAAAGGGATGTGATGTTAAAAGGGATATGAATCTTTTGATACATTCGAATCTCTTGCTCTTTCTCTTGTTAGATATGGGAAATTAATTAGGTATTGCTTTCTCCTCTCGATCGTGCAAGCAGCTGTACTGTGCTGCTTTTTTAGATAGTGAGCCTAATTTGAACCCCCCCCCACAAACGTACTGAGCCAATAGGCGATTAGAATATGAGAGGCAAGAGAGTTGAAGCATCACTGACATTTGATGTAATATACCCCTACAAAGTAACGGAGATGATTGGAGGTTGGGGCAATGTGACAGGAGGTATGTAGATTTCCTAACCTATGCCATTACAGATATGTCCTAGTTTTAGACCATATTTTTTTTTTACATCGCTTACTTTAAATAGTAATGTCACCCCATTTTCTGAATGCTGCTGCCTGTTTAATTGTATAATGTACCAACTTAAGGTGTTCATGTCAAGAATGTGTAAATTGCTTTAGCTTTATCCCTTACAGAATGGACATTTTGGCTCTGTAAAGTACAATAATGCCCTAGGTTAATATAGTTATATTGCTCGCTATAGTAAAGGGAGGTGATGTTGGTAAAGATATGAATTTTTTAATGTATTTGACTCTCCTACTCTCTATCTTGGCAGATATGGGGTAATAATTAGGTACTGTTTTTTCCCCTCGATAGCGCAAGCGGCCTTTCTGTGCTGCCTTTCAAGATATCGATTCTAATTTGAATTCCCACATAAACTGTATTGGGCTAATAAGTGGACAGAAAGATGAGGGGCAGGAGAGTTGAAAACATCGCTGACATTCGACGTGTTACATCCATATAAAGTAATGGAGGTAATCGCAGGATGGAGTAGTGCTGCTGCCTGCTTAAATATATGAGCATCATCTTCGGGTGATTGCTCTGGGTAGCAGGGAGAAAATGTCAGAAAGGCAGAGATATAAACATTCTTTGCCTGTGAGATGTATGTTGGAGTGCAACACAAGCTGGTTGTCATTGCAATATGTCAATTTTAATTTTTGCACCGATCTCATTTTCTAGTCACTCCCCACACTTAAGGGTACCCGTGTTAGAGAATGAGAGACAGCAGAACACGATATGTAGAAACAGAAAGGCAAGGATGCTCTATGTTTTAGTTCCTACAGAAATGGCACATATTGATATATTCTTTAAGTGGTTTAAGATATCTGCATGATCTGTGGGAAGATAAATGCAAGTTGTTTTTTTTTTTTTTCAATTGTGGTTCAAATGTAGTCATTAGTTAATTATACATCACCAATGATGCAGGTTGTTTGTTGTTTATGGGGACAACTGTTTCTCATTATTGTTGCTTATCAGTCTATATAGATAGTGTTAACTTTTAATAGTAGTTAAGGAGTTTCAGATTCTGTACTCCTTATAATATATCACAAGCCCTAGAGAGCTTAGGTGTGGTCTTGGTTTATTGTTGTTTATAAACTGACTGGTATTCCTCTGCTCATCTTAAATGATTATTATAGTGTTCTGGTTAATAAGTTTGTTGTTGGTTATTGTTGTTATAACAGCTAGGGAGATTTATGAAAAATGGCATTATGATATTCTCCGGATTACCTCGTATACTTCAGTAGTTAATATTCCTGCCACAAACTGGATTATAATCATCAGTCAGTTATTTTTGATCTGTGATATCTTCCTCTCCTTTGCTCGGTGTATTGAGCTCCTGGTTTGGACGCCATTACCGATTAATCATCATAATGTCTGATTTATTATTATACACTTGGAACGTCAAGGGCCTCAATGCACTGAGCAAACGTAAACAGGTCTTAAATCATTTAAAAAAAAAAGCACAAATTGTTTTTTTACAAGAAACTAAACTATTAGAGGCAGATAATGACAGATTAAAAAAGGACTGGGTTGGTCAAATCTATGCTACTTCCGCTACAAATAAGAAATGTGGGTTGCAATTTTTATTCACAAATGTTTAAAATGGAAAGTATTGAATATAAAGAAAGACCCTGATGGCAGATGGCTGATTGTTACTTTAGATTCAACAACTGGTCCATTAACCCTTGTTAATATTTATGCCCCGAATTCTGATGCACCCAATTTTTTTCATAATTTGGCCCAACAATTAACTTCTCTAAATCTAAATATCCCAATTTTAATTGGTGGTGATTTTAATCTTACATTAGAGTCATACCTCGACAGAAGCAATGCTTCACTTGATGCTCATCCGAGGAGCATTGTTGCACTTTCATTATTAATGAAGGATCTGGGATTAGTGGATATATGGAGACTTTTTCATCCCAGAGATAAAGAGTATACATTCTATTCCTCTACTCATCAGACTTATAGTAGAACTGATTATTGGTTAACCTCCCCTACTATTACAGCTAATAGTGTAGATTGTAATATTCACCTCCTTCTTATTTCAGATCATGCTCCAGTTAAGCTTCACTTGTTATGGAATTCCCTTCCTTTGAAATCACCTTCATGGCGTTTAGACCCACTCTTACTTAAAGACCCAGAATTTATTCCTTGGTTAAAAATACAAACCCAGGAATTTATTTTATTCAATAACCCAGAGGATACGTCTATGGGTATTACTTGGGAAGCACTCAAAGCTACACTTCATGGTAAAATCATTAGTTTTCTGCACATAGGAAAAGAAAGAGAGAAAAACAACTTAAAGACCTTGAGAACTTACTTAAAACTAAAGAATTACAGTATTCAGCTACCCCACACCCTGACCCTAAATCCCCTTTACATCACGAAATTCTTAAACTTTGTATGCAAATTAACGAACTAATCTCCCGAAAAACTGAAATTGCACTACTCAGAATTAAACATAAATATTGGGAGGGGGGTGAAAAAGGTAGTAAACTACTGGCATACAGACTTAGAGTTCAGCAGTCAGAACGATACATCTCAGGTCTTAAAAACTCTATTGGGCAAATATGTACTGACAACCCTAGGATTAATATGATCATGTCTTCATTCTATAAAAAGTTATATACATCCATTACCTCTGTAGCAAAATTGAAGATTGACAAATTTCTGGATAAATTAATACTTCCCCAACTTTCACATGATGAAATAAAAGCCTTAGATAAACCTATTACAATAGAAGTTCATCACGCACTCTCTTCCCTGAAAACCGGACGTGCCTCTGGCGGTGATGGCTTCCCAGTGGAGTTTTATAAAAATATGGCTGATTTACTTTGCCCTTTATTGTGTAGGGTATTTCAAGAATCTATAATTTTAGAAAAATTACCTCCTACCTTAACAGATGCAATCATTACAGTGCTTCCCAAAAAGGATAAAGATGTCACTCTTCCCTCTAACTATCGCCCTATATCATTACTTAATGTAGATGGCAACATTATTGCAAATGTATTAGCTATTCGCCTTAAGCCCTTTATTCCCCAATTAGTTAATAAGTCTCAAACAGGTTTTGTTAAGGGTAGGATGGGCTCGGATCATCTTCGCTCTTTATTCAATCTTATGTATAAAGCTACATTTTTAAAATCCCCTGCAGCAGCGATTGCCATCGATTTTGAAAAGGCTTTTGATTCCTTGAATTGGAACTTCCTTTATTCAGTTCTATCCCGTTTTGGCATTAGTGATCATTTTTGTTCATATATAAAATTACTATATACTTCACCTACAGCAAGGGTCCTTACTAACTCTACTTTATCTCAACCCTTTGAAGTAAATAGAGGCACTAGACAAGGATGCCCCTTATCCCCATCCCTTTTCATCCTAGCCTTAGAACCTTTGGCAGCTGCTATCCATCAGTCTGATACAATTACAGGTATATCAATTGGTAACACGCAATATACATCCCTGTCTTATGCAGATGACATGTTAATTTTATTAGAAGATTTAGAATTAGCTGCACTCCCACTTATACAACTATTAAATACATTTGTGGAAATTTCTGGTCTTACAATTAATTATAAAAAAATTGAAATATTACCACTCAACACATTTTGCAAACCATACATGAATAATGTCCTTGGCTTTGGTTGGGCATCCCAAGGCATTTCATACTTAGGAATTAAAATTTTAACGAATACTAAAAAAATATGGGAGGCTAATCTTACTCCTTTACTTTCAGAAATTAAAACATTACTTGAAAGGTGGAAAAATCTTAACTTGACATTAATTGGTAAAATTAATGCAATTAAAATGTCTATTACTCCCAAGATTTTGTATCTTTTTTCTAACATACCACTGATTCTACCCACTATCTTCATATCTCGAATTGATAAATTGATAGGGAATTTTATTTGGGAAGGTCGTATTCCAAGATTCAGTAGACATAAGCTTCATACCCATTGGTCCCAGGGTGGGTTTACTCTTCCCTGGTTCTTGGCCTATTTATGGGCATTTTGTACCTCACAGACCACAAAATGGTTTAATAAACCCAGTAATGAATCCCCTTTATGGCTCAATATGGAAGCTTCTTGGGCTCCGGGAAATATTCCCACCAATTGTATCTTTAATTCTTTACCACAAAAATTAAAAAAACACCCTACAATTGCCCCATCAATTCATTATTGGCTCAAATTACATAAATGGTTAAAAACTGACCCAGCTCCCATATTTTATTCTCCGATATGGGGAAACCGATGTATAACTTTAGATGTCTATCCTTTGTTTTGTAGTCCATGGAAGAATAAACATATAATATTTCTGGGTGATATCCTCATCAAAAATAGCAATTTTCTGGAGTCCTTTACAAATTTAAAAACTATTTGGGATGTAAATATAAAGGATTTCTGGAAATATCTACAAATTCGAGCGGCATTATCTCCTATATTACAGCATAATCATAGAATAACCTATTCCAACCTAAATATCACTACATGGGTGAATACTTCTTCTGGGCTAGTTAGTAAAATTTATAAAATGATCAGGGATAATTTACCAAATCAATCAATTTCAGCCAAAACTAAATGGAGCTTAGCATTGCAACAAAATATAACCAAATCTCAATGGAGCCAGTGTTGGACTATTTGCCATAACACATTTAGAGATGTGCATAGTACACTTATTCAATATAAAATTCTTCACTGGTGGTACAGAACACCAGACTTATTATATAAAATGGGAGTTACACCAAATGATATATGTTGGAGATGTCATTCATCTAATGGTAGTTTATTCCATATTTTGTGGCTTTGTAGCCCCATATCTACTCTATGGCATTCGATTAATCAGTTGGCTTCCAATAATATAAAATGTCCTTTACCCTTTGACCCCAAGTACTTTATTCTAGGGATTATTGACAAAAGTATTAATATATCTAGACACCAGCATAGATGGTTACAAATATTATTTATGCAGGTTAAACGGTTGATTCTAATTAATTGGAAGTCACAGATAATACCTACTCTTACTGAAATTCTTAATAGCCTAACCCAAATGGCATCCCTGGAATGTATATCTTATTTGACTTTAGACCAACTAAAGGTATATAAATTATGCTGGCAGGATTATTTTAATTTTCTGGAATCTGGAGGATTAGGAAATATTTATAGATCCCTTGTTTAGAAGGATTCTAAAATATTTTATAGAATAGACAGATTGTATATCCCTACAACATAGTTAAGATATATTGTTATTTAGTATAGTAATAGGCTTTATTTTATATACTGTGCAGAATAAGAATCAATGGTAATATATGTCATTACATATTATGATCTGTAGTATGTTTGCATGTGCGCATATATAGGTATATATGTATATGTATATGTGTATGTTTATATATAGTTATAACCATTATATTAGTTTAGATCCAATTCTATTTAATCATATGTGGATTGTGGGAATACCATACTACACTATATATTGTATTCATGTCTGCATGGTATTATTATGTTAACATATGGAAAATGCTTTTTATTTCCTAATAAAAAGATTAACTGCAAAAAATTAAAAGCAGAGTAAAATAAAGAATAAGAGAAGAGAGAAATATAAAATGAGAGTAGAAAGGAGAAAGAAAGGAAAGAAGGAAGATAATCATGGGGGGAGAGTGCCTGCATATCTAACAAAGGAAGTAGGAGAGATAAAGTAGGTAAAGAAGATAACAGGGTAACCAATCAATTACAAATCATACATGTATACAGTATTGCATTGCCTTTGACAATTAAAGCATAATCACTATCACTGCCGGAGGCCTCGACAGCTGCCAATATCTTAGTTCTACATAGATATATTAGGATCCCCTAAAGGGAGGCAGTGTTCAGAAACTAATAATATGGACGCATTGAAACACAGACATAGGGGGATCTCCTGACTCCGCTCGCCCTTCCACCAATCCGAGCCAAACCAAGAGAGTCCCCTCATGCGTATCTAGCTAATAATTCTAATACTGTTGTCTTCTCCCGGGAGGCCATGAAATGCATAAAGGGAAACCATCTTTCCTTAAATTTATCCACTGAAAATCTCAGCTTGGCAGTCAAATATTCCATTTCTAGAATCCTAGTGCAAATACTATACCAGGAAGAAATGGAGGGCTTATTAGGTGTCAACCATAGCAAGTTAATTGCCTTGTGTGCTGCCACCACCAGGATTCCAAACATAAGACGGGAAGATCTAGAAGATAAGGGGGGGGATATTCCCAGCAGCCAGTGTTGCGGGGCTTCAGGCATTGCCGTCTCAAAAATCATCTCGAAAATGCCCTTTATTTCCCTCCAATACTCCTGTATGACTTTACATTCCCAGAATATATGGAAATATGTACCAACCAACTGACAGTTTCTCCAGCAAAGGTCAGAGTGATGTAATCCATAATGTTTAGTTACCACCGGGACCCTAAAAAATCTAACGACAAATTTCCATCTGAATTCCCGCCAAAAGAGGGATGAGGTAGTGGTTTGAACTGCCTTCCAAATTTGGGACCAGTCCGTTTCCGACAAGCACTTTCTACAATCTCTGTGCCATGCATCTTTAACACACATTAAAGGGTCTTTCTCTGCACTATGCATCCCTTTAACTAATTTGGAAATCAGTTGTTTTTGATATGGAGACCTGATCAGGGAGGTTAAAGTTGATTGCACTGGGTTTTTTGAAGAATCCGTGCCCAATTCAATCTCTTTTTCATTTACTTGGATGAAATGTCTTAACTGAAGGTAACGGAAAAAGTCCTTTTGTTGGAGATTAAATTTAGCCTTTAATTGCTAGAATGATTTAATTAGGTTTTGCTCAAAAAGCTGACCCAAACTAGTCAGGCCAACTTTCGCCCACCGGTGACAACCCAAGTCCCACTTAAGTGGGCCAAAATCAGAACAGCTCAATATTGTTGTGCATGGATTAAGCTTTAAGATGATACCTAGCTTAGCGTTCATGTCTCTCCAAACTTGGGGGAGCACCCTAGTAAAGGGGTTTCTAAAATCAAGCCGTCGCAGTCTGGGGATGTCCAAATAGATTAAGTCTGAAGCCTTCCCCAAAGGAAGGTCTGCCTCCTCAATCTGAACCCATTTTGGTGGGGGATCCCGGGCCATAGTCACCATAGATTGCAACTGGGAGGCCCAGAAATATTTCTGGACATCTGGTATCCCAAAGCCTCCCCTTTCCTTAGGGACCACCATGGTCTTCCACCTCACCAGTGGCCTCCTCCCTAACCAAAGAAATTTAGAGAGGGTGAATCTCAAGTCCTGCCAAAAATTCCTCAGGGGCCTAAAGGGAATGGCACCCAGTATAAACAGCAGACGAGGGAGAATGTTCATGCGGATAGACTCTCCCCTGCCCGAAATAGAGAGAGAAAGCTCCCTCCATCTGTTACAATCCTCTCTGATCTCCTGAAGTACTCTTAAATGGTTTGTAGAGTATAAGGTCCTAAAATCCTTAGGAATCTATACCCCCAGGTATCTAAATCCTGACTTACACCATTTAATTTGCTGCACCCTCGGTAATGGATGGCCCCGGGCACCCCCGAGAGGGAATAATTCTGATTTATCAGGATTAACTTTATAGCCGGAGAGGGATCCAAATTCCTTAAGAAAAGTGAGAATTCTGGGAACCGCGTTTATTGGGTCTGATGTGTATAACAATGTATCGTCTGCGTATAGTGAAATCTTGACCTCTACACCCCTGACCTGGAGACCTTTAAAGAGATCCGATTGCCGAATGTACATGGCCAGAGGTTCCAAACTCAAAGCAAATAAAAGAGGGGAGAGAGGACAGCCCTGTCTGGTACCTCTCTCAATCTCAAACTGGGTGGAAACCATCCCATTCACCCGGACCCTAGCTCTGGGCCTGGAATATAAATTAGATAGCCATACATGAAACTTCTCCCCAAACCCAAAACCACCCAGCACCAGATCTAAATATTGCCAATTTAAACAATCAAATGCTTTTTCAGCGTCTAACGCTAAAATGGCTGACAGCGGTGAATCTAAGGGGAGTTGGGCCGTGGAAATCACATTTAATAACAATCTTATATTGTCTTGGATGTGTCTTCTGGGTATAAACCCGGTTTGGTCCGGGTGAACCAAGACACTTAGCGTTTTTAGTGAGTCCCAAAACTTGCTACCTGCGCCCCATGTGTTGGTGAGCAAGGTTTTATAGTACTCAGCCTTTGCTTTACGGATATCCCATGTACATTTATTGTGCACTTCCTGATAGTGCTGCCTGTCAGAAGGTTTTCTGGTATCCTGTGCAATGTGCCACAGATTGTCTCGTTCACGCACCTGGTCCAAAAGGGCTTGGGATAGCCAAGATGTGTTGGCACCTTTAATTGTTTGTTTGGTTAGGGGTGCAAACCAGTTGCAGGCAGTGTTGAACATATGAATGAAATAGTTGAGGGCAGAGTCAATGTTCTGAGCATTTCTTATGGGGAACCAGTCAGTAACTAGGAGGTACTGTTTAAGTGATTGTAGTTTGCCAGGTTTGAGGCGGCGTTGTAAGACAGTTTTTTTGGGGGGGGCTTGTTACTACAGTATGACCATTGACATAGCACTGGGGAGTGGTCGCTCAGAGCATCAGGTAGTACCCTGATCTGTGTTGCTTTATGTGGGGAGTTAGTGAGCACTAGATCTAGGAGGAGGGTGGCAGTACCAGTCCTCTGGTTTATTCTTGTGGCAGTAGTCACAAGCTGGGTCAGGTTCTGAGCAGTTGCAGCATCCCTAACAGGGGCTGAAGTGTCAGCCAGCCAGTTTGTATTGAAATCTCCGAGGGCAATGATGTCAGCATTGCCAGGGAGAGTCTGGAAATGGTTGAGGACAGAGAGGAAAGCGGTCTTCTGATTTCAGGGAGGGATATATATACAGAGGAGAGGAACAGAGGGGCTCTGTTATGGGCAAGAGTGATCTTCAGTGTGAGGGATTGGGCCCCATGCTGAAGTGATGGGGAGGGGAGGGCGAGACACTGTAGTGATTCCTGGACATAAAGTGCACAACCACCACCTTTCTCTGAGGTTCTATCTGCTCGGTATAGTGTGAAGCCAGCTGAAGTGGGACTGTATGGATTACCCGTTGGGATTTATAGTTTTGAGCTGTTGGCGCCTTTTGCTCCAAAAGGGGGAGCTTTTACTGTGATTGACAGCTGGACCAACCAACCGGACCTTCTGGATCAAGGGGAAATACCACGAACTGTCTGCTAGCAAGCCAGATTCGAGTTGGGAGTTGAGGAGGAAAGAGCTTGCATAATCAAGCAGCCGTGTTGTGCAGTAGTTCGCGCGGGAGAACCGTGGAAGGCCCAAAACCCTGGCCTGTTACCAATTGCCGAGAGAGAGAGAAACTTAGTTGGACAGTGATCCGCTCAGTGTATTGTGAAGTTAGCTGCTGGATGGAGACCAGGCTCAACCTGAAGAGGACCAAAGATTTTGCCAAGCGCGATCGGCCTGTCAGGACCTCAGTTGTCTTTATGCTCCTGGGTTTTAGCAGTGATCTTGCAATTGGGATCGAGTAGCCTATTGCCTGGTACAGTAATCCTTAGTTACATATAAATGTGCTGTGAACTGGAGGGGGGTCGCGATTGATTTTCCCCCAGAGCTGAGTTGTGTGTTGAGGGCTGGAAGCTGAATCCAGTTCGCGTTGGACTGAATCCGCCTGCTCTTCCAATGCAGTTGGGTCCTGCCATGAGGGCCTTGTTTCCCTACCCTGCACTTTCTGGCAATCCAGAACAACCATCATTCCTCCTGTTCTCAGCCTTGGGTATTGTGAGTAGTAAACAGGGTAGCTCCCTGCAAAATATCTTTTAAATCACAAGTGTGTCTTCTGATTTGTTTGTTGTGTTGTTTCCACGAACTGAGCCCTCTGGCTCCGGATTACAATCAGTGGGTGTGCATGTTAATTCTTTCTCCTCACAGGGCCCCTACCAGCTGCAATGCCGGCCTGCTCCGGGCAACGGTCCAAGCTAGCCCCTTTTCCATCCTGGGTACTCAGAGAATGTGACTGATAGGGACACTGACTGCATGCACAACTGTGATATTTATAGTGTGTTTAAGCCAATTAACCTGATTGCCCCCCTCCCTGTTAAAGCCCACTGAATGAATCAGATCTACTTTTTTCTGCAATTTACATGGATTATGGTGTCTGTTTATGCCTATGGTATTGCATAGTTGTTTTTTTGTCTTGCATCACCTTATTTTACAGGGGCTCCCCAGAGGCAAGCTGAAGAAACCAGTCCTGGGGGTAAGTGATAAATCTAGGTGTATGTGTAAAGCTTAATAGAGGCATTGGAAAGGTAAACATTGTGTACTGTGTGGGCCACTAGCAGGAGACGGGGGGGTCACAGTGTCCCAGAGGGCTGTGGCCTGGTTAGTCAGACTGATACTAACCCTGACCCTTAGGTGGAGGCACCCATCACTGAATCTAGGCCCCTTAACCTGCTACTAGCCAAGCAGACAGGGGTAGTAGCCCTTGGGATAGCACCACCTAGGGTTTACACTAGTAAGCGTGACAAAAATCAACACAGTTTCACATCAGGGAGGTCCTGCCAGACAAATCTGGTTGATTTTTTCAATTGGGTCACCAAAACAATGGATCAGGGTGGAGCAGTGGATGTGGTTCACCTGGACTTCAGGAAAGCTTTTGACTCCGTTCCACACAGGAGACTAGTCAAAAAACTGGAGAACATGGGAACTGGGCCCGACATTACAAACCGGGTCAGAAACTGGTTACATGGGAGAACTCAGAGAGTATTAGTAAATGGCTCTCTGTCTGTGGAGGGGAGGGTGACTAGTGGAGTCCCACAGGGCTCAGTTCAGGGGCCGATCCTCTTCAACACATTCATCAGTGACATTGTGGATGAACTGGAGGGAAAGGTATGCCTGTTTACAGATGACACCAAAATCAGCAACAGGGTAGACACAGCAGAGGGACAGCAAAGCATGGAAGCTGATCTCCAAAAACTGGAGGAGTGGTCGA
The DNA here is from genome assembly GCA_016271365.2 of Neoceratodus forsteri. Taxonomy (NCBI): domain Eukaryota; kingdom Metazoa; phylum Chordata; order Ceratodontiformes; family Ceratodontidae; genus Neoceratodus; species Neoceratodus forsteri. The sequence goes on from CM057449.1 coordinate 822,302,363, forward strand.
AGGTCTAGCAATTGAAATTCAATGCCAAAAGGTCATGCACTTGAGAAAGCGTAACCCAGGGAAACTCTATTCAATGGGAAGGGAGCAGCTGGTAGCTACCAGGCAGGAGCGAGACCTAGGGGTGATCATATCAGATGATCTCAAGGTCAGTAGACAATGTGAAAAGGCAGCACTAAAGGCTAGTGGTATCCTGGGATGCATAGGGAAGAGCATCACGAGCAGAAGGCATAAGGTAATCATGCCCCTGTAGCGGTCCCTGATCAGGCCTCACCTGGAGTACTGTGTCCAATTCTGGAGGTCACACCTCAGGAAGACATAGATAGGCTGGAGACAGTACAGAGAAGAGCAACAAAGATGGTGCAGGGCTTACATCAGAAACCGTACGAGGCAAGACTGGATGACCTCAAATTATACTCCCTAGAACAATGCAGGAATCGTGGGGACATGATAGAAACATTCAAATACCTCAAAGACAACAACAGGGTGCACATGCAGAACCTCTTTCAGGTAAAGGACTACAGCAGGACTAGAGGGCACAACCTTTGACTTAAGGAAAGAAAGTTCAGAAGCAATACAAGGAAATTCTTCTTCACAGAGCACTTTGTGGAACCATGGGACAGCCTGCCGGAGGGGGTGGTGGGAGCCAAGATGGTGGGGGAATTCAAGCGGGCAAGGGACAGACACTGTGGGATACACAAGCAGGCAGCTATGTAGGAAGGTAGGAAGCCAAGGGCAGACTTTATGGATCATACAGTCCCCATCTACCGACAACTTCTGTTTCTATATTTCTTAACTGGACTGGGACAACCACAACTCATTTAATAAAGAATACCACATCAGGTGATGATGACTTTCCACCACCACCGACCAGGGCCAGATTCGTACCAGTTACCAAGAAGTGAAAGGCTCTTTGACCTGTTCCCAATCCACTGAGCCACCAGTCCCCCAAGGGTTTGTTTCTTGTAGTTTCACTGTTTCATTCACTTTGAATGAAGTATTCAGAATGACAGAATGATAGAGTAATAGTTTTAAATAGTGTATATGTTGACAGAAAAACAGCTTACTTCCCTACTGTGCAGTGACTTGCGTGTGCTTTAAACAAAACACCCTCTCCTGGTTTCAGGTTTTTGTATTGCAGCACCTGCATATAATGGTTTACAGGAGGTCTTTATAGAGATGTTTTATTATACCTTGAAGCTCCATAACTAACTTTGAATGGTTTTGGCAACATCAAATGTTAATAGCTTCATTGTGTTTGAATACAATGGATATCTTCCCATACTGGCCCCCTAATACAAAATGAAAAGAAAAACTACAGTTTGGGTTATGGAGTAAGAAAACTGAGTGCTTTCATTAGTAAACTTTGCAAATGGTCTGCCTATCAACAGTATTGTTACAAATTAGTACTATGCCTTTAAACACAGCCACTGGTTTTATGAGACAGTGCCAGCAGTCTTTCCTTGTGTCAGAACAAATCCATTAAGGGCCCTTGAAGAACTGGTTTGCGTGGCAGTCAGCATTAGCATGCACTATGGTGCCATATTGCTGCTATTGAACCAAAAATAGATTGTGCTATTATTTGTTACTCAGACTTCCAGGAAGTTCAAATTGTGACAGAGCTTACTGCAGAACAATCAAACCTCAGTACTGTAAAGATGTTCCCTGGTGTTTCAGATTCACATTTTTTCTGATGCACCTGAAAAGGTTTTCAGGATGGTTTGCTGGCACAAGTTCATTAATCTATTATATTATGTCCAGCTATGGATCTAAATAGGATGACAGTGAGGAACTAAAGTCCTACAGTTCTAGCTTATGTCATCTTTCATGATGCTCTATGTACACATTTGTCTGTCATGGGTTACATTGTTTCTTTACAGGGACACTGGTTTACCAGGATTGTGAAAGAGCAAATTCTGTTTTGCACATTGTAAAAAACAATATTGTCACCAGTGTCTGCTAAGCCAAAATCTGTTTTTATGGTTGTTTGGGTTTGTGTACTTTATTTAACAATTTTGAACTCTGCTACGATGCATTTTAGCAATTTTGATCTCAGCTATTGTACATCCATCCATCCTTGCACTAATTTAAAGTTATTTTAGTACAAGATGTGATGGCAGCAGCACTATAGCCCCCAATCCCTAAGGTGTGATGCAAGCAGCACTATGGCCCCCATCCCTCAGGTGCGATGACAGCAGCAACAGCACTATGGCCCCCCCCACGGGTGTGATGGAAGCAGCAGCAGCACTGCGGCCCCCATCCCTCAGGTGTGATGGCAGCAGTACTATGTTCCCCATCCCTCAGGTATGATGGCAGTATCAGCACTATGGCCCCAATCTCTCAGGTGTGACAGCAGCAGTACTACATTCCCCATCCCTCAGGTGTGATAGCAGTATCAGCACTATGGCCCCCATCTCTCAGGTGGAATGGCAGCAGTACTACATCCCCCATTCACCAGTGCTGATGGCAGCAGCACTACGACCCCCGCCCCTCAGGTGTAACAGCAGTAGCAACAATGCAGTCAACATCACTCAGGAGTGATGGCAGTAGTGACAGCACTGTGATTCCCTTCCTTCAACACCCACACCCCACATGCACAAGTTACAAATTACTGGATCTTTTTGCTAGTTAGAACTCAGATGTAAAGTAATCTGAACCACCACCACTAAGGTGGACCACCTTTGTTTTTGTCCTATCCATCATTTAACTGCCTGAATTGGATTTCTGCCTGTGACGCCGCTGACCTGGGTTCGGGAACGGACTCTGGTATTAGAGAGCTGGCCAGGGGGAGAAGGTTTGAGTGTCCAATGACCACTCTCCTTCTCCTATGTGGGAGAGTGGGTTTGCAGTTCAGCATTTGCTGGCCCCTGCGGAGGCCAGAGGCATGGCAACACAGCAGCCCTCACTACGGGAGGGAGCTTGATGGATGTCAGCTTGTGCCTTGATGTCATGTGGCACGTCTCACTCCCAAGAAAATGGGAAAACACCCACCTGGCCAACCGGATGTTGACTGCTGGTCCCTGCATATGTCTGAAGCCCCAGACACGCATGTCCATGCTGACCTGTGATATGTCTGGGATGCATAGGAAGCCCTTCAGGGTGATTCTCCTCCCCTGGTAGCCTTCCACAGGGGTAGGGGCCCACCAGACAAAGGGTTACATGGGGTTACCTGGTAATATGGAAATAAGGGGCAGTGGATGGGCAGTCAGGACTCAGCAGCGGTGGTAGGGGGCCTTCGCAGGCCTGATGGAGTGGATGGCCAGGGGGTCAGAGGAGCAAAAAAAAAAAAAAATAACTGCCTGAATTTGCTCCTTTGAAATAAAGTGTATTCAACTAAAAACTCCACAAGTGATTAGTGGAAGACTGTCTAATGGAAAATCATGCATACCCCAAACATGTGGATGCCTTTTTTTTTTCACTTGGTCTCCATGAAAAGGGTGTCTCTCAGTTTTCATGTCTGAGTTCAGATGAGAACTTAGGTCTCTCACATCAGGAATGCTCAAAGTCCCTCCTACCCGGACCCTCATGGGGGATCGGGACTTTGCCATAAGTGCGCCCAGACTCTGGAATTCGCTGCCTGTGGATATCCGAGCTGCCCCCTCCTATCTGAGTTTTCGAAATTCTCTGTGGGGTTTCCTAAAACTAGCATCAGAGTGTGACTGCCCCAAACCTCCCTAGAGTAAAGTGTCAAATTGTTTTGTCTGAACCTCCCAGGGTGTCTCCATTGAATTCCTGGAGATATTTTCCCCACTGTATCAATGACTTATGACTACTCCTGCCTAAAAAGCCTTGGGCATTTTTACACCCATTATTGCTCCACGGTCATAGGCTAACCATGACATATTGCACCTTGGTCACTTGGTAGAAACTTGTACTACCAAGTGTTTCTGTTTCTGTCTAACATGTGCATATTTAGAAAAATGTGATGAGCTGTATATACTTGTCCGCGATCCAACTAGCCTAGGAGGTGTATACGACAATGTTATAAGTTATATTATGACCAATCCAGTCCTTGAGCTATGCTCCACTCCTATGTATGATGACCTGTATATATCTGTCAGTTGAACTAGCTAGTCTAGAGTGTATAATCTGAAATGTGCTTACTACTATATGTTTCCCCTAGCATCAAATTATGTGTTTCCCACATGTTTGTTTACTGTGACAAAAAACTGTACTCTCTTTGCCATGTCTCCTTGACTGTTGTTCCTCATGTTGTATTCTCCTGGGTCATTCCTGAAAATAGGCATAATACTTGTCTAGTGTACTTACCCAGTAAACAAACGCTAAAAAAATAAATAAATGTGAACTGAGCACCACTCTGCCCACCAGCATCATACAGTCCCTGCGGTCTTAACTACTGTGTGTCCTTGAGTATGCTTTCTGGCATGGGTGTGTTTGCAGCAACACACTCACCCCTAACGGCATTATACAGTGGCATGTAGAGTGTCAACAGCAATTGTTCCATATAGCAAATTCAAGGCTTTAGAGATGCTAAGGCCCCCAACTCATTTATGGAAAACAAGAAGCAAACAGCAGTAGCCCCACTCTGCCCACAGGAATTATACAGTTTCTGGTGCCTTACCTGCTCTGTGTAAAAAGTGTTAACATTTTCAATATAATACTCTCAAATGTATTGACAATTTTGCATGCAGACTTGGGTTTGGCTGAAACAATGCAGTACAAGGTGGGGGAATGTTTTTTGTTACCCTGCTTTTGTTTGAATCCTTGTCTGGTTTGGTTTCAAAATCCACTGGCCAAGCATAAGTACACTTAAACATTTAACATTGGATTTGTGTTGAAGCAGTCTATCAGAAAACTTTTTGTTGCCTCAGAGACTGAAACAGCAGGTGGGAGAAAATATGCAAATGATCCCATTCACCTAAATGTGGTGCTAACTGTGGAGCCTTTTTGTAAGTGGTAAGGCAGTTTCTTCCTTGTGAACATACTTTCATTCAGACTAGTTTTCATTCAAACAGCTGAGGATTTTGGATAGCCCTGCTGATTATAAACTTGAATAAGGTAGTTGGTAACAGTGATCCTGTGCTTACAACCTAGATGCTCACATGCAAACACAAAGATAGAGATGTCGATAGGGAGAAGGGCAGGGGTAAATGGAGAAAGTGACAAAGGCGATAAGGACAGAGGTGGGGCAAAAAGGAGTAAGGCCATCAGGAAATGGAGGGTAATGAGTACCAATGCCCGTAGTCTGGGCAACAAGCTCCCTGAACTGGTGGCTTTGATGGAGGAGGGATGCCTGGAAATCATAGCAGTCACAGAAACATGGCACACAGAGAACCATGACTGGGATGTTAACGTACCAGGGTACACAACATACAGGAGAGACAGGGAGGGGAGAAGGGGAGGAGTAGCTCTCTATGTAAGGGAAGGGATAAAAGCAACTGAACAAAAGAGTAAACAGGGAGGAGAGGAGGCACTGTGGGTCACCTTAGAGACTGGAAATGGCACCACAATCCGCACAGGGGTTGTATACAGACCCCCATGTCAGGGGGAGGGAATGGACAAGGATATGATAGAAGGCATTCTTAGGATGGCAGAGAAAGGGGGAGATACTGTTGATTGGAGAGCTGAATATGTCAGATGTTAACTGGAGCACATTTGCTGCAGCCACGTCCAAGAGCAGGGCCATTTTCGATGCCCTACAGGTGGCATGCCTCAGACAGCTAGTTTTGGAACCCACTCATGAGGGAGCATTCTTAGACCTCATACTCTCAAATGGGGACAGTGAGAGGATCTCAGATCTAGAAGTGGGTAGCCATCTGGGAATAGGTGACCATCAAACAGTGTGGTTCACAATAAACTCAGCTACAGAGTCAAGCCATACAAACATGAGGGTACTGGATTTCAGGAGGGCTGACTTTGGCAAGATGGGAGAGTGCCTTAGAAAAGCACTAGCAAACAGGCTAGAAGGAGGGGTGGAACAACAATGGGGAAACATCAGATCTGCCATCACAGAGGCAACAAGCCTTTGTATAAAGCAAATAAACAAATCAAAATGAAAGAAAAAGCCACTATGGTTTTCAAAAGAGGTGGCGGGGAAGGTCAGGGAGAAAAAGATAGCATTCAGAAAGTATAAGGAAACACAGAAGGAGCAGGACAGAGAGCTGTACAAGTTGGGGCAGAAGGAAGCAGGGAGGGAAGTTAGAATAACAAAGGCCCAAACTGAAGAAAAGATAGCCAACTCGGTTAAGAAGGAGGATAAAACCTTTTATAGGTACAGTACATCAGGGAGCATAAAAAGACAAAGGGAGGGATAGTGAGGCTGAATAGAACGGACGGTGAGTGGGCAGAGAGGGACAATGAAAAAGCGGGGATACTGAACGAGTATTTCTGCTCAGTATTCTCAAAAGAGGAGGAGGGGGAGGTGCCTAATCCAAGTAACAGAAGCACTCTGGATAGGGGGGTCGATCCCAGTCCTTTCATGGAAGAAAGGGTTCTGAAAGAACTCCTAAAACTGAAGGTGGACAAAGCAATGGGACCTGACAGAATTCGCCCCAGGATTCTAAAAGCATTAAGGGGAGAACTAGTGAAACCACTGACTACCCTTTTTAACAAATCATGGGAGGATGGTGTGGTACCTGAGGACTGGAGGAAGGTGGATGTGATTCCCCTTCACAAAAGTGGGACCAAGACAGAGGCAGGAAACTACAGACCTGTCAGTTTGACCTCTGTGGTAGGGGAAATTGATGGAATCACTTCTGAAGGAAAGAATTGTTGAGTACCTAAAGGCCAGTGGGGCACAGGACCCAAGGCAGCATGGGTTCATAGCAGGAAGGTCATGTCAGATGACTCTAATTGATTTCTTTGACTGGGTGACCAAAGTAGTAGACCAGGGAGGGGCTGTGGACATGGCCTACCTAGTCTTTAGCAAGGCATTTGACACAGTCCAACACAAAAGATTAATAGTCAAATTAACCAGCCTGGGAGTGGATCTCAGGGTGGTAGCCTGTGTAAAACATTGGCTGGACAACAGGACACAGAAGGTAATTGTAAATGGAGTCCCTTCTGAAGAAAGAGGGGTTACTAGTGGGGTACCACAGGGTTCAGTACTGGGTCCAGTCCTTTTTAATGTCTTTATAAGTGACATTGCAGAGGGACTGGAAGGAAAAGTATGCCTCTTTGCAGATGACACAAAAATCTGCAACAGGGTTGATATGCAAGGAGGCATGGAAAGGATGAGAAGGAACTTGGCAAGGTTGAAGGAATGGTCAGAAGTATGGCAGCTTGGATTCAATGCAAAGAAATGCAAAATAATGCACCTGGGAAACAAAAACTCAGGGGAAGATTACACAATGGGGGGGGGAGGTAGTAACAACAATAAAATTGGGGAAGAGACCTGGGAGTAATCATATCAGATGACCTTAAGGTTAGCAAGCAATGTGAGAAGGCAGTGGGGAGGGCTGGGGAGATACTGGGATGTATAGGGAGAGGCATCACCAGCAGAAAACAGAAGTTGTTATCCCACTGTACAGACAGTTGGTGAGACCCCATCTGGAGTACTGCATCCAATTCTGTAGACCCCATCTCTGCAAGGACATAGGATAGAGGCAGTCCAGAGGAGGGCAACTAAAATGGTGCAGGGTCTGCAAGAGAAGCTATACAAGGAGAGACTAAAGGAGCTTAATATGTATACCCTTGAGGAAAGGAGGGGGGACATGATAGAAACTTTTAAGTACCTCAGTGGAATCAACAAAGTCCTAGAAGGTAGCATCTTTCAGAAAAGAGATGTGCAAGAACAAGGGACACAATCTAAAGATGGGGGCGGTTCAGGGGCAATGTGAGGAAGTATTTTTTCACAGAGAGGGTGGTGGACACATGGAACAGCCTTCCTGAGGAGGTTGTGGGGTCTAAAACTGTGGGAGTATTCAAGAATGCATGGGACAGACATAAGGCAATTTTTGTGGGTGGTAGGAAGAAATAGGCTGTTGGTTAACTAGGATCTGCAACTTATCCTGTGGGTAGGAAAATGGGCAGACTAGGTGGGCCAAGCAGTCCTTATCTGCCGTCAAAGTCTATGTTTCTTTGTTTCTATGTTTCAAAGAATACAATAAAAACCTGACTAAAGTCTAAAAACAAACTTATAAAACACATAAAATGTATCTGAACATTTATACTCACATACGAAAGTGCCAACAGGACAGACCTACTGGTCTGTCAAAGTCTGCTTGATTGTGCAGCTAGGCCCCTAGTAAGCAGCTGCTCCTCCCCATCCCCTTGACTTCCCTTTGTTGTCCTCCTTGCCCACCCTTACCTAGCCCTGTACTCTGTCCCAAGCATTCTTAAAGCCAACCACATTTTTGCTTGCAATCACCCCTTCTGGTAGTGCGTTCCACCTCGCCACCACTCTCTCTGTGAAGTAATGCCTCCTCCTCTCCCTCCTGAATCTCCCTCCCTCTATTCTTAGCCTGTGCTCCCTAGTTTCCTTCCCGCTCCTTAGTTTAAATACACCCCGTCCCCCCTTGTTGATACCCTTCAGGTACTTGAAGGTCTCGATCATGTCCCCCCATCCTGCCTCCCTTCCAGTGTGTACATATTCAGTTCTTTTAGCCTTATCTCATAGCTCATTCCCTCCATCTCTGGAATCATCCTTGTCACCCTCTGCTGCACTCACTCCATCAGATTGACATCCTGCCTCAGGTATGGCCTCCAGAACTGTACACAGTACTGCAAGTGTGGCCTGACTAGTGCCCTGTAGAGGGGCAAGATCACCTACCTGTGCCTGGATGAGAATCCCCATGTTATGCACCCCAGCATCTTGTTTGCCTTCACTGCCGCTCTCCTGTGTTGGGCAGTATTGTTCATGTTCCCTGTTATCAATACCCCCAGGTCCTTTTCCTCCTTGGTGATCCACAGCTTGATCCCCCTAGCCAGTATTCTCTACTTGGGTTCCTAGCCCCCACATGCAACACCTTGCATTTTTTTGCATTGAACCCCAGCTGCCTCTTCCCTGACCACTCCTCCAGCTTGGTCAAATCCCTCTGTAGTTGCATCCATCCCTGTTCATCATCCACTACTGCACCCATTTTGGTGTCATCAGCGAACAGGATAATCCTGCTCACCACCCCCTGCGCAATGTCCGAGATGAATAGTCCGAACAGCACCGGACCAAGCACCAAGCCCTTCTGCTCCCTGCTCATCACAGATCTAGGCTCTGAGACTCTCCTCTCCACCACCCATTGTAGCCTACCCCATAGCCAGTTTGAGATCCAACATGTTATCTTTGTCCCCACTCCCACCCTGGACAACTTCACCCCTAGTCACCCATGGGGCACTGAATTGAAGGCCTTGCTGAAATCCAGGTACAGCACATTCACAGCATGGCCCCCATCCAGCTCCCTCATCACTCAGTCATAGTACTGTATAAGATTAGTTAGGCAGAATCTCTCTGAAACGAACCCATGCGGCCTCCCATCCTAAGGTCATTGCCCTCCAGAAATGCAACCAACCTTTCCTTTAGTATTGTCTCCATGAGCTTTCCCACATGGATGTTAAACTGACTGGCCTCGCAGCTGGCCCGGTGGCGCTGAGGGTTGATGTGCTGGATGCCATACCTCGCGCCATGCCTGCGATCCGGGTTCTGGAACGAGCTTGGGTCAGTGGGGGTCGGTGGGGAGGGGGAGACAACTGTGAGCGGCTGATGGCTGGCAAGTTCTCCACCTCGGGAGGGACAGACGGGATTCTCGGTGCTTGACTGCCCCCCAGTGGAGGCTGGGTGGCAGTGCCCCTTCCGAGAGCCCAGGTGCAAGGCCTGGGAAGGGTGGAAGGAGCTGTTGACTGGAGCTATACTGCTCGTGTGGGCCTCCACCCACATGCAGTCACTGCTTCCGGGGCTCTGGGGCTAGGAAGGGAGAAAACCAGAGGAAAAGCAAAGGTCTCTGCTTGATGAAGCCTCTGGGCCAGCTTGGGAGTTCTGCCGGGACACACATAGCACAGGCAAGCTCCCGAATGACCCCAAGTCTGGTAGGTTGGCTAAGAACTGCAGAGACCTGCCGAGGAAGGTAAATAAAGTTAAAAAAAACCAAAAAAAACTGACTGGCCTATAGTTCCCAGGCTCATCCCTTGGACTGCTTTTATGAAATAGTACTACATGGGCCAACCTCCAGTCCTGAGACACCTCTCCCATTTCAAGGGAGGTGCTGAACAGGTCCGCCAGTGGTTCCGCAAGAACCTCTGCCATCTCCTGCAGCACCCTGTGGTGGATACCATCTGGCCCCGGTGCTTTATTCAATTTCAGAGCCTTCAGCCCCTCCAAAACCCTACTACCTTCTATCCTGCTGTCTGTTACCTCACCCCCAACTCCCCCTCCTCCCAGACCAGGGTGGTAATTGGCCCCCTTCTCCCTTGTGAACACTGAGCAGAAGTACTCGTTCAGTGCTTCCGCTTGTTCCTTCTCCTTTTCCACCCACTCCCCCCCCCATCCTCACTATACTGTCTCTTCACTTCCTTTTCTCCCTGACGTATCTAAAATAGTCTTTCTTCCCCCTTTTGTTCCCTGAGCTAATCTGAGTTCCCTTGTGACCTTCACTCCCCTTACCCTCTTGGTCATCTCCTTAGACCATTTGGTGCACTCCTTCCTGTCCTCCTCCTTCCCTGTCCTTCTAAACTTCAGGTAAACCACTCTCTTTGCCCTCACCCCCTCTATCACCTCCCTGTTCAGCCAGCATGGTCTCTTCACTCTACTTTTCTTACTCTGTAGCCTGGTGCACGTTTCTGTCGCCTCTATGATTCCTTGCTTTATTATGTCTCCATTTCTGTGCTGTTTCCATCCCCTGATTTATGCTCTCGAGTCTCCCCATCAGCAACTCCCTCATCCTCCCGAAGTCTGCCTTTCTGAAATCCACCACCTTTGTGGCTGATCCCGAGATTTATCTTTACCTAAACAAATCACTGTAAAACTCAGGGGGTGGGATATTCAGAATGCACCAGGCAGGGGTGCAAGCCTGGGCGCAGCGCAACTGGGCTGCGCCAGGGCATGGACCAGGCGATATTCAACGGTGCTGCGCCGTGGCACAGCACCATTGAATATGGCACTGGGAGTGCCCTCACTGTGCATGGTGCAGTGGCACTGCACCAGCGCAAGTGTCAGGAGAGGAGCAGGGGGCTGTACCAGCGCAAGTGCAGCTGTGCTAGGTGCAGCAAGAGCGATATTCAGACTTGAGCATGCAAATGAGGCCAATTATGAATGCAAGGTGCAAATGGGTCCATTTGCATGTCATTATGGCCCTATTTGCATGCAGGTGTGCTGATCCCCGGCAACTTGCGCCTGGCACCCTGCCAGGCTGCAGCTGACGGGGACTGACGCCCCCTGCCCCTCGGCGGGCAACGCGCCCCAATGCCCGATCGCGGGCTTCAGTTACAACTAAATGCCTTGGTGGTCCAGTGGACCTGCTCCCAAGCCCGATTGCAGGCTTCAGAAATATACATATTTCCTGGTGGTCCAGTGGACCCACTCCCAAGCCCAATCGCGGGCTTAAGTAAAATAAACTAATTCCTGGTGGTCCAGTGGACTCGATCACCAGCCCGATCGTGGGCTTTAGATGTGAATATACACCCGGGTGGACCAGTGGTACCCCCTCCCCACCTAGCCTCAGACCCGCATTCTCACGACCCCCGGTCAGCAGCGGGTGGCAACTCCCCACCACCCGCAAGCTGCCTTGCCGCCTGCCTACTGACAGCATACAGTACAGCTTGCAGCCCAGTGGTCCCCAGGGCCAATGGGTGTGCAGACCGTACTATGCTACACAGTCCTGAAATGTGAATGGTTATTCACATGTTGGGACTGTGTAGCACAGTATGGTCTGCATGCCCATTGGTGATGCAGGGGACCAATGGGCATACAGCGGTACTGTGCGCTGTCAGTCGGCAGGCAGCCGGGGGGCTTGCGGGTGGGGAGCTGTCACCCACTGCTGACCGGAAGGGGGAAGCAGGGTGGCAGGTCAGAGTAGGTGGGTGGGGAGGGCGGTACCACTGGCCCACCAGGGCGTATATTCACATCTAAAGCCTGTGATCGGGCTGGGGAGAGGGTCCACTGGACCACCAGGGAATATATTCTTTTACTGAAGCCCGTGGTCGGGCTGGGGAGCGGGTTCACTGGACCATCAGGGAATATATTCTTTTACTTAAGCCCGCAATCAGGCTGGGGAGTGGGTCCACTGGACCACCAGGGAATATTTTAGTTTACTTAAGCCTGCGATCGGGCAGGAGGGCAGGTCCACTGGACCACCTAGGATGGTTTTCTCTCTGCCCGCAACTGGGCGGGGGGGGCATGATGCCCAGACTGTGTCCCAGGAGGTCGGGTGGCCACCCATAGCAGGTGGCTGCTGTGTTGCGCACGGCAATAAGGCAGCCTGCCTGTGGGTGTCCCCCGGCTTGCTCCTGCTTTTTACGGGTGGATCTTTGCACTCCCCTGTGCGGTTCAAGGTGGGTTTGTGCCTGCATATGCGCCACATATCCCGGGCTGAATATCGGGATGTGCCGCGCCTTCATATATGCACGCCTCAGCATTTGCAGGGCATACACTACTGGTGCACCCCGCACATCAGGATTTGCAGCGCAACATCCCCTTTAAATATTGCACTGGGGCACATCAGTGGTTGCCCATGGTGCAACACTGTTGCGCCATGCGCAAACACTTTGAATTTCCCACCCCCGTAAATTACAAGGTGCCCTGACTACTGTATGATGCAGTAAACATATATTGGTATTTTTTTATATTCTTTGTAAACCAGGTAAGGCCCACTAGACAGAAGTGCCTATTTTTAGGGGTGATCCAGGAGCACTGGGGAGGTTAAGTGACTTGCTCGGAGTCACACAGTATGCAAGTAGAGGTTGTGGGATTCAAACCCAGGTCTTCTGGATGTACCCAGTTCATTCACTGTTTGTTACTCTAGCCTCTAGGCTATACTGCCAGCCACAATAACCCCCAGATATAATGTTTTAATATGTGATTTCAATAATAGTGTACAGTACCTACGTGCAAATTATGAACATTAAACACTTTACAACATTTTACTAAAACTGAATTATTTGCCACTCCATCTGCTTATTTTTTCTTACACCAAAGTGGTTGAATAGTTGACAAAGCACTGTAAATAGCTTTTGATCAGGCTTCATTATTCTACATCCAGAAACAGATAACATTTGTTTATTCTGGATTTATTTAATATTGATTTTCTGTGGCTCATCGAATAAGAATCTATTTAGCACTGTATGAGGCAGACGTTTTTAAATTTTGAAAGAGAGGCAACACATCTTATCCATTTATGATTCATTTTAGGAACATAAGCTTTTCTTTATATTTAAAACAAATTCAAGTGTCAGTGTATTCATTTATTGGTTTATGCTGACATATTGCTTCAGAAAACAGTGAAGGATTTATTGTGAAGTAGTCAGGGTCTATAATAAAACGTCTGCAATTTCCCAGCAATATTTGCAAAAATCTCTGCAATTTCAGATTACTTTTTCTGCAATTTTCCAGTGGCTCTGCCCATGTGTGCCGATACTTAAATTTTTTTTGTATCATCAGGAGAAATATAAATAATAAAAGACATTTAGGCACATACTAAATGAAAACTGTGCTTTCAGGAAGGAAAGCAGTCCTCAGCTGATGGAGAGGTTGGTGGGAAGCATAGGTGGTGAAACTGAAGCATGGCTGGTTACAAAAAAGCAGTGTGGGTGGTTTCCCTACTGATTCTATAAGCAACAAAACAGAAAGAATACACAGCAGAACTGCATTCATTTTAGGATGCTGAAATCCGGGCTGATCCATAGGCGCTGCGGTAGTGCAACTGCTTGCAATGCCAGTGACCTGGGGTCGGAAGCAAACTTGGGATGCTAGAAGGCTGACTGGGGGAGTAAGACTGAGCACCTGGGGGGCTGATCTCCTCCTCCTCCAGGGAGGGTGGGCTGTGGGTCTTGCTGCTTTACTGCCACCTGGGTGACTACGGGTGGTGGTGCAATGGGGCTGCAAAGCGATCAGGAGGGGAGCACGCTGGCTAGGATCTGGAGCGGTGGCTTGTCTCTAAGTGCCCTACCTCCTTGAATCCTCATGAGTGCCAATGCCATCAGGGACAGAGACCAGAAAACCAGGAACAAACACCCTGCATTGGTCACTGGTAGAAGGGACCTGGCTGCCCCAGACTTCATAACCAGGCTCCATGGGGGACCAACTGGGCTGCCCGACACACACAAAGGGACTGTGAGGGGGATGACCTGGGGTCCCCTCCCTCCCCGCCTGGGGGGTATAACTGAGGCAGGATAGGGGCAGGCCCACAGGAGATCCTGAACATTACATGGGGCAAAGCTAGGGGATACACAGCCTAGGGATCACTGAAAAGTGGAGACTGATGCTGTGAGAAGGGGGTATAGAAAGAGAAAATAAAAAAATATAAAAAAAGCCGCTGAAATCTTGGGGAGTCTGTGCAGTGACATGTAATTTCTGTGAGGCACCGGTACAAGAATTCATAATCCACAAACCAAGCAGGATTCCATCATTTTAACCGGTGTTACTGGTAAAAACGAAAAACCAGGGTCCTTGTTTCTATAATATTAAAGTCTTTTTAAATGTTTATGTCCTTTTGTATTCCACTATTTGAATAGCTTTCTGACATGGTTTATTTTTTATAGGTCTTTTTCGTTACTTTTGTCCTGATTTGATCAGCTCTGAAACAGCCACTTTAAAAGCAGATAGTCAAATGCAACATGGAGACCCCTATATTTCTTTTTTTTGTAATAGTCACAGCATATAGAATAGTGTATGGAGAACCATACACAACAAGGCTGTGTTTCTATCAAGGGGTTGTGATGACATCATAGGGACCTTGAGACCGAAGCTGACCTCAACTATTTCATATAGCACATGGTTCAAAACAGTAGACACGATCAGCTGCCAGTTCATCCCCACCCACCCAGTCATCCACCCACCAGTAAGAAGTGAAATACATTTTGTAGAATGGTGTCTCACCCCCAAATTGATGGTGTTTGTTTTCAGAGAGTTGGGGTGCAGCATTCCTTGGTTCTGTACTGTCATGCATGAACTGCTGCTGGTCAGCTCTGCTGAGATGTGCTTGAGCTACAAAATAAATAAATAAAACAGAAACAGAAAGAGCTGCACTCGGACAGGTAGGTGCTCAGAGACAACATGAATCAGGGCAAAAGAAGTCACGGCACACTACCAGCTCTGCACTTACAAGGATATCAGCTAGACTCTAGATACTTCTCCAAGTATACTTAATTTTTCAAACACCACTTGCTGTAAAAACAACAAAAGGCACACACCTGTAGGGAACAGCCAACAGCAAACAACCTCTAATGTTTCAACCTGAACTGGCTTTTTGACAAAGACCATTCAGGTTGACACATTAGAGGTCATTTGCGGTTGACTGTTCCCTCCAGGCATGTAACTTTTGTTGTTTTTACTGCAAGTGGTGTTTGAAAAATAAAGTATACTTGGTGAAGTATCTGGTGTCTGGCTGATATCCTTGTAAGTGCAGAGCTGGTAATGTGCCGTGACTTCTTTTGCTCAAATAAATAAAACATTTAACTGTCTTTCTGGGCATTAGCAGACCAGAGTAGCTAGTGGAAGGTGTTGTGTTTGTAACTTTTGTACTTAAGAATGATCTCCATAACAGTAATTAAGAACGTAGGAGGTTCAGAGGTCATGAAAAGTTGTAGTAGTATTATTGTGACATCACAACGATACTACAGCAACTTTCTTTGATCCTTGAACTTTCCTCAATAGCATTTAGAGTCACTGAGTTCCATACACAGCCAGCCATAAGCATATACTGTACCGTAATATTCTGCATCTATCAAACAGATTTCATGAAAATGACATGGGATTTACATGGATGTATGCATAAAAACATTAATTAATGTTTCACATTGTTTGGAATACTAGTTTAAGAGAGGCACTGTATAGATAATGGAAATATTTTTGCATTGGTGGAAATAATGTCACAACAAATGCTGTGTTCTTATTTTATTTTTTAATTCACTCTCATGTTTACATCTAAAACAGTGATGTTACAATTATTAAAGAGCTAATGTACTGCCTAAAACTAATATTAGTTTTTAAAAGCAGTCAACCATTATCTTTTATATCTGAGGTAATTTTCTTTTCTCCTTTGGTTAATTGGAAGATATTTTACCTGACATTAGTAGATGTGATGTGTGGAACAGCACTCAGCCTGGCAGCTGACAGATCTAGCTCTTTTCCTTCCTTACATCATCACCATTGTGACCTTGCTGACTGTGATGTCACAGCTGCTCAGAAAGTATCACACAGTAACTGTCAGGAGAGTCACCTGTGATGTCATTGTAAGTGAGGTCATAGTGCTGATGATGTAAAGGTAATTTATTTAAAGGTTTGGTGACATTGAAAGGCACACTGAGCTAAGACTCATTTCCAGGTGTGAGCCGGGGAAGAGGAAAGGGGATAAAGCCAAGCAGACAGTTACAACACATGAAGTGCAAATATCAACAGTGCAAGTGCAATACTGTAGTTATCAAAATAGTGGTAGGAATATATAGAGGTATAAGGCAAACAACTGAACATAGGTGACTTTAAAAATGTTCATAAAAGGTATGCAACAATTGCAGGAAGATCGCAGGAGATTGAAGGTGGGAAGCCCTCATGGGGCCAATGATCATTGTACAGTGTGGTTCAACAAAAGAACAGCTGCAGAATCCAACCACACAATGGTGAGACTCCTAGACTTCATAAGGGCTGATTTTATGAAGATGGGAGAATGCCTCAGGAGTGACCTGGCAGTGGGAGATGACCTCGGTGGGTGGAGGAAAAGTGGGCCAAACTAAAAGAAGACATAGTGAAGCCAACACACCTTTGTGTCAAGCAGATATGCAAAAGTAAACGACTGAGGAGACCATTTTGGTTCTTGAAAGAGGTGGTGGAAAAGGTAAAGGCTAAAAGACTGGCATTCGTAAAGTACAAGGAGAACCAGAGAGAGGAGGATTGGGAAGAGTATCAGGAGAAAGGCAAAGTAGTAAGGAGCCCAAAGGCACAAACTGAGGAAAGAATAGCTCATGGAGTATCAAAAGGGTACAAGACATTTTTTAGGTATGTTAGTGAAAAAAAGGAAGACAATGGGAGGGACTATATGGTTAAAGAGGGTGGATGGGATCAAGAAAAAGCAAACATCTTGAACAAATACTTCTGCGCAGTGTTCACAGTAGAAGGGGAAGCGGTGGGGCCCCGAAAAGGTGCCAGGAGCTTTGATGGGAGGAAAATGGACACTAGTCTGTTTTCTGTGGAAGTACAGAAAGCACCCACCAATCTGAAGGTGGAAAAAGCTATGGGGCCAGACAGGGTACATTCAAGGGTACTGAGGGAGCTCAGGGAGGCACCTTTTAAGGACCTATTCAACAGGTTACTGGAGACTGGCATGGTCTAGGAGGACTGGAAAAGGGGCAGATGTAGTCCCACTTCATAAAAGTGGTAGCAAGGAAGAGACGAGCAATTATAGGCCTGTTGGCCTGACATCGGTGGTGGGTATATTAATGAAACACAATTAAAGGAAAGAATTGTGGAATATCTTGTATCCAGTAGATTACAGTACCCAAGGCAGCATGACTACAAAGGGGGAAGATCATGTCAAACATATCTGATATATTTCTTTGACTGGATGACAAATGAGTTGGATCAGGGCGGAGCAGTGAACATGGCCTACCTGGATTTCAACAAAGCTTTTGATACCATTCCACATAGTAGACTGGTAAACAAGTTCATTAACTTGGGGGTTGGGAATAAGGTAGTAACCTGGATAAGAAACTGGTTAGTGAATAGGACAGAGAAGGTAGTGATATACAAAGTTTGCACAGAGGAAGAGAGGGTGACCAGTGGGGTACCTCATGGATCAGTGCTGGGACCAGTCCTATTCAATATCTTTATAAGTGACATATTGGAGGAGCTGGAAGGGAAGGTAGGCCTCTTTGTGGATGACATCATGATCTGCAACAAAGTCGACACTTGGTGGGGGAATGGTCAGGGATCTGAAAAGACTAAAGAAAGGTCAAGAGTGTGGCAACTGGGTTTTAATGCAAAGAAGTGCAAAATAATGCACTTGGGCCATAGAAACATGGGAGTGAAGTACAAAATGGGTGGAGTGATACTGACAAAGACCAAGCAGGAATGAGACCTAGGGGTAATCATATCAGATAACCTGAAGGTGGCCAGGCGGTGTAACAAGGCAGTAGGAAGAGCTAGTGGGATAATGGGGAGCATAGGAAGGCATATCACCAGCAGGAAGAGGGAGGTGGTGCTGCCCCTATATAGATCACGGGTAAGATACCATCTTGAATACCATGTCCAGTTCTGGAGAACACATCTCAAGAAGGACATTGACAGAGTGGAGGCAGTCCAGGGGAGGGCTACCAAAATGGTCCAGGGTCTGCATCAGAAGCTGTGTGAGAAGAAGCTTAAGCAGCTAAAATGTAAATCCTGGAGGAGAGGAGGGAGATGGGGGATATGATAGTGACCTTTAAATACCTCACAGTGTAAATAAGGTATGAGGGTATTTTTAAGAGAAAAAGGTGCTCTAGAACAAGGGGGCATAATATGAAGCTGAAGGTTTTAAATTCAGGAGAGATGTGAGGAAATACTTCTTCACAGAAAGTGTGGTGAATACCTGGAACAGCCTTCTAGCAGAGGTAGTGGAGGTGAAAACAATAGTTGGGTTCAGAATTGGTTGGGACAGGCACAAGGAAATCGTAGGGTTAAGGAAGGGGGGGGGGGAGAAATTGTGCCATAGATAGGGTCTGCAGCAAAAAACAGAAGGTTAAAAAAATAGGCAGACTATTATCTGCTGTTACTTTCTATGTTTCTTTGTTGTATAGTTATATGTATAGTCATGTTATCCTACATACTTGTATTGCTGACCATGACTACTGACTCAAATCCAGCTCCCCAAGTCCCCTGTGGATATACCGCTGTTGTTATACTGGTTCCCAATATTTACGGTGAATGCATGATATACTATTTTACACTATTCTTGTAGTGTATGCTTACTTGTTCTTACCCATACTCGTTACATTAATTGTCATTTGCCTGTATCATTCTTTGTAACACATTTTTGTATGTAACCTCCTGGGTCCTGCCTGACAATGGGCATTTGCTTGCCTAGTGCACTCGCCTCTGGTCAACAAAAAACAATTAAATAATAAATGAAGGCAGCTCACAACTGATAGACATGGATATACCACAACATACTAGGGTACTGTTTCAAATTTGTAATCCACTCCAGATTTTACTTTGGGGCTCACTTCCTCCCTGTTGCCAGAAAACAGTGACTATTAGCCCGGTAATAAAACCCATGCAACTCCACAGAATCTGCAAGATGTAGGCAAAGAAGTGTCTCATGAAGAGAAAGGAGACTGATCAGAGGATGTTAAATCCTCCTCTGTATTATGTTTATGTAACCCCCTCACACATGGGGGTTCCTAAAAGCCTTCACGGAGCTTGTCTGAATGCTCCCTCCTAACTGGTGTTCGGTGTAATGCCGTCTAGATGTGGGTGTTGTGAGTGCTTTCAAGGCCTCCAGTACTGTCTCTTTAGGAGCTGCCTGCTTGCAGGCTCCAGCGGGTTGGTAAAGGGGGGACTGGTGCTTTCCTGTTCGAATCCCACCTGAGCTGCACTGAAATCACTCCCCTTTGGTTGTCACTATATGCACAGAGGGAGCCCTTTTGACTGATGTAACTGTTTGACCATAATTAGCTAGCATATTAGTGGAATTACCATTTGTCTAACCTGCTTCTTTAGCAGCGGAGACTGTGTGTGCTGTGCCCCTCCATTTTGGACCAGAACTTTCTGAAGGGTCCAATAGGGGCAGGGGGTATCCCAAATGGAATAACTGGTGACCAACCAGAATTGGGACTCTCTAGGGAGCTGGCAGACCAATGAAGATACAGCTAGTAATTGTGGGAAGTGAAGTCTGGACCATGGTGCCTTTTTCGCACCACTAAGGGCAAGATTAAGTGACTGGCATCTGTAGCCAGCCAATGGGATCGGGTGGCGCCTGAGCTGAGAGGATTGCCCCATACTGCCAAGGGACAGAGACACAGTGGCTGTGAACGAGGAAGGAGCTCTGGGCTCCTGCGCTGTTGAGTTTCGCCCGGGAAGCGCGGGAGAGGCCAGAGGCGGCCGTTTGAATAGCCAGCGAGCTTCGGACTAAATCTGCGGGGCAGCGGTCAGAGGAAGCTGTGTAAAAGCACAGCTACCTACCAGGCTCACCCTGTAGAGGACTGGAGAATCTGCTGAATCGCGCTCGGTCTGTCAGGAAAGTGAAACTGCAGTGAGACTCCCGATTAGCTGTGCGTTCGGTCGGGCCATAGGAGCAGCTGCCTGGTATGGTACCCCTCTGTTGCTTTCCATACAAATGTGTGTGGAGAAGTATCTGAAGTTCAGACTCATCCCTGCGAGTGGTGTGAGAGTGGTTTTCTTCTGGAGTTGTGAGTGCTGAAGCAGGGTAGCTCCCTGTTAAATGTTTCTAGCAAGGGCAAGATCTTCAGGTTGCTTTGCTGACTGCACTAACTGAGCCTGCTGGCTCCATCTAATCTTCATAGGAACTAAATGCTCGTTTGTGTCAGAGCCCTAACCAGCTGCATCGAGGAACTAGCCTTTAGGGCTTGGGTACCCATAGACAGCAACTTATAGGTTAGGCCTGCGCACAGAGCCCTAGGTAGATACTCATATATTGTAGTGGTAAGCCAATCACTCTGATTCCCCCCGGTCCTTGTTATTTCCCCTTAAATAAATCAGATTGCTTGTTTTGCAAAAGTACACTGGCTAGTTTGTGTATTAATGGTGAAGTACTGCTCAGTGAATATTGTGTAACTGTACCTTCCTTTTCGGGGGGTCCCCAGAATGAGCTGAGTGGTTTGAGCTGGGGGGCAAGTGTCTATGGTAAGGACACTGCAACTAAACTGTGTGGGCCACTAGTAGGAAGAAAGGGGGGTTGCAGCAACCCAGAGGGCTGTGACCAAGTCAACCTCGACAGTTCTAACCCCGACCTCTGGGTGGAGGCACCCACCAACAGATCTGGGCCCCTCACCCTGTTACAGTTAAGGCAGGCAGGGGTAGTAGCCCTTAGGAGAGCACCCTCTGGGGGTTACAAAGTGGAGGCACCGCTGGGATTAGTGACCCCCTAGTGGCCGAGTGGGCGAAGTGCATAACTATGGATAAATTAAAGGAAAAACTGGAAGGGGATATCATGGCTAAGATTAAGCTGGACCCTATTAAGATGATGGTACATAAACTGATGGGATGGGGTGAAGCTGAAGAGCTGGACTCCCAGAGAATTGTGTTATTACTAGATGTACCTCTGGGGACAACAACCGCTGACATTATTTCTGCCGTGGAGCGTGTTAAATGTTTAGGCAAGGTAGAGGTGAAGGGGCGTATGGCTGACCTACTCGATTAGACTTTGCAGGTGTTACTCTTGTGTAGATAGCCATTGACCCTGAGAGGGTACCCCCAGTGATTTACCTGGAAGGTGCCCAACCGGGGTGAAGGGTCATTCACATTTGGAGTGGGTCAGTCACCCCCGGGGGGTCTCCTCAGACTAATAGTTTCAAAGATAAGCTACTTAAATTGTTAGCTGTGGAAGGGAGGACTACCCAAGAGTTAATGCAGGCCTTGGACCTTTCCAGTGAACCCTTCCCTCAGGCTTCCCCTGGTACCTCTCCGGAGCTCCCCAAGAGTTCTATCTTGGCTCCACCGCCCCTAGTGGTTCGCTCTATACAGCTGGATTCTTACTGTAGGCTAAAACTTTTTTCTGGCACAGTGCCCGTGCCTTCAGGGGAGGATGATTTGGAGGCGTGGATAGACTACGCCACCCCCCTAGACCAGCAGTGGCAATGCTCTGAGGGGGAGAAATGAAAGAGACTGATGGAGAGCCTGCAGGGTCTGGCTTTAGAAGCCATTCGGTTTTTGTGGGCCACTAGCCCAGAAGCTACCACCGCAGAGTATCTTTCTGCTCTAGAGGGAGTGTTTGGGAGCACAGAAACTGGGGAAGACTTATTATGGAAATTCAAGTCTGCTAAGCAGTGGAGGAATGAGAAGCTTTCCACCTTTGTCACTAGGGTGGAAAGGGCTTTACAGAAGGCCTACCGAAAAGGGGGGATCACTTCCCCAGCCTTGAACCAGGTCAGGTTGGAACATGTTCTAAAGTCTGCTAGATTTTCCAGTGTGATACTGTTAAAACTTAAGTTACATGATCGGCGAGCTGCCCCGCCTGAATACTGTCAATTGATGAGGGAGATTAGAAAAGTATAGACTGATGAGGAGGGGTGGGAACCCTATGTGGGGGCTGTGAATCTGAGCCAAACCCCTGAGTCTAGCGAACCCAATGAGTCCCACCCTTCAGGGGGGCCTGATGTATCCCCAGAGTTACAGGGAGGGTTGGGGGTGCGTGCCATTTCCTCTGATCCCCAAATAGAAAGTGAGTTGAGGGCCGAAGTCAGAAATCTACGAGAAATGGTGAGGGACTTGAAGCGATCCACTACCCACCCTGTTAGGTCTGGGGAACCTGAATTATCTAGAAACCAATGCCCTGGCCAAGGGGAATCCCCTCATCCCCAGAGGGTCCCCTCCAAATGAAGTATCCCCCTCCAAATAGAGACCCCCGGGACCCCAAGTTCTGTTACCATTGTGGGGAGGATGGACACTTTCAGACTGAGTGCCAGTTGCCGGAGAATTTAACGAAGGTCAACAGCAGACTGATCACTTGGCATCACAGGGCCCACGTCCGACCCCCCCAGGAAGGATTTTGTGACCCGGGCCAATGCCCAAGCAACTGTTAACACTGTGCCCCCTGAGTGGTCTGATGTGGTCGGGCCCTCGATGGAGGCCCCGGTGAGGGTAAATGGGATTCCCACCTGAGCTGTATTGGATAGTGGCTCTCAGGTGACCATTATGTTTCACGACTGGTATCAGACACATCTACCTGAGGTGCCACTACAACCCTTGGATGGTCTACACGTATGGGAGCTGAGTGACAAGGCTTATCCGTATTTGGGGTATATCCAGATCTGGTTGTCATTTCCTACTTCTGTGGCTGGAGTGGACGAACAGGTGGAAACTTTGGCTTTAGTCTGCCCCCCACTGGACTGTACGATAGGGTACCCTTGTTGATTGGGACCAACGCTCACATGTTTGACTGATTGGCACAGTTGTGTTCTGAAAAGCAGGTGTCCAGGACTGGGCAAGCTCTTAGGATACCTGCTTTGATCCAGAAGGCCTACGCGATGCAGAGAAAAGCTAGTCAGGAGGAGCATGAAGGCCCGGTGGGTGTTGTCTGGAGGAAGAATCTGGAGCCGTTGCTATTAGCCCCAAATGTCCAGTGTGTCTTGCAAGGGGAGGTTCGGCTTAAAAAGGATGTCAAGAATAAACTATTGATGCTGGATGTGCCTGGGGAAGAAAAGTTGCCTGGAGGACTGCTGGTTAAACCCAGTATCTTGCCTACTAGAGCCCATGCTTATGCCAGGAGAGTGATGGTTCAAGTTCATAATGTGTCTGACAAAGAGATTCAAGTAAATAGAGGCTGCACCCTGGCTAGTGTGCATTGTGCGGACACTGCAGTGCTCCCTAATAGCAAGGGTTTGGGGAAAGATGACAGAGTCACGCCAGACTTGTTCGATTTCAGTGACTCCCCGTTGCCTGCTGAATGGAAAGTAAGGGTCAGTGAGAAGCTTGCCCAAAGAGACCAGGTCTTTTCCCTAAAAGAATGGGATGTGGGATGTGTGCGGGGGGCCGAACACCACATTTGACTGCATGATGAAAGGCCTTTTCGAGAGAGGTCTCGGCGCTTGGCTCCTGCTGATATAGATGATGTGAGACGGCATCTGCAAGAGATGCTTGCTGCTGGTGTGATACAAGAATCCAGGAGCCCTTATGCTTCCCCCATTGTCATAGTGAGGAAAAAGAATGGGGCTGTTCGGATGTTTGTGGATTACCATACCCTGAACCGGTGGACCATCCCTGACCAATGTACCATGCCGCACATACAGGATGCCTTGGACTGTCTGAATGGCAGTAAGTGGTTTTCTGTGTTAGATCTCCGCAGTGGGTATTATCAGATCCCAATGGCTCCTGAGGACTGAGAGAAGTCTGCGTTCATTTGCCCCCTAGGTTTCTATGAGTTTATCTGGATGCCTTCAGGTGCCCCAGTTACCTTTCAGTGCCTGATGGAACGTGCTATGGGGGACATGAATTTGCTCGAGTGTTTGGTTTATTTGGATGATGTCATAGTGTTTGGCAGCTCTTTGGAAGAACATGAACGTCGATTGTTCAAGGTCCTGGATCGGCTGGAGGATTTCGGTCTTAAGTTATCTATAGACAAGTGCCAATTCTTTCAAACTTCTGTGAAGTATGTGGGCCACATAATATCTACTGAAGGCATAGAGACTGACCCCAGCAAAGTGGAGGCTTTGACTACTTGGCCTCAGCCAAAGAATTTAAAAGAACTGCAATGGTTCCTGGGGTTTTGTGGATATTATAGACAGTTTATCAAAGACTATTCTCGAGTGATCCACCTCCTCCTCCTCAACCTTACTCAGGGGTACCCTCCCACCCATAAAAAGTATAAGAAAGTTGTGCTCTCTGAGATGGAGAAAAAGTATTTTCGTCCGAATGATGTGTTTGGAAACCGCTGGACTACTGAGTGTGAGGAAGCTTTCTATGACATTATATACTGTATCAACTTACCCATGCCCCAGTGCTGGCCTAAGCTGACCAGGCCAAGCCGTACGTTCTCCACACTGACACCAGCCTACGAGGATTGGGGGCTGTCTTATATCAGGAGCACCCAAACGGGCTAAGACCTGTAGCTTTCGCCAGCAGAAGTCTGACTCCCTCAGAAAAAAACTATCCAGTGCACAAATTAGAGTTCCTGGCACCGAAATGGGCCATTGTTGATCAATTTCATGACTACTTGTACGGTGCCAAGATATTGGTGAAGACTGATAACAATCCTCTGACATATGTGCAGACCTCAGCCAAGTTGGCTGCCACTGGCCATAGGTGGCTCTCTGCATTGGCCACCTACGACTATGCTGTTGAGTTCAAAGCAGGCCTAAACCATATAGATGCGGATGCTCTATCTTGGAGGCCTGTGCCCTGAACTGACTGGATCAGGTTGTCAGAACCTGACATAAGAGCCCTTTGCCAAAAATTTGACAAGGAAGAACAGGTGTCTCCTGATTCTGCGGACTGCATGGTGGATTGCTTGGGGCCATCTGAGAACTGCATACCTGCTGCTTATTGTTATTTTTCTGTATTAGACACTAGTGCACTGCCCCAATTCAACAATGATAGTCTCCAACGGGCTCAATCCCGAGACCCCATGATAAAAACTGCTTTGGAGGCTCTGCAAGCAGGGAGAGACATGTCCCAACTGCGGTCTGCTGAATTGAGAACTGCCCTGTTATACAAAGAAGGCCCAAAATTGAAATTGAACAATAGACTGTTATATAGGGAGACCGTGGACAAAGAGGGGCGAATAGACAAACAACAACTGGTGTTGCCCACCACTTTTAGAGAACTGGTGTTGCGGTCCCTGCATGACCACATGGGGCATCTTGGCATAGACCGAACTCTTGACCTGGTACAGACCCGATTCTACTGGCCAAAAATGAGTACAGACGTAGAGCAGTATGTCAAGACCTGTGGCCGCTGTTTGCAAAGAAAAGCCCTACCTCAGAGAGCTGCCCCCATGGTCAATATCACTACCAGCGCCCCTATGGAGTTGGTCTGCATTGATTTCCTGAGCTTAGAACCTGATCTGAAAAATATCAGCAACATATTGGTGGTCACTGATCATTTTACCCGGTATGCACAGGCTTTTCCTACTAAAGATCAGAAAGCAACCACGGTGGCTAAAGTACTTGTTGAGAACTTCTTTGTCCACTATGGGGCCCCCCAGAGAATCCATTCCGACCAGGGGGAGGGACTTTGAGAGCCACCTGATTAAAGAAATGCTATCCTTGTGGGGAGTACGAAAGTCAAGAACCACCCCATATCATCCCCAGGGAGATCCCCAACCTGAAAGGTTCAACCACACATTGCTTGATATGTTGGGCACACTGCAACCCAAAGACAAGCCTAGATGGAGCCAGCAGATTAACACCTTGGTACATGCTTATAACTGCACTAAAAGTGATGCCATTGGATTTTCCCCGTACAGACTGATGTTTGGGAGAGAGGCTAGGCTGCCAGTGGATGTGTGTTTCGGGGTTTCCCCTGATGGGGGTACAAACAGCAAATCATCTGCAGTATGTACAGAAGTTGAAGGCCCAATTAAACCATGCCTACCAACTGGCCCAGACCATGGCTGCTAAACGAAACCTGGCCAATAAGGAGAGGTATGATAAGAAAGTGAAAGCAATGGAACTGAGAGAAGGAAATAGAGTGCTATTGAGGAATTTAGGACTGCATGGCAAGCATAAGATTGCTGACAGATGGCATCACCTCCCTCATATTGTTGTGGGAAAACTGGAAGGTTTACCTGTACATAAAGTACGGCCTGAAAACAATTCAAAAGATGTGAAAACTATACACAGAAATCATCTGCTGCCAAGCGGACAGATCGTGATAGAAGCTGAACCTCTCAATGCCCCCCCCCCCGGGCCTGTAACTAGAGCTGCTGGCAAGAAAAAACTAAGATCGGCTGACTCTTCAGAAATCAAACTAAAGAGGCCTTCTCCACCCCCCTCTGATGAAGTTGATTGCCAATCTGTGTCTGAAGATAGCGAGAATAACATTGAGTATTACCCCTCTTATGAACTGAGCCAACTGTTTGGGGCAATCCCCTAATTAACTCTGGGGATGAAGTTGGGCTTTCTGGACTGTCTGAGCCCCCAGTTTTGTCTCCAGAGCCAATGCTCCCCGGGGATGAAGTGAGTAGCAGCAAAGCCGAAGACGTGGGATCCTTGAGCCTGGCTGAACTGTCTGGCCTGGCTGAGCTTTCTGACTTTTCAGAAGAAGGAAGTGATGTGGGGGAGCAAGCTAGTGATATGCCAGAACCTGAAGAATACTTTGAGTGCCCTGATAGCACCCCAGTAGTGCCAGAAATGTCCCTAACTGAACCAAGCAGTGTGGGTCCTGACATAGAGGGTCCTGTTCCCAAAAGTACTAAGGGCCCTGGGTCCCCTTCCCCTATGGAGGTTCCCCCTACTAATCTAAATGAGGCTGAAATGGAATTGGGGCCTGTAGCAGGTATTTCTAAGACCCCTAGATGCACCGGTCGAGAAGTACGGCCTGTAGTAAGGTTGAGTTATGAGTCCCTGGGTCAGCCTGTGGATCTGCCTTTAAATATAGTCCATAAAGGGGTGTATGTGTCCCCAAGCTCCTTGCCCAACTTAGCTTTGGGAAATGACTCCAGACTGTTAGTGTTGCCCTCTGAGTGTGGTACCCTTGCCCCAGTTAACCCGCAAGTAACTTATAGGGAAGGGCCCCCTCTTTCCAGGTGTTACGGGCAGGAAGTGATGACCTGATTTAACAAAAGGAAACGGTTGTCTATGTGCAATATTGCATAAACGATAATAAGCTGTGAGTACAGTGCCAATGTATGTAACTATGGGTCTAATGTGCTGTCAATCTAAACTGTTTTGCCTTAAAGTGATTTAAGGGTAACTACTTGGCGCGGACACCAAGTTCTTTCCAGGCCAGGAAGGGTGTAACCCCCTCACACATGGGTGTTCCTAAAAGCCTTTACAGAGCTTGTCTGAATGCTCCCTCCTAACTGGTGTTCGGCGTAATGCCATCTAGATGTGGGTGTTGTGAGTGCTTTCAAGGCCTCCAGTACTGTCTCTTTAAGAGCTGCCTGCTTGCAGGCTCCAGCGGGTTGGTAAAGGGGGGACTGGTGTTTCCCTGTTCGAATCCCACCTGAGCTGCAGTGAAATCGCTCCCCTTTGGTAGTCGCTATATGCGCAGACGGAGCCCTTTTGACTGATGTAACTGTTTGACCATAATTAGCTAGCATATTAGTGGAATTACCATTTGTTTAACCTGCTTCTTTCGCAGCGGAGACTGTGTGTGCTGTGCCCCTCCATTTTGGACCAGGACTTTCTGAAGGGTCCAATAGGGGCAGGGGGTATCCCAAATGGAATAACTGGTGACCAACCAGAATTGGGACTCTCTAGGGAGCTGGCAGACCAATGAAGATACAGCTAGTAATTGTGGGAAGTGAAGTCTGGACCATGGTGCCTTTTTCGCACCACTAAGGGCAAGATTAAGTGACTGGCATCTGTAGCCAGCCAATGGGATCGGGTGGTGCCTGAGCTGAGAGGATTGCCCCATACTGTCAAGGGGCAGAGACGCAGTGGCTGTGAACGAGGAAGGAGCTCTGGGATCCTGCACCATTGAGTTTCGCACGGGAAGCGCGTGAGAGGCCAGAGGCGGCCGTTTGAATAGCCGTCGAGCTTTGGACTAAATCTGCGGGGCAGCGGTCAGAGGAAGCTGTGTAAAAGCACAGCAACTTACCAGGCTCACCCTGTAGAGGACTGGAGAATCTGCTGAATCGTGCTCGGTCTGTCAGGAAAGTGAAGCTGCAGTGAGACTCCCGATTAGCTGTGTGTTTGGTCAGGCCATAGGAGCAGCTGCCTGGTATGGTACCCCTCTGTTGCTTTCCATATAAATGTGTGTGGAGAAGTATCTGAAGTTCAGGCTCAGCCCTGCGAGTGGTGTGAGAGTGGTTTTCTTCTGGAGTTGTGAGTGCTGAAGCAGGGTAGCTCCCTGTTAAATGTTTCTAGCAAAAGCAAGATCTTCAGGTTGCTTTGCTGACTGCACTAACTGAGTCTGCCGGCTCCATCTAATCTTCGTAGGAAGTAAATGCTCATTTGTGTCAGGGCCCTAACCAGCTGCATCGAGGAACTAGCCTTTAGGGCTTGGGTACCCATAGACAGCAACTTATAGGTTAGGCCTGTGCACAGAGCCCTAGGTAGATACTCATAAATTGTAGTGGTAAGCCAATCACTCTGATTCCCCCCGGTCCTTGTTATTTCCCCTTAAATAAATCAGATTGCTTGTTTTGCAAAAGTACACTGGCTAGTTTGTGTACTAATGGTGAAATACTGCTCAGTGAATAGTGTGTAACTGTACCTTCCTTTTCAGGGGGTTCCCGGAGTGAGCTGAGTGGTTTGAGCCGGGGGGCAAGTGTCTATGGTAAGAACACTGCAACTAAACTGTGTGGGCCACTAGTAGGAAGAAAGGGGGGTTGCAGCAACCCAGAGGGCTGTGTCCAAGTCAACCTCAACAGTTCTAACCCCGACCTCTGGGTGGAGGCACCCGCCAACGGATCTGGGCCCCTCACCTTGTTACAGTTAAGGCAGGCAGGGGTAGTAGCCCTTAGGATAGGGCCCCCTGGGGGTTACATTTATTTGATACCTAGTTTACTGTCTTCCTGATTGAACAGACATGCAGAATTCTTAAGTTGATGGAGGTTCATCCGGCAACCTGCTACCAGTAAACCCAATTCTATCACGCTCTGGAACTGCACACAAATATTTCCCATTGTTTCCAACATTCTGTTCAAGTGGTCTGACAGGTGTGGACAGACCCTGACAAAAAAGAACAAGTCTCCTAGAGACAAGCTAAATGCTGTAATTTTCAGGCAACTTTACTTTAGTAGGAGACTACCATTTTTGGATGTGGACACCTCCAGTATAGAAGAACATTTGGCCATCCCAACTGAGACAGTAACTGCTCTCTCAAATGGGAATGATAAGTAAATACATGATACCTGTCAGTAAGCTTACTCCATTGTGGGGTCAACCATTTGGTTTGAGTCCCCTTCAACTTGGTGGTCCAGGCCCTCTGTGAATGGATAACCATGCTGTTGCATTATTTTCCTGAGGACTGTAAGATAAAGTTCTTGATTATTCTAAACAATACAATATAATCCTTCCTAGGAGACTCTGCCTTAACATTTTTTCAGCTATTAACTTGAAGCTTTGCTGTGGCTGCTGCCGCACTGACAGCAGTCTGATCACTGTTTTGTAGATCAGGCGTTCATGATGTATTTGTTTAAAGTCATTTTCTGTAATGATAGGCTATATGGTTCACAGATTTTACAAAAAGCTTTGAAGGACTTGTAGGATAAGAAGGGTTAGCTGCCCATGACAAAGGGTCTGCAAAATCTTAGCTCTTCCTTTACAGTGGGCAGGCTCTGGCTGCTTCAGTCTCTTCAGATGCAACTTCAGTTTCTTTAAAGGATTCAGCAACCAGAGTGACAGAGGATCATATAATAGTTTCAAGAGCTGAAAGAATACAGGTTCTTTCCCCAGTAGATACTTTGGTGTTTCAAATGGAAGGGGCAGATTATCTGCATGAGGATTTGACCCCAGGCTCTGGTAGCATGCTTTCAGAATGTTTATGACAAATGCATGCAAATGACAACAGACTCCTGGTTTGTGGAGATCGTGTCTTGTTGCTATGCAGTTTTCTACTTTGCCTTCTAGGGTTTGGTTTCACAGTTGGCAGTGTTTTTAATTTTTTTTTTATTTAGTTTTTTGTCGACTGGGTAAGTGCACTAGACAAATCCTGCCTATTTTCAGGCACGACCCGGGGGAGGGGAATACAAATGAATGCCAACTGACCTTGAACCAGATTAAGCTGTTGGTGGTATTTTTAGTGAATTTGAACTGCTCAAGTAAATGAGGGGCAATGGACCAAACCCTGGACCATTTTAACCCAGATGGAATCAATAATACCTCTACCTATACAGGACAGGGGAAAACATTTATACCCAATTTAATTCTTAGTCCCTAAGAAATCAGGGGACCTCCATCGGATTTTATTTTTCAAAGCCTGAACAGGTCTATAAGACAAACGAGGTTCAAATGGCATCTATCCACTTGATAATCAGAGCAGTTCACCCAGAGGGAATTGTCTGGCCTCCACAGCCCTGTTGGATGCTTATTTACACCTTTTGTTCCATCATGAAACATAGAACGTAGAATCTGATGGCAGATAAGGACAACTTGGCCACCCAATCTGCCCGTTTTCCCTACCTACTGTATCACTGTAGACCCTACTTGATCTCCAGCTTATCCCCCTTGTCTTATTACTAAAGTTACCTTATGCCTATCCCATGCTTTCTTGAGCCGCATTACAGTTTTTACCACCATAAACTTTGGTAATTTCTGAGTTTTGGCTATTTATGACCAGCTTTTCCAGCACCATGCTGCCATCTTGATTTCTTAACCTTTAATTTTTTTTTCTGAAAAAAAAAAACAAAAAAACAACAACAACTTTGTTTTCTATCTTTAAAGCTCTGTTTAGGCTTTCCGTGTTTACTTAAAACTCGTCTGACCTTTACTGTCTCTCCTGCTCCTCACCTAAATGAATTAGTTATAAAAAGAAACACATTTTTTCCCAATGAAAAATGATTCATGTTATCTGTTTGTTACTCAGTGGTTCTCCTCTGACCATGCATATGCCTTTAGGTTTGTTTAGAGTGCATGGCCCAGGTTAAAAGCTGTGCATTAGAAATGCACATCTAACCTATATTTTACTGAGGATGATGCAAATCTGATGAATTGCAAATTATCTGATTTGCCTTTCAAAGCTGGACACTGGGACTTTAATTGACTTTAATAGCAGGACAAGAGGACACAGCATGAGATTAGAGGGAGGCCGATTAAGGGGGAATGTGAGGAAATTCTTTTTCACAGAAAGGGTGGTAGATGCATGGAATGGCTTACCACAAGAAGTGGTGGCTATGAATACAGTGCAGGGCTTCAAACAGGCATGGGATAGGCATAAGGGAGCAATACAAATGACTATGAATAGATAGGTCACTGACAGAGCAAAGGCCGATGGCACATTTATAAGGTAGAAAAAGAAATGGGCAGACTGGATGGGCCTTGCGGTCCTTATCTGCCGTCAACTTCTATGTTTCTATGACTCATTCATGTTGGCCTCCCACTGAC
This sequence comes from Neoceratodus forsteri, assembly GCA_016271365.2. Classification (NCBI taxonomy): domain Eukaryota; kingdom Metazoa; phylum Chordata; order Ceratodontiformes; family Ceratodontidae; genus Neoceratodus; species Neoceratodus forsteri. The sequence continues at coordinate 822,334,319 of CM057449.1, forward strand.
AGACTATGTTTTGTTGTTTAATTATTCCACCAAGCAACACATTATGACTGACAGTGCTGGAAGTCAACAGACAAGCTTTCACTGTGACAAGACATTTTTCAACAGCTAACCTCGTGGAAATAATTTTATTTCTCTAATGCCTTTTTTTGACATGACTTATCAGATGCCAGATAGTATACATCCACAAGCTATGGTTCTGCATGATTTCCTGTCTTACACAAGCCCATCTTAGAAAGAAAAAAGATCTGCCTCCACCCTGATCATTTTGTGTACTTTAAAGCAGCAGTATTTATTAGTTAGCAATAAATGTTATATGTATATTTTTAGCAAAACAATATATTACTGACATCCTAAGATTCCTGCTCAGTATATTTTTAGTTTTCTCAGATATTACTAAAACAGCCTTTACAGCTACTTTTGTAAATAACAACTCGCATCATTAAAGATGGCAACCACTCGTCAGTTTTAAAAATCTCTTCTACTGAGGTCGCCTGTTGACTATGCGTGCTAGATTCATACTGTAGCTATATTAGGATGGTGTTACTATATGTTTGTGATGATAAACCACACCCCACTGTGCCAATATATTTATTTTTTTGTGGCAGTCATGGCATGGGAGTGGGGAATTTAAAAAACTTCAAAATCCCATATTTTGGTTCAGGAATGAAAGGGAACAAAAAGGAAAATGTGTATCCTGATATTTTTGCAAGATGAACATTATTGCTGAAAAAAACCCTGATGTGATTGCTAACAAACACTGTTGCTTTAACTCTTTTTTTTTATCATGTCTATTTTTGGTCCTCCTCGTGCAGCGGATCTCCTCAATCTCCATCTGCCAGCACCCACACCCACAGGGTCTGGTCTGGCACCCCCACAGAGCTGGCCATTTTCGCTCACACACTCTGTGGCAGGATCCTCTTGGGAACTGGGTGGTGCCGGGTGCGGCCATCAGCTGCCAGATCGTTGCTCCACCATTTTCTGCCTACTTTTTGCCACTTTGCAGAGTGTGGATGTGCAATAATGTCTGGGCACTATGTGTCGATGTCTGCCGCACTCTGCCCCCTTTGCTACCGCCGCTCTGGTAGTGCCCCTGGTCATCATCAGGGGCCACTACAGAGCGGCGGTTCCCTGGATCCCTCCCCAGGGATAGGAGAGCAGTCCTACAGATGCTCAATGCTATCCCTCCCCTGCCAGCCCCTGGTGGCCCAGGCTCACATCCGAATCTGAGTCGACAGCGTGGAGCGAGGTGTGACATCCAGCACCTCAACCCTCAGTGCCACCGGGCTGGCCAGCTTTAACTCTTTTCTTAGTAAAAATGTCTCCTTCAGTCTTAAATATAAGAATATATTTATTCTGTATTACAGCATGAGGTAAGAATTGCACTTCAGCTCCCTGGCTGACAATCAAGTCAGGAAGTTGGTTGTTGAGGAAGGCTTTTGGCACTACGCACTCCCAAGTACTGTGGAGTTCTATTGGGAAGCAGGATCACATGGCATGTTTTATTTAATGGCAGGTATGCTATCGTTGCCTAACTAGAGTGTGATCTTACCAGTACATCTTTTTGTGTCCTCTGCCTGCTGGTTTCTGTCATTCTTCTCTGTTCCTTGTTTTTCTTAGGAAGAAGGCCACAGAAATGGCTATGGCCTGTGAGCTAGAGTGAGTGATATGTTCAAGGACACCTTTGGACGGTGCGAGGACAGCAAAAGTGGACCTCGGACTGCCCAGAAACTTAACAGAAAAAGGAGTGCATTTCGACTATTTACCACTTTTACTTCTCCTCATATGGCTTTGCATAATTTCTTATAGACTGCTTTTACTGATTGCACATTTTTATGTGCAGTATTTCACTGCATTTTAAAAAGGAGATTATATGAGGAGAATTCGTTTGCTATAATTTTAAAGAGATTCAGAGAATTTCATCAATTTGGTGCAGACGAACATTGATTAGTGAAATAGTGTTTGTATGGTACTTATTTTTTTTAAAATAGTACTTTTATAGTATTTTCTATTTTCATTTGACACAATACATACGACAGAAATAAAAAGAGTAAAATATACATTACATATAGGCAATCTGGGAGAAGGTCATATGAGTGAGAACAATATTCTGTATGACAACTTTGTATCCTTGATATACCCTAATAGACAAAAAGAGAGAGAGAGAGACCAAAGTAAAAGGAAAAAGAAAAAATGAAAAACAATAACAATAAAACAGTTGAGACATAAATTGGGGGTGGTATCACCAAAGGTGGTGAGAAGCTGAATTCTGAACCATGATATATTGAGAAAAGAGTGTTTTAAGTATTGAATCCATGTATAAAGAGGGTATTCACCTCAAGTTCATGGGGAATATAATTCTTTAAATTTAGTCTGTTGGAGATAAGATTATGTTTATACTCTCCATCTTTCTCATCCTTTTTCTCCCCTTATGCAAAAAGTAGGGAAATTAATGTACAGTTGTAAGTTATAGCTGATTATGTTCTGACTGTAACTCCTAAATTGGGTTATGTGCACTCGTGAAATGCACCTTCTACCTTCCAAACTACAAGGGCTCAAGGCTTCTCACCCCTTAAAGGTACCTCCTCTCCATTTATTGGTTAATCCCGAATTCAAAGCCGGAATATCCAAAACTGTTTTGTTCTCTTTTTCTGCCTGGTAGTGAAAGAATGGTAACCATCTCCCCTGACATTTTTATAACTGCGCTCATAAAAGAGATGTAATTCTTTCCATTTCCTGCACACAAATGCAAATAGAGTACCAGAGATCGAGAACTGGGGTGGATTTGGTTATTTCTGACTTTTGGTCTTAATGTATGGGGGTGACCAGAACACAGGTTCTTTTGGCAATTGTATGTGGAATATACGTTCACAAGTTTTAATTATTTGGTACCAAAATGTCTTAAATTTAGGACAACTCCAAAAAAATGTGTGTGTGTGAACCCGTCTCTCCGCACTCCCTCCTGTAATGGTTAGTCGATGTAGCTCCACAGTGTGCTGTAATGGTTGGAGTATGAAAAAACCTTAAATTAACTTTCCACCTGAACTCCCTCCACAAGGGTGAGGCTGAGCTAACATGAACCCCTTCCCAAATTTGTTGCCAATCTTTCTCCCCTGGTGAATAATTAAGTTCCTCAGACCATCATTCCTTTAGGGTTCCTATTAGAGTGGGTTCCCTACTAAAGAAAAAAATTACCTGTTTTGAAATCAGATGCCCATTCCCCTCTCCTGACAGCAGAGAGAGAGAAAAAACTCTAAAAAGGGATTACCATCCGCTACCTCCACTGTATTTAAGCCTGTACTTAATATAAAATGATGCATTTGTAGAAATCTAAAATAATCTCGAGAAGGCAGGCCAAAATCATCTGATAATTGTTTAAAGCTTTTAAAACCTTGTGAGTCAAACAGCTGCCCTATACAGGAAAGACCTGCTCTTTCCCATCTGGAGAATCCCGAATCTGTGTAATTCAGAAGGAAGTCCAGACATGCCCGAATTGGCGTCTGGGTAGAAATTCTTACTTGTAGTCCCAGATGTTTATGAACCCCCATCCAGACCTGTTTTAATACATTCGACCAGGGATTGTTCAGGCAGAATTTTGATAACCCTGCTTGATCCATGAAAATAATATCTACCAGCTGAACTCTTGGTACCCCTGGTTTCTCCAGGGTTGTCCATAGGGGCTAGTTATCCTTTGGTCATAGTTGTGCCAATGCTTGGAGTTGGGCTGCCCAATAGTATTTTAAAAAGTGTGGAAGTCCAAAACCTCCCTTTTCCTTATCCCACTGCAATATCTGCCATTTAATCCTGGGTGGTTTATGGTTCCAGAGAAATCTACAAGTAGCAGATTTTAAGCTTCTCCAAAATAGGACTGATGGTCTGATTGGTAGTACTGTAAAAAGAAATAATAACCGGGGTAATAAATTCATACATGCTGTTTCAATATGTGCCATTAATGATAAGGGTAATTCTGTCCACCTGTTGTAATCCATTTGTATATTCTGGAGAAGGTTAAGATAATTAGTTTGATATAATTTTGCTAAATTGTCTGGAATCCAAACTCCTAAGTAACAAAACCCTTCATTCACCCATTTAAAGTGTTCCACTTGTGGAAGGTTACCTTGCATTAGTTTAGGAATAGGAAGCATTTCAGTTTTAGATTCGTTAACTTTAAACCCTGAGACAGCTCCAAATTTGTGTATTAAGGATAGGACAAGGGGAACCGAATTTTAGGATCTTCCAAATATAATAAAGTATCATTAACATACATAGAAATCTGAACCTCTTCCCCCTGAAGCTGAATTCCCTTATAGGAGTCTGACTGTCTTATTTTAGCAGCAAATGGTTCCATACTTAAACATAGAAACATAGAATTTGACGGCAGATAAGGACCGCTTGGCCCACCCAGTCTGCCCATTTCCCTACCTAATGGATAAGCTGCAGATCCTAGTTAACCAGCAGCCAACTTCTTTCTACCCCCACCCCCTAGAATTGCCTTATGGCTGTCCCATGCATGCTTGAATTCAATTACTGTTTTTGACTCCACAACCTCCTCCAGAAGGCCGTTCCATACATCCACAACTCTCTCTGTGAAAAAATACTTCCTTACATTACCTCTGAGCCGTCCCCCCTCTATCTTCAAATTGTGCCCCCTTGTTCTTGCACATCTCTTTTTTTGAAAGATGCTACCCTCTTGGACTTTGTTGATTCCCTTGAGGTACTTGAATGTTTCTATCATGTTCCCCCTCTCCCTCCTTTCCTCGAGGCTATACATATTCAGCTCCTTTAGTTTCTCTTCATATGTCTTCCGGTGCAGACCCTGCACCATTTTAGTTGGCCTCCTCTGGACAGCTTCCATCTTGTCTATGTCCTTGCGGAGATTGGGTCTCCAGAACTGCACACAGTACTCCAGATGGGGTCTCACCAGCTGTCTGTACAGAGGGATAACAACTTCCTGTTTTCTACTGGTGATGCCTCTCCCTATTCATCCCAGTATCCCCCCAGCCCTCCTTACTGCCCTCTCACATTGCTTGCCCACCTCTAAGTCATCTGATATGACTACCCCCAGGTCCCTTTCCATTTTTGTTGTTGTTAGTATCTCACCCCCCATTGTGTACTCTTCCTCTGGGTTTTTGTTTCCCAGGTGCATTACCTTGCACTTCTTAGCATTAAATCTAAGCTGCCATACATTTGACCATTCCTTCTTGCCAAGTCCCTTCTGATCCTTTCCACCCCACCTTGTGCATCAACTCTGTTGCAGATCTTTGTGTCATCTGCAAAGAGACATACTTTTCCTTCCAGTCCTTCTGCAATGTCGCTTAGAAAGACATTGAAGAGGACCGGTCCTAATACTGAACCCTGCGGCACCCCACTAGTAACCCCCCTTTCTTCAGAGTGAACTCCATTTACTATTACCCTCTGTGCCCTATTCTCCAGCCAAGTCTTTACCCAGGCTATCTTCTTGGGACCCACTCCCAAGCTGGCTAACTTGTATATTAATCTTTTGTGTGGGACTGAGTCAAATGACTTGCTAAAGTCTAGGTAGGCCATGTCCACAGCCCCTCCCTGATCTACTACTTTGGTCACCCAGTCAAAGAAATCTATTAGATTCATCTGGCATGACCTTCCTGCTGTGAATCCATGCTGCCTTGGGTCCTGTGCCCCTCTGGCCTCTAGGTACTCGACAATTCTTTCCTCCAGAAGTGATTCCATCATTTTCCCTATCACTGAGGTTAAACTAACTGGTCTGTAGTTTCCGCTTCTGCCCTGCTCCCACTTTTGTGAAGGGAATCACATCTGCCCTCCTCCAGTCCTCAGATACCACCCCATCCTCCCATGATTTGTTAAAGAGGGTAGTCAGTGGTGTCACTAGTTCTACCCTTAGTTCTTTTAGAATTCTGGAATGAATCCCATCAGGCCCCATTGCTTTGTCCACCTTCTGTTTTAAGAGTTCTTTCAGAACCCTTTCTTCTGTAAATGGGCTGGTATCAACTTCTGTATCCAGAGTGTTTCTATTGTTTGTAAAATAAACAAAAGCAGGGAGAGTGGGCATCCTTGCCTGGTACCACGTGTTATAAGAAATTTTCTTGATAAGATGCCTTCTATTCTAACCTGAGCTACTGGATTAGAGTATAGATTGGCAATCCAATTCCTAAATTTAGATCCAAAGCCAAATTTACTTAAAGTTTTATCCAGGAACTACCAGTCAAGGTGATCAAAAGCCTTTTCTGTGTGTAGCACGATGACTGCATTAAGATTATGCTGGGGAAGGGAGGCTGTCCCATCCAGAACATTTAATAATAGTTTAATATTATCTTGTATGTGCCTGCCAGGCATGAATCCCGTCTGGTCACTATGTATCAGAAGTGGGATTATACCCTTCAATTTTTCCTCTATCAGTTTAGTAAAAATATTTACATCGGTATTCAGTAACGATATCAGCCGCTAACTGGCACACTCAGTGGGGCCTTTCCCTGGTTTTGGAAGAACTGTGATGGTGGCTTCCAAACAAGACTCTGGGACTGACCCTGCACTATGTGCTTCGTTACATACTTTTAAAAGAATTGGGATCAATTCTGTCTGGAATGTTTTAGAAAATTCAGTTATGTATCCATCAGGACCCAGAGATTTTCCTGATTTTTAAAGATGCAATTACCAATTCTAATTCTTTAGCTGTGAATGGTTTCTCTAAACTTAGAATCTGAGCCCTGGATAACTTTGGGAGCTGAACTGCTGATAAAAACATATTGATTTTCAATTGATGGTCAGCTTGTCTCTCCCTGGTATATAAATGTGAATAAAGATCCACGAAAGCACCCACAATCTCTGAAGGTCGTTCCAAAATTTTTCCTGGTCTTGTAAAACTTTTTATTTTGGGTATAAATCTATCCATTTCTTGCTTTTTAAAAGTTGTAAAGCCATTAATTTTCCAGCTCGGTCTCCCCCCTCATAATATTTTTGATTTGTGAATCGCAAGGAATTAAGGGTACAGTGTAACACTAGTTTATTATACTCTTCCCGAGCTTTGAGTAATTCTTGATAGATGAGGGGGTCATGTGATATCTTATGTTCTGTTTCTAGGGACAACATAGAGTCAAGGGCCTTTGTTACTTTAGCGTTATGTAATTTATTCCTCTAAGCTGCATGGCTAATAAGCTTGCCCCTTAGCGCTGCCTTGAGCCCATCCCACACATACTTCAATGGAGTCTCTATTTCTGAATTTTCTTCTAGATACCATTTTATTTCTTCCTTGAGAGTTTTCACTAATATTGTATCAGTTAATAGGCTAGGGTCTAATCTCCAGTGCCCTCTTTGCTTTGGTAAGTCCCATTCCACCCTTGTCCGCACTATAGCATGGTCTGAAAAGGATGCTGGGGAAATCTGGACCATTCTAAAAAAATGTGTTTATGAACACCATGCATAAAAGCAATCTAATCTAGAGTAAATATTTGTAGCAGGGGAGTAAAAAGTAAAATCTTTAGCAGTAGGATATTGCCACCTCCACAGATCCACCATACCTGCTTCGTGAACTAAGGCTCAGAGAGTTCTGAAAAATGACCCTATTCCACCCCCCCGTGGGGCTCTGTCTAGGCTAGGGCTCTCCACACAGTTCCAGTCTTCAAAATAATTCCCCAGAAGGGGGATGGGGGCATATATGGACCCTAAATTGAGGGGGATACCGCTAACATTCACCTGAGACAAAAATCCATCTGCCAGTACCCTCCTTAAGCTCAATTCTTGGTGTGAAAGACAGACCTTTTTTTACCAGAATCACCGTTCCTGCCTTAGATGCAGATGGGTGAGAATCTGAGAACACCATGTCCACCCAGGACCTTCTTAGTTTATCATGTTCTTTGAGAGATAACCTTGTTTCCTGTAAACATGCAATGTCACATGATAGATCCCTCAGTTCTTTTAAGATTCTCGCTCATTTTACAACATTATTAATTCCTTTCACATTAACTGTGCACATATTCAGTGAACCCATTTTTAAATTGTAAGTATACATTTTTTCTCCCCCCTCCTCCAGCAAGTCCCTGAACTAACATAAAAGACATACAAAAAATATACAGACATAATACAATACAAATAACACACCAGTATCTTATATAGAACATAGAAAAAGAGTTGTCTCAACAGGAGACCTAAGAGTTTATTAACAGAAACACAATTGGTCTGAAGGACCTGGACGTAGTTGGTGTAATTACACCCTAGGGACAAACTTAATTGCCCAGTGGTGCCACCTTGCAGCCACAAAGGAGGTCTCGAAGACAGAGTCTTCAAAGAATATGAAGAGTGCGGCAGGTAATGTGCCAAAAGGTCTCTCCCAACTACCGTCAGTAGAAACATGCCTTCTCTTTTGATGGTGACTAGTGCATGGGTCCTAAACTGACTGTCAGCCCCGGATTGTGTGCTTTCAATAATTAATTAAGGCCATCTATATAAGGAGGATGCTTGCCTTTAGACCAATGATCTTTTCACTGCTTTGTTTGAGACAATTAGTAATATATAGGTAGTAGAAAGGAAGAATAGGCCCAATCAGATTCCTTCCCATAAGAATCTAAACCTTTTGCACTCTGGCATTAATTTCAGTAGACACACAGATAACAATCTGCTATCAAAGTTTTTTAACACTTCTCTATAACTTATACGAAAAAGCAGGCAGCATCTTAGGTCCTGTTAGCTCTAGGGTCATTCCCAGGTATTACCAACGAACCTTAATAAAACATATTTGAAAATGTTACAAAGACAATAAACTTCTTCCCTTAAAGAGAAGGGAAGACATAATAAGAGCATTGACTTCCTTAGGGCATCTTGATTCTTTACCAGTTCCCTTTGTTTAAGAGAGTAAGTTTTGTAGCTGCTGGGAACCAAAATATGGGTGAACCACTCTGGGAGGACCGTTCCATCAGCGCCACCCTATGAAACTTGATCTTGCAACATATAGTTCCCCCCTAGGGGACCAGGGGTCAAACGCTCACAGGCCTTCCAAAACTTCTAGCCTGAAATTGGATGGATTAGTCCAGCCAGTGTCAGTAGTAGTCGGGGGGGGGGAAGAAAAACCCATCATCGACAGATAGCCCAGAGGTAAGATCCAAACTGCAACCAATTAGAGATTCCCTAGAATTTGAAGATGGTACATTACGTGGGAGGATCCACCTAGCAACATCAGCATGTAATGGTAGCAGGGAGTCATGTCTTCTTCTCTGAGGGCATCTCCCCCCTGGTGCCATACCCCACAGTAGACTTTCAATCTCCTGTTCCGCTTTCTCTTCTCTAGTGTCTGGGATGGCGATCCCCAGTCTTTCCTAAACTGGAGTAACTTGCAGCAGACTTTCAAAGATCTGTACTCCTTCAGCATCCTGTATCCACAATTTAGGTGGATATCGGAGATATGCTTTCAGCCCCTTTTCCCTTAACATTTTGACTACTTGCAGAACCTTTTTTCTCTTATTCATCATGCCTGGGGGGAAATCTTGATCGAAATAAAGCTTTTGACCATCGAGGTTTAAATCCTTCTTACCCCAGGCCAAGTGGAGAATTTCTTCTTCTGTAGTAAATTTAAGGAACTTGACCACTAGTGAACATGGAGGGGACCCTGGTTTGGGCCTGGGAGCAAGGGCTCTTTGCGCCCTTTCAATGGCAAATTCAAACTTCTCTGATAGGGAGAGTTCTCGTTGTAGCCAGGATTCTATAAATGTAATTGTGTCATCCTGTTCACTACCCTCTGGAACTCCGAATATTCGGATATTGTTCTATTGAGCTCTGGCTTCTGCATCTTCTGCCCTCTGTGTCAGCTCTCTCTCTCTCTGATGTAAAAAGGCCAGTGATCTCCCAAACGCCATATGCTCATTTTGTAATGTTTCCATGTGCAATTCTACCACAGTGGTGCAATTCTCCAATTTCTTGAAATCGGTTTGCAGACAGCATATTTTGGAGTCAATACGGTGTAGTATGCTGAGCATTCTTTTCCCATCAGCTTTGGTAAAAGTTGATGCAGATTCTGAGTCGGAGTCATCTTCTCTGGAGGCAGTCTGCAAAGAGGACTGTGAAGGAGAAGGGCTTGTAGGCCACTTTTATTTCTGCGACATGGTATGTCTGGGGGTTAAGGCAAGATCCTTTTTTTTTTGTTCTTCCCATGTCGGCCAGCTACAATAATGCCTCAAGAAATATTTTTTATACTTTTTTAGCACTCGGATGGCCAGCGATTAGTAACTTATACAGTCCGGGGTCCAGGAGCAGCACGGTTAGGCAGCCATAGGGCTTGTTGCATCACCGGAAATCGTATTGTACTTATTTATCTTGTTTTTAAGTTTTATTGGTTTTGTTTTCCCGCTGTTGGACATTGCTGGTCATGTGATTGTGCCTTTGGATTTAATGTGTAACACAGTACTTGGCATTCTGGAGTCAGCATTCGCCATCTTGCACGATCCTGACCAGCTAGTGTTGTAGGAGTCTGTGTGGTCTTGCTTCATTTGATATGACGTTCTATGTGTTAATGCTCCTGGTTGTGCTCCCTGGCTAAATTTTGCAAGTATCTTGGCTGGGTAGAAACGAACACTTATTATTAGCGGTTGATATTTTTTTTGGATTAGCAAACACAGCACTAACCACTTCTAAGATCAAGAAGGAAGCCAGTCTTTCATCACTTACTTTAATATAATTGTTGTACAAACATGGTTAATGTTTTTTTGATGTATTATCTTTGTATATATTTTAAGCTTTTATGGCACATTTAGATATCAGATACCTTGTAAACTGAGTTGTGTCTAAAACTCCACATCTACAGATTGCAGGCACTTACGTACTATTTTATTTTTTTGTATTTTCCTTTAGTGCATTTTGTGCTGGAAAACATTGAGGCAATTTTCTCAGAACTGCAATTTACTCAGCTCCCCGAAATAGGAGCAGAGGATTCAGGGACTTGTTTGCTGATTACATTCAGGGACTGTTTGGGATTCCTTCACTATCTGAGAAAGCTGAGACCCCACACGGAAACTCAAATTGAAGCACTTTACGGCATTGCTTCCTGTTTTGCAAGGACCTACCTGCTTATTTCTGGATTTCTCTCTTTTTACTACATAGCTAGTGAGAGTGGACTTTTGTAATGACCGTTTTTCTTAACTATTTTAATCTTAGAAACTGGCATTGGATATAGGACTTTAAAAAAGAGGAAACTGGCAGAACATCAGAGCTTCAGCTCTGTACAGAAGGAACTTAAGGAACCTACCTAGATTTTAGCAAGGCATTTGACACAGTCCTGCACAAAAGATTAATAAACAAATTAGCCAGCCTGGGAGTGGGTCCTAGGGTGGTAGCCTGGGTAAAACACTGGTTGGACAACAGGACACAGTGGGTAATAGTAAATGGAGTCCACAGTGAAGAAAGGAGGGTTACTAGTGGGGTACCGCAGGGTTCAGTACTGGGGCCGGTCCTTTTTAATGTCATTATAAGTGACATTGCTGAGGGACTGGAAGGGAAAGTATGTCTCTTTGCAGATGACACAAAGATCTGCAACAGGGTTGATACATAAGGTGGGGTGGAAAGGATGAAAAGGGACTTGGCAAGGTTGGAGGAATGGTCAAATGTATGGCAGCTTAGATTCAATGCAAAGAAGTGCAAAGTAATGCACCTGGGAAACAAAAACCCAGAGGAAGAGTACACAATGGGGGTGAGATACTGACAACAACAAAAATGGAAAGGGACCTGGGGGTAGTCATATCAGATGACCTAAAGGTGGGCCAGCAATGTGAGAAGGCAGTAAGGAGGGCTGGGGGGATACTGGGATGCATAGGGAGAGGCATCACCAGTAGAAAACAAGAAGTTGTTGGCCCTCTGTGCAGACATTTGGTAAAATCACATCTGGAGTACTGTGTACAGTTCTGGAGACCCCATCTCTGCAAAGACATAGACAGGGTGGAGGCTGTCCAGAGGAGGGCAACCAAAATGATGCAGCATCTGCATCAGAAGACATATGAAGAAAGACTAAAGGAACTAAAGATGTATAGCCTCGAGGAAAGGAGAGGGGGGACATGATAGAAACTTTCAAATACCTCAAGAGAATCAACAAAGTCCAAGAGGGTAGCATCTTTCAGAAAAAGAGATGGGCAAAAACAAGGGGGCACAGTTTGAAGATAGAGAGGGGACTGCTCAGAGGTAATGTGAGGAAGTATTTTTTTCACAGAAAGGGCTGTGGATACATGGAACAGCCTTCCTGAGGAGGTCGTAGAGTCAAAAACAGTGGGGGAATTCAAGAATGCATGAGACAGACATAAGGCAATTCTAGTGGGGGGTAGGAGGAAGTAGGCTGTTGGTTAACTAGGCTCTGCAGCTTATCCTTTAGGTAGGGAAATGGGCAGACTAGGTGGGCCAAGAGGTCCTTATCTGCCATCAAATTCTATGTTTCTATGTTTCTATGAAACCTTGCTTGAGACTGTGCAATACAATTTTTCTTTCTGCTTTTGCATTAATCACTTTGTAATTTATTGTCTTATGGTTTATACTAGGAAACAAACAGCCATGGAGGCAAACTCAGTACTGCTGAAATCTCCCTTGGGGGATCAGAAGACTGGTCCTGCTAGAGGCAACAATAATGATGACAATTGTAGAGAACAGAGGGATAACCTGGATTCCTCAATTGTTATCACTAGCCAGGAGTCTGTTGGTGGGAAAGGCAATGACACTCAACTTAAAACACCCCCAAAGAAGGGTAAAAGGAGGACTAAACCTGTTGCAAAAAATACTAAAAAAGGTAGTAAATTAGCAAAAACCAAAAGACACCAAAATATAAGATATACTGTCAGCAAAAGCAGAGAGCTTATATCAAAATCTAAACAAACTAAAACCAATACATTTTTTGTCAAAAACTATTCCAGTTAAGGAAACTATTGAAGGTAATGTTGTCCAGGGTGAGTTAACTGAAACAAATTACATCTCGCAAGCGTCCCTGATTGAATGCAATAATGTTCAAGTGGGAGACTGTGACTTTAGACAGGACATTTCTAGGCTTTCTTGTAACCCTAATATCTTTATAGAAGATGACCTTGGTTCTCACTTCAGTAGTTATAGCAGAGAGCACAGTAGTGAGTATAGTAATTTGACCAATTCATCAATCTTAACAGTTAAAAAAATGTGGAAGGGAGCATTCAGGCTAAAAAAGCAATCAGGGAGGTTTCTATTGTTTTATATTATGACTCTTTATCGGATTTGTCAAACTTTGTGGAATTCTCACCTGAACCTGAACCTGAATCTGGTATAACGAGGGTCTGTTCTAATTGGTCCACTGATTTGCAGGGCATTACTGAAGGTATGCAGGATGCCATTGTGGGCTAAAAAAGATTGATACCAAAATAAATAGTAAAACACCTCAGAGATCACATTGTTGCTGTATGCTGAGGAATTTTGGGGCTGGGGATCCTATTGCCTCCTACCCTTTTGGACTAGCTGATGATCTCAAAAAAATTATGAAAGATCCGTATGCAGCCCACCTTATGATTTTGGACCAGTTAGTGGGAGTCTGCAATGAATTAGAAACCCTTAAATGTAATATTGCTATAAATGGTTGTAGATTAGATGATGTATTCAACATGTTGGATAAATTACTTCCCATAGTTGGGTCATCTTCTATCCCACTGTCTGATACTGCACAAGCTATTCTGCTTTCTGATAATATTCAAGTGAGGTTGGATTTTTCTACAGTTTGTATACCTGATTCTCCTGCCAAACCAAAAAGGAAAAACAAAAAGAGGGCTAGGAGAGTCAGGAAAGTTGCAAAAAAAAACAAAAACAAAACTGATGCTATGGACACTAGTGTAAGCAGGGTTTTACGCAACAGCGAAGATAATAGTTTGGTGGCTGAAACTATTAAGGATAGTTTGAATTTGTCTTGTGCAAACACAACAGTGTCTGCCTTACAGAAGCATATGAAATGCAGCAGTCTAAGAATTGTATAGCACCTCTCAATAAGGATGGTACCCAGCACGACAGGGCATCCAGTAAGGAGATATTGTGCACTATACAGTCAATTAATCAGCAAATGAGTCTCTTTAGGGAAGATCTGGAAAATTTTAGGAAGGAGTGGCATACTGGGCTTCCTGAAGACCAACATATCACAGAGAGTTTAGTTAAAAAGAAGGGTGCAGAATGGCCTCTCTTAGCACATATCCAACAGCTGAAAAAGAGCTGGTTGACTTACCAGACTATGTGCTTCTAAGTCTATATGGTTATCACAGGAATAATTAAATTTCATTTGAACAAAATAAAAAACAGATTGTGCACCTATTAAGGGCAGCCACAGGTGCTGATATTGTTGATAATGATATATTCCAGCTGTGGGACGACAGACTTTGATGGCTTTAGGTGTGTGTTTCTGTTTTGTTTCAGTGCTAGGGTTGCTAACCATATACAGCTTAATAATAGGAGCTTGCAGTCTCAGGGTTTTTCAGTGTACTTCATTAATAGGAAATTATTGAATCAGTCTCAAACTAGGATTGTTACAGGAAATATTAGCATTTTTAGTTTAAAGCCTATTCCAAATGAAAATCTAGGCAGACTGAAAAATGCTGTTTATAATTTGTTTATACATGCTTTAAAAATTCCAGCTTCAGATATAAAAATAACTAAAATATATAAATTCAGTTGTAGAAATGAAAGGAAAAGTGTGATTCTCTCTGGGATTTGAACCCAGGACCACAGCAATTCGTGCTTTAGCTCTTAATCAACTGAGCTATGAGAGTTCTGCCAATTAAGGCTGCTGAGTTTTCCCATGTGAAACACACATACATTCCTTTCTGGTGTTGCAATGAGCAACCAGGAAGTCTTTTTACAGACTCAAATAACTCCTCCTCAATCTCTCCCAAGTGCAGTATATGCCACTGTGAGGCAAATTTAGAAACCCAATTGAAGAAATGAAAGGAAAAGTGTGACTCTCACTGGGATAAAATATATAGGCACAAGTCACAGAATGGTTTAGGGCAGGTTGATGCTGTAGTATCAGGCAAGGGGGCTCTGGACATGATCTTGCACAGAGCTCCACTACTGGATCCAGCTGGGGTGTACATTGTTGACAGCAATGTTTTAAGCCCAGCACATCAGAAAAATAAGTCTGAACAGCAGGAATACAGTTAGCCCTTCCTTCCTAGGAAGCTGTTCCTTTATGGCTTATGTTGGATGAAAAGTGATACTGATGGAAACTAAAATTAATTGTAATTGATATACTTGAACAACTACTGAATATTGCCATTACTGATCATAATGCTTTAATAGTCCAGAGACTGGGTACTGATCCAGAAACTGATCACATTTTGATACAGGTGAAATATACTAGCTTGTATGACAAAATCCTGCAAAATCTTTCCGTACTTGATGCAATGGGGTTGTACATTATTACTACTGCCTACGTTGTAGACAGCAATGAGCCCACTTTCCATGTAACAAATCAGAATTCTGAACACTCTGTAACTAACAAGCAGAACAATGTATCCTCCAGCTCTATCCAAGAAATTAACTCCCACCTCTCCTCTGATCTTCACTGTATCCAAACTTGGCTTAGGTCCTGCCTGGTGCTAAATGCTGCCAAGACCCAGGCTGTGCTCTTTGGGTCACAAAGGAAATCTGTCACCTCAACTCCATCTCTCCATGTTTCTTGTCTTGATGGCTCCCTTGTGGAAGTAACCCAGTCCTTCAAATACCTAGGGGTCACGCTGGACCCATCTCTTAACTTCTTTCTGCATGACAAAGCTGTCTGCAAATCAATCAATGCTAAAATTGGACTGGCTTACTGAGTCCAGCAGTTCCTGACCCCTGTTGCCAGAATCTCTGTAGCCCAAGGCCTTCTCCTCCCCGGACTCTGCTACAATCTGCCTGTCTTTGCTATGGCACAGGCAAACATCCTACAAATGTGGGACATTGTCTACAACAATGTCTGTAGATTTGTGCTATCAGCTCCTCATCTTAAACACCACTGTACTCTATACTCTGACCTCCACTGGTTATCCCCTTCCTCCCGTCAAGCCTATTCCTGAGGTTGTCTGACTGACAACATTATTCGTTCTTCTGTCCCCTGTGTGCTTGCTGCTATGCTCACCCCCTTTGACTGCCCTCATTCTCTTCAGTCCATGTCCTTAACTCTGCTATTCATTCTGAAATGCTCTACCAGGATGGGTGAACTTGCCTTCTCCTTCTATGTCCCCAAATGTTGGAACTCTCTCCCACTTGATCTTAGGTACTCCAAATCCAACCCCACTTTCAAGAAAGGCCTCTCCAATTACCTCACCTCCCTTGACATTTGCAAATGTCCCTAGCTTCATGAGTCATGCAAATCTACCATTGTCCTGCACTTAAATTTCACTGTGGTATCTGATTCCTCCCTTCCCCACTCTTCCTGAGCTACAAGTACACACTTATGTTTCCCTGTTTCTGCCTGGGAATTGTCTCCTTGCTGACTTATCCAACAACACTGTCATGTTTGTACATTATTAGTCCTAATTGTGCCATTTTGCCTGTTTTGCTTCTATTATAGTGTGTGATATGTACCTCCACTATGTACTATGTAACTTGTACCTCTGTATAACTGTTTGGAACTCCCGTTGTAACAGCACTAGATATGTATTTGTTTTTACCTGTCTTTGATTTGTGCTCTCCTGGGTCGTGCCTGAAAATAGGCAGTTCCGTCTAGTGCACTTACCCGGTTACCAAAAACAAATAAATAAAAATAAATAATAAGCAGAACAAACTTTCCCAAGAGCAAGCGGTAACAGAAACTGATTATTACTAGAGCTGAAATTTTTTCACGGGGTGCACTGATTTCACATTTTCTGTGAAATCGGTAGTCCCCTGTAAAAATCATCAGTGAACAATTGCTTAAAAAACGCACATTTGCTCATTCTTGCCTTAGCGACTAGCCTGTACAAGTGGACCGTTGCGCCTACTCCTCCCCTTCTGATCGAACGCTCGGGAACCGCCAGCTGAAGCTGCCTAAAATATAAAGAGCTACCCGAAATATGGGGGATGTCTGCGCTCCCCTACCACTATCTCACTACTCAAATGCTCAAATGCTTAAGCAGCATCTCTCTATGACCTTTCACTGAGCCTGACAGACCTACGATCCTTCACAGACACGCCACAGACGCTGTTGTCTCCATTACTAATATCTCCTTCATTGAGTTATTCATTGGAAAAAGATAATGTCTCTGCATATTTTAAAATAAAAGACAGCAAGCACTAGCAAGGAAAGGGGTTCAACGCCACAACAGCAGCCAGTGCAGTTAGTTTTAAAAAGGGGTGCTGTCGCAAGGCAGGTAGAAAACACTTTGTTATTACCTGAATGTAACTGTTTTACTAACATCCAGGGAACAGAAATGTCCAAAAATAGCGATAGGGAAGACAACTTAATCAAACAGAGCTACACTATGTTGTGCCATGCATGAGCCGTGAAAATAGAATTTTTTTACCGTGGAAAAATTTCAGCCCTAATTATAACATTTCAATTTCTAATCAGTTCAACCTGCTTAAAGAGCAAAGTGATTGACTACAGGCTCTCCCCCCAAAACAGGGACTGATGATTCGGGGTCAAAAATAATTTATCGCTTATATTTTGCAATGTAGTTGGCTTGTTAACTAAATTGGCAGATTCTGAGTGCATAAACTTTATGAATCAAACTCTAATTTTATGTTTACAGGATACCTGGCATCAGGAAACTAATGATGTTGCATTAAATGGCTATTCTATGCATCGAATTCTGGGTATTAAGAGGCTAAACCTGGCAGACCTTCAGGTGGTTTAGTCACTTGGTTTAAAGTTATGGAAGATCTATCAGCTGATCTAATATTTTCCAATTCCTTTTCATAGTCTTTTCTTGTTAAACTGGGCTCATTGGTATTCTGTTTAATTAATGTTTATGTACCCCCTTGTAATTCAACATTTTTAATACTAGTATATGGGAGGATCTAGATGACCTTATACATAAGTAGGGATGTAAATTTGTCATGGCAGTCATACACATCATGGATTCCATGACATTTGGTCTTTATTCAGGACTTCCATGACTTTCACTATTGCCATCAAAATGTAGCAATGATGACAGTGCCACGAAATTTAATAATGATTTCATGAACAACCAATGAGTTATTAAAACCTCATCCATGACAAACTTACATCCTTAGTCATGGGCAATAACAACATGTGAGACGGTTTTGATGTGCAGTGATTTCAGTGCTAGACTAGGTAATTATGATGGATTTGCTGATAATGAAGTGCAAAATTGGTGCTTTGAAAATGCCTTTAAATTTCCTAGATCTTCGTTAGACCTAAGAGTTAATACTAGAGGTCGTAAGCTTTTAGAAATTCTGACACCTTATAATTTAGTACCACTTAATGGAAGGTTTAAGGGAGATGCCCTAGGTAATTTTACATATTACGACAAGCTTGGGCCCTCAGTTATTGACTACATATTCTG
Organism: Neoceratodus forsteri; assembly: GCA_016271365.2. NCBI lineage: Eukaryota > Metazoa > Chordata > Ceratodontiformes > Ceratodontidae > Neoceratodus > Neoceratodus forsteri. The sequence continues at coordinate 822,352,768 of CM057449.1, forward strand.
GAATGATACTATGAATTTTTGGGATACATGTGTGATCTCCCCTAGGACAGACAGTGATAATTTTCCTCTGGTGTTGTAATTTAAACTTCCAGTTAGTGAATCTCTGGCTGCATGCTATGACAATCTGGAAATAAGGAACAATGTGAGAGTTAAGTGGAAATACTTTTGTAGTTATGAGATTGGTCCTCTTGTGTGTGGGTTTTTCCCTGAAATGGATTATGTTTCATGGGATGCCTCCAGACTGGTTAACCAATTGTAGCTATGTTTTGAAGCATTAAGGGAATTGTTTCTTGTAACTATAAACAGTTGTGGGGACTGGGGGCACAATTGGTATGACAAGGAGTGCTGCCTTACTAAGAAACAACTAAATTAGTTAATTTGGAAAGTTAGAGCTAGCACACAGATAGGACAATTCAAACTATTTAATCAAGCCAGCGCATTATACAAAAAGCTAATTAAAGAAAAACAGCTAGAGTTTCAGCATTCACAGTAGGATAAAACGTTGAGGGCAATCAGCTGCAACAACCACCGTGCCTACAGGCAGATGGTCGCTCATGGTACAAATAATTACAAATCTGGAATAGATTTGTATATTTCTATGGATACTTGGCAAAAGTACTATTCAGAAATTTTCTATGACTTAAGTCAGGATGATGCCCTGTTTGAGTTAAGAAGTGATAAGTCTCATGTTGTGTTCTGTAGGCAATCTGATATGTATGCTGCTATCACATCTATGAAAAACATAAAGCTTCCGGCCAGATCAGATCCCTGCAGAGGTTTGTTTGGATTAACACAGAAACATAGACTTTGACGGCAAATAAGGACCTCTTGGCCCACCTAGTCTGCCCGTTTCCCTACCGACAGGGTAAGCTGAAGATCTTAGCTAACCAACAGCCTATTTCTTCTTACCTCCCACAAGAATTGCCTTATGTCTGTCCCAAGTATTCTTGAATTCTCGCACTGTTTTAGACCCCACAACCTCCTCAGGAAGGCTGTTCCATGCATCCACCACCCTCTCTGTGAAAAAAATACTTCCTCACATTGCCCCTGAACTGCCCCCCATCTTTAAATTGTGTCCCCTTGTTCTTACACATCTCTTTTTCTGAAAGATGCTACCCTCTTGGACTTTGTTGATTCCACTGAGGTATTTAAAAGTTTCTATCATGTCCCCCCTCTCCCTGCTTTCCTCAAGGGTATACATATTAAGCTCCTTTAGTCTCTCCTCATATGGCTTCTCTTGCAGACCCTGCACCACTTTAGTTGCCCTCCTCTGGACTGCCTCTATCCTATAGTATGTAATTGTGGAGATGGGGTCTCCAGAACTGGATGCAGTATTCCAGATGGGGTCTCACCAACTGTCTGTACAGAGGGATAACAACTTACTGTTTTCTGCTGGTGATGCCTCTCCCTATACATCCCAGTATACCCCCAGCCCTCCCTACTACCTTCTCACATTGCTTGCTAACCTTAAGGTCGTCTGATATGATTACCCCCAGACCCCTTTCCATTTTTGTTGTTGTTACTACCTCCCCACCCCATTGTGTAATCTTCCCTTCGGTTTTTGTTTCCCAGGTGCATTATTTTGCACTTCTTAGCATTGAATCCAAGCTGCTATACTTCTGACCATTCCTCCAACCTTGCCAAGTCCCTCCTCATCCTTTCCACACCTCCTTGTGTATCAAACCTGTTGGAGATCTTTGTGTCATCTGCAAAGAGACATACTTTTCCTTCCAGTCCCTCTGCAATGTCACTTATAATGACATTAAAAATGACTGGACCCAGTACTGAAGCCTGCGGTGCCCCACTAGTAACCCCTGTTTCTTCAGAGTGGACTCCATTTGCAATTACCTTCTGTGTCCTGTTATCCAGCCAATGTTTTACCCAGGCTTCCACCCTGAGACCCACTCCCAGGATGGTTAATTTGACAATTAATCTTTTGTGTGGGGCTGTGTCAAATGCCTTGCTAAAGTCTAGGTAGGCCATGTCCACAGCCCCTCCCTGGTCTACTACTTTGGTCACCTAGTCAAATAAATCAATTAGATTCATCTGACATGACCTTTCTACTGTGAACCCATGCTGTCTTGGGTCCTGTGCCTCACTGGCCTCTAGGTACTCAACAATTCTTTCCTTCAGAAGTGATTCCATCACTTTCCCTACCACAGAGGTCAAACTGACAGGTCTGTAGTTTCCTGCCTCTGTCTTGGTCCCACTTTTGTGAAGGGGAATCACATCCACCTTCCTCCAGTCCTTGGGTACCACACCATCCTCCCATGATTTATTAAAAAGAGTAGCCAGTGGTTTCACTAGTTCCTCCTTTAATTCTTTTAGAATTCTGGGGTGAATTCCATCAGGTCACATTGCTTTGTTCACCTTCAGTTTTAGGAGTTCTTTCAGAACCCTTTCTTCTGTGAAAGGACTGGGATCAACCCCCCTATCAAGAGTGCATCTGTTAATTGGATCAGGCACCTCTCCCTCCTCCTCTTTTGTGAATACTGAGCAGAAATATTCTTTCAGTATCCCTGCTTTTTCACTGTCCCTCTCTGCCCACCCACCATCCATTCTATTCAGCCTCACTATCCCTCCCTTTGTCTTTCTAGGCTCCCTGATGTACCTATAAAAGGTTTTATCCCCCTTCTTAACCGAGTTGGCTATCTTTTCCTCAGTTTGGGCCTTTGCTATTCAGACTTCCCACCCTGCTTCCTTCTGCCTTAACTGGTACAGCTCCCTGTCCTGCTCCTTCTGTGTTTCCTTATACTTCCTGGATGCTATCTTTTTCTCCCTGACTTTCCCCGCCACCTCTTTTGAGAACCATAGTGGCTTTTGTCTATATGTTGGGCCTCTATTCCAATGTTACTTTTCAATCACTTTGTTACTCAATTAAACTTTCCTAATTCATGGAAAGGGGCTATTATAATTTCAATACATAAAAAAGGGGACAGGTCTGACCCCAAAATGTATCACCCTATCTCTTTGCTAGATAACTGCTGTAAAATCTTTTCCAAAATAATACTAGCTAAATTACAAGAAGAAATTTAATCTCTGGGGGATTTGTCGGAGTTTCAAGCAGGCTTCCAGGCCAGACATGGTACTGTGGATAATTGTTTTATTTTGTTGTATCTTTATGAAAAATATGTCAAATTACACAAGCAGAAAGTGTATCTGGCATTTATAGATTTTAGCTCTGCCTTCGACTCTGTTTCGCATTGTAGTTTATGGACAGCAATGAAGGATTGGGATATTGCTGTGGAATTTATTGCTGTAATAAGAGAATTGTATCAAAACACTTGGATGCAGATAAAATTAGGGACAACTAGACAATTTTCTACTACCTTTACAATGAACCATGGGGTTAGGCAAGGCTGTGTTTTGGCTCCAACCTTGTTTTGCATTTATACATATATAATTTGCTAATTTCCCTCAATAATTCCCTAACTGATTTGCCTAGAATTATAGAAAAACCATGTCCAGTGCTGGCATATGCTGACAATCTCATCCTATTATCACTATCACAGAGGGGATTACAGGGGAACCTTAATCTCTTATATGACTGTGCTGTCAGACATAATCTAACTATTAATGAGAATAAAAGCCAGATTATGATAATGGCTCAAATAAATTAACTAAAACCTGGAGGCTAGGTGGGAAAAGACTTAGCACAGTAAAATCATATGTTTACCTAGGTCTTCACTTCTCAAATGATGGGAAATGGGCTAGGCATGTTCATTCACTTCTTCTTAAATTAAAACAAACTGCTAATTCTCTTAAATCCTTCAATTATAAATACAGGGAAAACTCTGTTAAATCACTAATTATAGCAGTTAAGTCAAAGTACTATACACAACAGAAACAAGTCCTAGAAAACATGATCAAAGACATGCTTGACCAGGACATCATTGAAGAGTCTAGGAGTCCCTGGGGTGCACCATGCCTGCCAGTAGTAAAGAAGGACAAGGGTATCACTTCATGGTAGACTACAGAAAGCTTAATGCATACATGGTGCAAGATGCTCATCCCTTACCCACAACAGAGGATGCCTTAGAGATTGGTGCAGCCAGACCAGCTTACTTCACCACTCTAGACCTACATCGTGGGTTCTACCAAGTCTCCATTGATCAAGCCTCTCATCCATACACAGCCTGGCACTGTCACTTGGGGCTCTTTCAATTTAAATGACTGCCTATGAGACTTCAGAACAGTCCCACTATTTCTGCATGTTATGGAAGCCGTACTACATGGGTTGTCTTGGAAATCTTGTTTAGTTTACCTAGACTATGTTATCATTTTCAGCAGAACTTTTCCAGAACACCTCCAGCACATCAAGAAAGTGTTTGTACATCTCCAACAAGCCAACCTCATGCTTCGTCCAGAGAAGTGTTCTTTTGCACAGCAACAAATTCATTAGTGACAAGAGCAACCGCACTTGTTCTAGCTTCTGTGGGGCCATCTGAAATTCTACCTGTCCTGAAAGCAACATCTACCATGACGCAGAAAATCAAAGCCCTAAATGAATGGCTGTGAAAGTGGTGTTTTAAGCAGGATATACCCTGTATTACCCACTGGGAATCATTTTCAGATCATTCTTCCTTGTTTTGCTGGGACAATTTACATCTCAGTCATAGGGGTAGTACACTTATGGGGAAAAGTATCACTAAAATCATAAATCATTGTTTAAACTAAAAACAATGGGGGAGAATGGGTCTATTCCCAAGTCTCTGAATACTTACCAAAATATTATTACAACTAAATGTAAATGCCTAGCTTTGAATGCAAGATCTTTAAACCAACTCAAATTAGCAGAACTCAAAGCCAAATGTAAAAGTTTAAATATAGGTGTGGTGGGAGTAACTTAAACTTGGTGGGACGCATCCTCAATTTGGTCCAGAGAAATTCTAGGTTATAAGTTATATCATAAAAACAGATTAGATAAGCAAGGCGGTGGAGTTTGTATGTACATATGAAATGATATTCCTTCTTTTGAAGTGTGTTCTGCCTTTCCTTTGGAAAGTACAGTATATGGGTTAAAATCTTATTGAAAGAGCAGTCCTATATAACTATTGGTAACATCTATCGACCTCCATCTGCAAATTCAGATTACACAACTGATATGTTTAAAGAAATTACACATTTTTCAGAATCTCAAGACACTATAATATTTGGTGACTTTAACCTCCCTCATATTAACTGGGACTCATTCTCAGGACAGTCCTATGCCGAGAAAGGACTAATAGATGTGGTAGTTAGTACTGGATTACAACAATTTGTTACTGAACCCACTCGAGGTCCTAATATTTTGGATCTATTATTTACTAACATAGGGAAACAAATTAGCAATTTACAAATTTGAAATTTGGGATCCACTTGGGACCAGTGATCATTCATCTATTCTTTTTGAAATTCAACAGTTTAAAACTACACAAAGGAAGTTATACTATACAAAAAATGATAGAGCAAATTTTTCTAAAATCAATGAATACTTACAAAACATAAACTGGGAATCTAATCTTCTTAATTGTACAACACAACAAGCTTGGGACTTTTTTAAAAACATTGTACATTATTTGGAAAATACCTTTATTCCATCTAAGAGGAAATTTAATAATAAAGGAAAAATTCCCCCTTGGTTCAACAAGACAATTAAAAATCAGATTAAAATAAAAATTTAACTTTTTAGGAAACTTAAGAATAGTTCTGTTCCCTTTAAAACTATTCTATTGCATAAATACAGACTATCTGTGAAAAACTTAAAAAATTCTATTAAATTGGCAAAAAATAAGCTAGAATTTAAACTAGCTCACACAAAAGACTGTTACAAATCTCTTTTCTCCTATAGAAATAGTAAAAAAGGTGTGTCAAGGATCATTGGTCCCATTATAACCAATGGCTCTTCTCTATCTGATACAGAAACCTTGAATCTCTTTAATAAGTACTTTTGTTCTGTCTTCTCTCAAAAATCACCTATTAGTACATTTAAAGTTCACCATGTAGATCATCATAGGTTCTATCCAACTGACATTATACAGGCTATCAAAAAATTAAAAAAAAAATACTAGTCCGGGCCTAGACGGTATTCATCCATGGTTTCTGATCGAAACATCCATAAATATTTCTATACCTTTGTCAATTATTTTCAATAAATCCTTACAAGAAAGCATTGTACCAAATGACTGGAATTCAGCAATAGTTACTCCCATATTTAAAAAAGGTAATAGAGGTTCTGTGCAAAATTATCGTCCAATTAGCCTGACCTCAGCGGCTGGTAAATTAATGGAAAGAGTAATGAAGTCTCTAATAGATCAAGATTGTAAAAAATTAGGAATTTATGATTCAAATCAGCATGGGTTTACTCCCAAATATTCCTGCACCACCAATCTGATATCTTTTTACAATAATATATATACTCCATTAGATGTGGGTATCCCTACTGATGTAATTCTATTGGACTTTAGTAGAGCTTTCGATAAAGTCTCACATGAAAAATTCATTGCTAAAAAATGCACAATCTAGGTTTGTCACCTGATATTGTCAACTGGACTTTAAACTGGTTGACAAATCATTCTCAGAGAGTCAGAATTAATGATATCTTGTCTGATTCGGGTAGTGTGACAAGTGGTGTACCACAGGGGTCGGTCTTGGGACCAACATTGTTTAACCTCTTTATCAGGGATTTACAAACAGGGCCAAATAACTTCATAGTTAAATTTGCAGATGATACTAAATTGGGGAGCAAGGTTAATAATCAAGAAAATATTTCTGCATTAAAGAAGGATTTGGAAAAATTAACACTTTGGGCAAATGAAAATCATATGCAGTTTAATCAAGACAAATGTTTAGTAGTGCATTTTGGTGTAAATAATCCAAAAATGATATATCATATAAACAGACTCTCACTTCACTCATCAAATTGTGAAAAAGATTTAGTGATATATGTTAATAATAAACTTACATCAAATGATCACTGTGTTAGAACTGCTTGCATGACCAACAGACTTTTGAGGCAAATAAAATGCACTTTTGTTAATCGCACTGAACAATGCCTTATTCCATGTATAGGGCATACATTAGACTGTATCTAGACTATGGCTCCCCTTTCTGGAATCCAAACCAAAAAAAAGACATAGCAATTCTTGAACAGGTTCAAAGGAGAGTAACTAGAATGATTCCAAGATTAACAAACTTGAATTATCAGAACAGATTAAAAGCTGCTGGTCTCTTCTCTCTTCAAACTAGAAGATTAAGAGGTGATATGCTTATGGTTTTTAATTTAATAAATTCACCAGATCTAATGGAAAAATGTGGTCTAACACTCTCCAAAAGGAGACATGTTCCGAGACTGCATAATAAACAGCTTGAAGTAAAAACTTATAAAACCAGCAAAAGGGGAAACTTTTTTCCAATAAGAGCATCCATTGTATGGAACACCTTGCCACAAGAATTGGTAGAGGCAACTAGTGCCACTGTCTTTAAAAACAAATTAGATGTTTGGTTGAGGGATAATAGATAAATAATGTCCCACATAGTGTGGGGAACAGTCTCGATGGGCTCTGGCCTTCTTCTGTTCTTTCATACCAAGTAATACCAAGTAATTACCTGGGACACGTCAGTTCTCAAGGCATCTCTCCAGACCCAGATAAACTCTTAGCAGTAAGAGACTATCCGGAACCTAATAATCTCAAGGACCTTTGAGCTTTCCTAGGCTTGTCTGGATACTACAGAAAGTTAATTTGTAATTATGCACAGATTGTGACTCCACTTTACTTGCTCACCATAAAGGGGTGTGAATATTCCTGGACTTCTGAGTGCCAAGAGGCCTTTGAAACCTTAAAAGGCAAACTGATCTCCTCTCCAGTACTGGCCTAGCCAAGGTTCGACCAACCCTTCAAACTCTACTCAGATGCTAGTTCCTTTGCAGTGGGCGCTGTGCTATGTCAGGTACAAGATGGAACAGAAAGGGTCATCTCCTATGCTGGGCATTCCCTTTCCTCAGCTGAGCAAAACTATGGCATCACAGAAAAAGAATGTCTAGCCATGGAATTTGCCGTAAAGAAATTTGACTGCTATCTTCACTACTCCTCCTTTAAGACTTTCTTTAATCGCTGAGCCCTCAAATGATTGTTTGAAATGAAGGAGCCAGTAGGCAAGTTCACCAGATGGATTGCCATGTTGCAATGCTACAACTCTGAAATTCAGTACAAACCAGGTCTAGTTCACTCCAGTGCTGATAGTGTAAGCTGGAGACGGTATTCCTCTGCATCATCCTCAACAGATGAAGACTCCTACTTACAAGCTCTTCCCTTTCATGCTGCAGATGTGCTTCCTGTGGACACTCCTACAGCACCACAAGGTGCCTTGCTGCTACCACCTGTGTCTTCAGAAAAGAACACAAATCCTCACCTGTGGCAAGCAGCTGAAGAGCTTCTCATCTCCTCTACTTCTGATCTCTCCCTGGCAACAGTTCAAATGCAACAAAGAGTGGATCCTCAGTTCACAGACACACCCTCTTGCTTAGAGTCTAGAACTTTACCACAACAGAAGCAACATCGCCAAGATTTACTTCTCCTTGTGTCACAATACTTCTTCAATGATGGTGTGCTTTTTCACATTTGGACCACAGAAGGCAAGGTCCATCGCATGGAGAGAACTCATGTACAGTTAGTTGTGCTAGCCTCTCTAGTTAACAAAGTTTTTCTCTCCACTCATGCCTCTCCACTTTCCGGAGGTCATATAGGAATCCACAGAACTCTTGAAAAGACAAGGCTTCACTTCTTCTGGCCTCACATGAACAAGGATATTGTCCAATTTGTCAAATCCTGCCAGCCCTGCTCCCAAAGAAAGCCTCCCATCAAACCAACAAAAGCACACATCATTCTAATGCCTGTAGCTGCTGAACCCTTCCAAAGAGTTAGCACAGACATTCTGGAACCATTACCAACATGCTCTGACTCTGGCAACAAATACAATCTTTTTTTTGTGGGCTACCTTACAAAGTATTTGGAACTAATTCCCCTAAAAGACATAAAAGCCACTACAGTAGCAAATGCCTTCCTCAACACTATTATTTGTCATCATGGTACCCCCTCATACCTGCATTCAGACAGAGGCACTAACTACCTTTCAACAGTTGTTTGAGAAACATGCAAACTTCTCAACATTAAGAAGACACACACAAGTTATAATCCACAGTGCAATGGACAGAGTGAAAAAATGATGTCTACCATTCTAAACACACTCTCCAAGTACATGGATGAAACTCACAACAATTGGGACTGCTTCATTCCATTTGTGCAATTTGCCTACAACACCAGCCCTTGTATTGACAGTACAGAGTACACACCCTTTTTCTTGGTCCATGGATGACATCCAAGAACTCCCTTGGACAGGGATCTCTCACTGCAAGAGGTTATAAAGTCAGTTTCTTCATTCATCATCCCTGTACTGGAACAGCTTGAACTGGCTAGATGTATGACAATCACCACATTGGGACAGAGAAAGTCTGCCATGCAGCGAATGTCAGCAGCCAAGTCTCAAGAGCCTTCATTTTCTGTAGGGGACATTGTCTACCTGTATTGACCTGTCCTAGTTGTGGGCTCCACAAAGAAACTGCTCTGCCCTTGGACTGGTCCCTTCTACATTGTGGAAAAGCTTCCTCCAGTTCACGTCCATTTGTGACACAAGTCTGATGGAAAGCTTCTACATAACAAGGTCCAAATCAATCATCTGAAACATGGGTACTTGAGTAATACTGATTCAGATGATTCCAGTCCACCCAGCAATGAAGCTGCACTTGAGCCTGCTACCCTGTCGGAATCAGAAGTTCCTCCTGATAACCTACAACCAGTTGCTTCTGCCCTACACATGCCTGACAATCTCCAGCCAGATTCTCTTTTGCCTGATCATCAGCCAGATGAACTTCTTGGGATGTCTCGGCCTTCTTCCTGTTCTCAGGACTCTCTTGGGCACACCCCTGTGTACCAGATTGAGAAGATTTTAAGAAAGAAATCCATAAATGGATCCTGAATTTACAGAGTCAAGTGGTGTGACTTTGACAGTTCACAGAACTCTTGGGTTGCTTATGATGACCTAACTCCAGCCTGTCAACAATTGGGTCAGGGAACACATATCACTATTCCCACTGATCAGAAAAGTCAACAAAGGTCTAGAACTTTTGTGTAACCAGACCCAGTAATTCCAGTGGTATTCTCTCTGTTAATAGTTTCTGCAGTAAATGCTTCCTGGTACCTCATTCCAGTGCACCTGTTGATCATGGTACTGCATGCATGGCATTAACTTTTTTCCTTGCAGGAAAGTCTCTTCAAATGCACAGTTCCATGTATATTGTATTACTCTGCCACTGTTTATTGCACTATTCATGTCTTGTGTGCTGGGTATTTTCCAACCAATACCCATTCCCTCTCTTCCTTCCCCCTCCCCTGCACTGTGAAACTTGATGCCCTAAATGAGCTTCAAGTTGCTATGGTGGTCCCTATCCCCCTAGTACATCTCCAACTGGCCACCATTGTGGTCGTGATGGCCGGCCCGGTGGCACTGAGGGTTGAGGCACTGGATGCCACACCTCATGCCATGCCAGTGACCCAGGTTTGGGAATGAGCCTGGGTTGCTGGGGGTTGGCAAGGGAGGGAGAGGATTGAGCATCCGGAGGACAGCTCTCCTCTCCCAGGATGGACAGGGGTCCCTGGTTGGTGCTCGGCTGACCTCTGGCGGAGGCCAGAGATACAGCAGGCACTGATGATGTAGAGAAGGGGTTGGGGAGTGGCAGACATTGGTTCTGTGCCTTGACGTCAGGGCATTAGCCACTCCCCAAGAAACAGGGGAAAATGCCCTTCAGCTCCGGCAGAGATGGAGCACCGGAGCTTGCCCTTGATTGGTGGTCCCCCTCCTGGCACCCTCCCGATTGATGCTACAGACTGCTCAGGGTGTTGGGGCCCATCTCGTCCCCACCTGGGGGGTAATCCGAGGCTACATGGGTGACAGAGGACTGGCCAGGTAAGGCGGACAGCAGAGGGATAACTCCTTGGTGCTCTCGAGGAGACTGGAGCTGGGGGGGAGAGGAGAAATAAATATGAAAAAAAAACCTCAAAAAAACCATTGTGGTCGTGATGCTTCCCTTCCTTTCCCATCACAGTGCTCTACTGTTTAGTTCCTTGCTGTCATGCCTTGCTTACAATTTTTTTTAAACTTTTCTTGTATTCCATAATGTTTGCTTGTTTGAGTGGTGCTCACGTTCACTGCCCCAAGGGTGGTGTGGAGTACACTTCTTAAGCATGGAGCTTAAGGCCAGTTGCCACCCCTTTATGAGCTCTGAACAGATGTGGTGCTTTATTGCTATGATATCACTGCTTTTACTGTTTTAGGAGGGGCTCCTTTAGAATCCTGGACAGTCTCAGTGGGCAGTCAGTCTCTGTGGGTCAGCAGTCAGAGTCAGACTCTTTTCGTATGCTGATATCTCTGTAGTCTAAGAATAAACTCCATTCCTTCCACATTTATTTTATGTGTTGGTCTGTTATTCCTACTGTCCAGAAGGTGTCCACCACATAAGCAAGAGATGAGCCTGGCAGATCTTGGAAGAAGGTAAGTGTGTGGCAGACCAACACCAAAATGCCACAATGTCATATTCTAAATCAGACCATTACATATCCTGTCCATCTGTCGGTCTGTCTAGTCAAGTTGCTCTCTGATTGGTATAACATACTCAGGTTTCTGACATGATGTTTCAAATAACTGAATATTATGGCTCTGAGCTTATTTATTTATTGATAGATTTTTTTAACTTCAGAATAAATGTTATTGATACACTTTGTGAAAACACAATCTAAAGTTATACAGCCATAAACACTCAGAATATCAGAGTGACTTTTCATAGGGTTCCCACCACATTGTCTGTAACACAATACATTGCTAGACTATCAACTGAAAGCAACAAGGCAGTGAGGAATGTAAGACTAGTGTATATACAGAAAGTAAATCAATGTAGGATGTTCGATCCTTGGTGTCTCTGCTCTGAGCTATGTGTCCAAATGTCCTTGAATATGACAAGCTAAGAGGGTCATATCAATCAATCAAGTCTTTATTTAACCAGGCGTTCATCATTGAGCAGAAGCTCATTTGCAAGATGGACCTGGCCACTGTTGTGGTCATGAGAGGAGGACCCTGCATTAATGTTTAAAAGTCCAGCTTTCTTAAATCGGTGAAATGCAGGTTCTGTTGTTAAAATAATCTGAGAGCTATCAGTAATATTCTTTCCTGCTGTGAACCCTCTCAAATAGTTGTCAAGACTGTTAATGGTTCCCTTTAACATTTTGATAAATGGCTGACGTTCCTTATATTTTGAAACTATCTTACTTTAAACTAAAATCAAATGACGTGTGTGTATCTCCCCCTCCTCTGGGCCCCCATAACTCAAAACACTAGATAAGGGAGCAGTTCCCAATCGCCCCATGAGTCCGGTTGTAAGTGGGTGAGATGCCAGGGGCACCATATCTCCAGAAATGTGTCCCGTCACAGCCTGACCCTACTTGTTATGTTCTTCATCCTCTCTAACTCCACTATCCTAGCTTTCCAACATCCCAGAGTGGGAAGGGGGGGTCTGGGGAGAGCCACCTGGAAGTGATGCACTTAAGAGCTTCAACACTTAGGCTTTGGCCCAATTTTCCAACATTCTTGGGACATGATAACAAAGTGGGAAAACCCAACACCAGGTCAGTAAAGGTAAATGGAATGGTAAGGCCTGTTATTTGCTGGATTTCAAAGTGTATTGCCTGCCAGTACCCTGTAAATTTGGCTCAGGCCCAAAAAACATGAAAATGGGTTCCCCTACCTCCACAGTTTCTCCAGCAAAGGTCCATAGATGTGGAACGGAAATGTTTTGTTATGACTGGGGTAGAGAAAAGATTGATTGGTTGATTGATTATTTTTTCAGGAGACCGTTTCTGCCCCTGCAACTAGAATTACTGAGCCAATAACACTGTTAATGATGAGATACGGAGAACCAATGTCTTCTTAAGTATGAAAGCCTAGAGGGAACTGTACTGCCTAACTCAAGCAGCTCTATTTATATTCAGTGCACATCAGCTGATCAAGCTTTGATTAACTTTTAAATCTGCTGGATCAAAGTGTACCCTCCCATGGTGGGCTTACTTTATGAGCCAGCTGAGCCACAAAGGAGGTCTACTTGTGTTTCTGTAATCCATGTTCCATGCCTACAATAAAAAGAGTGCCCCTGCACTTGAAGAGGACTGACTGGACTGCTGCCATCATCATCACTGATGCAACCATCCGATAGATATAACAAGGCTAACCTCAAAAGTAAAGGTGTTGCAGCATTGGGGCTGAAAAATTGTTTAAAATCAGCAGCTCAGTAGTAAGCGTCTGTGTAAACAACATGAACATTAGCATCTTGATGACCTCTGACTCCAGGAGCAGCCAACTGGAGTCTGAGGGTCAGAGGGAAAATCCTAAAGCACTCTGGAAGTCAGAGGGGCAGAGTGCTTGGCACCCCTTTTTGCAGCAGTGAGAAAGTAAGATCTGCGATTGATATAGCCATGTCAGCTATTTAGGAGCTGGGATGTCTGGGTCCTGCACTCAACCTTCTCAACAGCTAGGAGGGGTTTCAGGCAATCCTGCTTGGGCACTTGGAGGAGTCAGACATGCTGGGGGGGTGGGAACTATGGACTTATCCAGGCTCAGAGCCAGAAGTGCTGTTTGTGCTGTAAGAAGCTGCAGAAGTTCAATCCGAACTGAAAATAGCTATAGAAAAGTGCTGCAGAGACAGGGAAAAAGAGAATCTAGAACTGCTGCTGGAATCAGAAGTAGGAGATAGCGCCTGCTGCCTCTGTGTTTTGTCACCACTGAGGGAAGGGTTAGGTCAGGAGCCTTGCCTCTAGGTGCTCTGGTACCTCCAATCATGAGTGCGTCCAAGTATGAGGTGGGGAACACCTCACTCTAGGCCTTTCCTGGAACTTGCTCATTCCTGTATAACAGTGAGAGCTGAGGCAGAGGTCACATTGGACAGTGAGAGCAACCAGGCCCAAGCCAGTGCCTGCTACTGTTCCACCTGTGCTGCCTGCTGAAAATCATCAGTACTAGACTGCACCCAAGGACAGCTGCTAAGTATTGCTTCTGTGATTGTGCTTCAGCTCAGCTGCATTTGGTCAACAGATGTGTGAGTACTGGCCTAGCCAGCCAGAGTTACAATAGCCAGCCAGTTTACTTGTTGGGATTACAGTTTATTTCAATGGATTACTATTTTCCCCATTACATAGAAACATTGAAACTGACAGCAGATAAGGATAACTAGGCCTATCCAGTCTGTCTGAATGCACTATCTGCATCAGTGGCCACTGACCCTACCTGGTCATCAGCTTTAGACTCTCCTTCATACCTCTAGGGTTCCCTTATGCCTATCCCATGCATGTTTGAATCCCCCCACTGTGCTAGCTCCCACCATCTCCTGGGGTAGGCTATTCCATGCATCCATCACCCTTTCCGTGAAAAATTTCCTCACATCCCCCTTTATCCTGCCCCCCTCCAATCTCAAATCATGCCCCCTCGTCCTTGTACATCTCATATACTGTAAGATGTCACCCACTTGTACTTTATTTATGCCCTTAAGATACTTGAAGTTCTCTATCGTATCTCTTCATTCACACCTCTCTTCCAGTATGTACATACTGAGTTCTTTTAATCTCTCCTCATATGTCTTCTGGTGCAAGTTCTGCACCATCTTAGTCACCCTTCTCTGAAGTGCCTCCACCCTGTCTATGTCCTTATGAAGCTGTGGCCTCCAGAACTGTGCACCATACTCCAGATGAGGTCTCACCAGTGTTTTGTACAGTGGTATTACTACTTCTCTTTTTCTGTTAGTGATACCCCTTCCTGTGCACCCCAACATGCCACTGGCCCTCCCCACAGCCTTTGTACACTGTTTGGCTACCTTTAGGTCATCTGAGATGATAATCCCTAAATCCCGTTCTTCCCTGGTGACCGTCAGCAACTCCCCCTCCATCCTGTAACTCTCTGCAGGGTTTCTGCACCCCAGGTGTATGATTTTGCACTTCATTGCATCAAATTTTAGTTGCCACACTTTGGACCATTTTTCCAGCTTTCCTAGCTCATTTTCTTGACCTCATCTGGAGTACCTACCGTGTTGTAGATCTTGGTGTCATCTGCAAATAGGCAAACCTTCCCTTCCAGCCCTTCAGCAATGTCACTAATGAAGACATTAAAAAGGACTGGCCCAAGGACTGATCCTTGAGGCACCCCACTGGTCACCCCCCCTTTCCTCAAATTGAATCCCATTTACTGTACCACCACCCTCTGTTTTCTGTCCCTCAACAAGTTTCTAACCCAGTCTCCCACCTTGTGGCCCACATCCAGGCTACCCAACTTGTTAACCAGTCTTTTATGTGGAATGGTGTCAAAGGCCTTGCTAAAATCAAGATAGGTGACATCCACCGCTTCTCCCTGATCCACCTCCTTCATCAACCAGTAAAAAAAATATATCAGATTTGTTTGACATGACCTTCCTGCTGTGAATCCATGCTGCCTCAGATCCTGTGCTCTGCTGGATTCCAAGTGTTCCACAATCCTTCCCTTAAGCAGCGCCTCCATAATCTTACCCACTACTGAGGTGAGGCTGACCAGCCTATAGTTTCCTGTTTCCTCCTTGCTTCCACTATTGTAAAGAGGGACTACATGTGCCCTCCTCCAGTCCTCTGGAACCACTCCTGTATTGAGCGACTCACTAAACAGGGCTGCCAGTGGTGCTGCTGGCACCATTTATTTATTTATTGAATTGTTTCACCAGGAAGGCACACTGAGCAACAGGTTGCTCATCTCCCGATGCGACATGGCTGGAAGGGGTACAACAGGGATGAGACATTTTACATTCAAGTTACAAAGATCAACATAGCATACAATTAATTAAGGCAGTTGTTACAAACAGTGTTGCATACATATGTAATTTATGAGAACAATTAATAAGTGCAATGGTAAGAAGTGAACAAGTGCTATCGTGAAATAAGGGGTGAATGAGAGAGAGGATGAGATGACAGATAGTGCCGAGCTGTGTCCCAGAGATACCCCTTCAGGATGTGGGGACTCTAGCCAGCCCAGTGGCACTGAGGGTTGAGGCACTGGATGCCACACCTTGCGTCACACCAGTGACCTCGGTTCAGGAATGAGCCCAGGTCGCCGGGGATCAGCAGGGGAGAGAGAGAGGATTGAGCATTCAGAGGACTGCTCTCCTCTCTCAGGAGGGATCCAGGGGTATGCCCAGCACTGCAGCGGCCCCCGGTGGAGACCAGAGGCACTGCAATGCTTAAGGCATCAGTAGAGGGGAAGCGGAGCTGCGACGGACGTCCCCTGGCATCATTGCACACTCGGGCTCCACCTGGGGGGGTGGGATGATGGTGTAATGCAAGGAAAAACCCAGCCCTTGGGGATAGGTGACGGCACCGCCTCCCACCAGCCACACTCCATCAGCTGGACTCTCTTCTGTCCTAAGCCGAGCCCAGCCCAGCCTGAATTATAGATAGACCACCCTGGGCAGATAGGTCGGCCCCACCTTGGGGGGCTCAGAGCTGGGGGGATAGCCAGACTGGTGCCAGGACATAGGAGGAGTTTCAGGCTAGGAGTCAGAGCTGGGGATAAGGTGGTTGTCTGAGGGAGTTTCCTGAAGTGGCAGTGAATAAACAGAGTTTGAAAAAAAAAATGGATGTGGGGACTCCTGCAAGGGAACAGGGGACTGGAGTAAGGATTAGAGAGGGAGAGAGAGAGAGAGAGAGAGTAAGTGTGATTAACACCTAGGAGGGGAAATAAGGCCTGACCTAAAAAGAGAACCCTTCAGGATGCGATAAATCCTGCATGAAGGCAGGGAAGTACAGGCAATTGTAAACCCTCCTGCGGTTAGGTGTGGTACTTATAGCGGAATAATGAGAGGGAGGGAATAAGAAATAACACTAAGTTCCTTTAATATTCTAGGGTGTATACCAACTGGTCCCATTGCTTTGTCCACCCTCAGTTTTGTGAGTTCTTCTAGGACTCTCTCCTCTGTAAATGGACTGGTGTTCACCTCCTCTCCCCTTTGTTTCTGATGCCAAGTTGTGTTCCCTGTCCCTCCCCCTCTTCAGTGAACACTGAACAGAAGTATTTATCCAGAACTGATGCTTTTTCTAGGTCTCCCGCCACACACTCCCCTTAATCCCCTCTGAGCCTTACAATCCCACCCCTGGCCTTCCTTCTTTCACTAATATACCTATAAAATGTCTTGTCCGCTTTCTTTACCATCTGTCCTACCTTTCCTCTGTTTGTGCCTTTGTGCTCCTAACTGCTTTCCCTGCTTCTCTATGTATATTTAGGTACACCGCCATGTCCTCTTCTTTCTGTGTCTCCTTATATTTTCTGAAAGCCATCTTTTTGGCCTTCACTTTCTCTGCCACCTCCTTTGAGAACCATAGTGGTTTATTCCCTCTCTTGCTCTTGTTTCTCAGCCTAATGCACTGATTTGTCTCCTCCACTATGGCTCCTTTTTTATTTATTTATTTAAAAATTTATAATCAATCAATCAATCACTTTATTTAACCAGGCATATACACCATTGAGCAAGCTCATTTTCAAGATGGTCATGGGCAATAGTACATTGCAGTTCAGTACAAGCAAATACAGATAAGGTAAGGTACTAACAAAAATTTAGGAAACACTGTACAATGGTACACTGCAGTTCAGAACAAACATAACACAAATAGGGTAGTAACAAAAATGTAAAAACATTATACAGGTAAACCACAGAAGGCCAGTATCTAATAGCCTGTCATAATGGTGAACACATGCAATTCAGAGCAAAAAATATGTAAAAGTAGAGGAGCAAAAATCCAAGACACACTTCAGATAGTAGTATAGGTAAGAATGGGGGGAGGCAGGTGAGATGAAAATAGGTATGTTAGAGGGAGATGATAGGAAGAAGAAGGCCAGAGTGAAAGGGAGTGAGTTAAGAGAGCTAGATAACCCTAACAGGGAGGGAAAAACACACTGAGCTGAGGCTCGTTTCCAGGTGTGACCAGGGGAAATAGGGTATAGGAGAATAAATAACTATCATATCATATAAGCAGTTGAAGACAGTAGAGACATCACTATAACAGACAGCATTAGTGAGGACTAATGCAACTGCAGTTTAGGGGTGCTAGCTGCACAATCGAGCAGTCTTGATATACCACTTGACCTGTTTCTGTTGGCAGATTCGTATGTTTATAATATTAATATACTAAGTTTGACTGGTATACAATGAGGATCTAAGCATGGGTGAATCAATACAGCTATACAGTTATGTACAAAGCAGCTGGACTGGACAGAAACAGCTTCAAAATTATGCTCAGGGAGAGGGGGAGGCAGGTGCAGGGTGGGTGAGAGATGAGTTTTATTTGCTGCTTGAAGGATGAGAATGAGGGGGAGTCTCAAAGGCTAGTGGTAGTTGGTTCCAGAGGCGGGGGAGACTGGATGAGAAGACAGAGAGGCCTGAAGAGAACTGGCCATGAGGGATGGAGAAGGTGCGGGGGTGAAAGGAGCATAGGGAGTAGGAAGGTAATGGGGCAGGAGTGAGGGTGGAGGTGAGGTAAGGGGGAAGGACATCAAACCAGTACTTGGCAATGAAGGTTAAGGAGTGGATGTGTCTTCTGTGTGAGAGGGAGGAA
This sequence comes from Neoceratodus forsteri, assembly GCA_016271365.2. Lineage (NCBI taxonomy): Eukaryota > Metazoa > Chordata > Ceratodontiformes > Ceratodontidae > Neoceratodus > Neoceratodus forsteri. The sequence continues at coordinate 822,371,469 of CM057449.1, forward strand.
AGGTTTAAGGAGGAGAGAGCAATGATGAGTCCGAAGTGGGGAGTTGGTAGCGAAGTGGCAGAAGGAGTGGAGGAGGGTATCTAGGCGGGAGATGGTAGTGGTGGAGGCTGAAGCATAGATAACATTGTTGTAATTGAACAGGGAGAGGATGGTCTTGGAGAGCAGGATGTGGCGATGTCCACTGCTCCTCAACCCCTCCTCCTGCATCCTTGGATGTTGGAATACAAATTTGCTTGGTTCAAAAGTGCTTGCCAAAAGTCAGTCGGTGGGGTCATTAGCAATTGCTTATTGAAGCTTGTTTATTATTTGAGTGAATCAGTGCAACATCCCAGACACTGTGACACCAGGCCCGCAACTGGTAAATAACCTGTGTACCAAATAACTAGTTAAACTGTAGGACAGTAATTATTGTCTGAAAGTAAAATTCTAGTGGGAATTGCTATTGCTGTGGTAGACAGTTACTGTGGGTAGTTGAGGGCCCAACTGTACAGTTGTCTGATGGGTACTGTGTGTGAGGGTGCAGGGAGGGCCCGTAACACATCTTTGGTGCCTGAATAGTAACACTGTGATTGATTGCCTCAGTTACCTTGCTGCCAGACTGCTTAATAATTGTACTATACTACTTACAGCCTAACCCCTATTTCCATTATAAGACCCAACTGGCAGATAAATAATGCCCTTTTGTTACTTTTACAATTTTAGTGAGTGAGCATATTATTAGAGATCTCCATTTATTCTGTAACCAATATGTGTTTTACCAGACGTCAAGTGTGGGAGCTGGTTGGTCTCAGGGAGGTATCCCATATACTGTGGGGAGATGGGTTGGTACTACATGGTACTAAATAGATCTGTCTCTAAGCTCCCATTTTTGAAAAAAGTTACTGAGAAGATTGTGGTGCTGCAGCTTGAGGCTCATCTCATGGTCTTTGATATCTATGAGCCTCTCCAGTCTGAATTTAGGTCTAGACACAGTACAGAGACCGCATTAGTCAGGGTGAACAATAATCTTCTCAGGGCGAGAGATAGAAGAGAATGGTCAGTTCTTGTTTTCTGCAATCACTCATCAGCTTTTGACACTGTGGACCATGGATTTTCGTTGGACCACCTTAGGGAGTACTGTGAACTCACCGGCATGGTTTGCAGCAGGTTTCAGTCCTTCCTATGAAATGGGATGCACAGGGCAGTGATGGGGAATTTCTCCTCTCTCCCAAAGACCCTGCTCTGTAATGTACTCCAGGGATCAGTCCTCTCTCCTGTGCTGTTCACAGTGTGCATGCTACAATACCCCTGGGAGGGATCATTAGACAATAGGGGCTGGGTGTCCACTGTTATGAAGACATTGCCCAGCTATATCTGTCATTATACAATGGCAAGAAAAAATCCTGGACTCTGATTGGTCAGTCTTGTGCTGGACCCGTGATGTTATCCCAACATAACATCACGGATCTAGTCCCAACACATACATGACCAAATCACATAACAAAAAATTACTGCACATGGCACCTCTCACTCACTCCCTCATCAAGCAGTGAAAATGGCTTTACCGAAAGATGTCAGTGTTTCACTTTCACTTCCTGTTGCACAGTTTCTTCCTTCCTGCCCCATGAAGTACCAAAATTAAATTCAAGCCGTCATTAAACACGACATTTCAATCCTGTTTGCCACCATGATCAGTTCTTCCATTAAAGTGCTGTTCCCGCTCGTCCCCCAAAGTTCATGACCACCAACAACAGACTGAGCGCGTGTGTTGAAAAACACACTATTCAGTTACTCACCGGGAAAGCTGCTTTTCTTTTTTGGCTGATGCCTCTTTCTTCTTCTCCCGGTACAAACCCCACAGCAAATGAAATGGCAGAACCACAGCCACACACTGCTCATGGAGACTGCAATTTGAAAAACGACTTGGCGGTGGGGGGGGGTGGACAATGCAGTTCCTGCCACACTGAAGAAAAAAAAACATAACGTAGAGAAACACCAACATGTAGCAGACTAGAGAGACGGGGGGGGGGTAGCAAACAACAAGTACACATGATTTAACCAAGCTCTTATTCTCCGATAGACCAAGCTACAAAGAGCCATGCACTACAGCAGCTCCACCTACTGGCCAAAAGAAATAATCATCACTAAAGATATAATGAGCACTATTTTTTTAATAGAATCCCTACACACTGCAAATGTGACCAAAAAAATCTACTTTTAATTAACTTTTTAATCATTTTAAGTCTTTTTTTTCTTTTTACACACGAGCATTATATAATAGGAATAATGCACTCAGGGTGTGGTATGTAGATAACGTCACTTCTGGGGTGATTAGTCGTACTTGGCCTGCGGCCTCGTGCCTAATCACCCCAGGCGTGACGTTATCCCAGCATGACACACAACCTGTCATGCATTATTCCTTTATTTGCACCTGGATGACTGATGCATTGAAGTACTTAATTTATGTTTGGCTGAGACCCAGGACTGGATGTCAGCTAGTTGGCTGAGTCTTATCCTGGACACGATGGAGATATTGGTGATTAAGCCTGGGGGGGTGGGGTGCAGAGGCAACTGAAGAGGGGACTGTGCTTCTGCTTGGGCCCTCAAGGCTGGTGGCTTCCGATGAGGTGAAAAATCTGGGGGTCATTCTGGACAAGAGGCTGATATTTGAGGCTCAGGTGCCAGCAGTAGTTTGGAGTGGCTTTCACCATCTCAGGAACATCACCCGGATGAAAACCTTGGGACCCTTGAAAACCTACCATAAATAGTATATGCATTCATGACATCCAGGCTTGACTACTGCAATGCCCATTACCACAAAGTCAGTGGAGGCATCATGTGACCCCTGAAGCTGGTGCAAAACTCAGCAGCCAGGTTACTGACAGGCCTTTCCAGGTCATGTCATGTGATCCTTGTCCTGTGTGAACTGCACTGGTTGCTAGTGAGGTGGTGTACTACCTTCAAAGTTGGTTTGCTGACCAATAAGGCCTTATATGGACTGTGCCCTAGTACCCGATAAATTACTGACTCCGTATCACCCCTCCTGGCCCCTCTGACCTTTTGAGGTAGGCCTCCTGGCTGTTACCAAGGCTAAGATCAAATAAGCAGGGTATGAGCATTTGAGGTTACTGGTTCAGCACTATGGGACTTGCTTCCTAGATCTTTGAGGGAGGCCCCCTCAGAGAAAGCTTTCAAGAGGGGCCTTAAGACAATTTTATTTAATGAGGCTTTTGGCTATATTTAATAGCCACTATTCATTTGTATGGCAGTCATTCTTTTATAAGAATTGATTTATGTTTTAATGTTATTTTAAATAGTGTGAATGTTTGAATTGTTTTTCTTATATTATTCATGTACCTGTCTGTAAGCTGCTCTGAGCCCCTGTGAAAGGGCACTGTATAAAAATAAACTACTACATCCCCAGGGGCAGTATCATATATTTGACCTGGTCCACTGTTCTGTCTCTGTGTGGAGGCACTGAGCTATTTCCCTATCCTCTTCTCAACTAACCCCCCAATTGAGTAGTTTAATGAGCCCGGGCCCCCACCTTGTTTGTGGCCACCATAGGTGCATGGCAGGGGTAGTAACCATGAAAAACATCCAGCATCTGCATGGCTACCGGGTTACAAAAGCACAGCAATAAAGGGTTAATCTTTAACCTGCTTGAGTGACAATAGCAGTGTGGTGTGGGAGGGGGCTTATCAGCTGCCAGGAGGAAGCCTGGAACTGCCTTTAAATTCCTGCCTGCCCAAGCACTCCGTTTGTGGTGCCTGAGGTCATTTTTTGCCCTCAGCATGAACCTGAGGGCAACGCTGCCCTGTGGTCAGTGAGTTCATCCCACCCACTCCCCATTCCTATTGGCTGAATTGTTCCACTCAGTTCTTGTTCCCACTGGTTACAGAATACTGCAGTACCATTGGTCAAGAGCTCTGTAGTCTGTAGTGTTGCTCCGAGGGCACCTGGTTTCTCAAATTTCTGTTCTTCATACCTTGTTTCAGCTATTTCTTCCCACTGTGTTTTTGAATATTTTTTTGAGTATTGCTCTTTACTTTAAATTGTAATTTCACAGATTTGTTTTGGACGAGTAATGAGTGTAGAAGAGTAAGACAATAACAGATGTCCAGACAGAAGAAAGATGCATAAAAAACATGAATGAATGCGTTTGTCAATTTATTTTCCAAAATAAATAAAAATAAGCAAAAAGTTCACAGAAAGGAAAAAAAATCGGCATTATTCTTCACACCCAAAAACAACAGGAAATATTTCTTTCCACAGACTCCTGAAAATGTCTTTTCCTTTCTTTGGCAAAAATTAGCATTTGTGTGAAAGCCTACACACAGACATTCTGCTCTTACTGTGGTCAGTCAAATACTGACCCACCTCTCTCTAACTACCCCTTGGGGGAGAGTTCTTACAGTACTTTATTCCGTGACCTCATAGTCATGTGACTATGCAATTAGCAAACCTTTGGCTAGTTATATGGCTACTAACACTCACACTGACTATGGGGTACAAAAAATGTCACTTTAGATATAGGTGCATTATTTACCCTATCATATATAGCGTTATTTTTACTATAATGCACTTCTTGAGATCTTAGTTATAGGAGGGGGCGTGGTTTTGAACTTAGCCCCTCCCTTGTTTGTGACATCACTCTCCTCAAGTCCTGTAAAGACAGCCATTTCAGGGGCTGCCAACCTTATAGTATGATCCTCCAGGATACAGGGCATTTCAGGTAATTATAATTTTAACATAAAAAAACTTTACATGCAGAAAGTAAAAGTATGGTTAAATTCTAGAAGAAGAATCTACAACCTTAGCAGGGAAAAGCAGATGTGGGGTGTGCTCCCCATCTGTTTTCCTGCAAGGTTCTAGAATTCAGTCTGCTCAGGATGCATAAACAGTAAAAAACATTTAATTACTTCATACTATAATTATTGGGAATTTGTCTGCAGTAATCTCCTGCAACCTTATACTTTATTGGGTAGGCACAAAGCCTTTTTTCTAAATTCTAAAAGGTATTCATTCATAAATTAGTTTACCCAATGGCTGCAATTTCAGCCAACAGCTTTCTGTACAACTCAGCCTTTCTAGCTGTCATAGGGCTATATTTAAAAAAATTACAACTCCTTTAATGTTGTTATTTCAGACACTACAGGGCTCTATAACCTTATGCTCTTCATGTTCTTTATTTAATTCAATAATTCAGCCCCTTCCTAGTGTATCCGAGGAGCGGATACCACAACAGCACTTCGGGGCTGTAAAAGGGAGTGTGTCTTAGCTTCCTAGCAACTGTAAACAGTTGTGCTGCTTTGCTTTCACTTGCCACTTCCTTTTAATCGCAAAGTGGTTTGCATTTTACAACACAGTGGTTTCTAATTTTGAACCTTACCTATGTGAAGGTGTTCAGGGTCTCAAGTAGTGCGCCGCACACATTACTACACAAACGTGCGCACACATCGCAAGGGCTCCAGCTCGGAAATCACTGGAAATGTGAAATTTGCGCTATGCGCTTTTTCTAAAAAGAAAACATTCTTTCTATTTTTAACATTGAGAGGCATTTGAAACATGCCTCGAGGCAGAAAGCTGGGAATTTCTTAAAAGCTAAGTTTCAATGCATATTTATTTCTCTATACCCTGGGCTTGCTGGGGCTTTCTGGATAAGGGCATTTACTATTTATTATAGCCCTACACCATAAACATATACAACTGCTCACCAACTTTAAAGGTATAAGATGCAAGACATTTAAATAGGGGGCATAAAGGGACATAAAGAAAAGGGTTTTTAGATTGCCAGGTTGGTCACCCTGACAAGAAAATAGGATAGATAAGAAAAATAGAAGAAGACAAGAGAGAGTAAAAAATAGAAAATAAAACCAGGGGGAAGGGGGTGCATCTCCTTATAGCTTTCATTCTTCATAACAGGAACCCCCTGTTACATACCTCCCACCACAAGAAGGCAACACAATATTTTGTTGTTGTCTGAGACCCTTCACCCTTGGAAGGGTTGGAACTTCCGCCCACCCACTCCAGAAGTTCCCCATAGGAACCCGTAATAAGTAATACTGTACAAATGGTGTACTAGACATACTATCAGATTGTTGTACAGAACTGTTCTTATCTCTGAGGTTAGTGCTCTTAACAAAACACTCAAATTATTCAATAATCATCAAACAATACAAGACAAGTCATTTTTATGTTTCAACAGTTGGTGTACTTTCTGCACCATATCTTGATAAGAAATCTGCATTTTGATGTTTTGCCCCAGACCTGTGTTTTACAGAGAAGCATTGTAGTGACAAATACCACCTCATAAGCCACATGTTTTTGTCTTTCATTTTATTTAACCAGCATAGCGGATTATGGTCTGTCATTACTACAAAATCATTGCCCCAGAGATAGTATTTAAGGGATTCTATGGCCCATTTCACAGCCAAACATTCTTTCTCTATGGTTGAATATTTGCGCTCTTGCTCATGCAGCTTCCTATTAATATACAGTACTGGATGTTCCCTCTTCTCATTGTGTTGTGTCAACACAGCCCCCAAGTCTGAATTAGAGGTGTCTGTCTGTATTTCAAAAGGTTTCTGAAAGTCGGGGCTAGTTAGAACAGGAGCTGAACAAAGTACTGCCTTAATGTTTCTGAAGGCCTCCTCATGGGGTCCATTTAACTTTGTTGGGGTATTTATTTTAAGTCAGTTCAGTTAATAGAGTTGCCAGAGTAACAAAATCAGGGATGAACCATCGATAGTAATTGGCTAAACCCAAAAAAGACCAAACCTGTTATTTCGTGATAGGAATGGGGCAGTTGGCTACTGCCTCCACTTTATCAATCCCTGGTTTCAGGGATCCCTTCCCAATTACAAAACCCAAATATATTGTCTCGGTCCTTGCTATGGTACACTTGGCAGCATTAATAGTTAACTCAGAATTTTTGATGGTTTGAGTGATAGCACTTTGATGCACTAAATGCGTGAGCCAGTCATAACTAAAAATGACCACGTCATCCAGGTAAGCTGAACTATACTGGGTATGGGATCTTAAGATGTGGTCCATACAGCACTGAAAGGTGGCAGTTGCGCCATGAAGTCCAAATGGCATCATCGTAAACAGGTACAAATCTACTGGTGTAGGGAAGGCTGTGACTTCTTGGGCATTGGAGGCCAAGGGAATTTGCCAATATCCATTGGTCAAATCTAGCATGCTTATGTAGCAGGCATTTCCTATTCTATCTAACAGATTGTCTATTCTGGGCATTGGGTACCCATCAAAATCTGAGATAAAATTTACCTTCTGAAAATCCAAGCACACTCTTATTCTTCCTTCCTTCTTATTTACTACCACCATCGGGGGAAGACCATGCACTCCTAGAAAGAACAATTACCCCCAACCATTCCATTTTCCCCACCTCGTCAATCACATCTTGACTAATCTTTTCAGGTAATCTGTAGGCTTTTTATGTACGGGCTTCTGCTGATTGACCTTGATGTCATGTTCCACTCCCCTAGCCCATCCTGGGGTGGTTGTGAAAGTGTCCTGAAAATAGTGTAGCAACTGATCTACCTATGCTCGTGTTCAGGTTTTAAGTCAGGATTTATTAATATACCCTCATCACTTATGGGACGTTCAAGTCTCCCATAAGCAGTATCCATTTCTGTCTGCTGTGGCTCAGGGTGAATGTACAGTGTCTGAACCTGGGTTTTTTTCTACCCATTTTCTCAAAGGGTTTGCATGGTACACACTCTTTGTTGGTCGATGACCAAGTATTTCAATTTCAAAATTGACATTTCCTGTCTGACTAACCACATCATAAGGTCCCTGCCAACGCATTAACAGTTTGTTCTCAGTTGATGGCAACAATAATAAACTTTTTTTCCAGGCATAAAACATTTGCTCTTTAACCCCACATCATGCATTTCTTTTTATCCCATTTGTTTCTGGGTCACATTCAAGTGGGCCATGGTAATATATTTCACTAGTCTTTCTCTCAATGCTGCGGTATAGTCTAGGATATTACTGTACCCAACACTTGTACCTTCCTCCCAGTGCTCTTTCACCACATCCAATAGCACCCATGGATTCCTTCCGTAAAGTAATGAAAAAGGTGAAAACCCAGTTGTCGCTTGGGGTACCTCTCTGTAAGTGAACACGAGGTAAGGGAGGTATTTGTCCCAGTCTCTACCTTCTTCTGAATGTACTTTTGTAACATCTTTTTCAATGTTTTGTTAAATCTTTGCACAAGACCATCTGTTTGTGGATGGTAGGGAGAGGTTCTGACAGCAGATACCCCAAGGAGATAATATAACTCCCTCAGCATAACAGAGGTGAAATTACTGTCTCTGTCCATGAAAATCTTCTGGGGTATTCCCATTCTACTAAAAATCTTAATTCTTCAGCTATACACAGGTACAACAGGAGAAAAACCCTGGACAATCTCAATTTATTTTCCAAAAGAAATAAAAATAAAAAAAACCCAAAATGTTCACCGAAAGGAAAAAATCAGTGTTATTCTTCACACCCACAAACAATAGGAAATACTTCTTTCCACAGACTCCTGAAAATGTATTTTCCTTTTTGTGGCAAAAATTAGCACTTGTGTGAAAGCCTACACACAGACGTCCTCCTCTTACTGTGGTCAGTCCAGTACTGACCCACTTCTCTCTAACTACCCCCTGGTGGAGAGTTCTTATGGTACTTTATTCCGTGACCTCATAGTCATGTGACTATGCAATTAGAAAACCTTTGGCTAGTTATATGGCTACTAACTCTCACACTGACTATGGGGTACAGAAAATGTCACTTTAGAAATAGGTGCATTATTTACCCTATCATATATAACTGTATCTGTGCTATAATGCACTTCTTGAGATCTTAATTATAGGAGAGAGCTTGGTTTTGAACTTAGCCCCTCCCTTGTTTGTGACATCACTCTCCCCAAGTCCTGTAAAGACAGCCATTTCAGGGGCTGCCAACCCTATAGTATGATCCTCCATGATACAGGGTATTACAGGTAATTATAACTTTAATATATAAAAAAAACTTTATATACAGAAAGGAAAAGTAGAATCTACAATCTTAGCAGGGAAAAGCAGATGAGGGGAGCACTCCCTATCTGTTTTCCTGCAAGGTTCTAGAATTCAATCTGCTCAGGATGCATTAACAGTAAAAACATTTAATTACATCATTGAATAATTCTTGGGAATTTGTCTGCAGTAATCTTCTGCAACCTTATACTTTATTAGGTATGCACAAAGCCTTTTTTCTAAATTCAAAAGGTTTCCATTTATAAATTAGTTTACCCGATGGCTGCAATTTCAGCCGACGGCTTTCTGTACAACTCAGCCTTTCTAGCCCATTTAAACAATTATAGCTCCTTTAGTGTAGTTATTTCGGACACTGCAGGGCTCTATAACCTTATGCCCTTTGTGTTCTTTATTTAATTCAATAATTCAGCCCCTTTCTAGTGTATCCGAGGAGTGGATCCCACAACAGCACTTCAGGGTTCTAAAAGGGAGTATGTCTTAGCTCCATAGCAACTGTAAACAGTTGCACTGCTCCGGCTTTCACTTCAGCCACTTCCCTTTTTAATTGCAACAAGTGGTTGTGATTTTACGACACAGTGGCTCTAATTCTTGAACCCTTACCTGCGTGAAGGTGTTCAGGGTCCTCTGCGAGTGCGCGCACACATTACTACATGAATGTGAGCACACATCGCAAGGGCTCCAGCTCAGAAATCGCTGGAAATGTGAAATTAGCACTAGGCATTTTCTCTAAAAAGAAAACATTCTTTCTATTTTTAACATTGAGAGGCATTTGAAATATGCCTCGAGGCAGAGAGCTGGGAATTTCTTAAAAGCTATCTAAGTTTCAATGCATATTTATTTCTCTATGCCCTGGACTTGCCGGGGCATTCTGAATAAGGGCATTTACAATGTATTATAGCCCTACACCATAAATATATACAATTGTTCACCAACTTTAAAGATATGAGATGCAAGATATTTAAACAAGAGGCATAAAGGGACAGTAAAGAAAAGGGTTTTTAGATTGCCGGGTTGGCCACCCTGACAAGAAAATAGGATAGATAAGAAAAATAGAAGACAGGAGACAGTGAAAAATAGAAAATAAAAAGTGTGTGGGGGGGTTGCATCTCCTTAGAGCTTTCATTCTTTATAACAGGGACCCCCTGCTACAATGAGTAATGTTAAAATTGTGTTGTAGGCCAAATAGTAAAATGGAGTTCCAAAGAACAAAAGGTTGTGATGTGTATAGTAATCATTAGTTCTGTCCCGTCGTTCTTCTAATGTCTCTTCTACCACTCTTGTTTCAATGAGTGTCACCCAGTTCATTTTTTCATAACTTCTGAGTATTGCTTATTGCTTTAATTGAGTTGATTGCCAATTTTTTCAGTGCCCTCCACTGCAGAGGCCATGTTATTTTAACTATCTACCCCTACTTGCCATATTATTTTAATCAGCTTCAGTCATCGCAGGTATAGAGCCTCCAGTTTTCTCACTCACTAGTTTGCCCTAAGTCATGTCCTTTGTGTACTGGTTCCCAGTTTGCAGTCCATATTGCCCATGTTTTACTTTCTTAGAACAGTGAAAGATTTGCTGCCTTTGGGGATATCACTGAGTTGCTTGTTTCTGCCCCGAGGCAAGTGATGCCCTTGAGGTATCATGCAGTCATTTGTTTCTGCTCATAGCCAGGCTGTTCCCTTATGGTATCACATAGCCATTTGTTTCTGGCCTTGAGAAAGTGATGACCTTTGGGTATCACTCAGTAACTTGTTTCTGCCCTTAGGGAATCAGTGCCCTTCAAGTATCACTTAATCATTTTTTCTGCCTTAGAGAAGGGCTGCTCAAGATGTCAATTAGTCATTTGTTTCTGACCTTAGTCAAGTGGTGCCCTTGGGGTATCACTTGGCCATTTGTTGCTGCCCTTAGACAAACAGTGCCCTTGGGGTATCACTTTGCCATTTGTTGCTACCCTTAGACAAACAGAGCCCTTGGGGGTGTCACTTAGTTATTTGTTGCTGCCCTTAGACAAACAGTGCCCTTGGGGTATCACTTCATCATTTGTTGCTGCCCTTATACAACCAGTGCCCTTGGGGTATCACTTTGCCATTTGTTGCTACCCTTAGACAAACAGTGCCCTTGGGGTATCACTTAGTCATTTGTTGCTGCCCTTAGACAAACAGAGCCCTTGCGGTATCACGGGGGTGGGGGTTGCCTAATCTATCTTAGGGAAACCCTACAGGGCAGTGTCTAACACATCTCAATCACCAAGGCTGCTAGCCATAAAGCTCCTTATTGGGAGGCAGAACAAGGCACTCACCATTGCCTCCATCTATCTCCCGCCCACCAAGGCAAAATCTGGGCTCAGCATGGTCCTGGAAGCAATCTCCAAGCTGAAGAGGAACTCAAAAATCATCATTACTGTTGATTTTAACCTTAACTGACATAGTAAGGATATTGACCCATAAAAGAATCAGGTCTCAGATATGTACATAACCCAGACTGTAACAGAGAACATGAGACTGAATCATAGGACTGGTAAAGGAACACTTCTGGATTGGCTCCTCTCTAACAACCCATCCAGGATAAAGAACATTACTGTGCTGCCCAACTGTTTTAGTGATCACTCACCAGTCACCTGTCTTTGGGAACATAAGAAAAAAAGGTTCCTCCCGTCACTATCCAAAGCCGGGTCCTTAAGCGTGGCTATGCCTGTGCCTTCAAAGCAACCTTATCCCTTGTTGACTGCTCCCCTTAGATAATCTTCAAGATATAGATCAGGCATTTCAATATTTCTCTGACAGGTTCAATGGAATCTGCAATATTTTTGACCGTATGAGGAGAAGGAAGACCAGGCGATCACCTAATGGGTGGATCAAAAGTGATCTTTTGGATCTGATGAAGGAAAGAGACAGTCTTTGGAGTAAGACCAGACACTCTGGAAACCAGATAGATTTCCAGAAAGTACCGGGTTGCTCAGAACAAATGTACTAACATCATTAGAGAGGCAAAAGTGAAATATTCCAAGGAACAACTTAACAATAATGGGGGGAATGGCAAAAGGTTTTGGGAGAATATCAGGGAACTGCTTGGTAAACAGGACAAGAAGTACCCAACTATGCTTACAATCAATGGCACTCCCACCCTGGATCCCCAGACCTTTGCGGAATCCTTTAACTCCACCTTCTCTGATCTCAGCTCTGTCCTCCCATCTGACAACCTTAACCACACTGAAATACCACTGCCAAGCACTAGAGAAGGCCATAGCCACCCTAATTTCTACTTTAAAAGAGTCACACTCAAGGAAGCCAGAACCTACATACATAAGGTATTAGGCAAAACAAGGATTGACAGTGACAACCTTGATATGAAGCTGGTGGCAATAGTGCTGGAAGAGCTCTTGGTAATATTACCATGCTGTTTAACAAATTGCTCTCCCTAGCTAAGTTCCCAGCTAAATGGAAGCTTGCCATGGTCACCCCTGTGTTAAAAAGTGGAGACTGTACCAGTACTGCCAACTACAGACCAATATCCATCCTTGCCCCCCTGTCGAAAGCCCTCAAGAGGATAGCAGCTGATCAAATATTGGAGTATCTTCATAAGTATGATCTTCAGTGCCCACAACAGCATGGATTTCATAAGTGCCACAGTACGGCTACGGCTTTAATTGAGTTCTCCAACTATGTACACAAGGCTATGGATTGTGGCAGATTAGTGGGATCCATCTTTATTGATCTCACTAAAGCCTTTGACACCATTAACCATCCCATCCTGCTACAGCAACTGGTCAACCTGGTGCTTTCCTCTGAAGCAGTCCTCTGGTTCAAGGGCTACCTGTCCCAAAGGTCACAAAGTGTAATTGGAACTACAACCTCTTCCCCTTGGAAACTGCACTTGGGGTTCCCCAGGGATCCATCTTGGGCCCTCTCCTTCTCAGTTTGTTTTTAAATGATCTCCCAAAATCATGCAAGACCAAAATGATCTTGTATGCTGATGACACAGTGATCTTAAGTTGTAGCGCTCAGCCAGATCAATTGCAAAGGGAGCTGCAAGCCACCTTCTCCCTCGATGTGGAGAACTGGTTCAGCACACAGAAATTACTTCTTAACAATAAGAAGACAAAAACAATGCTAATCTCCAGCCCCCAACTTAATGAATCATCCCCGGCCTTGTTCATTACTAACAATAAGGATGTGCCCCTTGAGCAAGTACAAACTTTCAAGTACCTTCTGATCACCTTTGATGATGCACTCTCCTTTGTATCACACATAGACCAAGTTGTAAAAATGGATAACTCTAAACTCGGTGTCTTATATAGACAAACACAATATCTAATGCCTGCTGCCCTGTGACTAACTGTATCTTCCTCCATCTTGTCAGTCATAGATTATGGCCAGGTAGTGTATGGGGCGGCTTCTTACAATGCACTTAAGCGAGTATCGATGGCCCTCAATAAGGCCTGTAGACTCACCCTTGGAACTGACAGCCTAGTTCACTCCTACTCACTTTATGAGCAAACCAGGTGGCTCAGTCTAAGCAATAGAATAAAATATGAAACATGCCACTTGAGAAAGAAAGCTTTGCTAGAAAAATCTACCCCAGCCTCAAAGAGATGCTCTCAGCTTATTGCTGTAGCCACCAGACCCGAGGTATGACAAGGTGCTCGTTGGCTATCCCGTTCAGGAAAATGACATTAGGTCAGCGCTCCTTCATCTACAAAGCTCCCCTTTGGCTTAATGAAATCCCGGTGCAAATATTCCTCAACAACTCCTTCCCCTCCTTCAAGACAGAGGCGAAGCTGCATCTCTTCAAGGCAGGAGACTGCAACTGCAGGTAGTCTTTGGCTGCTGTCCGTATTCATATATAGCATACAGACTCCACCCCCCACCTATTACTTAAATTGCTCTTACATAGTTGTTTGCGATGGAATGGGTCCCCAATCTAATTCCTGCACCTCTTTCCTGCCCCTCTACTCTCCCTTTTTACCTGTGGTCCCACTTGGCCCCTCTTCCTCATCTCCTCCTCCCTGTTCTCCAGCTTCCCTGAACCTGCCTACACTTTCCCTAGTCTGGTCAACACCACCTCCTCCTCCTCCTCACTTTGTACTTTGACTAAGCCAGTCCCTCAGGCTGCTGCTCCCTTTCTGCACTGCCCTTCCTCTACCCTTTCCCCTAAGTGGAAGTATATAGCTGGCTGAATCACCAATTTCAGTAAATATCATGCTCATGTACCCAATTATTATCCACTATAAGTACCTACATGTGTTTTATTCTATGTGAAACCTGTTACTGATGTTGCAAAAAAAGTTGTAGCTCTTTCTGCTTAGTTTATCAATCCAGTATTTTGTATATTGTTTCCTGATATGAAACCGTTGGAAAAGAGCTTTTGTTCAAAGGTTTTTTCTGAACTAATGAAAGAAAGAAATAAATAAATAAAACTTAGTTATATGTTGCTGCCTTAGACAAACAGTGCCCTTGGGGTATCACTTTGCCATTTGTTGCTGCCCTCAGACAAACACAGCCCTTGGGGTATCACTTAGTCATTTGTTGCTGCCCTTAGACAAACACAGCCCCTGGGGTATCACTTAGTCATTTGTTGCTACCTTTAAGCAAGTGGCTCCCCTGGGGTAGGAACCACTTGCCTAAGGGCAGCAACCAATGACTACATGATACCTCGAGGGCACTGCTTGCCTAAGGGCTGCAACAAATGACTAAGTGATGCCCCAAGGGAACGCTTGCTTAAGGGAAGAAAAAAATGACTAAAAAAAAGAGTAAGCAATACCCTGATGCCACCATTTGCTAAGGGCAGCAACAAATGACTAAGTGATACCACGAGAGTAATGCTTGCCTAAGGGCAGCAACAAATGACAAAGTGATACCCTGAGGGCACCGCTTGACTAAGGCCAGAAACAAATGACTAAGTGACACTCTGGGCACCACTTCCCTAAGGCAGAAACAAATGACTAAGTGATACCCCAAGGGCACAGATTCCCAAAGTGCAGAAATAAATGACTATATGATACCATGTGGTAACAGCTTGGCTACAGGCAGAAAATAAGGACTAAGTGATACCCCAAGGACACCGCTTACCTTGGGTCAGAAACAAATGACTCAGAAAAGACAGGGTAGGTAAAAAAGGAGGAGGAGTAGCTCTTTATGTTAGGGACAACATAAAATCCACAGAAATACAGGGAGGACAGGGAAGAGCAGAGGTACTGTGGTTGCCATGCAAACAGGCAAAGGGGCAACTATTCTAATAGGAGTGATCTACAGATGTCCAGCATGGGGGGAGAGGTAGGTAAGGATATGATGGAAGCCATCCAAAGGATGGCATGCAAGGGGGAGTTGCTGCTGGTGGGGGACTTCAATCTGCCGGATGTGGATTGGAGCTTACCAGCTGCAGCAACAGTCAGAAGTAGGGACGTCCTGGACTCTCTGCAAGGGCCTTTCCTGAGGCAACTAATTAACAAACCCACTCATGTGTGTGGGGGTGATACTAGACCTGGTAATGACAAATGGGGTCAGTGTCACAGACGTCATGAATGGTGACAGCCTGGGGTCCAGTGATCACTGTACGGTGTGGTTCAGTATAAGGACTGAGCCAGAACCAAGCCACACTAAGATGAGGGTCCTGGACTTCAGGAGAGCTAATTTCAGGGAAATTAGATAATGCCTCATGGACGCCCTGGCAGGGATAGAGGATCTGGGCAGAACTGAGGAGCTATGGGCAAAAATAAAGGGGGGCATTGAAAAAGCAATGTGTCTCTGTATCGGGCAGGTTAACAAGGGTAAGAGAAAAAGGAAACCACCATGGTTCTCTAAAGATGAAGCAGAAAATATAAGGGCAAAAAAACTAGCATTTAGGAAGTACCAAAGGACACATAAGGAGGAGGATAGGGAAAATTACCAGGAGAAACAAAGGGAGGCAGGGAAGGCAGTTAGATGTGCAAAGGCACAAACAGAGGAGAGTATTGCCCAGCAAATAAAAAGGGGATAAAACTTTCTTTAGATATATAAGCGAGAAGAGGAAGATCAAAGGGGTGATTGCAAGGATGAAAGACGAAGGAGGGATTTGTGAGGAGAAGGACCAAAAGGAGGCAGAAATATTGAACAATTATTTTTGTCAGTACTTACAGAAGAAGGGGTAGGTGATGGCCAAAGTTAAGGGACATGGACAAATTGGTAGGGAGATGGACACTAGTCCTTTTACAGAGGAGAAAGTCCTCAAGGTACTAGCACAATCAAAAGTGGACAAAGCAATGGTACCTGATAGGGTTCACCCTAGGATACTAAGGGAACTCAAAGAGATGCCAGTTGCACCTCTAACAGCTCTGTTCAATTTATCACTAGAAATAGAGGAGGTTCCGAGGGACTGGAGGAGGGCAGATGTGGTCCCACTTCACAAAAGTGGAAACAGGAAGGAGGCAGTAAATTACAGACCAGCTGTCAGCATGACTTTGGTAGTGGGTTAAGTAATGGAATCACTACTAAAGGAAAGGATAGCGGAATACCTTGTAACCAGTGGATTACAGGATCCAGGACAACATGGTTTCACAGGAAGAGGTCTTGCCAGACAAACCTGATCAAGTTCTTCGACTGGGTGACCAGGGAAGTGGATCAGGGAGGAGTGGTAGATGTGGCCTACCTTGATTTCAGCAAGGTCTTTGACACTGTTCCACAGACGAGACTGGTTAACAAGCTAGCCTGTCTGGGAATGGATCAAAAAATAGTAAACTGGGTAAGAAGTTGGTTAAGCAACAGGAATCAGAGGGTGGTGGTAAACGGAGTCTACTCTGGAGAAGGCAAGGTGACCAACAGGGTGCATCAAGGGTCAGTACTAGGCCAGGTCCTCTTCAATGTCTTTATCAGTGACATTGCAGAAGGGCTAGAAGGGAAAGTATGCCTGTTCATGGATGACACAAAATTCTACAACAGGGTGGACACACCGGAAGGGGGGGGGATGACGGAGGATTTGAAAAAGTTTGATGAATGGTCAGGGGTTTGGCAGCTGGGTTTCAATGCAAAAAAGTGCTAAATCATGCGCATGGGACACAGGAACCCGGGGGCTACGTACCAATTGGGAGAGGAGGTACTGGCAACCACCAAACAAGAAAGGGACCTGGGGTAAACATTTCTGATGACCTGAAGGTAGCCAAGCAGAATGATAAGGCAGTTGGAAAGGTTAGCAGGATGCTCTGGTGCATAGGGAGGGGTATCACAGTAGGAAGAAGGAGGTACTATTACCCTTGTACAGATCACTGGTAAGACCCCACGTTGAGTACTGTGTGTAGTTCTGGAGACCCCACCTCCAAAAGGACATAGGTAGGGTGGAGGCAGTACAAAGAAGTGCAACCAGTATGGTGCAGGGCCCGCATCAAAAGCCCTATGAGGAGAGACTCAATGAACTAAATATGTACTCTTCAGAGGAAAGGAGGGAAAGGGGGGACATGATAAAAACATTCAGATACCTAACAGATATAAATAAGGTACAGGAAGGTAGCTTTTGCCATAGAAAAAGAAGCTCGAGGACAAGGGGTCACACTATGAAGCGGGGGAGGGGGAGCTCAGAGGAAATGTGAGGAAATACTTTACAGAGAGGGTGGCAGACACCTGGACTGGCCTATGGTTACAGGATTCAAGCAGATACAGGGGTCCTTGGAAGTAAGGCAAGGAGTGGAGATGACCGGAAAGTGAGTAAGGTCTGCGGTGGCACAGTAGGTAGGGAAAACTAGGCAGACTAGGTGGGCCAAGAGGTCCTCATCTGCCGACAACTTCTATGTTTTTATGTACAATATGATGGCACGTGATTAATCTACAGCAGTAGAAAGTTGTCAGATATTTTGTCTTTGGAACCCTCGCTCAGCAAAGTGGACAGTGTGTACTCATTGCAGGCATTACTCTAGCTGAATATACCTGTAAAGAAGGAGTTTTATACTGTTAGCACATAAATTTACTCATAAGTATAATTTAAATTGCCTGTCTAAGTGTGACACCGCAGCTGCTCCTTGTACAACTCCACCTTCCGTAGATGAGAGCTCTCACCATTAGACACCTCATGAAAGGGGTCAGTCTAGTAACAAATCAGCAAACACAACCCCAACCCCCAACCCACAGACTATAGTGTGTGGATAACAGTACTGGTGGAGCTAATGTCCTGATCTGGCAAGTATTACTCGATCACCCTTATGGCCCTCCTCTTGAGCGGGGCTGATGCTGAAGTATCATAGGAAGTAGCCATTGTGGGCGAAAGGCACTGTGCCCCCCAAACCTTGCTACTGGGTGAACTTCCACGGTAATCCTTGTGTGCCTCCTCATGATAAGGGTTACCAAGAAACCAGGAACAGCAAACATAAAATGCAGCCACACCAAAATGTTCAGGATAATATGGATAGTTCACTTTCTTTGTAGCCAGGTCCACCACAAGCAAGCCCAATGTTTCACCTATATAAGGCTTCATCAGGAGAAGGTGGCTCATGTGAGGTGTCTGTAACATCTTCCAAATGATAGTGGTCACCGAGATGTAAACACCAAAGTTCAGAGCTCTTATTTAATATTAAAAAAATTATTTGGATGAACTATGTGAATGTTCTTGGAATTTGTGGCATTTCAACAAATGGGTGGTATCAGCACTACATGCAGAGCACCAACTTACAATTGATAGTTGATGAATTTGAAACATTGTGACTATGTAGTAAAGGGAAGAGCTTACAGACACCTCACAAGAGCCATCTTCTTCCAAAGCAGTCTTATATAGGGAAACAATAGGCTTGTTTATGGTGGACTTGATTACAAACAAAGAAAGCAGACTATCCATATAAACTTGAACTTTTTGTTGCGGCTGCATTTCTTGTTTGCTGTTCACAGAATTGTGCCTATTACAGCCTCCACCTTGAACCTATAGTGGTAATACCATATTGATTGTACCCAGGGAAGAATTGCTGGACCTTGCCAAGAAACCAGTCAGGCCCCCCCCCCAATATAATAGTATACTATATTAGAGGGAAAGGGGATAACGGAGGTGCACACTGCCAACATGAGAGAAAGTGCACATTCAGAAAAGCCACTGTCATTCAAATGCCGTGGTGTTCACCTTCAGTGCACTAGTGTCATCAGGCTGAGATACATTATGTTCCAGTTGGCCATCTTTGGCCCGTGATATTGCACACTAGCCAGACAGGCAAGACTAAGTTTGTGTGCTGAGACAGTTGGTCGTTTTGAGCCAGGCATACACACAGCTGCAGCACACAGCAGGTAACCATGTTTTTTTTAATAAGCAAGCTTTATTGAAGTTTTTTGTACAGGTAACTTACAGGACTGTACAAATACATTAATATAAGACATAAATACAGGCCCCTCCCTCCCCTACAACTCATTGGCAATGTATCTGACAGTCAATACATGCATAGATGGTGTAGTTAGAAAAGTACATTCCTCTACCTTTATCTAGGATATATACTATATTGTACTTTTATGTCTCTACAGTGCCCAGTAAGGCATATAGACTTTCCCATTTTTTCATGAAACCTTTGTATTGATACCTCATGGATACTAACATTTTCTCCATGCATCAGGCCTGCAATATCTCTTTGGTGCCATTTTGTGAGTGCAGGAGTGCCCTGATCTAATCAATGGCATAAGGTGATTTTTTTTATTGCTATGGTTATGACAGTATAGTGATATTTTCTATAGCCTATTAGGGATTCTACCTCTAATCCTTTGAGGCATCTTTCTAGCATAAAGGCATCTTCTAATCTCACCATGGGATCCAGGGCATTTTGCACCTGCTGCTGCACTAGGTATTTAGCACAGTCCTGTAATAGATGTTTCATTATGCCCAGTTCTAGTTTGCATTTTGTACATAATGGGGAATCCAAACTGTGCCAGTCATTGAGTTTCATTATAGTGTAGTACATGTCTTGGTGTATTTTTACTTACCTTAATTTGTAGTGATCTGTCTTCACATACTTGTGAATGTTATTTCAGATTGATTCCCAGCTTGTCTGAGTTCCAGGGTAGGGCAGTCTACCAGTAGGAAGCCATTAGTCCAAACTTATGTGGCGTTAAGATTCTAAGAGCACTATATAGCTGTGAAGTGGGGTGTGGAGCAAGCACTGTTTGCTGCAGGTGGGGTTGGACAGGGGGTAGAGGGGGCTGCTGGGGTTGCCGCCCTATGGCCAATATGACCACATCTCTGATCTGCAGAAAGTGGAAGATGTCTTTGTTATCCACATGGATTTTTGTTTGTGTTTGGGCAAAACTGGTTCATTTCTCTTACCAAAGTAAATGTCCAGCTGTGGCTATCCCTTTGTTATTCCAATCCTTCATAAGGAAGGAAAAATAAGAAAGCAGGCACAGATGCACTCTAAACAGCCGTAAGATAAATAATACAAGTTAGGACTTAGGCAAACAAAAGGAGCCGCAGCACTAACCCCATGCCATGCTATCCAAGAATTTGGGTTGTGCCACAGGGTTTGGAGTTCTGTGGCTTCCAGCTGAGTTTTAGTTATTTTTGTTAGTTGTGAGTAGATGTATAGGGAGGCTTCAATCAGGGTATGCAATAATTTTTATAGGAAGGCAGGCTTGTCATGTGTAAAATGGGGATTGTAGGCTTACACTGTGTTGTTTGCGGAGTATTTCGTATATCTCCAACCATTGTGGGAGGTAGCCTGTGACTGAGGTACTACACTGGATACAACAAAAGAAGTTCTTGGCTCCTTGTGCAGCATGAAAATAGGTGAGGAAGTCTGGGAGGTTCAGGCCACCTGTGGATTTGGCTGTAGCAAGTTTAGTACAGACTCTTCTAGGTTTTTCCCTAGCCATAGGAAGGTGGATATTATACTATGAAGTGCCTAGAACCATTTTAGGCCAATCTGTCTTCTAGTATGTTGAAGGAACAGAGAATCTGGGGTAAAATTTTAATTTTAATCACATTTATCCTCTGCCATAGGGAGATGGGGAGGGTGGATGACCTATGAAGATCCTGCCTTAAAGTTGTTAGTAAGGACATGAGAGTGTCTTGTATCATAGTTTGCTGGCAGGTAGACTCCTTGATTCCTAATTACATAAGAGGTGTATTGGACTAATGCAGCCTAGGGAAGCAAGTTCATGGCATCTGGCTCAATGGTTAAGGGGAAGGATGGTAGTTTTGGAGATATTCAGCTTATATAAAGGATTTTACCAAAGTCCCCCACTTCTCAGAGAACTTATGGTAGGCAGGTAGCTGGATGATGGACTTGCAGTAGTATGTCATTCACATAAAGGTACAGTTTGTACTGCTTGGCAACAAAGGGTATTCCTCTAATCAGTGGGTTTTGGTTTAGCTTGATTGCTAAGCATTACAGATACAGGTTGAATAGGAAAGGGGATGGAGACAGTCCTGCCTGGTGCCATTAGACAGGGAGAAGCCACATGACAGGATTTTGTTACGGCGTACTTTGGCTGAGGACTGAGAATACAAAAGCTTAACTCATTGAAAATATTCCTTCCATACAATACGTTATTCCGAAACCCTGGATATATATTTCCATGACACACTATTGAATGCTTTTTCTCTATCTAAAGGGCAAGAACCATATAGGAGTTTTTCTCTCTGGATGCAGAAAGGATATAGAAGAACTTTTGCAGGTAATATGAGGAGACTGTCCCCCCACAAAGCCTGCATGGTCAGAGCACAGCCGTATACCGTCAAGTGGGTGTGGGAAAGATGGTGGAATGTTGTGGTTGGTCAGAGTTTCTGCATGGTGGTGATTCTGGACATCGGAAATATGGGCCCTAACTGTGGTCCTCCCCCCTCCATTTTGTGTAGGGTGGGGGATGCTTATATTTGTTTGAGGGGGTGTGAGGGGGAGAAGCCCCCCTCACAATGGGGCCAACATGCGGTGCTGTCAGCTGGGTATGCAATGCAATTGCCTGTCATGCACCTTGCTGTCGGCCACTTTCCTGTGACCCACTTTTCCTCAGGAGATTTGTTTTCACCCTATTGTGGGTGACCCGAACACAGCAGTGAGACCCATACCTGTTGTAGCCCAGGTTGCCAGTAAATCGGCTGGAATTATGAGGTCTATATTTAAAAGCAATACATACTTGTAGTTCTGTACTTGGCTACTATCTTTTCCAGGTTTGGCTATTACAGAGATTGTAGCCTGTTGCATGAGTTTTTACAAGGCTCCCTTCTTGTATGCCTCTCTGTACATTAGGGCTGCGCAGACTGTTCCACGGGACATCCAGACCCCCGGATTGAACCCGCAATCCAAGGACCCGGATAAATATGGACTTTGCCATAGAAGTCTGTTTTCGGGACCGTGGAGATGCCATTTCAGTGATTTTGTTGTCTGTTGCCATGGGGATGCCGTCATTAAGTACAGGTAGCCAGCGGCATCCATTCAGGCAACAGAAGGTCACATTATGCACTCACAATATATAACCATGCTGAGTGCGCAACAAGGCCCCAGATGAGTGAGGAGGACCAGAGGAGCAGGAGCAGGAGCTGCGCTCAGCAGAGCCAGGCAGCCAGCAGAGACAGTCACCAAACAAAGCACCAAAAGCCCAACAAAATGCAAACAAACACCAGAAATATATGAGCTGGAGGGGAGGAAAGAGTAGAAATTTGGGAGAGTGAGAGAAAGGAGGGGGAGAGAAACTGATCATCGGGGGTGGGTGAAGGGGGGTCGGGGAGTCGGGACTCGGGACTTGGGAGATAGTAGTGGCCTGGGTGGCTGCTGGGGGTGATGCAAATTGCAAACTAAGGCAGTGTGACTGTATGTATGAGCAAGGGCAGGCTGGCAAAATCTTTGACTTGTGCCATTCCAGATCCAGAGGAGAGAGGAAGAGGCTACTGGCAGCCTAAGAGAGATTTTAGAGTTACAGAAAATCCCAAATGAAAGTTTTTTTCTTTTCTTGGCCTCAGACAGTGTAGCTGTGTGTACGTGAGAAAGGGAAGCCTGGCAAAATCTTTGACTTGTGCCATTCCAGATCCAGAGGAGAGAGGGAGAGATTACTGGGGGTCCAAGAGAGATTTTGCAGTTACAGAAAATCCCAAATGAAAGTATTTTTCTTTTCTTGGTATCAAACAGTATAGCTGACTGTGTACATGAGAAAGGGCAGGCTGGCAAAATCTCTGACTTGTGCCGTTCCTGATCCAGAGGAGAGAGGGAGAGACTACTGGGGGTCCAAGAGAAATTTTACAGTTACATAAAATCCCAATTTTGTTTTTCCTGGTTTCAGTGTGGCTGTGTGTACAGGGCAAGAGCAGCAAGGTGGAAAAATAAATCTTTGACTTGTGCCATCCAATTACGAATCCCAATCACTTGTTAACATCATCACAGCCATCTACATTCTCCTGCACCACCAGAACATTGCTCTGCAAACCCTACTAGACTACATCACTCATCAACCCAGCAAGATGAAACAAATTATCATGGGTGACATAAATATTAACTGGCTCACCAATACTGGGAACAATGCCAAAGATGCCTTTGCGGCGCTCAGTCTCACCCAACTTGTCTCCTCCCCACCCACCCCACCCGACTACTGGTAGTGCCACTCTACTGGACCTGGTACTCACAAACAGGCCTCATAAGATCACTGATTTGATAGTATTACCAAATGCCCTCAGTGACCACTGCCCAGTTGTTTTCTCCTGGTCATGTAACCTAGAGAAGCCTAAGTCCATCCTCATCTCCAGGAGGTGCCTGTCCATGGGTAACCTTGCCTTACTCCATCGGCACCTTGCCAGCTGTGACTGTTCCCCAGTAAAACTGGCCCCTGATATTGATGCTGCCTTCAACTACTTTATTTACTACTTTAACAGGGCCTGTGATGCATATGCACCCATCTCCAAAACCATACGAAGGAAACACAACTCTCCCTGGATCATCCCAGCTCTCATAAAGTGAATGTATCTCAGGGATGATCTTTGGCACAGAGCCCTGGAGTCCAGGAAGCCTGCTGATAGACAAGCCTACAGAAAAGAGCACAGCCAATGCACCTGCGCTATCCATAGTGCAGACGACATACTACAGGAATACCATTGCATCCACCTGGGGCTCCTCACTCATGTTCTGGGACAACCTAAAGGAACTTAACTACAAAACCCAGTCCCCCCCACCCGCGGAGCTCAATATCGATGGTGCCATCACCACTGACACACACAGTATTGGTAAAGGGCTGAATGACGCCTTCTCGAATCTCTCCTCTACCATACCTACCAACTTTTTTGATCCAGCCCCTGATCCCCCTACCACTGCTCTCCAATACCCACCCTTCTATTTCTGAGCTCTCTCTCCGTCAGCTGCCAAACCCTATCTGATCAAAGCCCTGAAGGGTTCCAGACACAGTAGTGACTCACTTGATCCCTGTCTTCTCTATTCTACCCTGGACGTTGTTCTCACCCCCCTCACTGACCTTCTGAACGTCTCCCTCCAACTTGGCCAATTCCTCCAAACATGGAAAAGAGCTATCATCACCCCCATACAGAAGGGCAGTGATAAAATTACCCCAGGCAACTACAGACCGATCTCCATCCTCCCCCTCTCCAAAGCCCTAGAAAAGATTGTGGCTGACCAGATAACAGACTACCTTACTATGTATAACCTCCTCTGCAGGGAGCAGCATGGTTTTCATCATGGCTTCAGCACCACAACTGCCCTCATTGAGTTCTCCACTTTCATTCACTCTGCCCTGGACAAAGGGCATCCTACCGGGGCAGTCTTCATTGATTTGTCAAAAGCCTTTGACACGATCTGCCACCCTCTTCTTATTAACACTCTCACCCAGCTTCGTTTCACCTCAGTTCCTGTAAAATGGGTAGCCAATTACCTCACTGTCCTTACCCAGTGCGTAAAAATAAACAATATCCTCTCTAGCCCTCATCAGGTCCGCTCTGGGGTTCCCCAAGGCTCTAACCTGGGGCCACTACTCTTTAGCTCATACCTAAACACGCTGCCCAATGTCTCATCAGAAAACATTCTGCTTTACTCAGATGATGCTGTCCTCTTCACATCCCACCCCGACCCCGCCCAACTCCAGCTTGCACTACAATCCGCTTTTGTCCTCGACCACAGGCTTGTGATCAACCTGAAAAAACCTAAAACTCTGCTGTGCACCCACAATCAGAACAAACTCAAGGGCTCTGCACTGTGCATTCAATCCCTCTCCCACCATCCTATTGAGCAGGATACCTCATACAAATACCTAGGCATCATCCTCGATTCCTCCCTCACCTTCCATGAACACATCCACACCCTCTGATCTGCCATAAATTCCCACATAGGCTTGCTATATAGGCACAGAGTCTGTCTTCCCCCAGAAGCTCTATGACTCGCCATTGACTCATCTGTCCTGTCCCTAGTGGACTATGGACTCCTAATATACGGTGCAGCAGACAACACTGCCCTGGACAAAATCAAGCTCTCAATCAACAAGGCCTTTCGGCCACACATTGGGGCTGACAGGAAAACACATACCTGCACACTTTACGCCTTGTCTAACAACCTCTCCCTTGATGAGTGGCTAATCTACCAGAACTGCCGCTCACCCAAAAAATCCTTGTCGAATTAAACCCCCCTCCCGGACTGACTAAACTAATCAGCACAGCCACCCCTCCTGTCCACACTCGTAGCTCCACTAAGACCCTGCTAGTAGTCCCCAGGGTTAGGATCACCCTCGCTCAGAGAACCTTTCCCTACAGAGCACCCTCCTGGTTCAATACCCTCCCTCCTGATACCTCACCTGAGCTCAGAATTGGACCGTTCAAGTCATCCTTGCATAGCCACCTTCTAAGCTCCCGTCATTGCAATTGTAAATAACTGCTCCACTACTGGTCCTCATCCAGCCACCTAACCTACACCACTCACCCTGTTTCTTATACCAATGTACCTATCCCACGATTCCTGAGCTACAATCATATATAAATCTTCACCTGCAATTTTGAGCTCAGCACCACACTCTGGCCGTCTACCACTACTGTTCTTAAAGTATATATGCCCAAAGATCACTCCTTCTTGTTTAGCTACCATCATGTATAGGCCTGTCTCCTGCAAGAAGGGGCCTTTCTCTCACTGTTATGGACCATCCACCTGTTCCCAACTGTACAAATTGTAATTGTAATTGTATATATTTCTGCCATGCTACTGTTCCTACACTACTGTCTGTTCTCCACCCACTGTATGTTCTTTGCCTCCCTGTCCTATTCTGTGTATGACAATGAGCCTTTATAAATGAGTCTTTGACTCAAAGGGTTGTAATTCTGATACTTTAATAAATAAATAAATAAATAAATAAACATTCATTCACAATCTCATCCAGAGGGGAGCGAGAGAGAGAGAGACTGCACGGGGGCTAATGAGAAATGTAACAGTCCCAGAAATCCCAGATAAAATTTATTTTCCTGGCTTTAGTGTGGCTGTGTGTACAGGGCAAGGGCAGCAGGGTGGCAAAATAAATCTATGACTTGTGATGGCCAGAGGGGAGAGAGAGACTGCAGGGTGGCCCACGAGAAATGTAACAGTCCCAGAAATCCCAAATAAAATTTATTTTCCTGGCTTTAGTGTGGCTGTGTGTACAGGGCAAGGGCAGCAGGGTGGCAAAATAAATCTTTGACTTGTGACATCCAGAGGGGAGAGAGAGACTGCAGGGTGGCCCATGATAAATATAACAGTCCCAGAAATCCCAAATAACAAATTTTCCTGGCTTCAGTGTGGCTGTGTGTACAAGGCAAGGGCAGCAGGTTGGCAAAATAAATATTTGACTTCTGCCATCCAGAGGGGGGGAGAGAGAGAGAGAGAGAGAGAGAGAGAGACTGCAGGTTGACCCATGATAAATGTAACAGTCCCAGAAATCAAAAATGAATTTTTTTCCTGGCTTCAATGTGGCTGTGTGTACAGGGCAAGGGCAGTAGGGTGGCAAAATAAATCTATGACTTATGTCATCCAGAAGGGAAAGAGAGAGAGAGACTGCAGGGGGGCCCATGAGAAATGTAACAGTTCCAGAAATCCCAAATATTTTTTTTTCCTGGCTTCAGTGTGGCTGTGTGTACAGGACAAGAGCAGCAGGCTCCTCCGGTGGTAGGCCTTTGCCTGTGATCCCCCAAATCTAGGCATTGCCTTCATCAGTCCATAACTCTGGGGCCAGTGCCAACCCTTCCAGGCATCACCCGGAGCAAGCAATCACCTCCTCTTTAACACAGGCAATGCCTCTGCCCCGTCTTGAGGGAGCTCCCTTTCTCAGGCACCAGCCTCTCTTCTGGGACTTACATTGGATCCTTCTCTGGACTGGCACCAGCCTTCACCTTCTAGGCTGGTGCCAGCTCCACTGACGCCCACACTGACGATACCTCAACCATTATCACCTTCACCCTAGCCTGCGCCTCAGCACTCGCCTGCTGGCCCTCTTAGAGAACCCCAGCCTATGCCTGCTGGACCAACACCAGAGTACTCTATGTTGCCTCCCCCACTGATGTATCAGTACCCTCCATCTCATTATCATTATACAAGGGCAAGAAAGAATCCTGGCTTCTGATTGGTCAGTTGGTCATCACAGCAGGGATGTTATCCTGGCATAACATCCCTGCTGATCAACTAGATGATGACCCTATTGCCCTTTCCTTTTTCCACTTGATCATTGTTTACATCTTCTCTTAAAAAACATTTTTTAAACACTAAAAAAAAATTATTTTAAATAATTTTTTTCTGTATAAAACAACAAGCCATTATATAATAGAATATCGTCTCAGGGTAGGAAGATGGTTGATAATCCTTCTCGGTGTTGACACCAGCCGGTGGCCTCGGGCCCAACCACCCGAGATGGGATGTTATCCCAGCATAACACCCACCCTGTCAGGCATTATTCCTTTATTATCCACCATATAATCCTCCTCCTCTGGTGGATTACAATGCCTTGTTCACAGCCTGGTGGGTCTTTATGAAGGACAAGGGCACACCTAGGAGGTCACCCTCGCCACCCACGCTGGAACCCCTCAGAGAGACCCAGACCAAGGGGAACCCAGCAACTCCCATATTACAGGGACATCTGGGGGTCATACTGGTGCCTCCCTCCCACATACGGAGAACTGTTGCCCAGTGATTCCAGTCCCAGATAGTGACTCTTCAGGATATGATTTCTCCTCCTCCTCCTCAGAGTCATTGGAGGGCTTCAGGCACTCTTCAGATACTAAGGGGTGAGCTAAATAGACCCCAAGTCTTCCCTGGAAGATCCCTCCTTATTGCATATGATGCTCCATATCCAATCCCTTATGATATGGGATACTGAGGAACTTGACCTGGAATGACATCACCTGGCACTTTACTTGTGCAAGACGGAGACCCTTCCTTTGGTTTTTCCCCCTTGATTGAGGCATATGATGATGTTACCAAGGTGATGTGGAATCACCCTTCTTCTATACCAACCTTGGCTAAGAAAGCAGACCAGCTTTACCACGTGCCAGTAGGCAAGCAATTCTATGGTGAACAGCCTATGGCTGATTCGGTGGTCTCGAATGCTGCCCATGACCGTACTAAGAAACAAAAATATTTAAGCATCAGCCCTCTGGACAAGCAATCCTGCCAGCTGGACCAGTTGGGCAAGCAGGTATACCCTTCTCCTACACTGGCCATTCAGGCCCAGAACTATTTAGCCCATATAGTGCAGTACCAGAATGCCATTTGGGACCAGGAGAGGGATTTGGTGGCAGTTTCTCCTGATGATTCCACCAAATCACTGTTGGCCCAGCTTCTTAAGTCTGGAACTGATGTAGGCACTCATGTACTCAGAGCAGCCTAGGACACTGTTGATGCTGCCGGACATGGGGCAGCGGCAGAAGTCTGTATATGCCGCTATTCATGGCTCAGGGTGTCCGGGTTTACGCCGGATGTTCAGGCCAAGATCATGGATGCACCTTTTCAGGGCTCAGTCTTGTTTGGGGAAAGATGCCCAGGATATCATAATTGCCTCCAGGAATTGGGTAAGGCCCTGAGGTTTGTACAGTCTATGTACCACTCCCAGCCATGGTTCTCCCAGCGCTAGCCCTTTCACCGGTCCTTCTGCCAGCCTTCCAAGGGACAACAGTTGAAGGGGCCCTTTAAACACAAGCCAACCACCCCACATTCTGGAGCAAATTCCCCTAGGGCCCCCAGAGCACCCTCAGTTGCTCTGCCCACCCCTGGCTCCATTACCTGACTCCTTGCCCAACCCCCCCAACAGAGGCCTTGGGGGGCGGTCGGGGGTTGGTTCTCTCTATACCTAGATGGGTGGTGCACTCTAACCTCAGATCAATGAGTGCTTCAGATCATCGAGCGTGGTTACACCCTCATGTTTCTGGAAACCCTCTCGGAAAGCCCTCCCTCACCCTCCCATCACCTGCAAGCCCTCATTTCCCTTATCCAGGCTGAGATTCAGGTGCTCCTGCACAAGAGGGCCATAGAACCTGGCCCTCCCAAGTCAAAGAGGAAAGGGACTTTGCTCCCACTTCTTTCTAGTCCCCAAGAAAACAGGGGATCTGTGACCAATTCTGGAACTCAGCCACCTGAACCTCTACGTAGAGTACAAGCGCTTCAGGATTGTGGCTCTTCAGAGACTGTTACCTCTCCTTCACCAGGGAGACTGACTCTGTTCCCTGGATATGCAGGCTGCCTATCTCCATATCCTGGTTTTCCCAGCCCACAGCTGCTTCCTCCATTTTTGCTTTCAGGGGGATCACTTTCAGTTACAGGACCTCCCTTTTGGCCTTTCCTCTGCACCTTGCGTCTTTACCAAGTGCCTAGCAATGATGGCAGTGGCTCTACGGAGATAGGGATTTTATGTATTCCCTTACCTGGACAATTGGCTGCTGATGGCCCAGACACTTGGAGGCACCTTTTGACTCTTCCAGCTCTTGGGGATAACTTTCAACCTGCTGAAGTATTGTCACTCCCTGAGCCAGTGCCTCCTATATATAGAAGCGGTCTTGGACTTATCCCAGAGCAAAGCTTTTCTGCTGGAGAACTGGGAAGAAAACTTGAGAGTGCAGGCCCGTCTGGTCTCTTTCAGTCGGCAGGCTCTGTTCAGAGCCTTTCTTTGTCTGCTGGGGCACATGCCAGTGGTCATAACTATGAATCCCGTGGTCCGCCTGCATATGAGAGTTCCTCAGTGGACCCTCTGGGCCCAATGGGACCAATGCACTGATGAGTTGGGACAGCCAGTGCTGGTTTCTGATCCAGTGATACGGATCTTTGAGTGGTGGCAGAACTCTACCAACCTCCTGATAGGGGCTCCATTCCACTCAGTTTGCCCTCATCAGATTTGAACCATGGATGCTTTGGGGCTGGGCTGGGGAGCTTATCTAGGAGACCACCAAATCCAGGGAGTTTGGTCAGAGTCAAAACAGCATCTCCATATCAATGTGCTGGAAATGCATGCAGTTCTTTATGTTCTGCAGGCCTTCCAGACCCACATTCTTCCAGGCCCACTACTGGTGCAGATGGACAACGTGTCTGTAGTCTTTTACATCAACAAACGGGGGGTACGTCCTCTTACTCCCTTTGTCGGGAAGCCATGAGAGTCTGGTACTGGGCCATGGAGCATGACCTGGAAATCTTAGTCATCCATGTTCCAGGCATCCAGAACACCCTGACTGACAGTCTAAGCTGGTCCAGGTCAAGGGCACACAAGTGGGAACTCCTGTCCTTGGTGGTTGAAGATCTCTTTGACTGGTGGGGACAACTGGAATTGGACCTTTTTGCATCCCCACTCCATGCAAAACTGCCACTTTTCTGCTCGCTCGATCCAGGGCCTGGAGTTTTCTGGTGTGATGCCCTGTCCCTCTCCTGGAAAGGGAGGTTCATGTATGTCT
Organism: Neoceratodus forsteri; assembly: GCA_016271365.2. Classification (NCBI taxonomy): domain Eukaryota; kingdom Metazoa; phylum Chordata; order Ceratodontiformes; family Ceratodontidae; genus Neoceratodus; species Neoceratodus forsteri. The sequence goes on from CM057449.1 coordinate 822,402,287, forward strand.
TCCCACCCTTCCCGCTCCTGCAGAGGGTTCTCCTGAAACTCCAGTCGGAGGGGGCAGAGATGATTCTCATAGCCCCCTTCTGGCTGGGTCAGATTTGGTTCCCTCAGCAGCTGGCAGTGGAACTCCCAGGATAAGGGCACCCTGGTCCATCCAGATCTCAAGTCCCTGCATCTCCATGCTTGGCTCCTGCAGACTTAGCTATCACCCACTTTGGGATGTCTTCCAGGGTTGCCGATGTCATGGTGGCTGCCAGGAATCCTTCCATGAGAGCCACCTATGTCATGAAGTGGAAGTGCTTCTCCCTCTGGGCTACAGTTCACCACTTGAATCCCTTCACCTGCCCTGTGAAGCTGATTTTTGAGTATTTTGAGTACCTCCTCTCCCTTTCAGACTCTGGTCTGGGGTACTCTTCATTAATGGTGCATTCTTCTGCCATGTCTGCATACCATGCACCTATAGCGGGCAAGACTATTGCCCAATTGGACCTCTCCTGCATGTTTTTGTGGGACAGTCTTCATTTGAAACCTCCCATTCAGGACCCTGTCCCGCTTTGGGATTTTCTTTTTATTTTGGAAAAGCTCACTCTGCTTCCCCCTGAGCCAGCCGTGAGTTGCAAGCTACGCTTTCCATCACAGACGAGCTAGAAGGAAAGGTGTGCCTGTTTGCAGATGACACAAAAATCTGCAGTAGGCCGGATACACCTGATGGAACACAAAAACTGGAATTTGATCTAAGGAAACTAGCGGACTGGTTGAGAACCTGGCAGTTGAAATTGAGTGCAAAAAGATGTAAGGTCATGCACCTGGGAAAGCATAACCCAGGTAGAGTATACTTAATGGAAGGAGAACAGCTAATGACTACTCGGCATAAGCGTGATTTAGGGTTATCATGTCTAATAACTTAAGAGTAAACAAACAATGTAAAAAAGGCATCACTAAAGGCTAGTAGCATATTGGGATGCATAGGGAGGGCGATCGCAAGTAGGAGACAAGAGGTGATCATGCCACTGTATAGATCACTGGTGAGACCTCTCCTTGAGTACTGTGTCCAGTTCTGGAGACCACACCTCAGAAAGGACATAGATCATTTGCAGACAGTGCAGAGAAGGGCAACAAGATGGTTCAGGGTATGCATCGAGAATCATACGAGGCAAGGCTAAGCAAGCTCAACTTATACTCCCTGGAGCAGCATAGAGATTAAGGGGATATGATCGAGACATTCAAATACCTGAAGGGTATCAACTAGGTGCAGATGCAGGACCTTTTTCAGGTGAACAATTGTAACAGGACTAGGGGACATGATATAAGACTTAAGGGTGGCAGATTCAGGGGCAATGTGAGAAACTATTTCTTCACAGAGCAAGTGGTGGAACCATGGAACAAATTGCCAAGGGAAGTAGTGGGAGGTAAAACAGTAAGGGAATTTAAAATAGCATGGGACAGGCATAGGGGAATCATCAAGAATACAACATGGGGAGGGTTGAAGCCACAGGCAGACTAGATGGATCATGTAGTCCCCATCTGCTGACATATTCTATGTTTCTTTATTCATTTTATTCATTACAAATCGGGTTTACAACCTTTGAGTCAGAGACTCATTTAGAAAGGCACCTCGTCGCGTTGGGGGGGGGTGCAGACATCAAGACAGTTATTACAGTGTAGATTGAAACAGGATAAGTGCAGTAAAAGGAAGATTTAACATAGATACACTTAGGTTACATAATGTAGTAGTTTGTATGTTATTTAGGTTACATAATGTTACAAAACTGTGAGTTACACTCATGGATAGGGATGTAAGTTTATCATGGATGAGGTTTTAGTGACTTATTGTTTGTTCACGAAATCATTAGTAAACAGTAGTAAATGTTGTGGCACTGTCATCATTGCTACATTCCGATGACACTAGTGAAAGTCATGGAAGTCCTGAATAAAGATCAAATGTCATGGAATCAATGATGTGTATGACTGCCATGACAAACTTACATCCCTACTCATGGATATAGTAGGTCCTCAGAGAAGACAGTGGGTTACATCCCTGTTTGGACCTAGTAGAGAAGGGGTAGGTCTGGGGGAGGGAGAGGCTGTCCAGTGGACATTGTCGGGCCATGTTTCTATGTTTTTAGTTGCTATTACTTCTGCTCGGATGATTTCCGAGCTCCAGGCTCTGATGTGTAAAGAGCCTTATTTGTTTTTTTACAAAGACAGGGTGTCTTTGCATACAACCCTACGTTCTTGCCTAAAGTGATGCCCGAGTTTACGTTGAACCAATCTATCCACCTTCCAGTTTATTTCCCTGAGTATTCTAATCGGGGGAGGCCTAGTTACATATGCTTGATGTTCAGAGGGTGCCACGTTATTACACTAATCACACCCAACACATTTGCAAGACTGATCAGTTGTTTGTTTTGTTTGCCCCTAAGAGGGAAGGGGCACTTGGTTCGAAACAGTGTTTTCCCGAATGGTTGCAAATTGCATTGTGTACTGTTAACGTAAGTATGACAAGCCCTTGCCTGGGGAAGTTAAGGGTCACTCTACTAGAGGTATGGCAGCCTCTACTGCCTACTTCAGGAATGTGTCCACTGTGGACATTTGTGCAGCTGCCACTTGGAGTTTGGTTCACACCTTTATCTGGCACTGCAGTCTGGATATAGCCTCAAGATGCAGGGCCAACTTTGGACTAGCTGTCCTTCAGGGCCTTCTTTCTTGAAAGGCCTTTTGCTGTCTATTTTTGCCTCCTCCCGGCTGACTTCTGGTCAGTTCTGATACTGCTTGGGACTCAGTCCTACTGGTGTTGCTTGCTTCAAGAGCCACCTCAAAGTAAGATAGTACAGTTACGTAAGAACTTACTGTAACACTAGATCTTTGAGAGGAGCTCTTGCAGCAGTCACTGCTTTCCTTCCCTCCTTCCCCCTGATTGTTTCTTCTCCTTTGTAGCTTTACTGCTTTTCCTTGGCCTTGGAGAACCACCTCAGTTCTCCATTTTTGCTTTCTGCGCCGGGGTCTCCAGCAGGAGAACTGAGGAAGGTCTGGAGGACTGCCCTTTTATAGGATAAGCAGACGTCAGCATGGTGACATTGGTTCGGGTGGTCCCACATTGTAGACTGCTAGCTAGAAACTTTCCATGTGGTCCTGGTGGCTTCAGTCCTACAGGTGTTGCCTGCTGCAAGAGGTCCTCTTGAAGATCTACTGTTATGATAAGTTCTTACATAACTGCACTTTCCCCTGAGTCTCATTCTTCAGGCAAGGCAAGGCAAGTTTTATTTGTGTGTCCCCCATTCCTGGAGGCTCTGGGCACCTAACAATAATACAAATAGTAAAAACAAGAAGAAAATAGTGAGTAAAATTCAAATCACAGTTTATAGTATACAGTCTATATAGACTTTCTCAGGGCCCATGGCGTTGGCATAGAGGCTCCTTATTTTGTCAATTTATTTGTAAGTTACAGTTTCCACATTTTTTTCTCAGAGGTTCATGGTGATGGCCTAGAGACTCTACAAGTTCTTTGGTATCCATGGAATACAAATCCTTGTTTGATTCTTCTTTTTGGCATTTTAATTGACAACTAGAGGTCCCAATTTATTTGCTATTGATACATTTTCAGTTCCTTAAACCGGCCAATGAAAGTGTGTGCTCACATGTTCCTTTGTTTCTTAATTTCTCTGACAGAATCATTCATGGTGCCTGATGTTATGTGTCCAAATGAACTCAGATGTGATAATGTTGCATGCTTAAACAAAATGTTAATGTTACTAAGTTTTAAGCATTTTATGGTGTTATTTCTATTTCTTGCCCCCTTGTCTGTTCTCCTGTGCTCACACTCCTTTAGGAGTTGCCAATGCACCTTACCTGCTATTGTCCCTCTTTAACTGTACTTCAGTGCTCTGGCTAATCCCTCATTGAGCCGTGGCTTCCCCCCAGGTGGGGATGAGGTAAAGGGGCAGACCCTTGAAGTGTTGCGTGCATTGGGAGGTCAGAGTGGCAGGACAGACAAGAAGGATCCGGAGCAATGCCGGGTGCTCCGGCATCCATGAGCACAGGGACCATTTTCCTCATTTGAGCCCCAAGGATATTGGCACACAGAGGGGATACAAGGGAGTGTGCTCATGCAGAGGCATGCCGCTCCTGTAACCCGGTCAACGTCCATCTTTTCCCCTTGTGTCCCCAACTGCACTTCCACCTGTGGTCACCCAGGTGGCAGTATTGCAGTAGGGACAGCAACCTCCCTCCTCCCTCCCTCCCCAGAGGAGGACAGCGCCTGTGGGATGGGCAGTCCTCCTCCCCCCGGCTGGCTCCTGATGACCCTGAGCTCATTACTGAACTCAGGTAGCTGGCATCGTGAGCAGTAGTGCTACCGCTGTGCTGATGGGCCAGCATTTTATGGTAGTTTTAAATAAGTTACAGTAATGTTTATACAGTATTCAAGTGCATTAAAGTAAGTTACAGTAATATTTATAGAGTATTTAAGTAATTTTGGTACGGAGTGGTAAGGAATTTTTTCTAAGGCCAGAAGCTGGTGCTCCAAAATTGCTGTAGTCACACCTTCTTCTCTTGTTTTGATCTCATCTGTGCCATTAATTCAGTAAATGGGTCTCTTTCCTTGAGTTGTGTCTCCTGCCTCTCCATTTTAGAAACATAGAAAAAGATGGCAGAAGAAGACCAGGGGTCTATCTAGTCTGCCAATATTTTCCAAGACCTCTAACAGTCACTGGATCTAGCCCCCCTGCTTATTTTTATACCCTTTACTGTTCCCACAGAAACTAAGGTAGCTCTTGCTCTGTCCCACCCATGTTTGAACACCGCCATGGACCTACAGTAGCTCCCACCATCTCGGCAGGCAACCTATTCCATTGTTCTATCACTTTGTCATAAAGGAATGTTTCCTAACTTCCTTCTTGAAACAACCTCCTTGCAGTTTTCATTCACGTCCTCTTGTGTTTGAGTTTGAAATCCTGTTAAAGAGTTCTAAACAGGGCACCTTGTTAATACCGCCCATGTATTTGAATGTTTCAATCATATCCCCCTCTTTCCCTCCTAGTCTCCAGTGAGAACATTTCCCAGTGCCCTCAAGCGGGCCCCATATGAGAGCTCATGTACCGCTTCTATCATTTTAATCACTCTTCTCTGCATGGTCTCCAGCCTATCTTTGTCCTTCCTAAGGTGAGGACTCCAAAACTGGACACAGTACTCCAGATGGGGCCTCACCAGGGACATGTAGATTGGGAGGATTACTTCCCTGTCCCTACTGACAAATCCTCCCCCTGTACAACCTAACATTTTGCTAGCCTTGTTGTATGCTCTGTTGCACTAGCCTGATTTCTTCAGGGTATCCAAGATGATGACCCCTCGGTTCCTTTCTTCATGTGATGTACAGAGCTGGACCCTGTTAAGCCAGTATTCTGTCATTGGGTTACCTTTTTCTAGGTGCATCACTTTGTACTTATATGCGTTGAACTTCAGTTGCCGACTTTAGACCATCTTTTGAGCCTTTGCAAGTCCTTTTGAAGGTTCCTAATTGCCTCTGCACTGTCCACCCTTCCGCCTAGCTTAGTATCATCCACAGATAGGGCGAGTTTTCCCTGGATGCCTTCTCCGATGTTGCTAATGAATATATTAAATAGGACTGGGCCTAGAACTGAGCCCTGTGGCACACCACTAGTGACCTTGCCTTCCCCCCGACCTCACCCCTTTTTACTACCACTCTCTGCTTCCTGTCCTTAAGCCATCTCCTGATCCAATTGACTATACTCTGGGCCACCCCTAGGTCCTCCAACTTTTTCAACAGACACCTGTGTGGCATGGAATTGAAGGTCTTGCTGAGGCTGGAGTATAGAAGGTCCACTGGGGGGCCCTTGTCCACTTCCTTAGTCACCAAGTCAAAAAAATGTAATTAGGTTCATCTGGCATGACCTGCCTGCCACAAACCTATGCTGTCTGATGTCCTGAAGTAGCTTCTCCAAGTATTCTACCATATCCTGCTTATTTAAGGTTTCCATAAGTTTCCCCAGTATTGACAGAGAGTCTAACCAGTCTGTAGTTATCAGCCTCCTCACTCCTCCCTCGTGAAATGGTACTACATATGTGCTTCTCCAGTCACTGGGCATGATAAACATTCCATTGTTTAGTCAATTAGTCATAGAACTGCTTTACTCACAAACTGACCAACACAACAAACACCTCAGCTGGGGTCTCCCCACATAGAATATTTTCATCGGAGTTGGCTACAGGCTGAAGCAATAGATTCTGTACATGTTATAATAACCAGTATAATGAGCTACTGATATATGTTTTGGGGGCCTCTCTTAATGCCATGGATGGAGATCAGTGAGGGGGAGAAATGGGTAGGGCCTTCAATACTAGGTTGGCCAGCAAACCTGGTTGTGATGCTGCCCTCAGTATTACCTGAACTTCCCTGCGGCTTCCTCAGTAACATAACAACTGCCGGGGCTGGCCAGGGTTCCCAATGCCACTTTGCAGTTCATGTTCCATTAACAGTGTCAGTTTTAGACTAATCTACATCTATTGGTAGAAGAGATATCTGGCCTGCTTCAGTCAGCATATGAGACCCATCTGTATTGGTAGTTACCCTCCCTCTGGCCCAAGGGCTATTTGTTTTTCACAAATCCTCATTTTGTTCATTGTTGTGTTATTTTTCCCTCTGCTTGAATATTATCTCTTGCATTCCTTGCCTGTTCATGTTCTGGGTATTGTTCTCTGGGGGTGGGACTTATTGAGTGGGGGCCCTCTTAAGTTGTGTTTCCTGCTTCTCCATTTTGATGAACATTTCATTGTTCAGCCAAATAGTCATAGAACTGCCTTACCCACAAACTGAACAGCACAACATACACCTCACCTGGGGTCTCCCCACACAGGATAGTTTCATCAAGGTCGTGGTCAGTCCTGAAGCTGGCTACAGGCTGAAACAATATATTCTTGACATGTTATAATGACCTGTATAATAAGCTACTGATATATGCTTTTGGGGCCACTCCTAATGCCATGGGAGGACATTTGGGAGGGGGAGAAATGGTTAGGGCCTTTGGTGCTATGTTGGCCAGTAAACCTGGTCATAATGCTACACTTAATGTGTTACCTAAACTTTCCTGTGTCCACCTCAGTAATATATAACAACTTGGGGGGGGGGGGGCAGCCAAGGTTCCACTTTGCAGTTTATGTTCCATGGAGTTTGTCTGTCTTAGACTGATCTAGATCACTTGGTCGAAGAGATATCTGGCTTGCCTCATTGAGTGTAAGGGACACATCCATATTGGTAGATACCTTCCCGCTGGTCCAGGGATAATTTATATTTTGCATTTCCTTATTTTTGTTGATTGTTGGGTCATTTCCCTCTTCTTGAATATAATCTCTTTTGTTCCACACCTGATGAGTTGTGGGTATTGTGCTGTGGGGGTGGGACTTATTGAGTGGGAGTCCACGGTGGGGGGGGGACTGGTGCTTTAGACTGGGTGAGTTAGAACAGAGGAAAAGAGGATTGTGGTTCCTGGTTTCAAGCCTGACAATTGCATCATCTGACTATTTAAGAATACTGAGCTGGAATATAAAGGCCCACACTAGCACCACTAAACAGAGAAAAGTATTGACAAAGATTAAAGCGATGGGATACAACATCACTCTTATCAAAGAGACCCATTTCTCCGCTAAGAAAGCTGAATGGCTGCAATGTATATGGGCTGTGGAATATTTCCAGAATATATACTTTATGAAGCAGAGAGGGATAGCCATTTTATGTGCAAAAAGGCTCCAATTAAGGGTACATTGAATCTATAATCATGGAGAGGGTTGTATCCTGAGAATAGAAGCTAATTATCAGGGAGAACCACTTACAATTGGAAGCATATATGCCCATAATAATTCAGATCAGGCCTTTTTTTTGCAAATGTCAAGGCAGAATTTAAAGGGGACTTACTGTAACTAAAGATACAGTGGGCAATCATAGTAAGGATAGTAGTCTTGCTTTGTAGCCTGGTATGGACAGAACTGGAGCAGGGTCTGGAGGTGAAGCTCTTGTAGCCTTGCAGGTGCAGTGCCTATTTTAACAGGCCAGTCTACTGAAGGCATGGAGGTTGCTCCACCCAGAAGAGAAGGATTTCACTTTTTATTTTCCTGTCCACAACACGCACAACTGTACTGATGTCTTACTTCTATCCCAGGACCTTAATCCAGTGACGTGGGCATTGACAATAGAAAATGTATTGATATCGAACCATGGCTCTGTTCTGTTGTCCTTGGTGCAGGGCAGGGTACTCACAGTAAAGAATAAATGACATTTCAACACCCAGCTACTGAAAAACAAGTTTCAGTCCCAGCTGGACATAAAAATACAGTATAGCTGCCCTTTTCAGATATTGATACCCATATGCTTTCCCAATACCTTCTAGGAGGCAATGAAAAGTGTTTAATGGGAGGAGCTGATTGCACACACTTCCTAATTACTTAGGGAGTGAAACTGATCTAGGCATGAAAAACAGTGTGGCCTAAAAAATCTTGAACAGGATCTATTTTCTGACCTTCCCAAAATCTGGTACTTAGACTGTTGATTAAAAAAAAACATGCTGAAACTGAAACAATACTTCAGTACAACACAGAGAAAACACTGTTTTTATCTAAAACCAGAAATACTGGGAGGTAAAAGAACAACCCAGTTGGCTGCTAACACAAAGGCTTCAGAGTACAGAATTGGAGAAATAAATATCCTCCATCCTGACAGACTAGGGGCAGACCATGACACTCCCTTCTGATATAAACTATGTATTTCAGAAGTCGTATGGTGCAGTTTATACCTCAGGTTCTAACCCCACCCCAGAACAATATCAAATGTTTTATGATGGCTTGATCCTGATCCTGCCACAGGTTTCAGAAACAAACTGGGTATACTGTGGTCTTTCCTGTATCCGTGATAGAGGTGGAAGATGCAATAAAGGGCAGGTGGAGTGGTATGATAAGCTGGTCTGGATGGGTACTCTAGTGAATGTTATGCTACTTTCTCCATCATCCTTGCTCCTAGATTGGCTCGGGTTTTTATTCATGCTCAGGAACAGGATCCCTCCCAATCTTTAGCCATGTGCTTATTACAGTTTTACCTGAAAAAGGAAAAAACAGTATTTGTTGATCTTATTTTAGACCATCCTCATTCAATAAATGTTGATGGAAAGATATTTGACAAGGAAATTGTAAGCAGGATTGGGGGGGGGGAGTGGTGGGGGTTACTTTGGGGACTGATCCTTCCAGACCAGGTGGGATTTGTACTTGGCCACATAGGTACAGATAACACAAGTCATCTTCTGGATGTGCTCTGGGAGGCTAGATCACTGTCCAAACCCACTGCTACCCTGTTGTTGGATGCAGAGAAGGCCTCGGACAGGGTGGAGTGGGCATTCCTTTTTGATGTTCTGAAAAGGTTTGACTTTCTATCAACCTTTCTTTATCTGGTGTGACTGCTCTATAAAACCCCAGTGGCAGCAGTTCTCCCCAACTTTGCTCTCTCCCTGTAGTTTGCCCTGTGTAGAGGTACTAGGCAGGGATGTCCGTTGTCCCCTATTTTGTTTTTACTGTCAAATGAACCCTTAGTCCTACAAATTAGAGCTGCAAATACCTTTCCTGGACAAACAATGAGCATAGTGGAAAATAAGATTATGCTGTTTGCGGATGACATTACCTTGAATGTAACATACGTCCCTGCCTCTTTGTCCACCTTGGCCACCATTATTCACCAGTACAGAACCTTGTCAGGATATAAAGTGAACAAAGAGAAATCACAGGTACTCCCTTAGAATGCTGCATGTATCCCAAATCTCTTTTCAAGATATCTTTACCAGTGGTTCCCAAAGCAGGCAACTTTACCTGGAATACAAATTTGGACCACGGTTAAAGATACCCTCAAGTTGAACCAGAATGCCATTCTGATGACAGTAAAAGGTGATGTTAAGAAACTGGGATCTCTCACACTGTCCATATTGAATAAAATCAATTCCCTTAAACATGTTATTTTCCCAAAGATACAGTATATGGGCTGATAAGCCACCCCAAATCAGCATTAAAACAATCAATCTTCCTTGGCAGATGGAGGGTCTTGGACTGCCAGATCATCAATAGATGCACAAATGTGAAATCATGTGGCAAGCAGTAAAGTACTACAAATAGCAACTGGCCTCCCCTCCATCTACTGTATATGGGCTGCAGCAGAGATGCATCAAGCTAAACTCCTGGGTGTGGTGGCCCTGCTCTTCCTGGATTGTCCCTTTTCCCCTGAAGCCTCTCCATGTATCAATGTATCTTAGAAACCTCTGGTGCCAAGAGGCGAGAAAGCTAGGCTGAAACCTGAAAGTGTCTGTGACTAGACTCCTCTGGTCAAACCTTTGCCTCTATATAGATGGTAATACAGTACACTGGGACTTAAGGGAAATGGCAACTATCCGGAGTATTGGGGATTTGCAGGATAAACTAATGGGGGTCCTTTTCTTTTTCTAGCAACTCCAGATCTGGTATATTCTTCCCCGTCACCACTTTAGGTGTTTTTCTCTGTTCTTAAAGCATGAATGGATAGTGGACATTCTCTCCTCCAGCTAGTAAATGTGATGCCTGGCTTGACAAACAAGGCTCATGGAGTGTCTGACAAGTAATATTAACAAGACAATTGATAGGGGGAGTGTCCCTCCCCATGGCAAGCCCTGGGAATTAATAGAGAAACTGATTTGTCCCTCTCACAGGATAACTATGTGCAGGTCTGGATACAGGGCCACTGAGCCAATTAAGAATCACAAATCAGATCTCTCCAAAACAAAATTCTCCATAGGGCGTATCTGGCTCTGTACCATGTGCATTTTATGTCTGACAATGAGTGCTGGCATTTCAGTTCCTATTCATTTACCCACACATTGTGAGCTTGCCCCCAACTGGATACATATTAAGACCACATTTGGCAAACATGTTAACAATCATATCTTTTACCCATGGTGAGAGATCCTAAATTTGCACAACTGGGCATTACCACTCAAGGGCTACTCTCTTCTTACCACCAAATCACTCAGCTGTTGGGGGCCCCCTCAGTAGATAAGAGGGTATTATTTCATCATTGGAGGGACCCGGGCCTCCCCATGATACAAGAAGGAGACAATTTATTTCACCTTACAGCCAGATATGAGCAGTTGGCTCACTTCTCAGCTGGGAAACTGGCCATATATGAGCAAGTATGGGAAACCTACATCCAAAGTTGGAATAGACCACTACTAAGCTTACTAACAAGAAAATGAACCCTGCAATATGAACTGGCATGATCCTCTCTAGCAGTATGTACCCGTGGAACTATTTACCTACTCTAGTCTGAGTCAAATGGCACCCCCATCCAGTTGCTCTCCTTGGATACTCTTTCTAGTGTTGCCATAACTCTCCTCACCCACAGAAAATAACATATGCCCTATATTTCCCCTTTAGTCCCAGATCCCCTTGGTTCGATCACATCAGAAGTATATTTCAGAGCAGTATGTCTGGGTTCAGTAATGAAATATAATTGTTTAATTCTGATTTCTCTGTTTCCTGAACTATTTCATTATGTAGACCAGGCACAATATATTACTTGCATGGTCAGTTCATTAGGTTGGGCAAGGTCAAGGTAGTATAAGGTTTTGAAATAGTTGCTTAAAACACATTGTTCAACAAATCTTTGCTTATTCTAATAGGTATGTAGCCCCCTTCTGGGCAGGGGGCTAACCTGGAGTCCCACCAGCCAGCCACTGAACTTTCCTGTCCGTTTCTTCACTCGCTCCAGGCCAGGACTGAGGTTGGAATGGGAACCGGAGGAGCAGCACCAATGGATTGCTGAAATTGTGCCCCGCAATGTGTGAGCTGACTTGGTGGCTATAATGTTTGGCGCTGGATGCATCCACCACCCAAGAGCCTTGAAAGCCACATCAGTGGCCACCACAGCATCTCTCCTGTGTGCTCTAGCCACAGAGATTTAAGCCAGCATCAAGGGAGCTCAGAGGCACTGGGAGGAGAGATGGAAGGAATGGGACATTTGATGCACTGCACCATTAACAACAAGCGACTCCCTGCCTTCCACTGAGTTAGCCAACAAGACACGGGGGGTGGGGGGAAGCAGAGAATGGCGCTCCTGATGGGGAACACAAAAGTGATGCCCTCACAAGACTATGACTGGAATGTCAGGCACCATTGTGCCTATTAAATCGAGTGGCAGCACACTTAGAGGGGGCAATCTAAATAAAATAATAAGGACTTTTGGAGCACAGGGCTTCATTGAAGAAAAGTTCCACCATCTTTGTGATCCATGATGTGTTAAGCAGCCAATCTGAGAGCACCAAGTATACAGCAATGGGTTGTGGGTGGAGGATACAACAGGTTCCTCCCATTTGGACTGGTGTTTTTTTAAAGCCAATAAGAGGACGGGACAGGGGAAAAAGCCAGATGGACAGCCCTGTCTGCCCAATGAGAGGTGGCAGAGGAAGAAAGAAGATATGAGCCCATCAGAAGGAGGAGGCAGTTTGGCCAGGACACTGAGCAGTGAATAACTGCTTGGGGTTAGGGATCTAGGGCCTCTGTGGGCCTGCTCCATGTGGGTCCTCCCTATGGCCCACTCCTCAAGTAATTCTATGGTTCCTCCCCAGGGCTTACTCTGAAAGTTCCATGGGCTCTCTCCTGGGCTTAAGTCTGAGAGAGAGAGAGAGAGAGAGAGAGAGAGAGAGAGAGAGAGGGAGGGTGAGGGAATGTGCCAGAAGGGCACTGTCAGAGCTGACATGATTGTGCCAGGAAGGGGACTGAGGAAAGCTGTGATAGTGCAAGAAAGGGCAACATCAGAGAGAAATGTTTGTTCCAGAAGGGCACCATCAGAGCTGAAGTGTTTGTGCCAGAAGGGCACCATCAGAGTGAAGTGTTTGTGCCAGGAAAGGCACCGCGAGATGAAGAGAGTGGTGTCTCTACGCCATACATCCTCCGAGTCCTCTCCTGGGCTCATCTGAACAGTTATTGGAGTCCTCCCAAGGGCTCATCCAGAAGACTCCTGGTAGTCCTTGTGAAGGTGTGGGATAACACAGACACAACAAACCAGAAGTCAGGTGCATCAAAATGCAAACGTGCATTGTTATTTTATTCAAATCAGAAAATAAAATAATAAACATACAGAAAGCAAAAGGTTATCCAATGTCCAGTATCCAGCAAACTTTCTCATTTTGAAAATTCCTGAGGCTTAGCTTCAGCCTTTGCAAATAGAACAGTGTGGAAACAAGCACACACTTCTGAGGTCCTCCTCACTTGGTAGTCAGTATTCAACTGATTCCCCTATCTATCTTTGTTACTCCAAGTGGTGTTTTTTAATACCTTTCATAGATGACATCACCGTCAAGTGATCCACCCCTTTTTACTAAAACCAGTATAAACCTCTTATTCTCAGGAGTTCTCCATCAAACAGTAAAGACATACATTTTCATACATGTTTAATTTTTCTAGCCTAGACTTAGCACCTCTTTTCTTGGTTAAGGGGGTTTTATGATAAGGGGTTTTATGTTTCCATACGAACATACAAAATTTGCCAGCAGATAAAGGCCTAGAGGTCTATCAAGTCTGCTTGAATGTGCAGCTAGCACCCCTTATTCTGCAGCTGCCCTTCCCTTCCACCCTTCCCCTTCATTGATCCTCCCCCTTGTCCTGTCCCATCCCCTTTTGAAGCAGTCCACTGTTCTGCTGGACACCACTTCTGCAGGTAATGCATTCCACCCAGCCACCACCCTCTCTGTAAAAAGCGTCTCCTCATCTTCCTCCTGAATCTTCCTCCCTCCAGTCTCATATCATAGCCTCTGGTGTCCCTCCCCTCCCTTACTTTGAACAGCCCCTCTGTACCTGTCTTGTTTATTCCTTTCATGTACTTAAAGGTTTCAATCATGTCCCCCGTCCCTCCTCTCCTCCAGTGAGTACATGTTCAACTCCCTCAGTCTCCTCTCGTATGATAAGTCCCCCAGCCCCTTGATCATCTTTGTCACCCTGCGCTGCACCCCATTTAGTAACCTAATGTCCCTCTTCAGATACGGGCGCCAGTACTGCACGCAGTACTCCAGGTGCGGTCTAACTAATGTCCTATACAGTGGCAGAATCACTTCCTCCCTCCTCGAGGATATACCCCTTGCAATACAACCCAGCATTTTGTTGGTCTTTGCAGCTGCCTTCCTACATTGTGCTGAGTTGTTCATTGACCCTGTAATGAGCACCTTCAGATCCTTCTCCTCCTCTGTCTGGGCTAGCTGCACTCTCCCCAGCTGGTAACTCCTCCTTGGGTTCTTCATCCCAAAATGCAGCACCTTGCACTTTTTGGCATTAAACCCCAGTTGCCAGGTGTCTGACCAGGTTTCAAGCTTTACCAGATCATCCTGCAACCCCTGCCATCCCCCTAGGTCATCCACCACTGCTCCTACCTTGGTATCATCAGCAAACAGACTAATCTTGCTCTTGATGTCCAATGATATGTCTGCAATGAATATCCCAAACAACACTGGTCCCAACACCGAGCCCTGTGGAACACCACTTGCCACTACCCTTGTGTGTGAGAGCTCCCCACCCACCACCACCCTCTGTTGTCTTCCCTGAAGCCAGTTCCCTACCCATCTCACCAGTTTGCACCCACCCCTGTGCCTACTAACTTACTTCCCAGCCTTCCATGTGGCATCGAGTCGAAATGCCTTACTGATGTCCAGATACAGGACATCCACTGCATGGCCCCTGTCCAGTTGCCTAGTTACTCAGTCATAGAACTCCACCAGGTTGGTTTGGCAGGATCTGCCCCATATGAAGCCATGCTGTCTGCTGTCCTGTAATCCTTTGGCCTCTAGGGGGGCCACCAGCCTTTTCTTCAGGATAGTCTCTATTAGCTTACCCACGATGGATATGAGGATCACTGGTCTGTATTTTCACGGTTTATCCTTGGGGCCACTCTTGTGGATGGGCACCACGTGAGCCATCCTCCAGTCCTGAGGTACACATCCTGAATGTAGTGAGGCATTAAATAGGTCTGCCAAAAGGTCCTGCAAGGACCTCTGCCAGCTCCTTTAGTACCCTGGGGTGGATGCCATCTGGGCCTGGCACCTCATCCACCCTCAGTGCCTTCAAACCCTCCCGAACTCTGCCCTCCATGATTTCCCCATCTGTCACCATCTCCTCCCCTGTTTCTGCCATTTCTCCCCCCTTGGATGTCACCCCCCTCTTCTCTTTAGTAAATACTGAGCAGAAGTTCTCATTTAGTGCTTCTGCCTTATCGCACCCTGCTTCCACCCAACCCCGCTCCTTCCTAATCCTTACTTTCCATTTTGTTTCATCTTAAAAGATAGTTTTAATAAGACAGTAAGTCCATGAGGGTTCCACTGGATTTGCAAGGGAATGGGAGAATGAGAGCACGCCCCTCTTCTCCCTTCTCCTGCCAATGCTTGAAACTCATTATATCTTTTTCTTTTTATTTCCATTAAATTGTTAAATGTGACACCCTAAAATAGATAAGCATACAGCAAACGTATTTCATTTTCATTCCCAGAGCAAGCGGCCATCCCACAGAAACAAAGAGTGAAAGGAATGGGTGGGGACCCGGATACCCCACACATGGGCATCCACCCCAGACAGGGCTCACCCTGTCATACACACCCTTGCACAAGAGGGCAACAGTCCTTCCTGTTGACAGTGACCCAACCAGAACCCTGGAAGGATTGGAGCTTCTGCCCACCCACACAAGAAGCTCCATCCTCAGGGACCCTACGAATCAAAATAGCATCTGAATTCTGACATGCTAACATCAACTGATACCATTCAATTCCCTGAAGCTTTCTACACAGGTTTTACAATACCCGTATAGACACTGTCTTTCATCTACACATCTAAACATTTATAGTATTTTTGTTCAGGATACACACATGGGTACAATTCATTTATCATCAGCATTTGCCTCATAACGGAACAGAAAGTCAGCATTCTGGTGTTGGGACCCTGCCGTATGTTTCACACAAAATCAGTAGGGCTGTATTGTTAAATACCAATGCATAATCCTTGAGTTTTCATGATTCATCTGGTGGAGCCAGCACAATGGATTATGGTCAGTTAGCACGGTAAATTCTGTACTCCACAGATAATACTTAAGAGCCTTATTGGCCCATCTCATGGCTAAGCACTCATTCTGTATTGTGGAATATTTTCGCTCCCTCTCATGGAGTTTTCTGCTGATGAATACCACTGGGTGCTCCTCTTCCTTGCTCTGTTGTGATAAGACAGCACCTATACCTGTGTCTAAAGCATCAGTGTGCACCTCAAAAGGAGTCTGAAAATCTGGGCTGACTAACACTGGGGAGGAACATTGAATAGTCTTAATGTTCCTGAATGCCTCATCACTCTGCGGAGTCGTTTGGACCTTGTTTGGGCATTTGTTCTTAGTCAAGTCAGTAAGGGGTGTGGCTATGGTGGCAAAATTTGGTATGAACCTCCTTTAGTAAATGGCCATCCCAAGAAAGGAACACACGTTTCTTTGTACTGGGAATGGGACTGTTAGCTACGGCCTCCACTTTACCCACATCTGGCTTAACCATACCTTGACCTATGACCAATCCCAAATACTTAGTTTCAGTTAAGCTCACTGCAAATTTAGTGAAACATAGAAACATAGAATTTAATGGCAGATAAGGACCATTTGGCCCACCTAGTCTGCCCATTTCCCTACCTAATGGATAAGCTGCAGATCCTAGTTAACCAACAGCCTACTTCCTCCTACCCCCCCACTAGAATTGCCTTATGTCTGTCCCATGCATTCTTGAATACCCCCACTGTTTTTGACTCTACGACCTCCTCAGGAAGGCTGTTCCATGTATCCACAACCCTCTCTGTGAAGAAATACTTACTCACATTACCTCTGAGCCGTCCCCACTCTATCTTCAAATTGTGCCCCCTTGTTTTTGCACATCTCTTTTTCTGAAAGATGCTACCCTCTTGGACTTTGTTGATTCCCTTGAGGTATTTGAAAGTTTCTATCATGTCCCCACTCTCCCTCCTTTCCTTGAGGCTATACATCTTTAGTTCCTTTAGTCTTTCTTTATATGTCTTCTGATGTAGAACCTGCATCATTTTGGTTGTCATCCTCTGGACAGCCTCCACCCTGTCTATGTCTTTGCGGAGATGGGGTCTCCAGAACAGTACACAGTACTCCAGATGTGGTCTTACCAACTGTCTGTACAGAGGGCCAACAACTTCCTGTTTTCTACTGGTGATGCCTTTCCCTATGCATCCCAGTATCCCCCAGCCCTCCTTACTGCCTTCTCACATTTCTGGCCCACCTTTAGGTCATCTGATATGACTACCCCAGGTCCTTTCCATTTTTGTTGTTGTCAGTATCTCACCCCCTATTGAGTACTCTTCCCCTGGGTTTTTGTTTCCCAGGTGCATTACTTTGCACTTCTTTGCATTGAATCTAAGCTGCCATACATTTGACCATTCCTCCAACCTTGTCAAGCCCCTTTTCATCCTTTCCACCCCACCTTGTGTATCAACCGTATTGCAGATCTTTGTGTCACCTGCAAAGAGACAAACTTTCCCTTCCAGTCCCTCTGCAATGTCACTTATAAAGACACTAAAGGACCGGTCCTAGTACTGAACCCTGCGGTACCACACTAGTAACCCTCCTTTCTTCACTTGGACTCCGTTTACTATTACCCACTATGTCCTGTTGTCCATCCAGTGTTTTACCCAGGCTACCACCCTGGGACCCACTCCCAGGCTGGCTAATTTGTTTATTAAGCTTTTGTGTGGGACTGTGTCAAATGCCTTGCTAAAGTCTAGGTAGACCATGTCCACAGCCCCCTCCCTGGTCTACTGCTTTGGTCACCCAGTCAAAGAAATCAATTAGATTTGTCTGACATGACCTTCCCACTGTGAATCCATGCTGCCTTGGGTCCCGTGCCCCACTGGCCTCTAGGTACTCAACAATTCTTTCCTTCAGAAGTGATTCCATCACTTTCCCTACCACAGAGGTCAAACTGACAGGTCTGTAGTTTCCTGCCTCTGTCTTGCTCCCACTTTTGTGACGGGAATCACATCCGCTCTCCTCCAGTCCTCAGGTACCACACCATCCTCCCATATTTATTAAAAAGGGTAGTCAGCGGTGTTACTAGTTCTTCCCTTAGTTCTTTTAGAATTCTGAGGTGAATCCCATCAGGCCTCATTGCTTTATCCACCTTCAGTTTTAAGAGTTCTTTCTGAACCCTTTCTTCTGTGAAAGGACCTATTGGTGTGCTAAAAGCTGTTTTTTTCCTGTGTGTGTGTGTGTGTAGTGCCAAAGGGATCTGCCAATATCCCTTAGTAAGATCTAAGATGCTAATGTACTGTGCATTCCCTATTTTGTCTAAGAAGTCATAAATGGGGGGCATGGGGTAACCATCAAAGTGGATATTGCATTAATCTTTTTAAAGATCCAGACAGAGCCAGACACCTCCCTCCTTTTTATCTACCACCACCACAGATGAGGATCAGGCACTACGAGAGGGAACAATAATTCCAAACTGTTCCATTTTGTGGACCTCTTTGATAACCTCCTGTTTGACCTTTTCGGGCAACCTATAGGGTTTCTAGTGTATAGGTTTCTCTTGGCTTACTTTGATAGTATGTATTACCCCTTTGGCTCTCCCTGGCATGTTGATAAAAGTTGTTCTGAACTGATGTAATAGCTGTTGTACCTCCTTCTGCCCTGCGTCTCGCTCAGGATTAACTTTGACCTCTACCATTTCCTTTTCTTGCTCTAGTCTTCTATAGGCAATCTTCAACTCAGTGTCAATCTGCTCTGGGTGCAAAAACATGGTGGGCATAAAGGTAGGTTTCTCGTACCATTTACATAAGAGATTGGCATGGTACACCTTTTTATGAGGCCTTTGTCCTGGCTTCTCTAGTTCATAGTTGACTACTCCTGTCTGACGAAGGATGTTATGGGGCCCTGCCATTTCATGACAAGCTTATTCTCAGAGGACGGCAAAAACAATATTACTTTGTCCCCAGGTTGGAAAGATTTACCTTCAAGCCCCAGATCATATGTTTCTTTCTGTTCTACCTGCCTTTGGGACATATTTTGATGGGTCAGTTCCATATACTTAATCAATTGTTGTCACAAATTTGTTATGTAATTGACAATATTAGTTTGACCCACATTTCTTCCTTCTTCCCAATGTTTCTTTACCACATCCAGAGGGCCCCTGGGATTTCTCCCATACAACAGCAAGAAAGGGGAAACCCTGTGGTGGCTTGGTGCACCTCCCTGTAAGTGAATAGAAGATAGGGTAGATACTTGTTCCAATCTCAGCCTTCCTCCTGCACATACTTCTTCAACATTTGTTTAAGGGTCTTATTAAACCATTCCACAAGGCCATCAGTCTGCGGATGATAGGGAAATGTTTCAACTGCTGACACATCTAGTAGTCAGTATAGTTCTTTCAGGATGGAGGAGGTGAAATTACTACCCTGATCAGTTAAGATTTCTTGGGGCATACGCATTCTGCAAAATATTTTGGCCAACTCCTTGGCTATGCGAGGGGCAGTAACAGTACGAAGAGGTAGTGCCTCAGGGTACCTGTTGACATAGTCACAAACCACCAAAATGAACCAGTTCCCTTTTGAACTTTTGGATAAGGGGCCCACTACATCCACTGCTACCCTAGCAAATGGAGTCATGGCATTTGGTATAGGCTGGAGGGGTACCTTATTCTTTTCCCTCCTTGTGCCACCAACTGGCACTCTGGACAAGTACAACAATACTCAGCCACATTGTCATGAATGTTAGGCCCCAAAAATCTAGTTGGCAACCTACTAAGGGTACGGTCTCTCTATTCATGGCCAGCCATGGGCAGGATATGGGCCAGGTGAATGAATGTCTCCCTATATATTTGGGGCACCATCAGTTGAACTATACATTCATTAGTATTTGGGTTGGTACATACTCAATATTAAATATAATTTTTAATCACATATTGTGGCTGTCCCTCCACAACCGCTTGATCCACCTGGCAAAAAAATGGGGCTAATATTATGTCCTGCAGTTGTTCTCTTTTAATAGAAAATCCATGTAGACTTGTTCCCAACTCAGGTATGCCATCCTGGTGTGTCTCTCTCCAAAGTCTTTTCAAAGTCTTTTCTTTCTTTCTGGTCTTTATCCTCTTCCCCAGGCTATCAAATAATCCTTCTTCAAAAGGGAATACCTGCTGTAATTGTTCTAACTTTGCTTGGGCCCAGGTGGTTACAGTGACCAGATTTTTGCAGGTCTGTTGGTTTTTCATCAACTGGTCAAAATTTGAGAAGTCTTGGCCTGTAATAATGGGTACAGGGAGTCTGGGTACCAGACCAACAGTCATAGCCTGTTCCTTGTTTTTAACTGTCATTGTGAAGGGTGCAGTAGGGTACTGATGGATGTCCCTATGAACACAGATGACTGTGGCATTAGGCCCAGAAATGTCCACTTCTTTCATCAGGTCTGCCCTGACCAATGTCTGCTGACTCCCTGAGTCTAATAACCCCAGCATTTGTTCTCTTCCAATCTCTACAGTGGTAATATATCCACAGTTAGGTAAAGCTAGATGAGCAGGCTCCCTTCTTTTATTTGGTCAATTTCTGGTGATCTGTCCTTTCCCCAGGCAACTGTGGCAAATCACATCAGCTGAATAGTTCCTTCCCCCTCTTTCATTTCTCCAATTATTCCCTGCATAAATAGGGTTTCTTGGGGTAGAATATTCAAAAGTTCTTACCAGATAAGGTGGTTGGGGTGAAGAGCCTTGATATCCTCTGGGCTTGGATGGTCTAGGCACCAGGTAGTCCTCTGTTAGAGTAATGGTGTGCTCTGCTGAATCGGGTTTATGCTTCTTCACCCATACCTGGACATCTTGGGGAAGAACCTGTATAAACTGTTCGATGATTTTAAGTGCTATTATCTGTTCTAAAGTCTTTGTTGTGGGTTGCAACCATTTACAACAGATATCCTTAAATTGGGCACAGGTCTCTTTGGGGATGTGCTGGCCAGTCATTTTCTACGCGCGAAACCTCTGCTGGTAAGTCTCGGTATTTTTGTCATACCACCTTAGAATCTCCTTCATAACCATAAGTGTTTGCATCCTGTACACTTAGGTGGCTGTAGACTAGTTGAGTACATCCAGATAAATAAGGAACCAGTCTAATGACCCATTGATCTCTGGGCCAGGCACACATTTGGGCAATCTGCTCAAATGTCATCAGATAGGCCTTGTTGTCATCAGCTTCTGTCAATTTAGTCAATTTGATGTCTCTGGGTATATTTCGATCTGGCTGGCCTGGGTTAAGGGCTTGGATTGCTCACAGGGTATCCATCCACTTCTCATCCTGCCATTGTCGATCCTCTTCCTGTTGTCGTTGATCCTCTGCTCGTTCCCGCTCCATCTATAGCTGCTTCATACAAAGCCATCATAGGAGTTCACTGGGATCATCCAGAGCTCTCTCCTCCATCTGTCCTCTGTCTCACTCTCCAGATCATCCTTCACCTTTCTTCTGCATCCAAGATCCAACCTGGGTCCGGGTTTCTCTCTAGTGTTTTCTGCCATGGCACGAGTCAATGGATATGTTTTTGCATCAGCACCCTGATCTTTTTGCATCTGTCTGGGTATTGATACAATATCCACTGAAAACATCTCACAGGCAGTCTACATGTACCAGAAATCCCACTGCTGACACCACTGTGAAGGTATGGGATAAAACAGACACAACAAACCAGAAGTCAGGTCCATAAAAACACAAATGTGTGTTGTTATTTTATTCAAATCAGAAAATAAAAATAATAAACATACAGAAAGCAAAAGGTTATTCAATGTCCAGTATCCAGCAAACTTTCTAATTCAGAAAATTCCTGAGGCTTAGCTTCAACCTTTGCAAACAGAACAGTGTGGAAACAAACACACACTTCTGAGGTCCTCCTTACTTGGAAGTCAGTATTTAACTGATTCCTCTATCTATCTTTGTTACACCAATTGGTAGGTTTTTATACCTTTCACGGATGACATCACCATCAGGTGATCCACCCCTTTTTGCTAAAACCAGTATAAACCTCTTATTCTCAGGAGTTCCCAATCAAACAGTAAAGACATACATGTTAATTTTTCTAGCCTAGACTCAACACCTCTTTTCTTGGTTAAGGGGGTTTTATGTTAAGGGGGTTTTATGTTTTTGTTTTATCTCAAAAGATAGTTTTAATAAGACAGTAAGTCCATAAGGGTTCCACTGGGTGTTCAAGGGGAACGGAAGAATGAGGGTGCTTTCCTTTTCTCCCTTCTCCTGCCAACCCTTGGAACTCATATATTTTCCTTTTTATTTCCATTAAATTGTTAAATGTGGCACCCTAAAATAGACAAGCGTACAGCAAATGTAATTCATTTTCATTCCCAGCATGAGTGACCATCCACAGAAACAAAGAACGAAAGGAATGGGGGGGGCAGTACCCCACACATGGGCATCCACTCCAGACAGGGCTCACCCTGTCACAGTTCTGCCCAGGGCTCCTTCTTTGTGAACCTACATCTGGGTTCACCCATTTACAGAGACTGTATCCTGTCCAGGCCAGCTCGGAGCCAGGTTAGGGGCCAGCTGGCCCTTATCAAGTGGGGTGGATTACAGAAACAGGGAGCCATGGGCATGGGCCCAAGTGCTAGGGCCCTCTCAACCCCTTTGGGGGAGTCAGACAGTGGAGTCTCTCCTGGGGTCTGTGCTCCATGGGAACCGGGAAGTCACTGTGCAGTGCTCCTGTTGTCTGGGTGATTCTGAAGAACTCTGACAAGAGAAGTGGTGCCAGAAGGGCATCATAGCAGGGAAGTGTGAACAAGAAGAGCTGCATTCAGAGAGTTGATACAGAAGAGCTGCATTTACAGAGGTGTGAGACAAGAAGGGCTGAGATATGGTCATTTGCTCAAATGAATAGAAGGCTTCTGGGCTGCTTCCCTGCTCCTGTGTGCTGCTCCTGAGCTGTTATTTCTGCTCCTGCTCTTCAGCATCCAGGGATCACATGGCTGCTGTCAATACATTCTATTTTCTCTGTTGGATTACAGTTTGGGTTTCCCATTTGTTCAAAACAATACAAGCAAGTAGATTGGAATTTCATTTTTATTAAATTTGTGCTAGCACACTATGGCCTGTTGGGGGGTTAAAATGCAAGCTTGCTAAGTTCCTCACATGCACCACTGAAAGATCCCAGGCAAGTCTCCAACCAGGCCTGCAGGCAGGAGTATAGCTCCTGAAAAAGCCATCTCTTGACCCAGACATCCTGATGAATTACCGTCCAGTCTCCAACCTGCCATTCTTCGGCAAGGTTATTGAGAAATTAATAGTGTAACAGCTCAAAGAACATCTTGTGTCCTTTGACATCTATAAGCCATTCCAGTTGGGTTTCAGGGCTAGGCATAACACAAAACGGCATTAGTCAGGGTGCATAATGATCAGCTCAGGGCTAGAGACAGAGGAAAAAGGTCAATTCTTGTTCTCCTCATTCTCCCATCAGTTTTTGATACTGTGTATCACATCATGCTTCTTGATTGCCTTTGAGAGTATTGTGGACTCACCGGTACTGTCATCAACTGGTTTGAGTCCTATCTCTCTGGCAGGGAGCAGCGGATGGTGATGAGGAATTTCTCCTCCTCCCTGAGGCCCCTGTCATGTGGAGTACCTCAGGGTTCAAGCTTGTCACCGATGTTATTTGAGGTATACATGCTGCCAATGGGAGAGCTCATTAGACAATACAGTTTGGGGTTTCATTGCTATGAAGATGATACCCAGCTGTATTTGTCTTTTTCCCCAGGAACACATGATGCCATGAAAGTGATTAACAACTCTCAGGCTGAGATCAATGACTGGATGTTCTCCAGCTGGTTGTGACTGAACCTGGACAAGACAGAGCTACTGGTGACTGAGCTGGGTCACGAGTGTGATGGGAGTGCCTCTGGAGTGGGTGCATGATTGTTTTTGGGATCCACACCATTGATGGCCTCCCCTAGGATGTGGGATCTTGGTGTTGTTCTGGACAGCAGGTTGACACTTGAAGCTCAGGTGTCATCTGTGGTCAAAAGTGTTTTTACCACTTGAGCAACATTGCCAGGATTAAGCCCTTAGTTCCGCCTGAAGACCTACTGTCACTGGTGCATGCCATTGTGACTTTGAGGCTGGATTATTGTAATGCTCTATATTTTGGGGTCACTGGATGGACCCTCTGCCAATTGCAGCTGGTGCAGAATGCAGCGGCTAGATTGCTAACGTGCCTGGCAAGGTCCAGTCATGTGACCCCAGTCCTGTGGGCTCTGCACCGGCTGCCAGTCAGGTGGAGGATCCTCATCAAGGTGGGCTTGCTCATCTACATGGCCCTATATGGGCTGGGCCCTTGTTATCTGGCTGATCTCCTAACACCTGTCTCCTCGGTCCACTCCCTCCACTCCTCAACCTGGGGCCTCCTTGAGGTTCCCAGGTTCAAATTAAAAGCATCTGGTGACCTTGCCTTTACTGTCACCAGGCTGACCCTGTGGAACACTTTGCCAGCTGCTATCAGGGAGGTCCCAACAGTTAAGCTGTTTAAAAAGGGGCTAAAGGCCCAGCTTTTCTGTTTTGCCTTTCCCGATGAAGGTGACCGACCAGTATTAATAAAAAAAAAAAAGTTATTTATTCATGCTGAGATTTATTTATGTATTTATTGTTTTAAATCTTTTATTGCGCGTTGTGTTTGCATTGACCATGCCTTTTTAATGTATGGTGCCCAGAGCCTCAGAGATTTGCCATTGGATAAATGGGGTTTGCTTTGCCTTGCCTATTACTTAGATCTATAGTTCTACTACTGGTACCCGTTTCAGAGTATTTCACACTCTGTGTAATATATTTATCTCAGTGGGCCCAGTGCGCTGTGTATGGTGTACTGATTATGGGGGAAATGTTCAATGGTAACATGCAAGTGCTTAACCCTTTTCTTCCTTCTCCAGTTACCCAAGGCTGTGTGTCTAAATAAAGCATTGTTAATTGTTTGCATTTCTGTGTGCACCCTCAATTTGTGCATCCTGACTGAATTGTTGTGTGGTAAAGGTAACAACTGTTGGTGGTCCCCAGGGGGTGGTCTTGTCCAGTGTAGGAAGGTGGGTAGGTACTGCTTCTGAGAGGATGCTATCACACACAACATCTGGCCCACTTATTCTGTCTGGATGGAGGCACCATGTAATTTATTAATTTTGGACCAACTCCCCTATTACAGAAGAAGAAACAAACCCAACCCCCTCAACCAGATGTGCCACGCTACAGCCACCAGGTAGATGTGTGAACTCGGGTCACCGCTCAGAACATGGGGGGACACACAATGGAGGCACTGCTGGAATCTCCTGTTAATGTATGGGCACCCCTGGGTTCCCACAAGAGTTTGTCTTGGAGCCCCCCCTCCTCCCCACAGTTTCTGTGTAAGTGAAAATGTTGTTTGTGGGTAATGGTGGGTTGGTCAGAGAGGAATCATTTGTCTAGGGAAAACTGTTCCTATGGCTGTTGTTGTTTGCATTCAGTTTTTTAGGTATGTACCGGATAGAACTCATGCAATTGTTGGGACAACAATTCATGACCAAGGGGACAGTGTAGCCCCCCTCTGGGGCAGAGGGCTCACCTGGAGTCCCACCAGTCAGCCTCTGAACTTTCCCAGCTGTTTCTTCACTCACCCAGGCCCAGGACTAAAGTTGGGTACTAGAGGGGAAGCACAGACATTGCTGCAATTTCACACCACAATGTGCGAGCTGTCTCAGCAGCTCAAATGTGTGGCACTGGATGCACCAGCCAGCCAAGAGCCTTAAAAAGCCACATCAGCAGCTGCCACAGCATCTCCCCTAGTGTGCTTTGGCCATGGAGACATAAGCCAGCATCAAGGGGGCCAGGAGGCACTAGGGGGGGAAAAAAGATGAAAGGAATGGGACATTTGGTGCGCTGCACCTTTAAGAGTGAGTGCCTTCCTGCCACCCGCTGAGTTATCCAGCAGAACTTAGGGGGTGGGGGGAGCAGAGAATGGTGCTCCCAACAAGGAGCACAAGAGCGATACCCTCATCAGACCACAACCAGAATGTCAGGTACTGTTGTGCCTATCAAACCAAGTGGCAGCACACCTAGAGGTGGCAATCTAAAAAAATAACAACAAGAGCTTTTGAAGCACAGGGCTCCATTGAAGAAAAGGGCCACCAACTTTGTGACCCATGACCTGTTTAGTAGCCAATCAGAGGGCAGCAAGTACAGAGCAATGGGTTGTTGGAGGAGGAGGATGCAACAGGTTCCTCCCATTTGGACTGGCAGGTTTTTTAAGCCAGTAAGAGGGCAGAACAAGGCAAAAGAACTGATGGACAGCCCTGTCTGCCCAATGAGAGGTGGCAGAGAAAGAAAGAAGGTGTGAGCCCATCAGAAGGAGGGGGCAGTTTGGCCAGGACACCGAATAGTGCAGAGCTGCATGTGGGTTAGGGAGCTAGGGCCTCAGCAGGCCTGCTCCACATGAGTCCTCCCCAGGGCCCACTCCTCACTAATTCCATGGGTCCTTTCCAGGTCTCACTCTGAAAGTTCTGTGGGCTCAAGTCTGTGTGTGTGAGAAAGAGAGAGAGAGAGAGAGAGAGCGAGAGAGAGTCCTCCCCATGGGCTCATTCAGATGACTCCTGGGCTTCTTCTTTGTGACTCCACTGTATGTCTGGGTTCACCCATTTACAGAGACTGTATCCTGTCTAGGCCAGCTCGGAGACAGGTAAGGGGCCAGCTAGCCCTTATCAAGTGGGATGGAATGAGGAACTGGGAGCCATGGGCATGGGTCCGAATGCTAGGATTCTCTCGACACCTTTGGGGGAGTCAGACAGTGGGGTCGCTTCTGGGATCTTTGTTCCATGGGAACTGGGAAGCCACTGCACAGTGCTCCTGTTGTCTGGGTGTGATTCTGAAGAACTGTGACCAGAGAAGTGATGCCATGGTGGCATCATAGCAGAGAAGTGTTAACTAGAAGAGCTGCATTCATAGAGCTGATACAGAAGAGCTGTGTTCACAAAGTTGTGAAACAAGAAGGGCTGAGGTGCGGTCATTTGCTTATATGAATAGAAGGCTTCTGGCCTGCTTTCCTGCTCCTGTGTGCTGCTCCCTGCTGCTCCTGAGCTGTCATTTCTGCTACTGCTCTGGGGCATCCAAGAGTCATTCAAGTGCTGGCAATGCTGGCAAGACTTTCTATTTTCCCTGTTGGATTACAGTTGGGGTTTCCCATTTGTTTGAAACAATACCAGCAAGTTGGATAGAATTTCATTTTTATTAAATTTGTGCTAGCACAATATGGCCTGTTGTTGGTTTAAAATGCAAGCTTGCTAAGTTCCTGAAGTGCACCACTGAAAGATCCTGGCAACTCTGCAACCAGGCCTGCACTGGGACTCTAACCTAACTCTTGAGCACCCAGAGTTGATTGGTAGTAGGTTTATTACTTAGCTCTACAGTTCTACCACTGTTACCAGTTTCAGAGTATTCCACACCCTGTGTAATATATTTATCTCAGTGGGCCCTTTCCTTGGGGATTGCACTGTGTATGGTGTACTGATTATGGGGGAAATGTTCAATGGTAACCTGCAAGTGTTTAACCCTTTTCTTCCTTCTCCAGCTACCCAAGGCTGTGCGTCAAATAAAACACTGTTAATTGTTTGCATTTATGTGTGCACCCTGTTTGTGTATCCTGACTGAACTGTTGTATGGTAAAAGTAACAGTTGTTGGTGGTCGCCAAGGGGTGGTCTTGTCCAGTGTAGGGCAGTGTGTAGGTACACTTCCCACAGGGCGGCATCACACACAGCATCTAGCCCTCTTATTCTCTCTGGGTGGCGGCACATACAAACATTGAAACATAGATTTTGATGGCAGATAAGGACCGCTTGGCCCACCCAGTCCACCCATTTCCCTACCTAAAGGATAAGCTGCAGATCCTAGTTAACCAACAGCCTATTTCTTCTTACCCCCCCCACAATAATTGCCTTATGTCTGTCCCATGTATTCTTGAATTCTCCCACAGTTTTAGACCCCAACCTCCTCAAGAAGGCTGTTCCATGTGTCCACCACCCTGTCTGTGAAAAATATTTCCTCACATTGCCCTAGAACCTCCCCCAATCTTTAAATTGTGTCCCCTTGTTCTTGCACATCTCTTTTTCTGAAAGATGCTACCCTCTTGGACTTTGTTGATTCCACTGAGGTACTTGAAAGTTTCTATCATGTCCCCCCCCCCTCCTTTCCTCAAGGGTATACATATTAAGCTCCTTTAGTCTCTCCTCATATGGCTTCTCTTGCAGACCCTGCACCATTTTAGTTGCACTCCTCTGGACTGCCTCTATCCTGTCTATGTTTTTGCAGACATGGGGTCTCCAGAACTGGAAGCAGTACTCCAGATGGGGTCTCACCAACTGTCTGTACAGAGGGATAACAACTTTCAGTTTTCTGCTGGTGATACCTTTCTCTATACATCCCAGTATACCCCCATCCCTCACTACTGGCTTCTCATATTGCTTGCTAACCTTAAGGTCATCTGATATGATTACCCCCAGGTCCCTTTCCATTTTTGTTGTTGTTACTAACCCCCATTGTGTAATCTTCCCCTGGGTTTATGTTTCCCAGGTGCATTATTTTGCACTTCTTTGCATTGAATCCAAGCTGCCATACTTCTGACCATTTCTCCAACCTTGCCAAGTCCCTTCTCATCCTTTTCACGCCTCCTTGTGTATCAACCCTGTTGCAGATCTTTGTGTCATCTGCAAAGAGGCATACTTTTCCTTCCAGTCCCTCTGCAATGTCACTTATAAAGACATTAAAAAGGATTGGACTCAGTACTGAACCCTGCGGTACCCCACTAGTAACCCCTCTTTCTTCAGAGTGGACTTCATTTACAATTACCTTCTGTGTCCTGATGTTCAGCCAATGTTTTACCCATGCTACCACCCTGGGACCCACTCTCAGGCTAGTTAATTTGACTATTAATCTTTTGTGTGTGACTGTGTCAAATGCCTTGCTAAAGTCTAGGTAGGCCATGTCCACAGCCCCTCCCTGGTCTACTACTTTGGTCACCCAGTCAAAGAAATCAATTAGATTCATCTGACATGACCTTCCCATTGTGAACCCAAGCTGCCTTGGGTCCTGGGCCCCACTGGCCTCTAGGTACTTAACAATTCTTTCCTTCAGAAGTGATTCCATCACTTTCCCTACCACAGAGGTCAAAGTGACAGGTCTGTAGTTTCCTGCCTCTGTCTTGGTCCCACTTTTGTGCAGGGAATCACATCTGCCTTCCTCCAGTCCTCAGGTACCACACCATCCTCCATGATTTGTTAAAAGGGTAGTCAGTGGTTTCACTAGTTTTCCCTTTATTCTTTTAGAATTCTGGGTGAATTCCATCAGGCCCCATTGCTTTGTCCACCTTCAGTTTTAGGAGTCCTTTCAGAACCCTTTCTTCTGTGAAAGGACTGGGATGACCCCTATCAAGGCGCTTCTGTTAATTGGATTAGGCACTCCCCTCCTCTTTGTGAATACTGAGCAGAAATATTCATTCAGTATCCCTGCTTTTCACTGTCCCTCTCTGCCCACCACCGTCCATTCTATTCAGCCTCACTATCCCTCCTTTGTCTTTACACTCCCTGATGTACCTATAAAGGTTTTATCCCCCTTCTTAACTGAGTTGGCTATCTTTTCCTCAGTTTGGGCCTTTGCTATTCTGACTTCCCTCCCTGCTTCCTTCTGCCTTAACTGGTACAGCTCTCTGTCCTGCTCCTTCTGTGTTTCCTTATACTTCCTGAATGCTATCTTTTTCTCCCTGACTTTCCCCGCCACCTCTTTTGAGAACCAGAGTGACTTTTTCTTTCATTTTCATTTGTTTATTTGCTTGACACAAAGGCTTGTTGCCTGTGTGATGGCAGTTTTGATGTTTCCCCATTGTTGTTCCACCCCTTCTTCTAGCTTGCTTGCTAGTGCTTTTCTAAGGCACTCTCCCATCTTGCCAAAGTCAGCCCTCCTGAAGTCCAGTACCCTCACTTTTGTATGGCTTGATTCTGTAGCTGAATTTATCGTGAACCACACTGTATGATGGTCACTTGTTCCCAGATGGCAACCCACTTCTAGATCCGAGATCCTCTCATTGTCCCCATTTGAGAGTACGAGGTCTAAGATTGCTCCCTCACGAGTTGGTTCCTTAACTAGCTGTCTGAGGCATGCCACCTGTAGGGCATCGAGAATAGCCCTGCTCTTGGATGTGGCTGCAGTAAATGTGCTGCAGTTAATCTGGCATATTCAGGTCTCCCATCAACAGTATCTCCCCTTTCTCTGCCATCCTTAAGAATGCCTTCTATCATATCCTTGTCCATTCCCTTCCCCGACATGGGGGTCTGTATACAACCCCTGTGTGGATTGTGGTGCCATTTCCAGTCTCTAAGGTGACTCACTGTGCCTCCTCTCCTCCCTGTTTACTATTTTGTTCAGTTGCTTTTACCCCTTCCTTTACATAGAGAGCTGCTTTCCCCCTCTTCTCCCCTGCCTGTCTCTCCTGTAGGTTATGTACCCTGGTATGTTAACATCCCAGTCATTGGTCTTTGTGTACCATGTTTCTGTGATTGCTACGATATCCAGGCATCCCTCTTCCATCAAGGCCACCAGCTCAGGGAGCTTGCACCATGCAATTTAGTAATTTGGGACAAACGCCCCTACTACAGGAGAAAAAAATAACCCAATCCCCTCAACCAAGTGTGCCATAGTACAGTGAGCAGGCAGGGGTGTGAACCTGGGTTGCTGCACTGACCATGGGGGGGGGGTCACAAGTATATGACTTTGAACTTGTTCTGTCACTGACCAGAGTAGTTCTAAATCATTCTACCCTACTGTTTTTGCTGTATGTGAAGAAAAAATCACTTATAAAGGAGATCTATTTTGGCTGAAAAGAAGTCCTGATCACTTCACAGATTGGGGCTTCACTGTATAAATGCCCAGTGTAGTCATCCAAAAAAATTAATATTAAACTTGCCTGATTGCTGGTAAAATTCTGTATAGTCCCCAGTGCAGTGCAGCTGGCATTTTTAATTATGATGCCCCTCATCAGTCCCAATCTCGCTAGTGATAATTTGAGATGATGAAGCACCACTGCCCCTGCATTATGGGCAGCCCTATGTACGGAAGTATAAAATACAATATTTAAAATATCGATCATTATTTTTACACAATTTGCCTAAATGCCATGTGTATGGCAAGCATGCACATGGCATTTAGGCAAAGTGTGTAAAAATAATGATTGACATTTTAGATATTGTATTTTTTATATTTCCGTACATAGGTCTACCCATAATGCAGGGGCAGGGGTGCATCATCATCTCGCGTTATCACTAGCGAAATCGGGACTGATAAGGGGCGCCATAATTAAAAATGCCAGCTGCACCGGGGGCTATACAGAATTTTACAAACAATCAGGCAAGTTTAGTATTTATTTTTTTTTTGGTTACTACATCAGACATTTGTACGGGGAAACTCCGACCTGTGAAGTGATGGGGACTTCTTTTCAACCAATAGATCTCCTTTAAAAAAATTTATGGCAGAAAGAAAAAAAACATCTGTGTTTATTCCTGCCAGCATATTTGGCTCAAATAGAATCTAACATTAAAAACACACCTTCTGGTTTGGGCCTTTTCTTTAAATAAAAGAACAGCATATTAATTATCATATAAATTTAGTCTGACGTTTGACGCTTGATGGCATGAGTAAGGCCCCAGTGTCACTTATGTGATTCCTAATGCTAAGCATATCCCCCTGAATAAATTGCATCTTTTTTTTCCACCTCCTGATATGTTTTTGAAGGGCAGTTTTTTGAGGCACTATAACTGTATAAATGTAATCTTTATACTTTTTAAATCTAGAAATAACAGCTTTAAAATGATATAAATATTATGTTCATAGGTTAAGTATTTTTCTAAGGCTTGTCTTTGGTTTGGAGGGGCAGATGGTGACACACACCATGGCCCTCTTCACACGGTACAAAACTATACATGTCCAAGCATCCCTACAATGCTTGATCTAGAAGCAAATGATTTGATACCTTTTAATGGACCAACATAGATGTAACAACAAGAACAACATGCTCTAGCTTTTGGACCAAAACGTCCTTCGTCAGAAGCATAATGACAGTTATTCAGAAAAAAAATAATACTTTTAACAACTAGCTCATGCAGAATAAAACAGAAAAAAAAACATTGGTTTAAAATACTCATTAAAAAAAAACAAAAAAAACAAAACAGAAGATGATGCCCATAGAAGTGTAACAGTACCACGTTACCCTAAGTTGGGAGGGCCCCAGGATCAAAGGTGCTCAATGCAAAACACATACAAAGAATTCTACTGCATATAAATTCAACTGACAAGAGATAACACTACTTGAGCAGATGGCTCTTAAATCAAGCTATGAGTGTCACAATGTGTAGAAGAATGCAGTCTGTACTAATCTTTTTAAGACAGCTTTACTGGTAATTTCTTGTCTGCAATACATACATTGAAACTTCTTGGAGTACTAAGACAATCTTAGTATGTATTTAATCTGGGTGGGAGTTGTTTTTCAGTAATTGCATTCTTATACACATTGTGACACTCATAGCTTGGCTCTAGAATGGTTCAGTGGCTACAGGCATTGGAATGACGTGTGCCTTTGTCAGTTTGGCAGGAGGGTTTATTTGGGAGCAGGGCTGGCAGGATTTGATGAATCAGACAATATCTTTATTCATGAGAGGCCAGAAGAAGTGAAGTCTTGTCTTTTTGAGAATTCTGTGGGTTCCCATATGACCTCCAGAAAGCGGAGAGGCATCAGTGGAGAGAAGAACTTGATAGATTAGAGAGGCTGGCACAACTAGCTGTACGTGAGTTCTAGCCATGTGATGACCCTTGCCTCCTTGGTCCAAATGTGGAAAAGCAAACCTTCATTGAGGAAGTATTGTGAAACAAAGAAAAGTACATCCTGGCAATGCTTTTTTTGCTGCGATAAGGTTCCAGACTCTAAGTATGTGATTATGCCTGTGAATTGAGGATCAGTTCTTTGTTGCATTTTGACAGTTGCCAGGGACAGATCAGACGTGGATGAGGTGAGAAGCTCTTCAGCTGCTTGCAGTAAGTGAGGATTTGTGTGTCTTTCTGTAGAAGCAATTGGTAGCAGCAAAGCAACTTGAGGTGCTGTAGGAGTGTCCACAGGAAGCACATCTGTGGCATGGAAGGGAAGAGCTTACAAGCAGGATTCTTCATCTGTTGAGGATGATGCAGAGGGATATCATCTCTGGCTTACATCATTGGCATTGGAGTGAACTCAGCCTGGTTTGTACTGAATTTCAAAGCTGTAGGATTGCAGCATGGCAATCCATTGGTCGAACTTGCCTACTAGCTCCTTCATTTTGAATAACAATCTGAGGGCAGAGTGATCAACGATAGCTGTAAAGGAGGAGTAGCAAAGGTAACAGTCAAATTTCTTTATGGCAAATACCATGGCTAGCCATTCTTTTTTCTGTGATGCCATAGTTCTGCACAGCTGAGGAAAGAGAGCGCCTGGCATAGGAGACAACTCATTTTGTTCCATCTTGAATTTGACAGAGCACAGTGCCCACTGCAAAGGAACTAGCATCTGAGTAGAGCTTGAAGAGTTGGTCGACCCTTGGGTAGGCCAATACTGGAGAAGAGATTAGGTTTTGTTTCAAGGTTTCAAAGGCCTCTTTGCATTCGGTAGTCCTTGTATAGTCACACCCCTTTTTGGTGAGGGCGTACAATGGAGCTGCAATCTTGGCACTGA
This sequence comes from Neoceratodus forsteri, assembly GCA_016271365.2. NCBI lineage: Eukaryota > Metazoa > Chordata > Ceratodontiformes > Ceratodontidae > Neoceratodus > Neoceratodus forsteri. The sequence continues at coordinate 822,436,122 of CM057449.1, forward strand.
GATGCTTGTACACTGGTGGCCTGGTACATTAATATGGACTCTTGTGCAAGTCATGCAGCTTGGATTGTGTCCATTCAGGTTGTTGGTTTCTGTTGGATTACATAAAGATGGAGATGAGGAAGCAGTCCCCAGACAAAGGTTGTGATTTGCTCTTTCTCAGGTTTCTGCAGAAGTGTGCAGCGAGACTCCATGTCCATTATGAAGGCTTCTAGAGAGTCAGAGGGTTGCATGGTGCAGTCCCACAGCTGTTGTTCCAATAACCAGGGCAGATGTGCATGGAGAAAATGGTCTTTGAAGGTTGCATACAGGGTGGCAGTATTTCATTTGACTTGTTCTGGAAGTGTGTTGAACCAGGAAATGGCACTCCCTCTCAGAAACAATCACAAGGCATTGGAAATATGCAAAGGATCAATCCAATCATGTAAGGAAATCCAGGCTTGGAATTATTCAAGCCAGTTGACAGTGTCTTCATGAAGCAAGGCTGAGAACGGTACTGGTTGTAGGCTGGTATGGACCATGGACTGTGATTAAATAGCTTTAATGAATGCCAGGTCATCTTAAATGGCTTGCATAGCTGGTGCTCCTTGAGCTGAGATGGATGACTGGATATCGTGCAGTATTGTTTCAATTTTGTAGCCCCATGCCCTTGAGATGGGTGAAGGTAGAACTCTGGATGCTCTGACGCTTGAAGCGGCATCTTCCCCAGACATCATGGTCAGAGACAAGCTTCATTTTACTGAGCGAAGATAGTAAGGATGAGAAGGAGTTGTAGTCATGCTGGAGATGGGACATCATGGAGGCGATGAAGTGCTGAGAAGAAAATATTTTTGTAGACAAAAGTACCTTTATTTGTAAACAAAGTTCATCTAATGATGTCTTAATAAACAATTCCCAATCAATTTAGTGTTGTCTGTTATTGAAATAAAGGTTTTGTCGCAAAAATCAGCAATTTGTTGCAGTGTCCTTTCATTTCTATAGGTTTGCCATTGATTTCTATGGAGTGAGGCTGTTTTGTGTCTTTCACAAGATGGCTGCCTGACTTTGACATACAGTTCCTCTGGTTTTTAATTTTTTATTTTTTTTGAAATTTAAGTTTATTAGTTTCCAAAATACAAATACAACAAAGAAAAAACACTGAAACAGAGAAAAACAAAACCCCCCTCCCCAAAACAAATACACAACACTCCAGAAATATGTAAACAGAGAAATAGTACATATATCGTACAACCTAAGAAACCAAAGAACCCCCTCAAAAACAACCTCCCCCTCCCCAATCCCAATTGGGTGCACCAACAAAAATCTAAGAACCCCATTAATTCTGGATATCACTGTGTGCCTGTAATAAGGTACCTTAGTTTTAAACATCATAGATCACATAAAAACAAAAAGGAAGATCTAGAATCCACAACTAAGCAGAAATAAATATTATGTGAGGGCAAAGGGTCGGGTCACCAGGCCTTGATATTAAGACAAACATAAAGTTTGGAATTTACCCCATCTTTTATGAAACAAATCCATACGATCTTTAAAGCTGGCAATCAGGTTTTCTGATTGGAGATAGGACATTATCTCCTTCAACCAGTCTGCATATGATAAAACCAATTGGTCCTTCCAATGTCTTAGGACCAGCTTCTTAACCGCCATGGACACTAAAGCCATATGATATCGGCGCTCCACACTATCTACATAGGAAAAATCACCCAAAACACAAACTTCCGGACAAAAAAAACCTGCTCAGACCCAGAAGAGGATCCAAGTTCTCCCGGATCAGGGACCACAATGGAGCAACTTTGGAACATTCCCAAAAAATATGAATTAAATTGCCCTCGGCTTGTAAGCACCTGAAACAGTCCGAACAGGAAACCATCTTATGCTGAAAGAGTTTAACGGGAGTATAGTAAAGGTTATTCACAATGTAATACTGTGTTAATCGCAACCTATCCTGAGTGTGATATCTATGTAAATTATGCCAAATGTTAGTCCAGACCGGGACAACCTCAGGGAGAAGATTTGTCCAGACCGAAGGGCCCTCGGCATCCTCCTGTGAATTAAAATTTAGGAGAAAAGAATAAATTGACGAGATGGAGTGGGACTGGGAAGCAAGACTGATAATATTGGATAGAAAGGGATGTACAACCGACTGTCTAAAGGTGATGCCGAATTTATTACCCACTAAGTGCCGAAGTTGGAAGACCTTAAAAATCCCTTTGCTTGGTATATCAAATTTCGTTAGAATATCATCCGATGTAAGAAGCGAATCTTGATTAAACAGATGTTCCACTCTGGCATCTTTAAATTGAGGGAGCTAATTTGGCATGTTCCAAGAATTACCCAATCTAATGTTAGGGTTTAGGACCACTGGCTGTCCCAGGTCCAGTTCACTAGAGATCCGAAAGAACTTAAGACACTGTGCCCATGACCTAAGAGAGCCTAACACCGTGTTGTTCAGAACCAACTGTGAAAGAGCCTTCAGGGCCAAATAAAACAAGGCGGACATGTCCAGTCCAAGTTCAGAAAGAAAAGCCCGCTCCAGCTGGAGCCAAATTGGACCGGGGTTCTCTGTGCTCATGGAGAACCATCTCCCTAACTTAGAAAGGTGAGACGCCCAGTAGTACAGCAGGAGACCGGGCAGCTGTAAACCACCCCTGTCTTTAGGGAGTGAGAGGTTGGTATAGGAATGTCGCACACCCTTCCCCCGCCAAATAAAACTGGAAAACAGCCGATGAAGCTGCTGGAAAAAGGAAAGGGGAATCCAGAGATTGGTCAGATTCAGTGGATAAAAGATCCGGGGAAGAACATTCATTTTAATAATGTTGACTCGACCCCAAAGTGAGATAGGAGGGTTGACCAACGCTGTAAATCCTGACTGATCGAGTCTCTAACTCTGACCAGATTTAGTTTTTTCAACAGGGAAAGATCAGTGGAAAAATGGATTCCCAGATACTTAATTGATCTGGAAGTCCATCTCATTCCAAAGGAAAGAAAGTCCTGTTTATTCGTATACTTATTTAAGGGGAAAATCTCACATTTAGAGATATTCAGTTTGTAACGAGAAAAGGAACCAAACTGCATAATGATATCAAGAGCGGCCTTTAAAGATGTCACCGGATCTGTTAAGTGCAACAAGACATCATCTGCATATGCAGAGAGAACCAATTCCCGTTGCTGTAACATAATACCTCTCACCTGAAGAGACGACTTGAGTTTAACCAGCAAAGGCTCCAAAAATAGATTAAATAGCAAAGGAGAAAGAGGGCAACCTTGCCTGGTACCAGCGAAAAGGCGGAAGGAGGAAGATAAGACCCCATTGCAGTAAATCTGAGCAGAAGGGCAACTGTAAAAAGTCTGAATCATAGTCAGAAAGGGAGCCAGAAAACCCATTTCCTCCATTACTGTCCACAGAAAGGACCAATCAACCCGGTCGAATGCTTTCTCAGCATCAAGAGAGACCAGAGCAACCGGACATATGGCAGTTTGGGCGTACTGAGAAATATGCAACAGAGTCCTCAAGTGGTCTGCAGCCGACCTCCCCGGTACAAAACCAGCCTGCTCAGGGCTCAACAGCTCCAACCAGACCTTCTTGATCCTTTCAGCAAGTATTTTAGCTAGAATTTTGATATCATAGTTTTGGAGAGAGATGGGACGGTAATTAGCCGGATCAGTGAGAATTTTGTCCGCTTTGGGAATTAAAACTATAGTAGCCTCGAACAGAGCAGGATCAAGCTCAGAGGAAACCGGCAAATAATTATATAATTTAAGAAGAACAGGGATCAAATCTTTAGCAAATACCTTATAGAAGTTTGCCGGGAAACCATCCGGTCCCGGCGCCTTATCTGGGACCAAGGAAGCAATGGTGCTCCTTATTTCTTCAGCTGAAATAGGGGTTTTATTTATTTATTTAGTTTTTGTTAACCGGGTAAGTGCACTAGACAAATCCTGCCTATTTTCAGGCACGACCCGGGAGAGGGGGATACAGATGAATGCCAACTGACCTTGAACCAGATTAAGCTGTTGGTGGTATTTTTAGTGAATGAGGGAAATTTGGCCAGGACACGGGAAATTCCCTACTCTTTTCGATAAGTGCCATGGGATCTTTAACATCCACCTGAACTACCACCAATCCAGGCAGATGGGACCTCGGTTTAACGTCTCATCCGAGAGACGGCACCTCAGATGTGCAGCACCCCTCTCATGCTGCACTACAGTGTCAGTACTGGGATATTAACCCAAGTGCCAGATGTGGGAACTGAACCCATGGCCCTCTGATCTCCCGGCCTCAGAGGCGAGTGTGCTACCTACTGAGCCACTGACACTGCAGTTAATAGGTTAATGGGTTAATAGGCTCGCTTGCTGGGTCTTTGATATACAAGGGATACCTATTCCTCTTACATACTCCCTAACGGCCGAGATGGGATGGGGTGATGAGGAATGACTATAAAGGCCCGAGTAGTATTCCTTAAAGATGTGCTTAATATCCCTAGGTGAGGAAACTACACTACCAGAAGGGAAGACAAGAAGGAATGATCCTCGAGTTTCAAGTGTACGAAACGCAAAGCCAGCAGTTTACCGATTTTTCGCCAAGATCCAGATACCTAGCCTGGGCTTTCATCAAACAATATTCTGTTTTTTCTTTCAAAAGGTCCAGTATTCGCTCCTGGTTAACAAAAGCTCCTTGAGATCCGATATAGAAGAAGTTATAGAATAATTAGCTTCTAACTCCCTTAGTTTGTTCATCAGGGGCAAGGACCTAGCCAACCATGTCTTCTTCCTAAAGGAGGCCATCTTAATGAGTTACTTAAGATAACACTTCAGAGCGCCCCATACCATGTCAACCCTAGGGGTAGAATTAAAATTATCAGCCAGAAAAAGGGAAATCCGGGAACTCATTTCTGAAACACATTGATGATCTTTTAACAACTGTGTGTTTAGCTGCCACATAGAGTCACGAGGATAATCAGGGTTTAAAGACATTCGTATCCAGACTATAGCAGCGTCCGACACAATGATCGGCTCGATACCAGACAGAGAGATGTTCGGGAGGAAGGGAAGACTGACTAAAACCATATCTAGCCTCGACTTAGTACCGTGTGATTGAGATTGAAAGGAAAAGGCACGACAAGAAGGGTTAGCGAGCCGCCAAGGGTCACATAGGCCCAGCATCGAGGACAAATCCCAAAAGGCCCGCTGAGCTGGAGAGGAAGGGCATTTATCCTGCGGTTCCCTATCCAGAGTAGATGAGAAGGGCATATTCCAGTCCCCCAATATAAATTGAGCGGGAAGAAAGCCAGCCAACTTATCCGCCAAAGTCATGAAGAAAACGGGGTTCCCCCCCACCAGACCGTACACAGAACCAAGGACCACATTGTCACCATTCAGAGTACCTTTCACCAGGACAAATCTCCCCTCTGGGTCTGAGACAGTCAACTCTTTGGTAAACAATACATGCCTTTTAATAAGAACTGCAACCCCTTTACTAAAGCAGGAATTTCCGGCAAGGTAAGATTGGGAAAAGCCAGATCGGGAAAGCAACCTAACATCATCATGGCATAAGTGTGTCTCTTGTAAAAAAAGAATATCAATGTGAAGCAATGAACAATGGTTAAAGGCCTGCAGCTGTTTGACCCGATCCTAAGCCTCTAACATTCCAGGGCTATTTTGACTGTATTCATAGCCATTTTAAAAACATGATAAAACAACTAGATATCCAGACAAAACCATCATAATATACAGAAACAAGGTGCACCCCCCGCATAAAGGCCCGGGACCTAGTATCCACCCAGAACTGCTCTGGCCTGGGACTCAATCGCAATAACCTTATCCAGCTCATCCAGCCAGGGTAGGAACAAGGCCCACACCAGCAAAGTAGGCAAACCCAGCCGTGAGACCCAAGCCAGACAGAATTGGTCCCGAGGCAATCACCCAACCTTAAAACCCCTGGAACATTTCGAACAGTCAAACCCCCCCAGAAATATGCTATCGCAACAAACCAGAAACCATACAAAACATCTGGGTCATTCATTATTAATCCCCAACCCCCCACACCCCACCCAGGACCCAGAAACCAGAAAATTAAAAGAGATCCAATTTTAGAAAGAAAATCATCCCATCCCCAACGACCATAAATCCCCATAGCATAAGGTATTTAAAACTAAGTCCCCCCTTAAACCCCCCAGCAGCCAATATCATACAAATCAAAAAATAAGTATATACAATGGGAGAGTCGAGCCAGGGTAGCCCGAAAAATAACCTAGCGTCCAAAGGCTCGAACCCCCGAACACCCAGTGCGAACCTCCAAACCCCCAGAGCTGGGCGCCAGTGCCAACAAACCAATAAAGCCAGGCACAATCCCAGGAGAATGCAGACCAACACATACAGAATCATACTCCCAAAAAGCACCAGCACCAGGGGAAGGTCAGCCAACCCCCCCATGTACGGCTCGCGATTCCACATCCAGCGAGCAAGCACACCAAGCCCGAACCCCCACAGCAACCCCTCCCCAGAAACCCAATACCAGTATCATGAACAGATAGAAGGAAAGAAGATAGGGAAGGGGAACAGTCGAGTAAGGGAGCATGCAGCCACCCAGCCACAGAGAACCCATTACCCCAATCTAAACCGATGAACGATCCCCCCAAACGTCTTCACCGGTGAAACCAGTACGAGAAGGAAGGAAAGAAAAACCCCTACCCGAGTCCATACAGGCCACATGAAGTAGGGAGTCCAGACAGCCAACGAAAGTCGAGGAAATCCCCATGCAGGCAGTACATCTGGGCTAGACCTGTCTAAAAGCCGCTGTTTCAGGGGAACCAAAAGGCAGAGGACCAAAAAGGTCCGCCTCCCAGGAAGTCTCCACCTGAAACAACTACACAGAATATAGTTCCATCGGGAGGTACATGGACGGGAATGGGGAAGCACTGCAGTCAGAGCTCGCCCACCACCACCAAACTGGGCCAGAAAATCCAAAGAGGGACTGAGAAGAAGGACCAGAGAAACGGAGAAACAGCAGGGACAACAGAGAGGAGACCAGAGAAAGAAGGCAAAGGCAAGGAGGTACAGCGCCGTTACCGATAAGTAAACATCACTACTAAAACTGATACAAATATAGAAACAAATTTAGTTCAGCCAGAATATAAGGCTCAAAAGCCCAGGTAATAACAGTTAAGGTCTCTCAGCCTTGCGCTTTGAATAACTCTGGCAACTTAGCCTCCAGGTCCTTGCGGGCAGCCTCCGGGGAATTGAAACTAGCAGTGGTGCCATTGATGGTAATTTTCAGAGTCGCTGGGTAGACCATTTTAAAAGGAATAGATGCAGCTATTAGTTTCTGCACCACTGGGTGATAGGCTGCTCTTTTCTCTCGGGTCTCTTTAGGTAGGTCCTGAGTAATCTGGATTTTGGATGTTTCCCACAGGATTTCTCTCAGTTCACAGGACTTCGTATAAACATGGTGTCTCTCCACATAACTCAAAAACTTGACGATGATAGGGCGTGGGGGGAACCCAGCTGCAGGCCTAGGTCTCAAAGAACGACGTGCCCGTTCTAAGTGATAAGAGGGGCTAATAGGGGATGGGCCTACCGCCTTGCATAAAAACTTCTGCAGGAAGGCCACGATGTCTGGGCCTTCTTCCAACTCAGGTAGGCCCATGATTAAAAGATTATTTCGGCGGTTACGCCCTTCCAAATCTTCAGTCTTGGCCTGTAATTTCTTTATTTGTTGCCTGAGTTCGGTAATCTCCATTTCAGTTCTGGACCTCCACAATTCTGACGAGGTTATTCTGGTCTCATATCTGAGACTCTAATGGAAACAGAGGAAAGATCGCTCATGAGGATTTTAGCTCACCAGTTAATTCTTTCAAGATATCTTTTAAAGGAGTAAGTTCTTGGAGGAACCTATCCTCCGTTAGTGGAGTAACCTTTTGGACTCTGTCCCCACTTGATCCTTTAGTAGGGGCCTGATTCCGTTGTTTCTTGGTGGCCTTCTCCAGGGATGCAGGGGGTGTATGCCTGACTGAGGCCTGCTTCCCATCCACCTCCATCGCGATCCTACAAGCAATACTTTCTTCAACAGCGATCGTTAAGTAGTAGCAGGTACCTTCACCAGATGTTTATTGGGCAGATTTATCGAAAAAGAACCAGGATGATTAATTAAACGATCAGAAAAGGTGGCCAGCGGGGGGAGCTCAGTATCCCAGCTGCTATCTAGCTAGATGCCATCACGTGACCACCAGTTCCTCTGGTTTGGCTAGCGTGACTGTAGCAAGATGGCCACTAGTGGGGGGAGAGTTAAGGATCGCTTCCTGTTTTTTTCATTTTTTTGATGCACCCAAGATGGATGCTTCTTGCCTCGAGGGCTGTGCTGCTCCACACTGTCCAAAATGGCAATTGCCACATGGATGCCCTCTTGCCCAACTGAAGTTATTATAAGGGTCTCAGGAATGCTTAAATCTGATTGGTTGTCAGCATTCTGAAAGCCTTATGTTAATCTCCTTATTAATGTACTTCTACAGCCTAATCACAGGAGTACTAATTTGTGTGGCACTAGTTTTATAAAAAATTCCGTAATTAAAATTCAGAGCCACTATTTGATTTACCAGCTGCAAGAGGAATTTTCACCAAAATTGTATTAATAAAAAACACTGCTGGACTAAAACAAAATAAAATGCCACTGGCAGGGAGCAGTGGTCATCAAAATAAATACAATTTTAAGATGCATAAGTAAGAGAAAAACATAAGCACACACAGCTACAGTGCCCCTGCTGTGAGTGAGCTAATCCGCAACCTGGCAGATATCACAGGTGTGACAGATGGGACACCTGCAGTTTCAGAGTGCCAGCACCTCTCAGTGACAGTCACACTGAAGTACTGGTGTCCACATAGCTGTGTTACCTGCTAGCCCTGGATCAATCATGTTGAGCGGTTGTGATCGGGACTCACCTCTGACAGCAGCGACCCATATGAGGAAACAGAATCTGTCACTGTGAAGCACCTCGTGCTTCAGCTGCCAACCCAAAGTAACTACAAGGCACGTACATAACAAGGTTTAGTACATGAGGCTGTGTTTGATATAAAAAAAAAAAAAAATTTGTCTGGCCTCTTGTTTAGTGTGGCATGCCCATGTATCTGTGGCGGGAGCCATAAATGAGTCATGACTGTCCTCTATTTTTTCACTGGACTCCTTACCTGGTTCTCGGTTCTACCCATATAAACAATAAGGACACAACGTCAACGAACTGGAGCACACCTCTCACTTTCTCTCCCTCTCAAGTGCGGTGACTGAATGGCTCAAAGAGCATGATGCAGCAGCTGAATCCCTTCTCCAACACAAGCTTACAACTGCAACAAGTCAAAAGAGAGGACAGCTGTTGCGTGTTGGAGAGAGCGGGACCATTGAGCGGGACAGGCTGCTGGAGACTTGGATCGACTTTTTGACTGGTACAATGGGCACCTGCTGATTGCTCCTGTGGTCTCTGGCCCAGATGCACCTCAGGAGAGATCTGGGAGAATGAAGACACAGGTGGCTGATAGATGAAAAAAAATGTCAGCGATTGAGGGGGAAGGGGGTTGCTGGTGCTACTGATCCATAAGTGCATGAAGGGTAAACTAAGCAGCATACTTTGGGACGATAGGGGTGTGTGTGTGTGTGTGTGTGTGTGTGTGTGTGTGTGAAGCAACACTAATACCAGAGGGCTGGGTGGGGACCCACTGGACACCAGAGGAATAACAAATAAATTTAGAATGGTGTAGGGACTATTTTATGTTAATTTCCTCCAAAATTGTAAATAAATTAGTAATATAATATTTAAAACAAAAGTCATTAGCAACCAAATTATAATAATTGCAATAATGAACTCTGGGGGTTACGTTAATGTTCAAGTTAATCACCCCCTGGTGGCAATATGGCACTTGGCTACGCCTCGTGCCACATTACACCCCAGGGGTGATTAACTAGAACATTAACTTAACCCTCAGAATTCATTATTGCTTAACTGTTTTCTGTGGTGGTGAGTGGCCAGTGAGGGGGAAAATACTGTTTATAAAATGGGAAAAAAAACCGAAGCCACTGATTGGCTGTTTCACCCTCGTAGCCGTGTCCTTAATCCCTGGTATTGTACCTACCGGCACTAACGCTTGCCAGTCTGCCCTTTTACAAGTGCGAATCATTGAGCTGTGCCGACGAGTCACTGCCTGCCAGCCTGCCCCCCCCCCGCCGTGCAGTCTGTTTGCTAAATTACTGAATGAATCCTCCCTCCCAAGAAAACATTAAAAATCTGACCTTTTATATTTTTCTTGAAAGTTTGTACCAGTTCGGATCCACGACTCTCACGATCTGTTTTTCAGTTGGCTGCCCGCGATCTACCGAGTGTTCCCGTGCGCTTCTCGAGCTGGCTTTGACATCAAAGCGAGACCACGCCTGCACCAACCTTCCTGTCATAACCTAAAGTGATTTAAAAGTACCGCAATCATCACAAGTGGTAAATCCACTTGGACAAGCGCGACTGCTGCCTCTTGCAGAAAACCATGTAGAACTCCTGTGAAGTAAATCGTCATGGCGTTCCGGTTTGAAAACCGCAAACCAGGAAATCGTCATGTACAGCATGCATCAAGGGACACGCTCGCTCCAACTACATGCAGATCTCATCAAAAAAAAGCTCCTAAGGCAAAAAATAAATAAAAACTCCTATAACCTAGTTCCAAAACCTCTTTATTTTCTCACCATTACCGTCAGTTTACCCCGATACTGAAACTTCATTTCGCAGGCGTTCGGTTTGAAAACCGCAAACCAGTAAATCCTCAGAGCTATACAGAGAGCCTATAAAGTGCTCTATAGCAGATAAGGGTTGGGAGGCTATACAACTTCACCTGTCATGGTGCTACTGTGAGAGGCGACAGGAGGGGACAAGAGGCAGACTCCATATACAAACACAGATAAAGTGACCTCTAGTGACTGATCTACACAGAAAACCACACCAGATTGAGGGACTATTTTTTATTTTTGTATTAAAACAAAATTCTGATTTTTTCAACACTTTTTACTTTAGTTTTTTAAAATAGTTTTATTTACAATGTGACCCATTTTATAGCGCAATAACACACTCAGGTGGTTTATCGCCTGATAAAACACGCCCAGTGGCATAAGGCACTTTCGGCGCAGAGTGCCTGTGCCTTAGTGCACCCTTGGGCGTGCTCTTATCAGGCGATAAACCACACCTCCTCGTGTGTTATTGCTTGCTTATTTGATTGCTGTCCCTTTTGTTTATGGCCCTTTCTTACACTGTCTCCCAGGCTGTCCTCAGTTTATCTTATGAGTTGGCCCCAGGTTTTGTTTGCTGTCTTGCACTTTTATTTATTTATGGATCCATGTACTTTTTTGTTGTTGTTGAAGTTTCTGCTGTGCTTTATTTTATTTTATTTTTTTCCTCTGCATCTTTATTTTGTTTTATTTATTGTTGTATGACTCCTTGATGTGTGGTTGAGCAGCTCTGTGTGAAGTGGAGAGTCGGGGAGCTCAGCGCTTGTTTCTGCAGTCCTGATGCTTTTTTTTTCTGTAGTGATCCCTGGGCTGTCCGTTGAATTTATTTAATTCCCCTGCATAGTGTGGACTGGCTCCATGTGGGCTCCTGCAGTCAATTTTATTTGTAGGGCTGTTTTGAACATGGCATACGGGGAGAAGCTGAGCTCCATGTAGTGGTAGTGGTGATAAAGAAGCTGCCATTGGAAGAGCAGGTGAGAGTGGGTCAGTCTGTGGTATGGTGCAGCAGCGAGTGGGGCTGGAGCGACTTTGCAGTGGCTGTAACAGCTGAATTGGGAGCTGAACAGGGTTGAAGCAGGTACTGGGTGGTCAAAATGCTTTTGTGGAGGCACCATGTGGTTGGGAAGAGGACAGGAGCAGCTCAGAGCTGTGGAGGAGTCGCAGTAAGCTGGGGCCAAGTGGGCTCTGTACGGCTGTTGTGGGGGGCAGCTAAAAGTGATGAGCCACATGTTCCATGGAGATTTTCTTTGCTGTTTGGCAGCGGTACATGTGGAGTGACTGTGTGAGGCTTTGAGCAGTTGATGGCATCAATGGCAGCCTTGGTCAGGAGGGAGCAGGCCAGTATTGATCCCCAGTACAGCTTGTTGTGTACTTTCAGTTTTCTTTTGTGGCAAGGGCTGCCTTGGAGGCAGCATTTATGGGGAAAGTATTGTGGAATATGTGCAAAATGATCTTCCCTTTTCTGTTGGCTGCAATTTCTAGAGTGGCAGATTGGCAGTGGCTTGTATATAGCCACATTGAAGGAGGCAGGATGGCTGAACAAGTATCGGAGCAGTTTAGACTAGCAGGGAGTCTCATGTAGGCCTGCTACCATGAGGCAAATGCTGCTTGAAGGGTGGGTAGCAGTTTGGAGCTCCAATGGAGTTTAGGATTGGATGCAGTAATTTCTGTCACTGCAGGTGATAAAACGCAGACATACCAGTGTCCCTCATTGATCATAGATATATACTGTATATAGTACAGTGGCTCAGTGTTGCAGGAGGGCTGCAGATAAACAGCAGGAGACAGTCATCATTTTCTTTTCTCTGCAGCCAGGGTTGTGGTACAAGTAGCATTCAGAGTTCAAACATACTTGGTTGATGACTTTGGGGTGCTCAGTGATGCAGACAAGTAAGATGGGGGTCTGGCCAGAAGAAGGGCCACATTCTCCACCATGTGTGGTGTTTTGATTTGGTCTGTCACTAAAAGACCCTTACCTTCTTTCTGGTCTGCCAGACCAATCTGATGCTGCTGGTGAGGACACCTTACTGGACTGTGCAAATAACTGATGGAAGCAGAAAGTAATGAATAAAGGTTTGTTCTGTACAGCAGACATGTTCTCTTCCTGAGGTCTAGCCCCAGACTGACTGATTCTCTGACTGGCAGGCATTACATGACACTGCCAGGTAGTGCAACAAATTGTTACATACAGGTTCTAAGTGCTCTTAAAGGGGTGGCAGCTAATGACATTAAGCCCCATGCTTAATGTGTACTTCACAAAAGTGTAAGCTAAAGTATAAAGTTGCACAAGTACCACAAACTACTGTACTAAGTTTTCAATCAATCCTAAACTGACTCATAACAGCCTGAAGACCTTATGAATTCTAAGGCTTGCCTGTAGTTTGGAGGGGCAATGGGTAACACATGCCATGCTTTCCCTCTGTATGGTACAAAACCATGCATGTCCAAGTGTCCCTTGAATGCTCAGACTTTTTGTTGCAACTTTCTTCCCCCGCTCATCTTGCGACACCTCTCTCTCCTTGGGGTTGAGCCTTCTTCCATAAGGAGCTTGTGGCCCTGAAACCCTACCCCGTGACACCTTGAGAGGTTAGACCTCTTTCAAAAGGGTTCCAGTGTCCTTATGACACCTCAACAGGGTGGTAGTTCCAGTATTAGAGAGAGAGCGAGCATAAGCCAACATATACAGTTGCACATGCACCACAAACTACTCGGTCTCAACAAATCCTAAACCTATAACCTATAAGAGCCCAATGACACGTGGAACTTCTGATATTTGCCTTCACAATCATGCTGGGAATTTAGAGAACGGCACAATTTACCATACTTAGAAAAATGTGCTTAATGCATTGGGTATTCAGGTCAGGAGATACTTCCCCCTCCTCTTACTTCTCCTCCACAACTAAAACAGCAAAAATCATAATTGTTCTATGTGTGCTGACTTAATTTTGAGATGATGGCCCAACCAGTTTTATACCACTGAACAAAAACCTTAGTGGCCAAGCGGAACATATATATTAACAGTTAAGCAATCTTGCAGAGTATGGAAGAAACAGGTCTGAGACAAACCACATTCCTTATTCTGGAAATTCTTTTCATAGAGGATGGGTGAGTGGCTGATGGGGAAAATGGGGTGAAGCACTTTTAGGTGCCAACCTGGCAGGAGCTTCCATTTCCATTGTAAATTGGTCTGCACACAAAAAAATGACAAAGAAGACAATGACTGCTTCCTTCCAGACCTTGCATGCATTTAAGGGGCAATTTAAATGTATCATGGGCAAAAGTGGGGAAACTCCCCATGCTCACTGGTTCTGGCACCTATGATCCTGCTTCAGATGTTCCTTATAATTTTATTTATTTATTTAGTTTTTGTTAACTGGGTGGGTGCTCTAGGCAGCAACTGTCCTTTTTCAGGCACAACCTGGGAGGTTACAAAAGAAGGGAAAAGCACAATAACAAAGCAATACATTAGAATACAATAGGAACATGGGATTGGGAGGTACAACAACAGCGGTTAAGTCAGAGCTAAGAATTACTGGAAAAGCACTAGCATAAAAATAATAATGGAACAACTGTAGGTGGCAAAACAATGGATAAACTGTACACATATGCAATTATGCAAGCAACATTAAACAATACATAGATGAGCGGGTGCACTTGGAGATAATGAGTAAATGTTTACAGAGGGCATGTCAAAACCCCCCCAGTGGTAGAACTGGTCCAGCTCACGAGACAGACATTATAGTGTATAGTAGAGCATTATAGTGTATGAAAAAGGGCTATTGTGTGTGAAAATTGATGGAAATACACTGCTGTTGTACCATTGATGTCACATCAACATGCTGTTGTACCATCTTGAGTGAGTCACATCGATGGTACAACAGCATCGATCGTCATTGCGCATGTGCACTCAGTGCGCTGGACTCCAGGAAACGGACATCGCCATGAGTGCTGGCATCAAATCGGAACCACGTGGAGCAAACCCCTCCAAGTAAGGACAGCAGATACATTTTAAGTGTGTATGTTAGAGCGAGGGGCCAAGTTTTATTAAAAAAAAAGTTAATGTGAGGGGAGGGATCAGGACAGAGCTTGTCCTTGAGTTGGGGCGGTGGGTGTCAAAGTCATGAAATCACAGCGCAGCATTGATTTTACCATTTAAAAGTTGCTGGTGTTGATTTTACTGTTGTGCCATACATTATACAAAACAATTGATGGGCATCAGTAAACATCAAAATGTTGTTCACTTCTTGAGGGTGTATGACAACTAAAACCTCTCGAACTACGCTCTCGAGGTTTACATCATTATAACAACCTCTCAAAGTGAACAACATTGTTGTTGTTCAGTGTTGCCCAGCCATTATCCTCTATGTTCTATATAGAAAACCATCCTTTTCAAAATGCTGTTGTATCGCAGTTCAAAGGTCATGGAATGTGTTTGTACCATTCTGTGGTAGAACAGCATTCTAGATCCTCTAGAGACTGCACAAGTCAGTTTCATTGTGAAAGAGAAAAAAATCACAATGCACACATTTCACATGATACTATACACTATAAAAAATACAGGATGAGCAACTTTATGCATAACCAGTGTGTTCTGCCACCTTAGGGTTCTGATTCCCACAGACCTCTTGAGCTTCGCTCTCGAGGTCGGAGGGAATGAGAACCCCTCTGTGGCAGAACACACTGGTTGTGAATAGTTGCCCATCCTGTGGTACAAAGTTGTGAAGAGCTGCAACACCACGGTTTGTCTTATGTTTAGGTACAGTGAGCAGATGAAGGTCCATGGATCTCAAAGGTTAGCAACTGACTTGTAGCTGAGGCAAAGTAGTGAGAAGGTATGGCTGCTTGTTGTTCAGGATGTTGAAGACAGTGCACCCCAAAGCAATGTCCTTCATAGCATTAGAAGGTAGCCATTCCGGCATCTTGTACAGGTCGCAATGGTGTTCAAGCCTATTGGTAGCAAGTACAAATCGGTATATATTGTTATAAGTGACATCCCATTTCCTAAGTACAAGTTTGGAGACATAAGATGCATATACAGCAATGTTATACTTTTGCATTATGTTCCGTTAGAATATGCCACTAGTAAATTCAATTGTTTGAAAATAAAACACCAAATATTAACAGTTGCCTTCCCTAAAGTCCCCCTTTCTCTGTTATTGATAATGATGGCAATAAAAAGATATTTTTTAGGTTATTACCTTACAAATCTTGCTAGTATGCAGCCCTTTGCAAACTTTGCAATTCCCAGTATAACTGGGCCATGCTGAATAGCAAACTCTTCCCGCTCAGTTGAAAGGCAGAGCTACCGTTAATGCTTCTTACGGAAGTAGTGGCCATGGGATGTAATATGTAGGAAACTTTGCAGAATTGCCAGTATTGTATGACATGCATCGTGCTTTATTCACATAGAGCAAGTGGAACATACTGCTTAACGTTATGCCAGTGATGTGGATAACAGAGTTTATCAAGAGCCACTAAAGTGGTTCAGTTTGGTAGTGTGGAGATATTTATGGCTGTGCATGTCCAAACTGACTGGGATCACCACTTGGCAATTGTTTGTGGTGCCACCATTTTTTCCAGAGTTTTCCTCTTTGAGCTGTCTTCAGCCAGTGAGGTGGCAGGTCAAGGCTAAAAAGTTGTTATGGTGTCATTCTCACATCATAACGGTACCATAACAACCTTTTCTGACATTTGAACTGTACCATAACAAGAATATTATGTGTATGGAAATCCATACACAATAGCAGCTAACCATATACTACATTCATCTTATAACCCAATAGCTTCGCATATTCATTGTTTCCACTTGATAAATTATTTAATGATGCCACAGAATGTTTTACATATAAATGAACATCACCAACATATAGGGTACTGTTATTTTCTATAGCTGCAGGTTTGATGCCCCAATGCTTTGTATTACACATTGTAAAAAGATTTCTAATACAAGAATAAACATTAGTGGGGACAAAGGGAAATCTCTTCATTACTGTATCTGAGAAATTCTTCTATGTTTATTTAATTTGCAGAACAATATTCTGTCATATGGCAAATAGATGCATTCCCTCTCCATTCACATATTTTTTTTTTTTAGATCCACATTTAAAGTTTATCAAAGTAAAATAAAGATTGGGGGGGGGGTGCAGTTTGAAATTTCAATGCCACCAATTTGGGAACCCATAGTTCTATGAAATGTTGTTTTAGTCTATAGTGAAATGCATGTATTTGAGAAAAGTACAGTACATTTCCTTTTTATGCTGCACTTTACACATATCCTTTAGGCATACAGTAGGCTTTGCCTCAGGTTTGGTGGGGCAGCATGTGACTTTGCCATGCACCCCACTGAGTGCTATAACAGCACATCTTTTTCAAGCATCCTCTGGAGACTCATTTCTTTGCTTCCACCCCACCCCCAAATCCTTTGGTAGCTTGCCGCTCTCCATCTGGGCTTCTTCTATATAGTACCTTCAGCCAAAGGACTTCATTCCTGCGGCACCTCTGGGTTGGAACCTTCCTCAAGAGTGTTCCGTGCCATCGTACCCCAGAAGGATGGTAGTTCCTCCAGAACAGTGAGCGTGAAAGGGCACACACATGCATTCAACCATAACCTCTTTCAGTAGCCCAGGTACTACTGTGTCGTACAAGCATCCTAGACACTTAGTCATCTTCTGAACCTGTGAAATAAGGTAAGGAGAGTGGAATGTGGGAGTGACAGGGCTAGGTGGTTTCCTTGGGACAAGACTGGGGCCATAGTGGCTACAAGAAATAGAATTAAAAAGTTAAAAATGGCTTGAGGCGTTAGCAGTGTAGCCATCAAAGATATTATTTATTTAGATTTTGTTGACCAGTAAAGGAGGGCTAGGTTATTCTGCTTATTTCTAGGCTGAACCAAGGAGAGGGGAGGAGACACAGATGGTAACCAACTGAAATTCAACCAGATTAATCTGTTGGTAGAATTTTTAGTGAATGGGGGAAATTTGACTAGGACAACAGGGAAATTCCCCAACTCTGCCAGGAGGGGGAGTTTCTGGCCATCATGGTGGACGGCAGTAGGTTAGAGGTGCTGGCTGGTGTACCTGCAAAGGAGCTGATCTCCCTCCCTCCATGCAGGTCCAGAAATAGAGATCAAATTTTTGCATCCAACAGAAGAAAATGATGTAGTAGCATCTGAGGAGAGCACTATTCAAGGCCCAAACCAAGTTCCTGAGCACACAACTGATTATTTTCTTGCAGCAGAATTAAAACTTCAGACTAACTTGGCTCAGAAAAAAAGAAAACTTCAAGTGATGCTTACAGAAGTAGAGATGCAATACTTTAAACAAAGGACTCTACTTGAGGAAGAAAAAAATGTAAACACCAGGAGAATAGCCTCGGTTGCAGTTCTGGAAAAAGGTTTTCAACAATCTCATCTATTTCAATATGGCACCACTGACGCTAAGGAACAGAAACCTAAGGCTCAGGAGTTGGAGCTGGGTGCAGTTCTCACAATGGCAGGATGGATCAGAACAGCAACAGGAACCTGGATTCTTGACCATGCAGTACCCTTACCAGGCATGCCATTTGCAAACTCCGCAATGGAAAAAAATGAACATGCAGTTGCTGATCAACCACTAGACCCAGAAACACCCGTGGCAGAACAAAGTATTACTGCACATACAGGTACTGTGCTAGCAATTAATAAGATTCCAATAACATAATCGATCAACAGAATGGTATACCTGATACTACCAAAAATGTGCACAGTAACAATCTTCATGAGATAACTGACAGTCAGATAAATCTGGTACCAGACCCTAGTAACTGAGCCTCAATCCATAGAAACTGCCAGTAATTTACAAAAGGACAGACCACAAGCTAGCTTTGCAAGCCTCTTTCACAAGCCCCCCTGAACAAGCTAAACGTAGACATGTGGTGAGACTGTGTTATAAAGGAGGCATGGATCTCCCACGGACAGGACCCATGTGGGAAAAGTACTGATTAAACAATCCCTGCAATTTTTCTCAGCAGATGTTTTCACTTTCATTCATGCACTAGGCGAACAGACTTTTGATATTAGTTTTAGGTCTGCTTTTTTGCTAGAAAAATTTTGGTTAGGGTATCAAGAGATTAAAGAGACTTCAATATAAACTTATTTCACAGCTATCCCTCTTTCCAAACCAACATTAAAAACTATTACTACTCTTTTTAGAAATGAAGGTGTAAATGTTAAAGATATAATGTACTAGTTAGAACGAAAATGTGAGGTGAAGGGAGCTCCTGAACCGATTGTGGATGGGGAAGGTTTTTGGACAGGGGGGGTGGAGATTTAAAATTCAGTTGTGACATAATTAAGGGGGAATCCAACATCTCCCAAGTATTTTTTTCCTGGGTAGGGACAGGGGAATCCTGTTCTACCCAGGACAGCCTAAATCTTGCTTCAAACGTGGATCCCCTTGCCATTTAAGCAGTAACTGCGAAAAAATAAGATGTACAATGTGTGGAGTAGTGGGTCACCCAGGATTACATTGTACGTCCACCCCCTCACCCCCAGTGTAACCTCTGTGATGAGGAAGGTCACACCTTTACAGAATGCCCTCGGGCTTCACAAAATACAGTGGATGCTGATTTTGCAGAACATGAGTTCTACATTATTAAAGCCACTAGAATATCCATGCATACCATGGACACCTCAAAATGTCACACTAATTCATGAGAAGAAGAGAGGGCCCCAACAGAGTCTGAGCCCCCTCCACCTCCCAGTGCCCCAATGTGAAAAAATAAGGATGCAAATGATTCTGCCCCCACACATCCTGCAGAATCTAGGAGAGTAGATGACCCTCACCTTTCAGTGACCCCAACTGCTGAACTTAGTGACAAATTTCAAACAGTCCAAAAAAGGTAAAGGGACTAGGAGAGAATCAGACACCATACAACAACTGGTAACTTTAGACAACAGGTTTGAAGCATTACAATGCAGGAATATTGAGATGAATGAGGACTCTGATGCCTCATCTCAAATGGAACGTTCCTCCGATAAGGAGGACCCTGGCCCTTCTAAAATGAGGAAAAGTGATGGAAAGGGAGAGGAAGATTCCTCTAAAGCAACCATGAGGAAAACAAGATGGGGAACCAAATCCAAAGCCAAGGCTGTAACCTCTAAATAACACCATTACTTTTCTAGTCTCATGGCCCAAATTCCAGAATTATCTTTTTCCTCTCTAAATGTGAAAATCATTAAAACAGATAAAAATTGCTCAGTGACATTTAGCATGTTTGAAAACCAGCATTGTGATGTAGTATTCATCCAAGACACTAGGATACACACACACATTGAGAAAGGCAAATAATGCAAGTAAAGCATGGATTAGGGGCACCTCCTACTGGTCATTAGAAGAAGATACCTGCAGTGGGGTAGGAATCTGTATCAATATCCCAATCCAGAACAAATAGTTCGATACCTTTTATTGGACCAACAAGGATGTTACAAAAAGAACAAATAGCTTTAGCTTTCGGACCAACAAGTCCTTCTTCGGAAACTTAATGGTCGTTAAGCTTCCGAAGAAGGACTTGTTGGTCGGAAATCTAAAGCTATTTGTTCCTTTTGTAACATCCTTGTTGGTCCAATGAAAGGTATCAAACCATTTGGTATGGATTTGTTCTTACTAGGACCAATATGGCTTAAACAGTTTGTTTATCAAGATCCCGGAAGCCAAGATACTAAAATTAGTAGAAATTTATCCAGGAAGAGCACTATCACTCGATGAGGCTTTTTCAAATCAAATTTTTAGGTTAATAAATGTCTACACACCTCAAACAAAAGCAGCAAGGCTAGACCTATTTAAAGATATTAATCTTATCTGTTCCCCTCTAAGATAGTTTTACTAGGAGGGGATTTTAATTGTGGCCTCTTACGATCCAATAAAGGCATACAAACAGACAAAATATTTTGTGATGTTGCCTTTTTAAAAGCTATGATTTCTCAAGCAGGTTTAATGGATGCACAGGCATCCACATCTTGAACTCCATCCAATACTTATCAAAGAGGAAAATTGACTACCAGAATAGAGTATTGGTTTATTACAGCAAATCATCCTTTAAAACATACAAATGTGACAGCGGTTGTTACTTCAGACCACTGCTTAATAGATATTCAACTTTCAGACATCACAGAAATTTCTATAGGGAAAGAGGTATGGTGACTTAATATAACACTCCTACAATAAAAACATGTAGCAGAAGAATTATATCAGCTAATTCATAACAGAAAATCAGTGTTCTTTTTATATGATTCACTCATATCTTGGTGGGAAGACACCAAAAATTATTTCATTAAATGGGTTCCATGTGATAACGGCGATTGTGGAAAGGTGATCGGCTTGGGTGAGTGTACATCACCAAAAATCTATTTCAGCGATGTACACTAGTGGCGAACATCAAAAGGGCACCAGAGGCTTACGTTTTCTTTGTTTAATTGGGGGGAAGTGTCCCCACACACCCCCACAGGAGGCTTTGCACCATGCACCCCCCTACTAAAGGATTCTCAGCTCCAGGGGGAGCATGTCGTGGGGGTGCAAAAGTAAAAAAGAAAGAAAATCCCTGACCCAGTGCAAACAATGAGCATGCTCAGAACCAAACCCAGCACCCTCCCAACCTCAGCTGGCCACCAACCCACCATGCCACATGGCCAGCTCGGCAGCCCACCACCACACTACACCCCACAAACCCTCCCTCCCCTTCCACTCATCACATGGCATGGTCCCCCCTGTGCGCGTGTATGCAAAGTGACATCCTGTAACTATATTTGCCTACTCCCCCATCCGGTTGCCCCGCCCGCCAGGTAGCCCTATGCATCAGCGCCGTGACTGAGTCACCCTTTTTGAAAGTGCTCAATCGTGGTCGCCATCATCACAGGCTACCATTGAATGTTTTGAATCCTTATCAGTGAGACAGAATACAAATACATTAAATAAATATGTAGAACATCTGAAAATTCTCCAGCAACTTTTTTCTATTCATCAAAATGGCCATCATATTCTAGTTAGTCCAAATTCAATCCATTAAATAAGAAATTAAATCTTTACAATGTAACAGATATAAAACATTAGAAAGGGAAAACAAATTTGGTACACAAGGTAAATTTGTCCAGACTAATCCTTTTGACAATTGTAAATGCAGACTAGAAAATTAAACCATTAGGGCCTTCCAAAACTCTGTAGGCAATCATTGTACAGGTAAACAGCAATTATTACAGATCACTGAACAATATCTTCAAGAAATATTTGGAACTGCATTTTAAAACACCACAGATATGAAAAAATGGTTACAAAATCTGCAAATTATCAAAATACCCCAACCTCAGCAAAAACTATAGAATCAGGCATATCTCAAAATGAATTAGAGAATATAATTAAAAATCTTCAAAATAATACCACACCTGGTGCAGACGGGCTGCCATCAGAATTTTATAAATGGCTATGGAAGTTTATGCCACAATAATTACTACTTGTTTATAATGCTTTTCTCCAATCCCCCACTCTACCTGAAGGAATGACTCAAGGTCTAACACTTTTGTTTAAAAAGGGGGATATGACCCTGTTAACCAATTAGAGACCAATTATGTTACTTAATGTTGATCTAAAAATATTTGTCAACATTTTAAGTAATAGATTAGCAACTATTATAGCAGAGGCTATTCATCCATCACAGTCATGTTCCCTTCCAGGCAGAAAAACAACTGATAGTTTCATCTTACTAAGGGAAATAATAGAACATTATAAAGTTAGCATTACGACAGGATACATACTTAGCCTAGACCAACAGACAGCTTCTGATAAAGTACTCCATGAATATTTATGGTTATGCTTAGAAAAGTATGGAATCTCACTTCAATTTATTAAATGGATCAAGCTTTGTTACTGAAATGCAGTACTATTTCCCTTAATTAATGGCTGGACAGGAACCTGTAGTCCTATAAAAAGAGGGGTTAAACAGGGGTGTCCCCTAAGCCCATTATAATATATACTATCCTTGGACCCACTGATTTAGAAAATGAACAGCTCAGCTCATATTGCAGGCATACTTTTAACACACTCTACAAGAATTCACAGAGGTAACTGGGTCCAGTATTAATTATCAAAAAAGTTTTTGTATACAACTTGGTAAAGAAAAGAAGGACAATACCGATTATGTTGGAATTCCTATAATTGAAGGACCATGTAAAATTCTAGACATTTATTTTGGCAATATGGATATGGCCACTTATAATTGGTCCACACAATTAAATAATGCTATGCAAAAGGTCCAAAACTGGAACAAATGGAATATGACAAATGAAAGAGAATTTATCAAATAAAAACTTTCCTGATCCAAATATTTATTTTTCTAAGCCACATTTTCCTAATACCTAAAACATTAGAAACTAAATTATATGTGTTTTTTTCCTCAGTTTCTGGGGGAATAGATTAAACTCTATAAAAAGAAATACTATTTACTTACCTACTACACAAAAAGGTATAGGAATGGTGAATCCGGTTGCATTTTTTTCATTGCATAATTATATACACAAATATTTTACTCTTAGTGAACAATATAGCACCATATTGGACCAAAGTACTTTCCCAATCTATAAATTCTGTCTTAAATATATGGGGAGAGAATAACCCCATTCCAAAAGCTTACTCTTTGAAATATGTGCCTTTGCATATGAAAGATTGTGTAATTAAACTTAAACAATGTCATATTACCAAAAGGCAAGTATGTTCACTTGCCAGACATAAACTATATAACTGGGTTATACAGCAGCATTTTCCCTTTAAACCTTGGCCAGACAATACATCACAAGAAATAAAATACATAACAACTATGTTAACAGACCCCAGAATTCCACCTAAAATGTGGGACGTGATGCGAGTAGAAGCCCATGGGAAAATAAATGTCAGAAACAATCTGAAACATAAGGACATTTCAGAACATTGCTGTCCCAGAAATTCTTGTGATAAAACCCTAGAGACGATGGAACATCTTTATTTCTCATGTCCTTCCATCATAGAGTTTTGGAAGCTAGTGTCAAAAAAATGGCCACATTCTCCTTTCTCCCATATGTCATATGAATTTCTAGTATTAGGAATTTTTCCCCAACAATGGCAAACACTTCACAATAGCACGTTTTGAGTAGTAGCAGCCTGCATTAAGTACTGGATCTGACAAATCAGGTGCAGGCTCATGATCCAACAACAAATCATAACACAGGAACAATTATTTCAAAAAAATTTGTTCTAGATATTGAGAGAATTAAAAGCAAGGAATCTCATACAACATCATGGCCTATCTTTCTGAACCAATGGAAACAGTTTCAGTCTTGGCATTATTCTCCCCAAAAAAAACAAACAGCGGGATGAAGAATAATAGAGCAATACTACCCTTAGGATTTAAAGGAAAACATGTGATTATTAAAAGCTTAATATATCAAAGTAAAGATGAATTATGATGATGATACTTGCAGACAGTCTTATGACCATTGCTTTGTTAGGGACTCAAATGAGCTCTTTCTTTCTTTTTTATGTATAAATAGTGCTACAATGTATTTTGTTTCCTTTTTGATTTAGAAGTCATTTGTATTTAGAATGTTAATGCTTCACTTTTTGTGATTTATTTTACCTTTTTTTTTTTTTACCTTTAATAAAAATTCCCCTACTCTTTTCAAGAAGTGCCATGGGATCTTTAACATCCACCCGAACAACCACCAGAACGGACCTCAGTTTAATGTCTCATCTGAAAGACAGCACCTCAGGAGCGCAGCATCCCCCTCATGATGCACTACAGTGTCAGTACTGGGATTTTACCCCAAGTGCCTGGTGTGGGGCTTGATCTCAGAAATTTCTGATCTTCTGGCTTTGGAGGCAAATGTGCGACCTGCTGAGCCACTGACACTGATATTTGCTGAACCACTGACACAGATATGATATATATGATATTATGGGAAAGTGTTAGCAGGATAGTGCTGTGAAAGCTTTACATAAAGAATGGTGTCAGCTTATCTGGCTGCCAGTAGTATCTAAATACGAGTCACATAGTTTTTGTTTTGCTAAACAATTAAGACTGCTGTCACTAATGACTAATGCTATTTGATAACACAATGATCTTCTGGAGTTCTGTTTCACCGTCATCTCTTATTGTACCTCTCTGGGCATTTTCCAGCAATACATTTAATTTGTATTAGGAGGCACTTCTTCTCCCAAGAGTGGTGAATTTAAGGAACAGTCTACCAGCAGAGACAGTGAGCATGAAGACCTTACAGTCCTTCATGTTACGCCCGGACACATCTTTGCTCATCAAAGGAAACACAGACCACACTGGGTAGAAGAGTGGGTATGGCAAACCATTTCAATTAATGCAGATTTGAACAGCATATTTATTAATTCCTGCTTATGAAGCAAGGGGAGGGGCATAACTAACATGATGGGCCTAGAGTAATTTCTGACTGAAAATTAATACAGTATGTTGCCATGTTTGCTTCTGCATTTAGAAGTAGTTGTAATAAACTATAAATATTTGCAGTGGTATTAATCCATGTTCCAGTACTACTGATACGAGTTCATGTTCCATATTTATTATTGCTTCTTCTTCTGTAAATCATGTACGTATTTAAAAATCAATGGTTTATTACAGTAGTTCACATTTTAAATTTGCATGAAAGCAAAGCACACTGCGCAAAATGTTCCTTTTTTATTTTAATTAAAACACTGTGGTTGCATAGGCTGGGTATTTAATACATTTTTTTGCTTAACTTCAATAAGACAGTGCAGTAACTAGGTTTGATTAAATGCGTTTATCTCCTGCAGGCCACTGCATGACCATTCTGTTCATCTTCTTTCAGCTCACTTTACCTGTAAATAATAATGCCAGGTAAACAGATTTGGGGTACTATATTCATATGAAAGAAGACTCTGTGATGTTTGATGACATTTTGCAGGTTACTGAACTTATTTTAAAAGATGCTTTGTATTTCCCCAGTCTCCTGTGTCCCCTTTATCATAGCATTTCGATCTAGTGCTCACAGTAACACACATTGGTAATCCAAGAGCTTCAACAAAGTTGTAAGCTTCCCAGCAGCACAGTCATTCTAGTGTGTAGTTTGATGTTAGGGGCATAGGCTGCTTTGATGATATTGTGGTACTCCAAGTCAGAAACACATCACGCAAGATTTACTATATATGGACTATTCAAATTGTTTGTTTGGTGAGTGGTGTTCCTATGATTTACAGTGGTGAGTTTGAAACCATGCCATCATATCATGTGTAAGAACAGATTGTGGAGTTCCTCAAGCTCAGCAGCCAGCAGGACTTGAGACAACTTGGCTGCAAAGAGGGGAGATCCTGCCAGACAAACCTCATAGACTTCTTCAATGTAGTTACACAGGCAGTGGACATGAGGTGGGCCGTTGGCCTGCTCTCTCTCTGGACATTGACAAGGCATTTGATTCAATGCTGCACAATAAATTAGTGAAAAGGCTTGGACGCCTGGGGTTGGGGAAGGGCCTTACCAGATGGACTGGGAACTCAATGGGGGATGGATCCAGAATGGGCAGCACTCAGAGGAGTGGGATGTCACCAGCAGAATACCTTAGTTATCATTCTTGAGGTCAGTCCTGCTTAATATGTTCAGCTACAACATAGCTAAAAGGCTCATGGGCAAGATCAGCCTGTTCAGTGTGACACTTAGCTGTGCATGAGGGTTGACATTGAGGAGGGTGTTGGAGATATAATAACTGTCCTGAGTAGGCTAGAACAGTAATAGAGGATCTGACAGTTTACGTTCAGTGCCAAAAAATGTGAAGTTATGCATATGGGCAAGAACAATCTAAGATCCGAATACTGGCTTGGGGTGTCTGAATAGCCAAGACATCAGGGGAAAGGGACCTGGAAGTAATCATACTGGATAGTTTTAAAGTCATAGTACAGTGCAATCAGGCATATACTCAGGATGACAGAGTGCTTGCATGCATAGAGAGAGAGAGAGAGGGATCTGCAGCAGGAGCGAGAGAGTAGTATGACCTCTCTACAGATCATTGGTGTGACTTCATTTGGAGTATTGTGCACAGTTCTGTGACCTGCATCTGAAGAATGACAGGGAAATGCTTAAGTCTGTGCAGCTTAACATGTCTTAGATGATTCAGTGGCAGCAGGGGAAATCATATAAGGAGCCCAAATATGTAGACACTGGAGGCTAGGAGGGAGCAGGGTGGCATGATAGAAACTTTTAAGTTTGTCTGGGGAGTACATAGGGTTGATAGCCAGCAACTTTCCAGGCATTGCAAGTGGTCTACCATGAGGGGCATGTGTATAGACCAATAGGAGGCAGGATCCACAAGGATCTGAGGAAGTATTTTTTTATGAAGAGGATGGTGGAGAAATAGAACAGTTGACCTAGGTGGTGGAAATGAAGACTGTGGCGGGCTTCAAGAGGGGGTAGGACAGACATATGGGTCTGATATTATGTGAATGGCATGAAGGGAGGGGAGTACCTACTACCAGGGAACTAAGCAGTGCATGCACAGCACTGGGCTGGTGGAAAGAAGTTAGGTAGGAACAGAGCAGACATGATTCACTCCTGTCTTTTTCTGCCTGTTGAATTTTTCTGTTTTTATTTTTCTATGTCCCCTCAAGACACACTGTTTCCCAATACTGTACCATGACACTGGTTAAGAAAAAATTAGTATCTAAAAATGCTGCAAATAAACTACACTGGATTTGCTTTCTGTTTAATTGCAATTTCTACATATACAGTGACTCCTTGATGTAGTGGGGCCCATTTAAACTTGAAAATGAAAATATAGGAGCAGCAGTTTTGACAAACATTATAAAGTATTTGATTGCTCTGACCATACCAGGTTTTTGTAGTAATAAATGAACCTTAATCAATAGTATATGAATACATTTACAACTTACATTTATCAAAGCAAATATATTGAGTAGTGATAGTGATTATTTTGGCAGATGTAGGACGGGAACGGAGTGTGTTACAGACAGTCCACAGCATAACAAAAAGAGTTGCATGTTACTCATTCTACCAAGTTATGAAAGTACAAAAAAAAAACCTCTCATGTTTTTCTGCATTTTAGTACAAAGCTAGACAATTTAATTTGTTAAAAAAAACTATACAGTAAGTTTACTGTATCATGAATGCAACTTTGGTTTTAAAAGCTTTGGGTGAAGGAAGTGGCGTGAATAGAAAGTACAAAATATATAATGTTTCCTTTCTCCCTTTAGCAAAGCACTTCAGTAATGATATTATTCTGTGGCGAAGTCAATAAAAATTACAAAGCAATGTATTTCACTTCCTAGTAGATTACACTCTTTTATCGGCAGAATAGTGGAGCAACACAACTTGGAGATATATCCTAAATAACATTAGAAAATCTCAGGATGGCTTCAGACCTAAAAATGTGGGGAGTATACCTGAGTGTCAGGGATGTGTATCTATCCCCCACCTTAGAAATGATGCCAGTGCTGTGTTGCAGATACTTAGAGCTGGTGCAGGGACTTCAAGTGTACATAACAAAGCAGTGATGAATGGCAGCATACTGTAGCTCAAGTCATTATTGTGTCCTCTTAAAAGGCACACTTAATTACACAAATTACTGAGACGCTATGTCAGTCCATTTAAAACTTTTAAGGTGAGCTGCAGGATACAGATAGCCTACGTGCAATTGACTAACAGGAAATATAATTTTTAGAAATTGAATAAATAAAAAAAATGAAACTGTAAGTGAAAATCTTAAACACCAAGCATGTGCCTCCTTTTCAAACAGCATGTTAATACATTTGCAAGATCAAGGAAAACAAAATACCCCAATAAGATACAAGGACAATAAGTCATCTTGCTCCTTATTTTTACATCTTGAAACATGTCTTTAAAGTAAAAACCTTAAAAAATTATCATCTACAAAATTAGGAGATAGTAAAACACCTCCTACAGTAATCAGTAGCACAGAAGACTAGTTGGCCATGCTGGCTGCAGACAACAGTGGTGCTTCATTCAAATGGTGGTGACACGAAGTGCAGCAAGACTAGACCATAACAGTGTTTCATCTAGAGTTCAGTCGTAAATGGTGAATGACAATACTTTCTAAAAAGAAAAAAAAAAGAGGAAACATTTAAATCAGAAAGTTAGGAATGAATTAGTGATTCTCCTACTCTTTATTATTAAATACTATAACTCACATTTTATCATAACAAGAATTTTGACTAAAATCGAAATTATGTCTCAGTTCATAATTAATATTCATCTTGTGTTTACTATGTAAAACCAAATTATTTTGCAAGCATTACTAAATACTATCCTATATATAAAATAATGCTAATATATTAATCCAATAAATATGTTCTATCCCCAGAGGAATATTAGCAGACTAAACAGATCCTTAATGGGGTTATAGAAGGGTAATGGCTAAAATAAATCCAGAAGAAGAAAAAAGTGTACTGTACACAAATACATACAGTACAAAAGAGCAGCATATATTCTTATGTAACTTGCTCATTATATGCAGTTCCATAGTGACTAGACTAACATTTTTTTTACTGTAAAATTCATATGTTCTGGTGCTTGTGTACTAACTTGCATCACAACAGAGGTTATTAGAACACAAATGTCAGTATAAAAACATGGCAAGGCTATACGACTATCTATATAAGTTGGTTAGTCAGATTGTTCCTTTTGACTACTTGAGCAACACTGATGGATGTAGTCCATATAAGAAACTGAAATGCACTTGCTAATCAAGTACTTATTTTGCAGCTTTTAGTATACATCACAGTCACGTGTTACAATATATTCAAATTGTTCTGTAAGACTTTGAAAACCAAAACATTAACATTTGTGCAAAAAGTACACATAAGCATGCCATTCACTAACAAAGTTACCGGCCATCTTGTACTCGACCACTAGATGGCACACTGTTCACTATAAATGCATCTTACATTCTGTACTGTAGGAAACAGAAATTTCCCTTTACAGACATACGTTCAACCCTTAACAATCTGATCAACATCATATATCTATTTATTTAATATTATTTCAACTGGGATAAACCAAGAGATTCGCCATCTCATTTTCATGGGGTCCCATGGAAGAAGGCAGCAGACAAAATGTAAACATAATCCAGCAGAAATAGTTACATACAGGTGAAAATATGTGAGGAAAAAAAACCTGTAAAGGTTAAGTTGTTTGTTGAAGTAAATGATTGTTTACACTTCACAAATCATTCTAGGACCTATTTTATAAGTGAAATAACACCCTTTGTGGTGTCAAGGCGTGTTCTGTTATATGGACTGCTTGGGTGGTTGAAAGCAATTGGCAAGGCATTATGCCTTAGAATGCACACAAGGTGTCCATATATCAGAGCATGCCTGGACACCTCAAATGGTGTTATTCCTTACATATATTATAGTGGCACGGTAGCACCACTTTAGTTAGGCTTGAGCAGGGGTTTCTATGTTTTTTTTTTTAATTAAGGGAAAATCCATGTACATGCATCTTTAGTGCATTTAATAAATACATAGCTTTGAGCATTACAGGGTTACAGCATACATATGCCTCACATACAGAGATTTATACAGCTTATAGAAATTGCATCATATCATTAGATTGTATAGTTTGTATGAATGGCTTCCACATTTTGTTACAGGCTTCCATCTGTAGATGAGTAGCATAATGAATTTTATTTTTTTTATTTTAGTCTTTGGTAATTGGGTAAGGCCCACTAGGCACAAGTGCCTGTTTTCAGGGGCGACCTGGAAGCACTGGGCAGTTAAGTGACTTGCTCAGAGTCACACAGTATGCAAGTGGAGGTTGTGAGAATCAAACTCTGGTCTGGTCTGCTGGATGTATCAAGTTCATTTACACCTCATTCCTCTAACCTCTAGGCTATACTGCCAGCCCAGAGAATTCTCTCTGATCTGTGGATTGTGACCATATAATTAAACCATGTTTGAAATTCAGAGGGTTATGATCTTTTCACATCTGTAGTATGCATTTAAATGCAGTAATCAATGCAAGGGTTTCTGTGTTAAACCTAAAATGTTGCACCTTAATATCCTTGCAACCGTTTAACAGATTTGTACCAAATTTTGCATGCACGATCTTGGGGGGTAGATCGCTTGATATGGCAAGTTTTGCTCCAGTTGAATGTGTGGATTCTGCGATGCAGCAAAAAAAGTTAAAAATCAAATGGGGGGGTTGTATTTTTGTCATCATCTAGTGCCCAGACAGTTTGAAATTTAGGTTTGAAAATATCAGGGTAGAAAGGGCTTGCCCCACAGATATGCCTTTCACTGTTTTGTGAAAAAAAATAGTAATCCATTCCAAAGTTATTAATTTTTAAAATTTCAGTTCTGAGCATGCTCAGTACAGTCTTTTGGATAGCTGCTTGGAATGAAAAAAGAATTTGGTCCATATGAAAAAGTGATCCTTTTTCATATGGGGGAAATCCTTTTTTGTGACAGAAATTTGTTTTTGTATGTACCATCTTGTTTCCATTAAAAAAAAAAAAAATTTCAAAACCCACAAAAATGACATCCTGCACACATACCAACATGTGTCTTGCTCATCAGAACCGGTTAGGTGGATTCTGTACTTAGTCTGTGGATAAATGACCAAGAAATTTTTTTTTTAACATTTAAAAAACAATTTTTGTCAGCCAATTTTCTTTTTTTATCCAAACGAGAAAAGAATGCCCTCATATGAAAAAAATAATTAGGACGTTGTTTTTTTCCCATTCTTTTTTCATATGAATGTATCCTTTTTCTGTATGCTTTTTTCATCCACACAAAATAAGAATGCCTTCATACGAAAAAGAATTTGGACTTCATTTTTTCCAGTATTTTTTTTGTATGAAGGTATCCTTTTTCTTATGCTTTTTTTCATTCAAATGAAAAAAGAATGCCCTCATATGAAAAAATAATTTGGACTCATTTTTTTCCCATGCCCTCATATGAAAAATGAAGTTGGACCTAGTTTTTTTCCCATTCTTTTTTCATATGAAGGCATTCTTTTTTCAACGCTTTTTTCATTCATATGAAAAAAGAATGCCTTCATACTGTACAAAAAAGAATTTGGAATTGTTTTTGTTCCCATTCTCTTTTCATATTAATACATCCTTTTTTCTATGGCCTTTTCTTTCATATGAAAAAAAGAATCCCTTCACAGGAAAAATATTTTGGCCTCAGTTTTTTTCCCACATTTCAACTTCAACAAGTCATTACTCCCTCAATATTTGGACTTCAGGGACAGTCTACATATCAAAACAAAAATCTTAATAAGTACTGCAAGATCAACACATATCCCCCCACAAACATTTATGGGGAATATAAAATAAAATGAAAATTCCCATAGGATAACATTGGAACTTCATCAAATCATAACTACCTCACTATCTGGACTAAAGGGACAATCCATATATCAAAACAAAGGTCTTAATTAGTATACAAGAATAGCAGATATTCCCCCATTAACATTTAGGGGCAATATACAAAAAAGCATGAAAAATGTAAAATACAAATTCCCATCATATAAAATTGGAACTTTAACAAGCCATACAACGAAGGAAAGAAATAGCTGTTTTGGCAGAAATGGAAGGGCAGGGCATTTACATCAATGGACAGATGGAAGTGTAGAGCCCTAAGGGCCCTGCGCTCCCACAGGTAAATGAGGATACAATTATACTATCTCAAAAAATAAGGAAATTCATTGCAAAAAAAAACTCCATCAATGCACTAGTTAGGGTTAAACCAACAAAGTAGGGAATGTGGTGTTAGGGTTCCCAATCCTAATGCTTTTCTCCCACCCTGCAGGCAGCAACAGGAAAAAACATTACTATTTGACCCATCCTGCATCTTTGGAAATCAGGCATGTGGTGTGCCTTGGGGTTGTAAGTAAGTAAGTAAAATGTATTTCCTAAGCACCTTTCAAAATACCAAGGCGCTGTACAATAAGATAAATATACAATATAAACAAACAATAATAAAAAAATGTTAAAAGCATTCAGAAAAAGCCTGATAAAATAAATAGGGTTTAAGTTCTGATTTAAAACTCGAGATGGTCAGGCATTCCCTTAACTGACGAAGTAGAAAATTCCACAGGGTGGGGGCAGCATGAGAAAAAGCACGTTCCCCAGATGTTTTTAACCGAACCCTGGGAATCTCTAGCAATCCCTCATTGGTGGATCCGAATAAGCAGGAGGGGCAGTAGGGAGTAAGGAGCTCTTGCAGATATAGGGGTCCCTGCTCATGTAGGGCTTTATAGGTCAGCAGACTGGCCTTAAAGGTGATCCACCACTGTACCAGCAGCCAGTGCAGTTCATGCAGCACAGGCGGTATATGACTAGTCCTGGGTGTACCAGTCAAAAGCCTGGCTGCCACATTCTGCACTAGCTGCAGGCAGTGGATATCAACCCCCAGAAGCCCTAGGTAGAGGGCATTGCAGTAATCAAGGCGGGTGGTTACGATAGCGTGGACCAGCGTAGGAAGGTGTTTCACCCGGGCAATATTTCTTAGATGGTAAAAGGAAGATTTGATGATGGCAGATACCTCTGATTTAAGGGTCAAACTGCTGTTAAAAATAACACCCAGGTTACACACCTGGTCTGAGCTCATGAGCTGGACACCATCAAGCCATAAGCCCGAAGGGTACCCAGCCCCAATGCCCGCCTCTGGATGACCCGGGTCCACAACCAACACCTCGGTCTCATCCAGATTTA
Organism: Neoceratodus forsteri; assembly: GCA_016271365.2. Lineage (NCBI taxonomy): Eukaryota > Metazoa > Chordata > Ceratodontiformes > Ceratodontidae > Neoceratodus > Neoceratodus forsteri. Next base: position 822,469,601 of record CM057449.1, read on the forward strand.
ACCTCAGCCAGCTAGTGCTCATCCAATTCTTGATCTTGGCTAGACAGTTGTTAAGCACAGGGATTGCATCGTCCTGTCCAGGAATAAAGGACATGTACAGTTGAATATCATCTGCGTAGCAGAGAAAACCCAAACTGCATTGCCTAATGATATCTCCTAATGGCAGCATATACACTGCAAACAACATGGGTGCCAGTATGGAGCCCTGCGGTACCCCACAGGACAGGGGGAGGGCATCAGAGGAATAAATTCCAGTGACAGCCCTCTGTGACCTGTCTATGAGGAAAGAAAGGAAACCAACTTAGGACTGTTGCAGACAGTCCACAGAAATGCCGAAGGCACTCCAAAAGCACACTACAGTCTACAGTGTCACATGCCGCTGACAGATCAAGAAGGACTAAGACAGTATGAGCCTTTTTATCTCTCGCAATTAGGAGATAATTTAAAACCTAAACAAGAGCAGTCTCAGTGCTATGTCTCTTCCTAAACCCAGATTGGGGAGCATCATAGACATTGTGGTTTGTAAGATGGTCATCCAGCTGCAATGCAACCACCTTCTCAATAACCTTACCCACAAAGGGTAGATTAGAGACAGGTCTGTAGTTAACTAGACAGTCTGGATCCAAGGAAGGTTTTTAAAGGAGTGGTCAAATGACCGCCTCCTTGAGGGGATCAGGGAAGACCCTCTTCTCCAAGGAACTCCAGACAATTTCAGCAAGGATCGGGCAGACAGTATCTACTCAACCTACCAATAGTGGCATAGGGGCCCAGATCCAAACAACAGCTGGTTGATTGCAGAGTCTGGACGATCCTCACAATGTCCATGAATTCCAGCTGGCTAAAGTCAGACCAGGCAGAACGGGTGCTCGCCACCTCCTACCAATCTTCACAATCCCTCATAGAGAGAGTTGGGCTGATACCAGACCTGATGCTTGCAACCTTATCTGCAAAAAATCGAGCAAGCTCGTCACACTTTATTTGTTAGCCCTGACACTCACCCCATTCTCATATATTGTACACATGCCAGCATATTTACTGATGGAATGGGGTGAGTGTTAAGGCTGACAACCCCGAGGCACACTACATGCTTGATTTGTGAAAATGCAGGAGAGTTCAAATAGTAATGTTTTTTTCTGTTGCTGCCTGCAGGGTGGGGGTGGGGCATTAGGGTTGGGAACCTTAATGCCACATTTCCCTACTTTTGTCAGTTTAACCCTAACTAGTACATTAAAGGAGTTTTTTGCAATAAATATATTATAGTGGCATGGTAGCACCCCTATAGTTAGAGCTGAGCAGGCTATTTAATGTTAAATCCCTAACTTTGCACTTTAATAGCTTTGCTACCCTTCAATGGATTTCCATGACATTTTGCATGCAATGTCTCAGGAGCAAGTTCTCCTGACTGCAAGGTTCTATTCCATTAAAATTTGTGGTTTCAAGATCCAGATAACGAAATGTGAAAAAATCTTTTTTTTTTTTTTTTTTGCTGTTTTTTGGTCATCACCTAGCGCCCAGATGGTTTGGAATTTTGCTCTGAAATTTTCATGGTAGAAATGGATTGGGCCAGAGTGGTGCCTTTTGCTGGTTTGAGGAAAAAATATTAACTTGTTCCAGATTCTATTAATTTGAAATTTCGGTTCTGAGTATGCTCAGTACAGTCTTTTGGATAGCTTTTTCATATGAAAAAAGATTCTGTTTCATATGGAGGTAATCTGTTTTCATGAGAAAAAATTATTGTTTTATATGGCCGCCATTTTTTTTTATTCTTTTGAAAACCCATAAAAAGTGATATCTTGCAGAGACACCAACACATGTATCTTGCTAATCAGGCCCCGTTAGGTGGATTCTACAATTAGTTTTTGGAAAAATCACTCAGGACTGTGTTTTTAACACATTTTAAAATCTTTTTCAAAACCTGAATTTCTTTTTTCATGAAAAAGATCCCTTCATATGAAATTTTTTTCATACGAAGGAATCTTTTTATATGAATGACACAACCTCATAAAAAAGTTCCATTCATATGAAAAAAATAATTTGGACTTAGTTTTTTCCCCTGCATTTCCACTTTAACAAGCTATAACTCTGTCAGCTGTTGTAGTTAAGGGACAATCTATACATCAAAGTAAAGGTCTTAATGAGTACTACAACACTAACACATAACACCCTCCATAAATGTAAGGGCCATATAAAAAAGCATAACAAATTACAATTCCCATAGGATAGCATTGCAACTTTAACAAGCTGTAACTCTGTCAATCTTTGCAGTTAACAAACAATGTATTTACCACTAGAAAGGTCGTAATGACTACTACAAAACAAAACCCCTAAGAAATAAGAACTGAAAATGATCCATCCCTATAAAAAATTACAAGGAAGCACATAAATTGCTTTTCTGGTGGAACAGAGGGCCCTGCACTTCTACACCCACATACACATGTAGATAAATGGAGCCATGGAAGTACTGGGCCCAGAGGGTCCTGCACTTCCATTATCATACGGATGTGTTCACACAGAACCCAAAGTGACCTGTGTGAATGATGATACAATTCTACTACCTCAAAAGTAAGGAAATTCATTACAAAACAATGTATATACCAATAGAAAGGTATCAATGACTACTATAACACTAAATCCTTAAGAATTAAGAACTGAAAATGGTCTATCCCTATAAAACAATTACAAGGAAGCACATAAATTGCTTTTCTGGTGGAACAGAGGATCCTGTACTTCCACACCCACATACACATGTAGATAAATGGAGGCACGGAAGCACTGGGCCCAGAGAGTCCTGTACTTCCATTATCACACAGATGTGTTCATGTAGGTCTCCAAGTGACCTGTGTGAATGATAATATGATTCTACTACCTCAAAAAGTAAGGAAATTCATTACAAAAAACTTTGTTAGTTCACCAGTTAGGGTTAAATCAACAAAAGTAAGGAAATGTGGTGTTAGGGATTCCAAACCGAACACCCCTCCCCAACCCTGCAAGCAGCAAGAGGAACAACCATTATGGTTTTGGCTGTCCTGAGTCTTGGCAAATCATGCCTGGGGGCTTCCTTGGGGTTATCAACCCTGATGGTCACCTAATTCTCATATAGTCTGCATATCTGACCTTGTTTGCTGATGGAATGGGGGCAGTATTAGGGTTCGTAACCCCATGGAAGACCCCAGGCCTGATTTACCAAGACTCAGGGCAACCAAAACTGCAATGTTTTTTCCTTTTACTGTTTGCAGGGTGGGGGTGGGGTGTTAGAGTTGAAAACTGTAACACCACATTTCTCTACTTTTCTCAGTTTAGCCCTAACTGGTATATTAACAAAGGTTTTCCAGTGAATATGTTTACAACAGAAGTAGGTGTAACAACAAAACGGTAAAAATATATCTTAGCATATAACAACAGAAAGAGCAACATAACAAAAAATATTCCTGTTACTGTTTTCACAATGGATATTTTAAGGATACTGTCATCACAGTGGAATGCTTAACCAATCAGAAAGCAGCTTTTACAATGCTGATGACATAATCATGCCTTGTGTGGGGGTACCCATGAACAAGGCAACCACAATTGGGCACCTACAAAAATGGTGACTCAATTATGGTGCTTGTGTTCAGGGCTACCTGGTGGGGGGCGTGACCAGATACCGGGGTGGGCAACATACAGTGGTGGGAAGTATGCACATTACGTGTGCACACACATGTGGGGGGAGAGGTAGGGGAAGGATGGTATGTGGGAGGGGGTGTGATGGGCAGCTGCTGAGCTGGTCCACTAGCATGGTGGGGAGGGTTTTCAGTTGGGAGGTGCAGGGAGCAGGGTTCGGGTCCGGCAAAGTACTTTTTTTGTTGTTGTTGTTGGCAGGTGCATTCAATTTTTTTACATTTTTCACCCCCTGACATACACCCCTCCCTGGAGTTGAGAATCCATTAGTAGGGAGGTGTGGGGAGAAAAATCCCATAGGTCTCAGGTGCCCTCTTTCTCCTCGCCATGAGTGTGCATCGCCAAAATTAATTTTTGGCAATGTACACTTGCTGTAATGGCGATCGCTATTCTGTGATCACCGTTATGACATAGAACCCATGTGTGGCACTGAAGTCAGCTGTTAAAATAAAATAAAAACAGAAACATCTTTAAAACAAGCATTTGTCAATGCTGAATGTTGTCTTGCTGGCATTGGCATTGGCAGTGCAGGAGTTAGAGAGATGCATAATAGGAATGGCAATGAAGTATTGAACTGACACCAACCCCACCCCCACCCTGCAGAGACTGACAGGCATTGGGGTGTGCCTTTGGGTCATCGCCCACAATGTTCACGCCATTTCACCTCACCCTAGCCTGCAGACACTGACACCTATCAAAAAAAATAGAACATCAAAAATATGGGGAGGGGTAGCCCTATATATTAAGATTAACATTGTTTATAAACCAATCAAGGATTTCCCTGATGAAACATCCAGCGAATTGCTATGAGTAGAAATAGCAAGGGAAAAACAACAAAAACTACTGCTAGGGCTATGTTACAGACCTCCAGATACCAATTAACTTGCACATCAGGGCATATTAAACAACATTAGTAATAAAACTGGCCATAAAGAAATTATACTACTAGGGGATTTCAATCTTACAGGAATCAACTGGAAAGACTGTGCATCTAGCAATAATCTAGAGAATACATTCTTCAATGTACTGTATGTGACACAAATGGCCTACACCAATTAATCACAGTACCAACTAGGAAACGCACCATCTTGGATCTAATATTAACTGATATCCCACACCAGATAAAAAATATCAAAATTAAGGATCCCCTACAAAACAGTGATCACAGAATAATAACCTTTGTAACCCATACACTGCCAAAACCAGAACAAGGTAAAACTATGTTTAAAAATTAAAACAAAGCAAACTTTACCCAACTAAATAAAGATCTCCACATATGACAATGGGATAACGGGTCCACACATCCAGAAGAATTTTGGACTAGAGTTAAAAATAAAATCATAGAACCTGAAGCAGAACATGTACCTAATAAAATCACATACAGTAAGAAGGGTAAGATACCAATGTGGGTAATGCCATATATATCACATCTAATAGCAAAAAAAAAAAGAAGGGCCTATAGAATATTAACAAGAGACAATGACTACAATAAATATAAATATAAGTTGATTCTAAAAAAATGCAGAAAGAGCATAAGAGCCGAACAGAAAAAATTGGAATTCAGACTTGCCTATAGGAATGACGGGGAAAGAGCTTCTATTTGTATATAAACAATAAAAAGCAAAATCTGTAAGCTCCCTGGTCGTCAAATCAAAAGAACTGACAACCCCACAAGATAAGGCAGAAGAATTTAATAAATAATTTTGTACAGTGTTCAACCCAATAACTCACAGTAAAAAACATACTGATAACATCTCAAGTGACCATCACGAGCACCTGAGTTTACAAAACAAGAAATATTGAATAAATGGGAGAAAATAAATACAAACAAATCCCCAGACCCTGTCAAGTTACACCTGAGAGTTTTAAAGGAAATTAAAGAATGGTTAGCTAAACCACTGTATAAAATCTTCAACTTGTCCCTATTCTCAGGAATAATACCAAATAACTGGAAAACCACAGTTGTCACTCCCATCTTCAAAAAAGGAAACCAAGGTGAAATGTCAAATTACAGACCAATCAGCCTTACAAGTGTACTGGGCAATATCTTTGAATCCTTACTTAAATCAATACTTGAGGAAGACATGGAGACAAAAAAATGAAAAGATCCTTCTCAACGTGGCTTTAAAAACCAGAGGTCTTGTTTAATGAGTAATCTGGTATTCTACGAGAATGTCAATAAACTACTCAATGGCAAAAACCCAGTAGATATTGTAGACTTTGATTTCTGTAAATCATTTGACAAAGTGCCCCATACAACTTTGATAACAAAAATGCGCAAACTGGGAATAAACTGTACAATTGTAAATTGGGTGGAAGAGTGGTTGAAAAACCATACACAAAGGGTATGTGTTAGGGGATACTTGTCTGATACAGGTCCAGTTACCAGTGGTGTGCCTCAGGTATCAGTTTTGGGAGCCATCCTGTTTTCTGTCTTTATATCAGACTTGACTACAAATGTAAAGAGCTTTGCTATAAAATTTGCAGACAACACCAAAATTGCTGCCCAAGTCAAAACTGACGACGACATACTAAACTTTAACAAGCATTTGTCAATGCCGAACGTTCGCTTGCAGGTATTTGCAGTGGTGTTTGGCATGTATGGTGCTGTACCCTAATGCCCTGTGCGATTGCTGGTATTTGCACAATAAATTGTCAGCATGACCTTTTTGTTACCCCCATTGTGTGCTACATAGGCGGAAACACATTTTGGGCAGGATGTGAAAAATGACAGCTGTACTGCTCATAAGGAAGTGTGGTAAAATGGCAATGTTGAAAATCTGGAGTGGAAATATTGAAAATTCGCAAACCTAGGAGCGTGCGTGGGAACTGTGCAATGCACGCTCGTAAAACAGTCATTGTTAGGAATTTTTTCACCAAATTGTCAACATTGGCATTTTAAAACCTCTGCTAATGAACAGTGTCACTGTAATTGTCTTACTGCGTGCCATACATTGATTTTGCACACCGACTGCGCCATTGTGCACTACATGGGCGGAAACACGTTTTGGGCAGGATGTGGAAAATGACAGCTGTACTGCTCATAAGGAGGTGTGGTAAAATGGCAATGTTGAAAATCTGGAGTGAAAATATTGAAAATTCAGAAACTTACGAAAGAGGAACTGCACAACGACGTCAGAAACAGTTATTTTAGGAATTTGTTCACCAAATTTTCAACATAGCTATTTTAAGATCTCTGTTCATGAACAGTGACACTGTGATTTTCTTAATGTGTCCCATACACTGAGTTCACACAGCGACTGTGCCATTGCAGCTGCTACATGGAGGAAACACGCTTTGGGCAAGATGTGAAAATGACAGCTGCACTGCTCATAAGGAGGTGTGGCAAATGGCAAATGTTGAAAATGTGGAGTGAAAATATTGAAAATTCGCAAACTTACGAGCGTGCATAGGAACTGCACAATGAACACTCGTAAAACAGTCATTTCTAGGAATTTTGTCGCCAAATTTTCAACACAGCCATTTTAAGACCTCTGCTCATGATCAGTGTCACTGTGATTGTCTTAATGTGTCCCATACATTGATTTTGCACACCGACTGCGCCATTGTGCGCTACATGGGCGGAAACACATTTTGGGCAGGATGTGAAAAATGACAGCTGTACTGCTCATGAGGAGGTGTGGTAAAATGGCAATCTTGAAAATCTGGAGTGAAAATATTGAAAATTCACAAACTTACGAGCGTGCGTAGGAACTGAGCAACGCAGACTTGTAAAACAGTCATTTTTAGGAATTTTTTCACCAAATTTTCAACATAGCCATTTTAAGACATCTGCTCATGAACAGTGTCACTGTGATTTTCTTAATGTGTCCCATACATTGATTTTGCACACCGACTGAGCTATTGTGTGCTAAATGGGCGGAAACAGGTTTTGGGTGAGATATGAAAAATGACAGCTGTACTGCTCATAAGAAGGTGTGGTAAAATGGCAATGTTGAAAATCTGGAGTAGAAATATTGAAAATTCACAAACCTATGAGCGTGCATAGGAACTGCGCAATGCATGCTCGTAAAACAGTCATTTTGGAATTTTTGCACCAAATTTTCAACATGGGGTTTTGGGACCCCTTCTCATGAATGATGTCACTGTCATGGTGCTATTCAGGTCCGAAGGGTGATTTCATGCAGTGACTGCGAAATCACCCTTCGGGCCCGAATAACGCCATGACAGTGACATCATTCATGAGAAGGGGTCCCAAAAACCCCATGTTGAAAATTTGGTGCAAAAATTCCCAAAAATGCCTGAGATATGCTATAGTTGAACCCCTATCTAGCCCATTATACAGCTTACCGGCATTTCTTCAGTTCAGCGTCGCCTTTGAAGAGTGCAGATGTGTTCCCGGTCCACCGAAGATCGTCGCGCAGAATCCGGAGGTAAGTATGGGGTGAGGGAGGTATGGGGAGGCTGGGTGTGCAGTGGGTGGGTGCGGGTTGTGGAGGGGAACTGGGAGACGCACCAGGGACCGTTTTCTTTACAGGTAAAAACCAAAAAAACGATGTCGTGGGACGTTTGCCATGCTGGGGTGGGCTCCCAGCATGGCAGAAGATGGCTGGGGGGACGAGGAGCCAATGGGGGATTGGGCACCCCCGTCGGCAAAACAAAGTGGACGTTTGCCATGCTGGGGTGGGCTCCCAGCATATCAGCAGGATGGCATGGGCGGGGCCATGGAGCCGACGGAGATTGGGCACCCCATCAGCAACAACGCCTGCCACCCTGGGGTGGGCTCCCAGCGTGGCACCAAAGCTTTGGGGGCGTGATGCGGCGCAGGGTGGAGCACGGACGCGAGGCGGGCGGGCGTGATGCGGTGCTCGAGGCGCAGTGGTGGTTATCTTTGAAGCAGAAGACCACCACTGCTCTACAGAGCTCCCGCACCTATTGGTGTAGGACCGCGACGCCTGCTCAACAGAGCACTGGATTGAAAGGGAGAGGCACACCTCCAAAGTGCGCTACTCTCCCAAAACGTTCCTTGTGCATGCACGCAAGCGAATGTAAAAATGATACAAAAAAAACTTGAGAATTGGACACAACTAAATGACATGACATATAACACCAGCAGATGTGTCATCATGTATTTTGGAGATACAAACAAAAAACATCAATGTTTACTAAACGGGCACTCCCTGAATTCAGAACTAGAGGAAAATGACCTTGGAATTATCATCAGATCAGATTTATCGTTCAGAAAACACTGTAGCCATGTAATTAACAGGGTCAATAGAATAATAGGCTGTATAAAGAGATTGTTTGTCTTTAGTAACAGGGGATGTATTCTTTCCCTCTACAGAGCCTATATAAGACCTCACATGGATTACTGTTCACCATTGTGGAGTCCTTACATGAGAAGAGATGTAAATAGGTTGGAGTGGGTGCAGTGGAGTGTAACAAAAATGATCGAGAACACACATAATAAAAGCTACGATGTGAGACTCAATGAATTAAACCTATATCCACTACAGCTGTGGAGGACCAGGGGTGACCTATTATTTATGTGTAAAATATCAAAAGACCCTGGATTAATGGCTAAATTAGGTATGTCTTACAACATACGGGATTGTAACCTAAGAAACCATACACACCAACTGACAGTAACTTATCGCAAAAAGGATAATAGACACTTCTTTTTCACTCACAGAATAATTCCATTATGGAATTCACTCCCCAAATTTGTAGTTGACACCAATAGTCCTGAGACCATTAAAAATAACATAGACAATTTTCTACTGAACTGCGGGTGATTCACCAGCTTGCTGGAGATGTACTCACATGGGCCACAGCCTTCTGTACATCTATCACTTCCTAGTATGATTCCTAGTAAGTGTCGTGGTGTGCCTTGGGGTCTTCAGTCCTTACGCTAACCCCATTTCATAAGGAAGTACACTGAGATGGATGCAGTACAGGAGAATGGGTTGAACTTTGGGACCGAAGAGTCCAAGGCACATCTCGTTGCCTGTCACTACCTGCAGGGTGGGTGTGGGGGTGGAATGGCATGAGCATTATAGCCAATGATCCCACGTTACACCCCTGACGCCTGTCAGTCTCTACAGGATGGGGCATTATGGCTGGAAACCCTAACGCCCCAGGCATTTGTTGGTATTTTCACTCCAAATTTCCAACATGGGCGCTTTTTATGGCCCCACCTCATGAACAGTGGCATTATCAGTTCGTTAGCAGAAAGGTGATTTTGCACAGTGACTGAGCCATTTGGTACCACAGATGCAAAAACACATTTTGTGCAGGATGTGAAAAATGACAGTTGTACTGTTCATAAGGAGGCGTAAAAAATGTCAGTGTTGCAAATCTGGAGTGAAAATATGAATAATTGATGAAGTCATGAGCGTGCATAGAAACTGTGCAATGCATGCCATAATGCAATTATTTGTGGAATTTTTTTAACCATATTTTCAACATGGCCATTTTAGGACCTCTCCTCATGAACAGTGGCACTGTGATTTTGTTAATCTGTCCAAAAGATAATTTTCCACAGCGACCGCGCCATGGTGCACCACTGGTGCAAAAACACATTTTGGACAGTATGTGAAAAATGACAGCTGTACTATTCATAAGGAGGTGTGAAAAAATGGCAATGTTGAAAATCTGGAGTGAAAATATTAAACATTGCTGAAGTTACAAGCGTGCGTGGAAACTGCATAATGCACACTTATAACGCAGTCATTTTTTTGGAATTTTTTTCACCAAATTTGCAACATGGGCTTTTTGGGACTCCACATCATGAAGTGTGGCACTGTCATTTCGTTAACTGGTCCCAAAAGGTGATTCCACACAGTGACCGCAAAATCACCTTTCTGGACCAAGTAACGAGATGACACTGTATGTGTTCATGAGGTGGGATCCCAAGAACTCCATGTTGAAAATCTGGTACCCAAATTCCCAAAAATGGCTGAGATATCCACCTAAGTTGCCCCCCACCCTTGCCTGCCATCATAAAGCTTATCTCATTTTGTTCAGTTTCTGGTCGGCTTTTGAAGAGTTCAGAAGTGTTCCTGCTCCATAGAAGATCACAACGTCAGCCCTCCGGAGGTAAGTATGTGGTGAGGGGGTTCAGGGAGGTGGGGTGTGCAGAGGGTGGGTGTGGGTTGGGGAAGGGGGTGTGGCTGGATGATGGGAGACCTTTTTTTTTTACAGGTAAAAAAAAAAGACACCGGACTTTGGGAGATGGTTTTCTTTATTTACAGGTAAAAAAGAAATGATTCAGGGCTCACTGGGGTGGGCTCCCAGTGTGCCACGAGTCTTGGGGGGACATGATGCTGATGGGGATTGGGCACCCCTGTCGGCAAACAAACTGAACTGGGAGGAGGGGAAAATGCTGACACAGGGATTGGGCATCCCCGATGTTGGCTTTGTGGGGATTGTGTGGCGGGTGACAGGAGTCACCATATTTATTGGAATGTTTCACCAGGAAAGGCACATAATGAAGCCTTGTCATCTGATGCTCCAGTGAGGAAACTGCACCTCATTGAAGCAGCAGATTTCTTTCAAGGTTTTGGCTCTCTTTGAAGTTTTGCGTCATCACTCGCATGCTCATTGATTGGTGGCTGAGGGATGCACCCACTAAAGCATTCCTTGCATTTGCCAACACTGGCACACCTCTGAATGTGCTACTACCACAAGATGTTGCTTGCACACATGCAAGACAACATAAAAACCTGTAGATTTAAAAGCTATACCTTGTAAACCACTATTGTATATATAAAATATACAATGGCCTAACTTAAGATGGGCAATTTAACATCACTTGTGAGTGGACAGGACTTTCATAACTCACTTGCAGCTCTGCCACTTGTGAATAATGGTCCTTACCTCTCACTGTTGATGATAAATTGCATAGTCTGAGTCAGCCCATTGCATATCACTTATCTGTCTGTCTGTCTGTCTATCTGTCTGTCTATCTATCTATCTATCTATCTATCTATCTATCTATCTATCTATCTATCTAAAATAAATTATGGTAAAGTATGATATACAAGAAAATAATAGCACCTAGGTGTCGGCCAAAGGCCAAAGGGCGAGTGGCCTTCATAAGCTTGTTTGACCCCTCAATGGTATTATTTCATGAGTATGCCAGAGTTTGCCATCTTTTATTTTATATAATGCATTAAGTTGGACACTTGCTGCTGTGTCCAATGTTTTATCATAATATTGAGGGTTGGGGGAGTTGGGTCGCTGTTGCATGTGTTATTAAGGGGCTTGTTACATGTGTTATTAATCGGCTTACTGCATATGTTATTAAGGGGCTTATTACATATGTTATTGGAGAATTTGTACTGTGTTAGATAGTATTCTGTTATTCTTAAGTTAACACAATATAGTGGTAGCTTATATAGGTAGTATATAAACACACACACACGATGCTTGTTTAAGTTTTAATATGTTATTAAGATGTTAATAATGCATTAATATAGTGTTAGTGTATGTATACAGTAGGTAGTATTTACAGTGCTTGTTAGGTTGTAATTTGCTATTAAAGATTTAAGGTATTAATAACGCTTTGATACAATGTAATTAGCTAATTGGCATCATAATACACTAGTAGGCTGCCATCATATATGAGGAAATATGATGGCTTTTTCTATGTGGATTAGGACTCAACCATACATTATATCTATCTATTCATATGGTCTGGGCTGTTAAATGTTCCATTTAAAACTAATTTGGAAGTTATCCAAAGACAGTTTGCTAGTTTCTGTACAAATGGTACTGTAGATTTCAATTTATAGATCATCACATCATGTTTTAGCAGATGTTACTATCATCAGTATTTGACACATGGCTTTCATCAAGGCCAGACGCTAACAGATTGTTTCTAAGTGAAGTCAACCTCCCTGTACAAGGTGTTGCTGCTGACCTGGTCCAGGCAGTTCAGTCAGCAATAAATAAGGATAAACTCAAATATGAGGTCATGGAAATTGCTGCCAGCAACAATGAGAGCTAAAACTTACTCAGTGATGACTTCAAGGGCTGTGCAATAGGAACATTCAACTTATTTTTGAACTATTAGTGACTGTTCTTGGCTCTGCCAAACATTCTAATACACTATGGACAAAGGCCTTAGGTCATCATGACTCATTAGAGGCCATTACTCTTAGGTTCACTTAGGTTTATAATCAAAGTAACAGTACACAAGAACATTAATCTTACATTACTCAAAAGGGAATATTTTAACAAGTAGGTTGTAATATAGTGCTGTATCAAAAACTGGCATAAACTGACAGTCTTAAGTTTAAGAATACATGATACTATACATATTGTTTTAAATTATCTATGATGCATTTGGTGGCCTAATGTTCAACTGCTAGCACACATGAAGAGATCGAGAGATCTGGAGTTCTGCACAGACTCCAGCAAATGTGACAGTTAAGCCTCTGGCTGGTCCTATTCTGAACTTTAGACTGAAGAAACTATCAGACCTGGCAACAGATCACGATACCTAATCATCTTTCTTGAAGACAATTTAATAATCAAAAAGACAGTTCTTACTTTATGTTCGATTACCACCAGGCATTTAACTCTTTTGTTTTCTTTTTGAATCACGTGATTATGCAGCCTTTAGGTTTTTTTCCCTACATTTTGTGATGGAGTGAAGGGCTCACAGAACAGTAGTTTACTAACACTACAACAGGTATAGAAGGAATGACTTTTTAAAGACCTACAAAATGGGGTAGCCCATGTATTCAGCGGCCGCGATTGAGCACTTTCAAAAAGGGCGACTCAATCATGGCACTTTTAGACAGGGCTACTGGGCAGGGAGGGTGACAGGATAGGGGGTTCGAAGTGATTATAGCTGATGCTGTCGCTATATGTACATGCATGCGGGGGGGAGGGACTACGCCATTTGACAGGCAGAAGGGGAGGGAGGGTTTGTGGGTGTAGTGCGGTGGTGGGCTACTGAGCTGGATGTGTGGTGTGATAAGCTGGTGGCAGGCTAGGATTGGGAGGGTGCCGGGTTTGGTTCTGGGTGCACGCTCATTTTATTGAGCCAGTCCAGGAAATTTAATTTTTCTATCTGTTTGCACCCCACCCCTGACATGCACTTCCCCCCCGGAGTTGAGAATCCTTTAGTAGAAGGGCGTGGGGGAAAGAAAAATCCAAGTGTCTGGTACCCTTTTGTTGTGCGCCATGAGTCTACATCACCAAAATGTATTTTTGACAATGTAGGCTCGCCCAAACGGCGAGCACTATTACGCGATCACCGTTATCACATAGAACCCAAAATGAAGCTGTAACTGAGATAAGATTAGTGTTAGTACAGTGACTCAGTGATACAGTGGACTAAGTTGATAATCTACTGCAGTGAAAAACTTGTCGGATTCTCTGTAGTCTCTGTAGTGTTGGTTAGGTATGAATTTGCATCTTAATTAGACTATGGAATGCACTATATTTTATTGAATTTTTTTTTTCTGCATTTGACTATGTTTTGTGTTGTATATTTATAAAGTACAATGCAATATTCAGAAACAAACATATTCGAAAGCAAGCCAATTAAAAGGCATCACTAAAATGCCATCCCAGTGGCACTAAGGGTTGAGGCACTGGGTTCCACACCTCATGCTACGCCACCATCCCAGGTTCAGGAACGACCTTAGGCTGCTGGGGTGCTGGCTTGGGGAGGGTGGGAGAATGATCGGCGTTGGCTCTCCTCTCCCAGGTAAGAGGTGGGATCATCACCCGTAGTGCTGCCATCACTGAATGGAGGTTCGGTGCCGGTGCAGGTGGTCAACGGCGCAACTTGAAGGGAGGGGCATTCCAGACAGTGTATGTGCACATGCCTCCACATGCATGCACTATGTTGGGGACTCGTGGGTGTAGGGGTCAGGAAAAACCCTGCAAAAAAACAGAAATTACATATGAAAAAAAAAGGCATCTCTAAAGTGACATTTTCCATCTGGGAAAGCCGCTGCTGTTTTATTTTTCTCCATGGTCCCAAACCAATGTCAGGTTCACATTTCTGAATCCAAGCCAGAACACACAATATTCATACCTAGATGCAGGGCCAGCCCAGTGGCAGAATGTAAGTTCATCACTTCTGTCCCATCAAGGAGATAAGGATTCCTGAGCAAGCCCTAAAATCCAGCTCTGGGGCTGTCTTAGTGCTGAGAGTACAGCAGGTAGAGGTACAAGTACCTTCATAGTCAACTGGCACTCCTCTGTGTAACCCCATGTGCAGTACTTTAATACTATTGTATAAAAAAACACATACTTATCTCAGCTGATGGTAAATTGTTTCATTTTTTGTGTTATGTCACTCTAAGTTTAGATAGCACATCCAGTGAATTGCAGTTCCTTTTCAGACTCCAAACATTTGAAATCACAAGAAAACCACAAAGTTAAAAGATACATTTTAAAGTACTTTACTTACAAGTACAGTACCCAGTGGAGTGCAACTTGACAATGAAGGTGCTCGCTGCTCTACCTACTGTTATTTTCCCTCTAAGATGAGCACCCAAATAACTAGTGTGAGCATCAGACCAGTATCATTGATGCTAAGGGTGGAGTGTGCTGTAGATGTGATATGCTTGACTCCTTGGGAAGAGAGAGGGGCACCAGGGCTGGAGAGGGGCATGGGACAGTTTTGGGATGGAGGAAGGGGTAGATGTTAGGGAAGGAGGGAGGGAGGATAGGGAAGGAGTGAGGGAGATGGAGATGGGGAAGGAGGGAGAAGGAGGAATGGGGAGGGAGAGAGGCAAGTATGGGGAGTGAGGAGGAGAGGATGGAGATAGTAAGGAGGAGGGAGGGAGGGAGGGATGGAGGAGGATGGAGGGGAGGAGAGGGAATGAGGGAAGAGTTGTGGAGGTAGGGTGGGATTGGGAAGCAGGTATGGAGGTAGAGGCAGGGGAGGGAAGAGGAGGATTGATGGGGTGGGATGGAGGGAGGGGAAGGTGGATGGAAGGGTTAGACAGGATGGGGAGGGAGGGAGGGAGGAGGAAGGGAATGAAAGAGGGAGAACATAGATGGAGGGAGCTGTTAGGTAGGGAGAGGGTTAAGGTAGGTAGGTAGGGATGGGGAGTGAGGGAAAGAGGGATGGGGAGGGAGGGGAGGAGTGGGAGAAGAAGAGGGAGGAGGGAGGAGGGATGGATTTATGGGGAGGGAGTGATAGGGAGGGTAGGAGAGAGGAGAGAGGAAAAGAGTGAGAGATTGAGGAGGGAGGGATGGGGAGGGATGTCTTGTTGGTTAATCAAGGATAAGCATTGGTATCAGCTGTAATGGCAGTCACTAGCCAATCCTCCCTGCTGGATTAAGGGTACAGGCACAGTGGTCCCAAGTGTTGAAGCTGTAGACAGGGAGACACGGGGTAGAAATTCAGAAGCAATGGGTCGATCCACAACCCTAAACAGCAATAACAATGAGTTTGGGGTGTGGGTTGCAGGCCAGTCACAGGACCCTCACATGGCTCAGGAACATTCATCAAAGAAGCTGCCATGGAATATGAGACATAAACAGTTTAATGAATTAAAGCAACCTTATAGTTGTGATCAGACAGATGCTGCTGTAGTCACAGTTGGCACTGGCAAATCTCTATGGCATAGAGATCTCTGTAGTAC
This sequence comes from Neoceratodus forsteri, assembly GCA_016271365.2. Lineage (NCBI taxonomy): Eukaryota > Metazoa > Chordata > Ceratodontiformes > Ceratodontidae > Neoceratodus > Neoceratodus forsteri. Next base: position 822,485,836 of record CM057449.1, read on the forward strand.
CATTATAGTATGTCAACACCAGCAAACAGAAATGTTTAACTTTATTGGATATCCTGTATAAAATGAATGCAAGTCAGTTCAAAAGGGAATCTACAGTAAGCACTCCAATGCAATTTTGTCTTTCAGCTATTCATTGTTACCCTGCATTCATTCTTTCCTCTTTTTTTTTAACTCTCTTCATACTCATCTCTCAAGCTCCTGGACTCTCTCTAGTGGGTTGCTTGGCATGGTTGATTCCCGCCTGCCTGAAGTCCCCCAGACCTTCCTCCAGCTACACCAACTCCACCGCAACGTGACCACTCGACCCCCCCCCGGCTCTGGGACCACTGACTCCTTCTGGCACTCTATCTAGAATCTGATAAAGTGACCAGGCAAAGAGGAGAACCAGAGGCAGACTGAAGGGACCCAGCATTTGGCATGGGGGCCGCCCACTGACCCCAACTTCACCTACCAGGAGCTAGGACCAGTTTCCTTGCTCCACCCCCAGGTGGGGACCTGCAATGGCATTAGTGCACAGAGGGTGTGCTCCCATCCCCTCCCGCAGATGCCCACTGACACCAGTCTCCATTGGCTGTCCCTGCTTAAGGTGTTGTGCCTCCCAGCCTCCGCCGGAGCCACCACCAAGTGGGGAATCCCCCCAAAACCCACCCCAGGAGAGGAGAGCAGTCCTCTGGATGCTTGATCCTCTCCTCCCCCTGCTGACCCCTGGCAACTGAGTCCACTCCTGAACTATGGTCACTTGCATGGCATGAGGTGTGGCATGCAGTGCTTCAACCCTCAGTGCCATGGGGCCGGCCAACCTTCTTTCCTCTGAAAGTGCTACTGACAATGGGCAACTTTGAAAATGATAATTTTTCAACACAAATTAGTATTTATTATAGCGGCACAGTAGTGCCACTATAGTTAGGGTTGAGCAGGGATTTCTATGTTAAACATCAAACTTGAGCTGGCCCAGTAGTGCTGAGGGCTGAGGCACTGGATGCCACACCTCATGCCACACCAGTGACCTGGGTTAGGGAACAGACTTGGGTCATTGGGGGAGGAGAGGGCTGAGCATATGGAGGACTGCTCTCCTCTCCTGGGAGGAAGGGGGGGTCACAGATCCTGGGCTTTGGTGACTCCCAGTGGTGACTGGGAGTACGGCTGCCTTTCAGGATATCTGGCAGGGGATTGGCTGTGGTGGCATTCCTGTGACTGTGTGGGAACATGCACACACCCACTGGAACACATTTTACATCTGAGCCAAGGGGAAGGGGGAGGAATGAAAAAAGGAAAAAGCTCTGGCTGCCTGGTTGGCAAAGCTGGGTCCAGGGGTGGCTCCCACACCCATAGCTGGGTCCTTCCAGCCTGCATCCAGTTCTCCCTCCACTCCCTGGTCACTCCACTAGATTGTAGATAGAGCACCAGCAGTAGTCAGCATTCCCACCCAAGGAGGCTCAGAGCTGGGGGAGGGGGTTGGGCGATCAGAGGAGTAGGAGGTGAGACGGGCCCAAACCGGAGGTAAGGCTGGAGACTTTAGATGGGGCAGGAGTAAGCCAAGCCATGAGATCACACTGGAGAGAAATATGTTCAGTCCTGTACAGTGACCTCTGAAACCTCACTCGTGGCTTCGCCACTCATGAGTGTTCAGAGGTCACTCTAGAGGAGTGAAAATATTTTCCATATCCCACTGTGCCCATCATATATATATATATATATATATATATATATATATATATATATATATATATATATCTCTCAAAACAAAGGTCTTGATGAGTACTACAAGAATAACACATACTCCTCCCTAAACAATTGGGCAATATAAAAAAAGCATAAAAACTAAAACAAATGCTAATTTCCATAGGATAACATTGGAATTTTAACATGCCATACAACAAAGGAAGGAAATTAATGTTTTGGCAGGCATGGAAGCACATGGCCATGTGGTTCCTGCACTTCCACAGCAACATAGATGTATGCATCTATGGAGGGGTGGAAGTGCAGGGCTCAGAGGTCCCTGCATTCCCAGAGGCAGGAAATTCAATTTGAAAAACATTGTTAATGCACTAGTTAGAGTTAAAGCAACAAAAGTAAGGAAATATGGTGTTAGGGTTTCCAACCCTAACATCCCCCACAGGTAGCAACAGGAAAAAAACATTATGGCTTCATGACTCTTGCCTCTTCACACATCAGGCATGGGATGTGCCTTGGGGTTGTCAACCCTAATGTTCACTTCATTCTCGTATACTGTACGTACACATCTCAGCTCATTTACTGATGGAACGGGGTGAGTGTTAGGGTTGGCAACCCTATGGCACACCCCATGCCTGATTTGTGAAGATGCAGGAGTGGTAAAACCATAATGGTTTTTCCTGTTGCTGCCTGCAGGGTCGGTGTGGGGTGTTAGGGTTAGAAACCCTAATGACACATTGCCCTACTCTTGTCACTTTAACCCTAACAAGTACATTAAGAAAGTTTTTTTTGCAATGAATTTCATATACATATTTACATTCCGTAATTTACTGTTAAGGATATTTGCCTGCAGACAAGATATTTGGCCTTTGGACTGGATTGTCTTGTGCTACTCATCTACACCTGAAGTTATAATGCTTTGTTTGTGTCATCACAATTCCATTGATAGCAAATTGCAGTAACATACATGACTTGAGGTGCTGACAGGCAGAATGAATCACAGTAAGTCCATGACAACAATACAGTATACTAATCCTTAGGATTCACTGCTTATTTAAATTTTTTTCAGTTTGAGTGTGATCTCATTAAGTCTTTCATAGATTATCAAGTGATACAGTGCCACCAGTCAAATATTTGGCCCTCACCATCACCACAGAAACTTAGTATATGTTGTTTTAACTGTTATAATTAATAAATATAAACTTGGAATAGTTTGTTTGCTGTCCAGGAAATTGCTGCCTAAGCCTAAGGATTAATACATTTTTTTTTTTTTGCTTTCCTAAGGGACCTCAGTTCTGTTGTCATACAAATACTCCATGGAGCAAAACAACAAGGGGTAAAGAAATGCAGTTACTGTATGAAATATACAACAGATTGAATAGTGCCTACATGTTATGTCTTTCCTAGTTCTCTGTGGCACCATTGTGGCACCAGTAGTTCTCGGTTGTGACAGTGACACGAAATCTTCAGCCGAGAGAGTAGGTGGGGGTCAATGGCTGCCTTGTGAGCTAGCAACAGTCCTGTGATCCTAGATAAGTTAGAAGGAGGTGGTGCTCAGTGCTCACCCCCCCCCCAGCCTGAAGGTGTCATTGCCAGGACAAGCTCACCCTCCACTCACCCAAAACCTCAGAACCCATGACTACTGCATAGTTGAGCAGGGCTCTCCCAGATGGTAGTACAGAGTACTGCTGCTCTGCTTCCAGACTGACAACACTGTAATCTTTTTAGAGAAGCCCACACCAAGCAAATGTTATATAAAATATGGCATCTGAAACTGTTCAAACACATTTTCAGTTAACCTGGTAAAAAGAGGTGCATTGTTTACATTTAAGAAATGGGTCAAATTAATTTACCAAATCTTGACTTTAAAATGTATAGGTCATTAAATTGTCCCCTAAAATCCTAGGGGATTGCATGTCTTTTCTTTCTAAATAGATTTTAACATTTTCAGCAGTACTTCATTTACAAAACTACCATATGCTTCTCACTGGTTTCCAGTAATTTCAAGAAAATTTGGTAAGTGAAAAATGAATACCCTGTTTCTCTATAACAGGTGATATCCACAAATCCAAGTTCATACAAGGGTTAGTCCCTCACTCATCCTTGTAGGCAGTCACCGCCTTTTGCACTATTGGGATCCTGCTTTATGTGTCTCCTGAAGAACTAATTTCTTGAAAACTGCTGCTTTTGCTCTGCAGCTGGATTCTACAATCTACTGCAGATTCCTTTTCATGTTTGCTTGAGCACATGCACAGAGCGAACATATTGTTACTGTAGTTTAGGAGATTGTGTAGGCATCTACTGTGTAAACCAATGGATGCAGAAATGGAGGAAGCTTGTGTCACAAACCCACTCAGCAGGTCAGGCCCTCTGCTCCCACAGTGCCAACCTCCGAGCGCTATCTTGTGAACAGGAATTAGAAAGGGTAACCCTCCTGTCTGTTTTGTGGGTTCGAATCAACCTTTGGTCTCAGTTCTGGAGGGATTCAAACTGTGAACCTCTTGCTAGCGTACACAATGTACAGGCTCAGATAATTCTGCTCTTTGATCAGCCAGATATCTTTCACCTATGGGCATCTAACCAGGTGTACAAAATGAACCCTTAAAAACTCTAATAAAGACCTCAGATTACTCTTACTTTTTCCCCCATTTGGTATTACCATATAAGCTTAAGCACAATGTTAACTTTAACCAGCTAAGCTTCACTTACAAAAAAAAAAAGTTTCAAGGCACACCAGGCAGTTTCTCTTTTAAAATATGTATCTTTACTTTAAGATAGATAATAATAGGTAAACAGTAAATACAGAACAAATATGCCGCGCATACAATCTTAAAAACAAAACAGGTTCAAAAGTGCAAAATTCCTACCAACCATTAGACTTATTTATCTAAGATATTTCTTATAATCTTTCAGTGCTCTTAGATGTTCCTTCTCTCAGTCCAAGTATATGAATGTGTATCAATGGAAAAAAAAGTACAGTTTAAAAATGCTGTGTTTCATCCCTCTTCATGATGTCATCATCTAGCTCCTTTTTTTTTTTTTGTTTTTTTTTTTTTGGTTGTTTAACCAGAAGTAGCACACTAAGCTAAAAGCTTTTTTACAGGTGTGACCTGGGAGCACAGGGAAGTTAAGTGACTTGCTCAAGGTCACACAGTGTGCAAGTGGAAGCTGTGGGATTCAAACCCAGGTCTGATCTGCTGGATGTCATCAGATTTGCATCTCAGAGAGCCTTAAATCACTGCACTATACTGCCCTTTCAGGATATATAAAGAACTATACATGTATACAAAACAGGAAGCCCCATCAAGGTATTGGATTCTGTGACTCCAGCAAGACCCATTGTCCAAATGATGACACTCTTAATTAAGACTGTAATTTCTCATTCCCTCTGATCTATGAGCAGTTCCCTTTTCTCAAACACATCAAAGGACTTTTTATGACACCAGGTGCAATAAACTGACTTTCCTGAGGACGTCATAAAATGGATATTACACTTCCTTATGACACCAGTTGCAATTAAATGACTTTCCTGAGGATGTTATAAAATGGATATATTAGTTCCTGGCTTCAAAGCAAACTGACAAGTTAATTGCATTCAGAGATCTGCTGGTTTAACATATACCTGTTTTTTGAACTAATGCCTGGGGGGTGGGGTTTTGTCATCCCAGGGACAGGATTTTTCATGACAGACAATCCCACTACATTTTTATATTACAAAAATCATAGAGCTATCAGAACCAGCTGTCTAAGTGTCATAGCTTGCTTTAGCAGTTTCCCAGCGTTGCACTCTGTATCCTCACTGTCCTTCCCCTCCCTTACTTTCCTCTTCTAACTTATATACCTGAGGAAAGTGTTATCCCCATTAGCTACCCCTTTGGCTATCCCATCAACTATCTGGGCCTTTGCTCCCCTCTCTGCCTTACTCACTTCCCTCTGTTTTACTTGGTACACCTCACTCTTTTCCTTCCTTTGCATTTCTTTATACCTCCTGAATGGCAACCTTTTTCCTTCACCACCACAGTCACTTCTCTAGAATACCACAGTGGTCTCTTTTTAGGGCTGTGGGTGAAGCCTACAGCCCTTTTGGGATTGGCTCGTAGCTTACAAAAATGGTTGATCATGGAACCTTCCTTTGGACTTTTGGAAGTATCCTTACAAAAGTTCTTCGGAGCTAGAAATCCTCCATCATTATCGGCCACTACAGAATAACAGCTGCACTATTTCGGCTCTTACTTCCACTTTCTGGGGCATGAACTGCGCATGCGTGACTTGCATGCATGCACAGTTCCGCTGGCACAATCATATTGTGAATGGCAAAATGCCACTCACTGCAACAATGGATGCATGAGTGTCGCGCATGAGCAGTTGTGTTGCCGCTGCCAGCAGCAAAAAATTCCCACTGCTGCTATTGTCCTGCACTGACATTAGGGTCCCCAATCCCTGTGTTGGCAATATGTAGCCCGCCCAACTCATATGCACACTGGGAGCCCACCCCAGTGTGCCCAAATGTACTTCTTTGCCCTGTGCTGACATCGGGGTGCCCAGTCCCTGTGTTGGCAGTATGTGCCCCTCCCACTGATGTGGCACACTGGGAGCCTACTCCAGTGTGCCCAAATGTTTGTTTTTTCTCCCCCCGCCACCAGGGTGCCCAATCCCCTTGTCAGCATCAAGTACCCACCCCCCAACTCATGTGCTACACTGGGAGCCCACCCCAGTGTGCCCAAATGCATATATTTTTCCTGTAAATAAAGAAAACCTTCCCCATATGTGTTATCTTTTAACCTGTAAGAAAGAAAATGGTCCCTTGTTGTCACCCCAGTCCCCCCCCCCATCCCACCCTCCCACTGAGCACCCACCTCCCCGTACCCTCCTCTTACCCCATACTTACCACTGGAGTTCAGCGTTGTCATCATCTCTGGACTGGGATACGTCTGCACTCTTCAAAGCCAAACCGCAAACTGAAGAATCAATGGTAAGCATGCTATATTGGCATTCAATGGGGTTTTCAACTTAAGTTTATAACTCAGCCATGTTTTTGAATTTTAGACCCAAATTTTCAACATGGGGTTCTTGGGACCCCACCTTGTGACCAGTTACACTGTTATTTCATTACTCCATCCCAAAAGGTGATTTCATGGTCATTGTGCGAAATCACCTTTCGGGACTGATTAACGAAATGACAGTGCCATTGTTCACGAGGTGGTGTTCTTAAAAGTCCATGTTGCAAATCTGGTGAAATAACTCCAAAAAATTTACTGTGTTATGAGTGTGCATTGTGCAGTTTCTACCCACACTCCTAACTTCATCAGTTTTCAATATTTTCACTCCAGATTTTCAACATTGTTATTTTTTCACATCTCCTTTTTAACAGTACAGCTGTCATTTTTCACATCCTGCCTGAAATGTGTTTTCACACCTGTAGCACATAATGGCGCGGTCGTGCCGCAAAATCACCTTTCAGGACAAGTGAACAAAATGACACTGGCACTCTTCATGAGGAGGGGTTCCAAAAAGGCCTTGTCGAAAATTTGGTGCAACACCTCTAAAAAATGGCCAAGTTACACCCGGGTGTTCCATAATTTCTATGCACATGTGTAACTTTGGTCACTTGGCAGCTCATCACAGCCCTATTGGCTCTTGCCAGAATTTTTCTTCTGCTTTTACTTACTTTCTTCATACAGAGGCTGGTTGCCTTAATTATGCCCTCCCTTACTTTTCCCCCACTGTTCCTCCACCCCTCCCTGGCAATTCCCCCTTTTGAAGCAGTTACTAAGGCAGTCTCCCAATACTTTAAGATCCGCTTTACCTAAAGTCGAGGACCCTTCATCCTCATGTGGTTTGACTCTACTTACATCTTAATGTTAAACCACACTGTAGGGTGATCACTGGTACCTAGAGGACTACTCACTGTGATATCCACAATGCCTTCCCTGTTTGTAAGCACCAGGTCCAGCACTGCACCATCCCTATTGAGCTTATTGGCTAGCTGTCTGAGAAATGCCCCTTGTCTGGAGTGTAGAATGGCCTGGCTCCTTGCCACAGCTGGAAATTTCTAATATACATCTGGCAGACTGAAGTCACCAAGTAGCAGCACCTCTGCCTCTGTATCTATACTGTGTTGCTTTTCATTTAGATGCGCTCTGCATATGATACACTGCACAACACTTAACATAGAAACATAGAAATTGTTGGCAGATAAAGGCCTTTGGCCCACCTAGTCTGCCCATTACTCCTAACTCTTTATGCATTGCTGGAACTAGGTTGTACCCCTCTCCTGAGTACCAGTAAACCACTATGCCTGTCCCAAGCAGTTTTGAAACCCGTAATTGTTTCTGGCTCCACCACCTCTGCTGGCAGTGCATTCCACTTGTCTACCACCCTTTCTGTGAAGAAGTACTTCCTCATGTTCCCTTTGAACCTCCCTCCCTCCGATTTCATCTTGTGACCTCTTCTCCCTGAGCATCTTTTTCTCTGGAAAATAGTATTCTCTTGCACCTTGATCTTCCCAATAATGTACTTATAATTCTCAATGTCATATCCCCCTTCTCCCTACTTTCCTCCAGGGAGTACATATTCAGGTCTTTCAGCCTCTCCTCATAAGGTTTGTGATGCAGTCCCTGCACCATTTTGGTCACCCTCCTCTGAACTGCCTCCATCTTACCTATGTCCTTTCATAGATGAGGCCTTCAGAACTGAACACAGTATTCAAGGTGCAGCCTCACTAGTGTTCTGTAAAGTGGAATTATCACCTCCCTTTTTCTGCTGGTGATACCCCTGCCAATGCATCCCAGCATTCTGATCACCTTTCCTGCCACCTTGTCACACTGCCTACCTACCTTGCGGTCATCAGAGATGATCACTCCCAGGTCTCTTTTCTGTTTGGAGCATGTTATTTTATTCTCCCTTCCCCCCCAACGATATGTAGCTCCTGGGGTTTTGTGCCCTATTTGCATTATCTTGCACTTTCTGGCATTAAAACCTAGCTGCCAATCCCTTGACCAGTGCTTCAGCTTCTTTAGATCTCTTCTCATTCTATTGACTCCCCATGTTGTGTCCACCCTGTTGGAGATCTTGGTGTTGTCAGAGAACAGGCAATTTTCCTTTCCAGACTCTCCACAACGTCACTGATGAAGACATTGAAGAGCACTGGACCCAGCACTAATCCCTGTGGTACTCCACTTGTCACCTTACCCTATGCAGAGTGTATGTCATTTACCACCACCCTTTGTGCCCTATTATCCAGCAAATTCTCCATCCACTTCAGTACCTTCTTGCCCACCCCTATGTTTCCCAGCTTGTTTAACAGCCTTCTATGCAGCACATTATACAATGGCAAGAAAGAATCTTGGACTGTGATTGGTCAGTTTTGGGCTGGACCAATGGAGTTATCCCAGCACGATGCCACAGGTCTAGTCTCAGCCTCACTGTGAACCATGGCAGATGAGCTTTTGATTGTTTCATCTTCTCTTAAAAACAAAAAATATTTTTCCACACAAAAACATCTTTAAAATTATTTTTTTTATTCTATATAATGACGAGTCATTGTATAATAGGAATAATGCACTCCAGGGTGTGTGTCGTTTGGGATTGGACGCACTCGGACTGCAGCCTCGTGCCCAACCCCCCCCAGGCATGGCGTTATCCCAGCATGACACACCCTGTCGTGCATTTCCTTTAGTGTCAAAGGCCTTGATGAAGTCTGGGTAGGCCACATTCACAGCCCCCTCGATCCACCTCACTGGTTACCCTGTTGAAGAACTCAATAAGGTTAGTCTGGCATGACCCCCCTTCCAGGAAACCATGCTGCCTTGGGTCCTGTAGACTATTGACAACCAGGTGTTCTACTATTCTTTCCTTCAGTAGTATTTCCATGATTTTTCCCACTACCAAGGTCAGGTTGACTGGTCCATAGTTCCCTGCTTCCTCCCTGTTACCACTTTTATAAAGAGGAACTACATCAGCTCTCCTCCAATCCCTGGGCACGTCCCCTGTTTCTAATGACAGGTTGAACAGAGTAGTCAGAGGCCCTGCTAACACCTCTCTTAACTCCCTCAGTATTCAGGGATGTACCCCATCTTTCCCCATAGCTTTATCAACTCTTATTGCTGCCAGTTCCTTGAGGATCCTTTCTTTTGCAAATGGACCTGTGTCCATTTCTGTGACCTCCCTGCCCTTATTGCTGGCCCATTTCCTGACCCTCTTTTTTTAAAACCGAACAGAAGTATTTGTTCAGTATTTCTGCTTTTGGTGGTCTTCTTCTACCCTCCTCCCATCCGCCCCTTTCAGACTCACAATCCCTCACCTCGCCTTCCTTTCCTCACTGATATACCTATAAAAGGTTTTGACCCTCCTTATCACTGAGTTAGCTATACATTCCTCTGTTTGTACCTTGGCTTCCCTAACTGCCTTCCTTGCCTCCCTTTGCCTTATCTGGTGCCTCTCCCTATTCCCTTCCTCCATTGTCTGCTTGTATTGCTTCAATGCAATCTTTTTTGCTTTAACATTTTCTGCTTCCTCCTTCGAGAACCATAGTGTTCTTTTCTTTATTTTCCCCTTGCTAACTTGCTTTACACAGTGTTGTGTTGCCATTGCAATCCCTGCTTTGATTGTTGCCCACTGCTCCTCTATCCCCTTCTGTTCCACTACACCTACCAGAGCTTCTTCTAGGCATTTCTCCGTCCTTGTAAAATCCGCCTTCCTGAAGTCTAGGATTTTTGTCCTTATGTGGCTGGTTTCTGCCCCATCAGCTATTTCAAACCATACTGTTTGATGGTCACTGCTTCCAAGATGTTCCCCCACTGTGACCTCTGTTGCACTATCACCATTTGTGATCACCAGGTCCAATAGTGCCCTTTCCCGTGTTAGTTAAATAATCAGCTGCTTAAGGAGTGCCCCCAGTAGGGAGTCTAAGATGTTTCTGCTCCTAGCTGTTGCTGCCACTGGACTACTCCAGTCAACATCTGGCAGATTCAAATCACAGACCAGCAACACCTCTCCCTTATTCGCCATACTTTGAATTACTAGCATCATCTCTTTGTCCACCTCCTCCCCCTGAGCTGGTGGTCTGTATATTACCCCTGTATGGATGAATGTCCCTTTACTCCTTTCTAGTGTAACCCACAGCATCTCTCCACCACCTTGTTACCCTTGAATTTCAGTGACCTTTATGCTTTCCTTCACATAAAGAGCCACTCTTCCCCCTTTCCTGCCTACCCTGTCCCTCCTGAATAGATTGAACTCAAGTACAGCCACATCCCAGCTCTGGTTTTCATTACACCAGGTCTCTGTAATGGCCACTATCTCTAAGCCAGATTCTGCCATGGTAGCTTTGAGGTCACCTATATTTTTACTCAGACCACAGGCATTTGTACACATGGCTTTCCAGGATGTGGTGCCCTTCCCTTGCTCTGTTCCCATATGCTCATCTCTTTTCTGATTTGACCCGTTTTGTCCCCTGTCCTTGTGTTGACTTGAGTCCTCTGTTTGTCTTTTTTCTTCTCGAGTTCCCCTGTAGTTCTTGTGCTCATGGGGGGGGTCATATTATTATCCTTCCTCCACCCCCCAGCTAGTTTAAGTGCTTGCTTATGAAGCACTTAAACGTTTCACTGAGGACCATGGTCCCCTCCCTGGATGGACGTAGACCATCACCTCTGTTCAGGCCCACATCCCCCTAAGTGGAACCCCATTCCCCCATGAAGCCAAAGCCCTCCTCTCCACACCATTCCTTCAACCACGAGTTGAACTTCTGGATGTGGAGTGTCCTAGCCTCTCCCTTGCCATGGACAGGCAGAACCTCTGAGAAGGACATGGAGTTTGCTACCTGCTTAGGCCCCTCCCACTGTTCCTTGAACTCCTCCTGTATTCTGCCTACTTCTACCTTATCCCCGGCCAGGTCATTTGTCCCCAGGTGGACAATGACATCCAGTTCCTCCCTCCTTACTACCGCCCTTACGATCCTCTGGATTCGCTTTCTCTCCCTCCATGCTGTGCCTCCTGGAAGGCACTTGACCACCCTCTCTCCCTTGCTACTTGTCCCTGACTCCACTCCCCAGCCTATTGAGTCCCCCAGCAGGGGTAGCTTCCTCTTCCTTTGGGGTCCTCTACCCCTTCACCCCTTGGGTTCCTTTACAGAGGACCCACTCATCCTCCTTGATCTCAACCTTGGGTGCTCTTATGGGGCTTTCCTGCTCCTGCAAAACAGCATAGGAGTTCCTAAATTGGGGGATATGCTTCAGACCCACGTCCTGCACCCTACCGGAGCCCACCATGGTCCATCCATTCCTCCTCCTTGACAACTTGTTATAGCTTTACTGTATATAAAACTAAAAAAAAGAATATTTGAAAAAAACTTTGTTAAAACATAGGGCCTATCACAGAAGAAACACAAACTGCGGCGCACGCGAAAAAAAATACTGATTTAATATTTAATGTACAAACTGTATGCAGTAGGTAAAAACAGAAAAATAAAAACTGGACAGCCAAACTACTAATTATCACAGTTCATTGTGGTGCTCTGCCAGTTCATCGGGGGACCCCTGGTAGAGCTGCTGTGCATCATAGAGCACTGCAGTAGTAGGCAGTTCACTTGCACTCTCAGGCAACCAAGTGCCAGATTTGGCAAGCCCTCAGGTACTGAAGAAGAAGAAGAAGAAGAAGAAGAAGAACAGGCTGAAGAGGGTTGGACAGTAGCAGTAAAGGAGGTCTTGGTGCACTTCTGAAAAGGTATAATTTTTAGTCTGTGAGTATCTGGATCTTCGGTAGGGATTTGGCCAACAAGTGGGGTTTTGAGTACCAGGAATAGTAGATACCTCAGAAAAAACATAAACTAAGGGTAAGAGTTTGTTGAAACAGGAGATCTGTTCTTTCTCTCTTTTTAGGGCTGCAGTAGGCATAGCCCAGGCCTCTTGCTATGGAAAAAGGACTTGGTGCATTCCTTCTGACTTAACAACATGTTGGAGTTGCAACACAGTTACCTCCACATCCGTGAAGCACTCCACTCACTGTTTCCATTGGCAGCTGCATGGCACTATTTTTACTCTGTTGGTGATCATGGCGGAACACGGCACACTATGCCGTGTCCAAGATGGCTGCCAAATTGTATTGTGCATGTGCGACTACTAGCGCATGTGCAGTATAATGGGGTGGCCATCTTGGTCATGGCAGACTGTGCTGCATTCCACCATGACCGATGATTTATTTTATTTTAATTATACATATCCCCACTACCCAACCCTCCCTCTCAGCACCCCCCCCCCCCAGAAACATAAGAGTGACACTGGGAGTGCCCAATCCCCTAGTGTTGCAATCAGGACTCCTCTGTGTTTTTTTTTTGTTTTAAAATTCCCTCAACCTAACCCTCCATCTCTGCACCCCCTAAGAAACATAACAGTGACACTCAGGGTACCCAATCCCCCAGTGCTGCAATCACCAATCCTCCTTTTTTAACCCTCCCATCCACTACCGTGCATGAGCAGTTATGTGTGCATGTTTTTTTAAATTATTTTTATCTACATCTATATATATCTCCCCCAACCCGAGCCTCCCTTTCAGCACCCATCACCCTACTCCCCCCCAGAAATGTAACATTGACACCGGAGGTGCCCAATTCCCAGTCTTGGGAATCCTCAGCCTGTTTTGTTTTTCTAAAACCTGTAAAAAAACCGTTAATCGATGTCTTTTGCAGTCATAACAGTCCCCCACCCACCCATCCCTCTCAGCACCCACCACACCGCATCCCCAAACCCTTACTTACCTATCGCGGTCCAGCATGCATAATCCTCTCTGGACCACAAACACGTACTCTACAAAGCCATATTGTGAACAAAAGAAACAGGATTTGAACATTTTTTTCTGCCCTTGTTCATGAGGCAGGGTCATAAGAAGGCTATGTTGAAAATTAGGTGTAAAAATATTAAAAAACAACAAAGTTATGAGCCTATGTTGAATTTTGCGAATGCAGGCTCATAACTTTGGTAATTTTCAATATGTTTACCACAAATTTACAACATAGACATATCATTACAGCACCACATAAATGTGACAACTGTCATTTTTCAAATCCTAGCCAAAATGTTATTTTTTACATCCCAAAAGGTGATTTTTCGGTCCCTTCACGAAATTACCTTTTGGATAGGAGTTGAACATTTTCTCTGTAATTGTTTATGAGGCGAGGTCATAAGAAGGCTGTGTTCTAAATTTGGTGTAAAAATATTAAAAAAATATGAGGCTATGTTGACTTTTGCAAATGCAGGCTTGTAAGTTTGGTAAAATTCAATATTTTTACCCCAAATTTTCAACAGAGCCATTTCTTTACATCACCTCATGAATGTGACAGCTGTCATTTTTCAACTCCTGCTCGAAATGTGTTTTTGCATCCCGAAAGTTGCTTTCACAGTCCATGCATGAAATCACCTTTAGGCCAGGAGATAAACAGTTTCTCTGCCCTTCTTCATGAGGCAGGGTCATCACAAGGCTACTGTATGTTAAAAACTTGGTGTAAAAATATTACAAAGCAACAAATTTATGAGCCTACGTTGCATTTTGCAAATGAAGGCTCGTAACTGGTAATTTTCAATGTTTTACCTCCAAAACTGCAAACAGGTATCTGCCTCTATCTCCAAAATCAAATAAAGGGGCAGAGGACACTGCAGAGTAGGACACTGCAGCACAGGCACTAGCGCTGCAAAACTCACCCAAAACAGGGACCAAAACAAAAAAAGCAAAAAGGAAATCCACAACTCTTCTGATCATAGAAGACTCCAAGATTCGGGGAGTTGATACCTACCTCTGGCCAGGGGTAATGGTCAGATGTCTCCCAGGTGCATCAGCATGGAGAGACACTGACCGCATTACTAAAACTGTTCAGGAAGCAGGGGAAAACATTGACATCCCAGTACACGAAGGGACTAACAATCTCACCTGCCGGTCAGTTGTGGAGGCCAAGGAACACCTGACCAGGCTGGGAGACAAACCATCATCCATTTCATCTGGCATCTCCTTCTCTGAGATCTTGCCAGTCTGGGAGAGGGGGGGCAGATGGACGGAAGGTCAGAGAAGGGGAGATAGGGGAGCTAAACATGTGGCTCAAGGGCTGGTGCCAGGAAAAATGACACAAATTTGTAGGTAACTGGCAACAGTTTTGAGAGCGAAAGTTCTTTAAATTTGATGGACTGCAGCTGACTAAGGAGGAAGTCAGTGCATTGGGGCAGAAGTTTGATGTCCTTGCAGAATATTTAAACTAGCAAAAGGGGAGAGGGGTGCAGCACCCGATACATCGAACAGGAAGAACACCCTTCCCCCCTCAGCTAGTGATCAAACAGGAGTTCAGCATGTTTGTAGTTCATTTGCATCACCAGGTAAGGAAAAAGGTCTGGCTTCCCATACGACGTGCAGGGGAAAAGCCGGACCCCACCCCACAACTAACACAACAAAATCTAGCCAATGGAAAATCATGTACACAAATGCCCGCAGTCTGGGAAACAAGATCCCAGACCTGGAGGCAACAATGACAGAGGCTAAACTGGACATAGTAGCCATTAGTGAGACATGGTTCACCAGTAACCACACTTGGGAGACTTCAGTACCTGGCTAAGTACTGTTCAGAAGAGACTGAGGTGCAAAAAGTGGGGGGAGTGGCCCTTTATGTCAAAGAAAATATCAAAGCTACAGAAATTCAGAATACACATAAGGAGCCAGAAGAACTGTGGGTCACCCTGGAAACAGGAAATGGGACAGCCATATCAACTGGGGTTGTCTACAGGCCTCCAGATCAGGGGGAGGACATAGAAGCATTACTGTTAGAAGATATTCAAAACATGACAGCTAAAGGGAAGGTTCTGATAATGGGAGACTTCAACATGCCAGATACAGATTGGTCAAACCAGCAGGAACATCTGCTAGAACTAGACACATAGCAGATTCCCTGCAGGGGGAGGGCCTCAAACAATTGGTACGACAACCCACAAGAAAAAGGGCTATCCTGAATCTAGTACTGACTAATGGGGAAAGGATCACAGATCTCCAGGTAGACGGTCACCTGGGGGCCAGTGACCATCACATGATATGGTTCAATTTGGCCACTAGAACTAAATCATCCCATTCCAAGACAAAAATATGGGACTTCAGAGGAGCTGACTTTGATAAGATGGCCAACAAAGTTAAGCTAGCCCTGGCAAGAAGAAATACAGGTGAGGGGGTACAGGCAAAGTGGGCAAGCATTAAGGATGCAATACTTGAAGCAACATCCCATTGTGTTAGGGATAAAAGCAAGAGCAAAAGAAGGAGAAGACCACTTTGGTTCTAAAAAACAGTAGCAGAAAAGATCAGAGCCAAAAGGATGGCCTTCAGGAAATATAAGAGAATGCAGTGGGACAAAGACATGGAGGCATACCAAACCTCCCTAAGGGAAGCAGAGAAGGCAGTAAGGCAGGCAGAGGCCCAAACCGAGGAAACACTAGCATGAACAGTAAAAGAAGGGGACAATACTCTCTATAGATATATTAGTGAAAGGAGAAAGTCCACAGGGGGTATTGCTAAGATCAATGGGATAAGGGGGAGTGTGTGGAGGAGGACCAAGGAAAAGAATCTGTCCTAAATAGATACTTCTGCACAGTATTTACTGAGGAGAAGGTAGAGCAGGTCCCACAGCTCAGCACCATGGACACAGGGGGGAGGGAGATATGCACAAGTCCCTTCACAAAAGAAAGGGTCCTACAAGAGCTCGCTAAGCTCAGGGTGGACAAGGCAATGGGACCTGATGGCATACATCCCAGAATACTAAAGAGGCTAAGGGTGGAACTAGCAGAGCCATTAGCAGAACTGTTTAGTGAGTCTCTGAACACAGGAGAGGTCCCAGAAGACTGGAGAGGGGCTCATGTGATCCCGCTCCACAAGAGTGGCAGCAGGGAGGAGGCAAAGAACTACAGACCAGTCAGTCTTACCGCAGTAGAGGGCAAGATTATGGAGGCATTCCTTAAGGAAAGGATAGTGCAACACCTGGAATCCATAGAAGCACAGGATCCAAGACAGCATGGGTTTACAACAGGAAGGTCCTGTCAAACTAATCTCATAGATTTCTTTGACAGGGTAACCAGAGTGGTGGACCAAGGAGGTGCAGTTAATGTCACCTACCTTGAATTCAGCAAAGATTTCAATACTGTTCCACATAGAAGATTGATTAATAAGCTGGGTAGGCTCAGCGTGGGTCAGAAGTAGGTCAACTTGGTGGCAAACTGGTTGGTTGGCAGAAAACAGAGAGTGGTGGTAAACAGTATACAGTCAAAAGAGATGCAAGTCACAAGGGGGTACCTCAGGCATCAGTCCTGGGTCCAGTCCTCTTCAATATCTTCATCAGTGACATTGCAGATGGACTGGAGGGTAAGGTTTGTCTGTTTGCTGATGACACCAAGATCTGCAGCAGTGTAGATGATCCAGTGGGCAGAATGAGAAGAGATCTGGAAAAACTGGCAAAATGGTCTGAAGAGTGGCAACTGGGGTTTAAAACAAAAAAGTGCAAGATCATGCACATAGGGAAGAAAAACCCTAAAGCTACCTATAGGTTGGGAGAAGAGTTGCCAGCAGGCACAAGGGAAGAAAGAGACTTGGGCATCATCATCACAGATGACCTGAAATCATCCAAGCAGACCACAAAAGTAGTAGTGAAGGCTAGAGGGATGTTTGGGTGTATTTGTATGGGTATCACAAGTCGTAAGAGGGAGGTAATAATCCCTCTTTACAAGACACTGGTTAGGCCCCATCTGGAGTACCGCACATATTACTGGAGGCCGCACCTGCACAAGGACATTAACAAAATGGAGGCAGTCCAGAGAAGGGCAACCAAAATGGTGCAAGGACTGTATCAGAAAACATATGAGAACAGATTAACGGAGTTCAATATATCTATACCCTAGCGCAAAGGAGGGAGAGAGGTGATATAATCAGAACATTCAAACATCTTAAGGGCATTAACAAGGTGAAAGAGTCTAACATGTTTGAATATAAGAAAAATAGCAGGACAAGAGGATACAGCATGAGATTAGAGGGAGGCCGATTATGGGGTAATGTGAGGAAGTTTTTTTCACAGAAAGGGTGGTGGATGCATGGAACAGCCTACCTCAGGAAGTGGTGGATATGCATACAGTGCAGGGCTTCAAACAGGCATGGGATAGGCATAAGGGAGCAATACAGATGAGTATGAATAAATAGGGCATTGACAGAGTAAAGGCCTATGGCGCATTTATAAGATAGAAAAAATGGGCAGACTGGATTGGCCTTGCTATTCTTATCTGCTGTCAACTTCTATGTGTCTATGTTTCTATAAATTCCTCGGCTGCAGCCCTATCAGCCCTGGCCAGATATTGTTCATAAAAGCAGCAGCTTTTTAAGTCATCGGATGGGGATTTAATGTGGCGGGAGGGGAACCAGACTTGAAATCACGAGAAATTAACTGCATTTCCTCTGGAATTGCTTATTGTACTTGTAATGCTTTTTGTGGCTATGTATTTGATATGGAACCTTTGTAAATGGGCACTTGTACTCAAAGGTAATCACTGACATTTTGAATGAATAAATAGATAAATTACAAGGCATCTGCATAAAAAAAGCACCAGGAAAAGTAAAACAACTGTGTAAGCTATAAATTAATGTATAAAGCACTGGGTACAGTAAAACAACAAGGAAAGCTCTATGAAGATTATGTTAAAGAATTTGAGTGACCTGAAGATAGGGGTTCTGACAGTTATTTGGAGTTTCTTAAGCAGATTTTCTAAAAACTGTCAAATCTGTAAGAGAAAGGGTGGGGATTTTAACACTGGGTGGGGATCTGATTCAGTAAAGTAAACCAGAGTCAACTGAATTTGATCTACTAACCTGCTCTTAAGTCTTTTGTCTTTTCAAAACAGGAGCTACATCTTGGTTGCTCTAGGTGGGAGGGGGCAGAGAAGAAGCAGAGGAGGGTCATGTGGCAGGCAAAGGGTCAATCAGGGCTCTGCAGGAAGACCCACAAGTGGAGAGTGGATTTAAAAATTCCTGTGGGCAGTATTCAGTGCACACTCTTGGGTGACCAAACACCAGCTTTGTCTTGCTCTCAGTAGTTAAAAATGAACTGACTGAAGAGTGTCGGATGGTAGTGGTAAACGAGCTTTAGGTGCGCTTCTGAAATGGGGCCATTTTTACAGTCTGTTGGGTCTGGATATTGGGAGGTGATTCAGCCATCAGGTAGGATTCTGAGTACCGGGAATGGTACATAACTCAGAAACAACATAAACGAAGCATAAACTAAGGGTAAGAGTTTGTTGAAACAGGAGATTTGTTCTTTCTCTCTTTTTTCATAAAAGCACCAACTTTGTTAGTCATCAGGTGGGAATTTAAAGCTGCAGGAGGGGGAACTGGACTTGAAATTACAAGAAATTACATCTGCAGATTAAAAGTACCAGGAACAGTAAAACAACCATGTAATCTATAAATTAACTTATGAAACATTGTTAACAGTAAAACAACAGCGTATGCCAACCCGGTGATGTGGAAGGCAGAGACACCCACGCCTCACCTACCGCCACGCCGGTGACCCATGTTTGGGGACGGACTCTGTTCACTGAGGGCTGTCCAGGGAGAGAAGGACTGAGCATATGGAGGATGGCTCTTCTCATCGTGGGGACGGAGGTTTGTGGGCCCTGGCACTCGTCTGGCTCCTAGCAGAGGCTCAGAAACACACAGCCAGTGCTGGCACATTGGGGATGGAGGGATGGCAGCTGTCAACTTCTCACACATGGTAGCATGCGTGGCATGTCTGGATGGCATTGCATGTCCATTCTTCCAGTTCAGAACAGGAAAAATGGCTGGTGCAGCACAGGATCACACTGACCCCTTGCAGGCTCTGCACCGACTACAAGGCCCTCTCCCAGAACCAGATCCATCTTGTCAGTGTTGAGACACCCACCATTAACCCCTGCCACAGGGAGTGCTGTGGGGGAAGCACCGGGAAGAGGTAAGTCCTTGGGATGCCGGGTGACGGGGCTGGGGGGGGGCAGTGGAGAGTAAGCCTGCACCAGATGGGAAAAAAGGTTAACAGCAAAAAAAAACCAACAACAGTGTAGCTTACAAAGCCCCAGGTACAGTAAAACAACAAGGTAAGCAGTAAAGAAACTTAAAGAATTCAAGTGACCATAGGGTAGGGGTTCTGTTGTGTTACTTGGCATTTAACCCTTAGACTGCCAACAGAATTAAAATGTATAAGAATTCTGGACTGATATATCAGTCCACGGCACAGCAAGGGCTAGTAAGCAAAATTTGTAAGAAAAAGACAAGTCTGTAAGACAAGGAGAGGGGATTTTAACATTGGGTGGGGATCTGATTCAGTAAAGCAAACCAGGGTCAACTGAATTTAATCTACAGACTTGCTTCTGAGTGTTTTATCGTTTCAGAACAGGAGCTACATCTCGATCTTCAGCTCCCATTTGGGGTGGGGTGGAGAAGAAGCAGAGGAGATTCACATGGTAGGCAGAGGACCAATCAGGAGCTCTGCAGCTCAGCAGGAGGACCCACCTAGAGGAGGTTGCACAAAAAGGGTATAAAGTTTCACTCCTAATGTGTCCCATTCACATTCATGTCCCATAGTGTAAGTGGAACAGAGCAGGAGTAGAACAGTTGACGTGATTAGCATCTTAAGCCTTGGCAGAGATCCACAGGTGACAGCAGGCAGGCAGCGGGCTCTGCCAGTCTGCTAAGGAAAGGTAAAGTAGCTGTTGACTTGCTGCTGCCTCTGTAAAAGAGTACTAGAAGAAGGAAATAAATAACAGCAGGGAGATAACAGTCCATACAAACAGTAACTACCTGTTGTGTGGGAAAGGAAGAAGACACCCTTTCTAGTGTAAGGGTACAAAGGGTAAAAATAAAGCAAAAAGGGGAAAAATAAAATCACCCTATCTAAAGTCATGCTACAAAGGGGTTAAGTAAGGCAAAAAACTAGAAGAACCATATTTAGGGTAGTGGTACAAAATTAGTTCTAGTAAAAGTAGTAAGTGAAGAAATGGGAATTTTGGGAGTGGTACAGTGCCATGGTTAAGGAGCTTCAGTTTTCAATGACCTTCTGTAGACATAGGTACTACCCCATCTGCATGTACCTCTCTGTGCTGAGGGAGGAGGTTGCTGGACTCTGAGTTTAGCATATTAGGATTTGGGGAACTCTTCCTCCACCAGAGGCCACTGAATCTACCACCATTACCCCAGAGGATACCTAGGAGAAGCAGGGCTGGCTGGACTATGGTAGGCTCCAGGAGGGTGGGGGTGGTGGGTCGGGGCACATTCTTCAGCCTGTACCACTACAAAACTCATTTGCCACTCCAGTGGGAAGGGCCTGCCGGGAGGTGGCATCCATAGTAGTGGCCAAGGAGGATGTGGGGGTCCTTCATAGGGGAGGCTCCAAGGTGGGAGGTAGAAGACCCTGTAGATAAGGAAAAAACTTTAGGTGGGGCACTTGATCACTGGGGGGGTGGGATAGGTTTGGGAACAGGAAGAGAGGGTAAGAGGGAGGTGAGTTTCCTACCTGGCACAATGGTTCTGAGGGATGGAAAGCTGATCTTTAGAATCTCTAGGGTGATGGGGCAGATGTCCCCCTGAGAACTATTGATCTGTCTAGGGATAGGGTTGGGATGATGCAGGGAGATTTTAGGGAGCTGCAGAGGGATCTTAAGCAGGTAGCATGATTGGTGACATTTGCTGCTGCCTGTCTATGACCATTGGATGGATATGGTTCTCCACACCAGGAGCTTCAACTTATGGTTGAGGGAATGGTGTAGAGAAGAGGGGTTAGGCTACACTGGGGACTAGAGACCAAGCTGGAGAGATATGGCCTATACAGGGGTGATGGTCTACATTCATTTGGGAGGGGAACTGCAGTCCTCAGTGGATAGCTTCTATGTTACATTGATGAACATTTAAACAAGCAATCAGGAGTGGAGGAAGGATAAAGGAAGGCATAAATTGCCCCCCCCCCAAACAGACAAAAACTGAAAGAAGGGAAACCCCGTGGGGAGAAAAATCCAACAAGGAACAAAATAAAGAAAAAAAAATCAGTGTAGTAGAAAACAAAAGGGTGGGAACAAGAGTTGTAAAAAGAGAGGGAGAAAGGAAAAGAGGGGAGTAGCAGGCAGAGTGTGAACACTGTGTAAAAGGCCATGTGTGTAAATGCAAGAACTCTAGGAAATACAATTCTGGACCTGGAGGCCATCATGGCAGAGACAGACCTAGATATTGTGGCTATTACTGAGTCATGGTGCACTTAAAACCATAACTGGAACATGGCCATACCAAGCTATACTCTATTTAGGAAAGACTGTGTGTGAAGGAGAAGGGGAGGGTGGTGCTGTATGTAAGGGAAGAGTATCAAGGCAACAGAGACACAGGAATCCGAAGGGGCGTGGCTGGAGGTACTGGGGGTAGCACAGGAGACAAGAACCGGAGTTACTGTTTGTACTGGCATGGTGTATGAACCTCCAACACGGGGAGAAACTGGACAAGATACTGCTGGAAGCCATTAGCACAATGGCAGAAAAAGAGGAGGTGCTACTCGTGGTGGAGTTCAGTCTGCTGGATGTAGGCTGGAGCCTCCGTGCCACAGCTTCAGCTAGAATCAGGGACACCATAGACTCCCTGCAGGGAGTGTTTCTCAGGCAGCTTGTCAGAGAACCCACTCGAGATGGGGCAGTACTAGTGTTCACAAGGAGGGATAGTATTACAGACGTCAAGGTGGGAGGCCACCTGGGGACCAGTGATCACATATAGTATGGTTCAACATAAGGAAGGCAGTGGAAGCAAACCACACAAGGATGAGGGTCCTGTGCTTCGGGGGGAGATTGGAAAAAAAAGTATGTCAATGCCTCAGAGGTGATCTAGCAGGGGGAGGACTGGGGAAGGGTGGAGGAACAGTGGTCTAAGTTAAAGGAAGGCTCTGCATAAAGGAAGTGAGCAAAAACAGAAGAGTCACTATGGTTCTCAAAGGACGTGGCTGAAAAGATAAAGGCTAAAAGAGTAGTATTTGGTCGGTATAAAGAGACACAGATCGAAGGTGATAGGAGGTGTACCAGGAGAAGCAGAGGGAAGCAGAGAACATGGTGGGGTGTGAAAAGGTGAAAGGGGTAACTAAAGGGGGCAAGATATTTTTTAGGTACTGTGTATAAGTGGAATGAGAAAGACTAGGAGAGGGATTGTAAGGTTAAGAAGGGCAGGGGGGTACTGTACGAAGGAGGATCAGAAAAAGTGGATATTTGTTTATTTATGAAAGTCTTGGAATTACAACACCTTTGAGCCAGAGGCTCATTTACAAAGGCTCCAGGTCAATAATCTGAGATAACAGTTGGAGAGAAAAAAATGGCATAAATTGTACAATGATTGAATGAGAAAAAATAGGATGTAGAATACAACAGTACAATATAAGTGCTGACAAAGTATCATGGTTTACAGGTATGCTGAATGAATACTTTTGTTCTGTTCTAAAAGAGGAAGGGGAAGTTGATGGACAACATAAAAGCAGGAGGAGCATTGGGCGAAGGAGGCAGACACAAGTTCATTCACATAGGAGAGGGTCCTGAAGGGAGTCAGGGACTAGAAAATCTGAAAGTGGACAAAGCTATGGGGCCAGACAGGGAACACACAAGGGTATTGAGGGAGCTCAAGGAAGTACTGGCTGCACCTCTGACACCCATATTCAACAACTCACTGTAAACTGGGGTGCTTCTTCAGGAATGGAGGAGGGCAGATGTAGTCTCACTTCTTAAAAGCAGTAGCAGGGAGGAGGCTGACAACTATACGATGGTCAGTATGACATCAGTGGTGGGGAAGTTAAGGGAACCACTGCTAAAGGAAAGGATTGTGGAGCATCTTGAAGCCAGTGGTTTACAAGACCCAAGGTGGCATGGATTCACTGGAGGTAGGGGATGGGGGCAAGTCAGACACATCTGATAGATTTCTTTGACTGGGTGACCAGGGAAATAGATCAAGTTGGGGTGGTGGATATGGCCTGCTTAGATTTTTGCCTACCCAGTTAGAGCAGCGATACAATAATATCGCCGCACAGAACAGCACAGTCTATAGAGCACTACCATGGACAGCGATAGGGGAATAACAGCGCTATGTAGTAAGCGCTCCCCAGGTCGCTGTCTGTGGTGCTAGCAGAGACCACAAGGGGAGAGGAAATCAGGAGGCTCACTGAACTGCTTCCATGGTGTTGAATCCTAAAGTATGAGGAGCTTGGCTGGAATGGTGGTGTCCCAAATTTTATTTTTTCCCCTGTAATCCAACTCTGACTTGGAGTTGATTATTTTAATTACAAGGGGCACGTGGGGCAGAGCCCTCCCCCCACCCCTACAAAAATACAGTTTAGGAGTGGTAGTGATCGCAAATCAGACTTGCGATTGCTACTAGTGATGCTGTCTTTGCTAGCAGCATATGTTCCTGCTGCTTTTCTGATCAGTGCTGTTATTGACAATGCTGTCCATGCAGCTGATCAGTGCTGTTATTGACAATGCTGTCCATGCAGTCGCTGTTTGAACCTAGTGCAAATTTTTGAAAGGCATTCGACAGCGTACCACATTGGAGACTCATAAGGAAACTAGACAGCTTTGGGGTGGGTCCTAAGGTGATAAACTGAGTAAGAAATTGGTTAATGGATAGGCAACAGAGGGTGATGGTAAACAGAGTTCACTCCAGGTAGGGGAGGGTGACCAGCAGGGTGCCTCAAGGCTCAGTACTGGGACTGGAACCAGTCCACTATAATGTCTTTATAAGTGACATTGCAGATGAGCTGGAAGGGAAGGTAATCTCTTGCAGATCACACTAAAATCTGCAACAGGGTAGACACTCCAGAGGGGGTAGAGAGCTGCAAGTGAAAGGGGGGCACTGGAGAAGAGGCTACCATTTTGAAGTGCCTCACTCCCCACCAAGCACTGGATCATCTTTCCAGCTAGACACTGGCTGTTGTTGGGGCAACAGGAGGAGGCAGCACCAATCAGGCAGCTAAGAGCCATATGAGGGCAAAGCTGAGAGAGCCTGACAATTTTAAAAGACTCCGGTTTTTCCTTTACTGTCTGCAAGTGATCAGAGACACTGGAGGAGAAGAGGGAGAGGAGGCTACCATCTAGATGTGCTTCTCTCCCCTCTGAGAACTGGAATATTTCACCAGCTAGCTGCTAGCTGCTGTCTGCTGCTGAGGTAAAAGGAGGAAGCAGCACCAATCGGGTGGCTTGGAGCAGTGTGGGGGTGGAGCTGAGGGAGCCCTGCTGTCTCTTATAAAAGTCCATCCCGCCAACTGGCCCTCCTGTTGCAGCCCATGCATGAAGGACCTACGCAAAGGACATTGGGAATCTGCCAGAAGTCAGCCAAGGAGACAGCCAACAGCCAAGAACCATGACTGTCGGAACCCAGGTACATTGATATTGTTTGGGGGTTTGTTGGTAGGAGTGGGATGTGGGTTTGTGTGCAGTTGAACTTTCCATATCGAAGGTTGAATCGTGATTGTGTATCTGTGTAATGTCCATTTACAGAAGAAAGGGTTCTGAAAGAACTAATAAAATTGAAGGTGGACAAAGCAATGGGGCCTGATGGGATTCACCCAAGAATTCTAAAAGAACTAAAGGTAGAACTAGTGACACCGCTGACTACTCTCTTTAACAAATCATGGGAGGATGGGGTGGTACCCGAGGACTGGAGGAGGGCAGATGTGATTCCTCTTCACAAAAGTGGGAGCAGAACAGAGGCAGGAAACTACAGACCAGTTAGTTTGACCTCAGTGGTAGGGAAATGATGGAATCACTTCTAAAGGAAAGAATTGTTGAGTACCTAGAGGCCAGTGGGGCACAGAACCCAAGGCAGCATGGATTCACGATGGGAAGGTCATGTCAGACAGATCTAATAGATTTCTTTGACTGGGTGACCAAAGTAGTAGACCAGGGAGGGGCTGTGGACATGGCCACTCTAGATTTTAGCGAGGCATTTGATACAGTCCCACACAAAGATTAATACAAAGATAGCCAGCCTTGGAGTGGGTCCCAAGGTGGTAGCCTGGATAAAAATTGGCTAGACAACAGGACGCAAAGGTAGTAGTAGTAAATGGAGTACACAGTGAAGAAAGGAGGTTACTAGCAGGGTACCGCAGGGTTCAGTACTGGGACCGGTCCTTTTAATGTCTTTATAAGACATTGCAGAGGAACTGGAAGGAAAAGTATGTCTCTTGCAGATGACACAAAGATCAGCAACAGGGTTGATACACAAGATGGAGTGGAAAGGATGAGAAGGGACTTGGCAAGGTTGGAGGAATGGTCAAATGTATGACAGCTCAGATTCAATGCAAAGAAGTGCAAGGTAATGCACATGGAAACAAAACCCAGGAAGCGTACACAATGGGGGTGAGATACTGACAACAGTAAAAATAGAAAGGGACCTGGGGTAATTATATCAGATGACCTAAAGGTGGGCAAGCAATGTGAAAAGGCAGTAAGGAAGGCTGAGGATACTAGGATGCATAGGAAGAGGCATCAATAGTAGAAAACAGGAAGTTGTTATCCCTCTGTGCAGACAGTTGGTGAGACCCCATCTGGAGTACTGTGTGCAGTTCTGGAGACCCCATCTCCGCAAAGACATAGACAGAGTGGAGGCTGTCCAGAGGAGGGCAACCAAAATGGTGCAGGGTCTGCACCAGAAGACATACGAAGAAAGACTAAAGGAGCTTAATATGTATACCCTTGAGGAAAGAAGGGAGAGAGGGGACATGAACTTTCAAGTACCTCAAGGGAATTAACAAAGTCCAAGAGGGTAGCATCTTCCAGAAAAAGAGATGTGCAAGAACAAGGGGGCACAATTTGAAGATAGAGGGGGGACGGCTCAGAGGTAATGTGAGGAAGTATTTTTTCACTGAGAGGGTTGTGGATGCGTGGAACAGCCTCCCTGAGGAGGTCGTGGAGTCAAGAACAGTGGGGGACTTCAAGAATGCATGGGACAGGCATAAGGCAGTCCTAGTGGGGTGTAGGAGGAAGTAAGCTGTTGGTTAACTAGGATCTGCAGCTTATCTGTTAGGTAGGAAAATGGGCAGACTGGGTGGGCCAAGCGGTCCTTATCTGCCGTCAAATTCTATGTTTCTATGTTTATTGTTATAGCATACCTGTGTCTGAGTAGGGATTATGTAACTGTGTAGTGCTTGTTGTTATTGCATACCTGTACCTGTGTAGAGATTATGTATCGGCATACTGACTTTTGTTACAGCATACCTGTATCTGAGTAGGGATTGTGTATTGGTTATTATAGCATATCTGTATTTTTAACATTCCTAAATTAGTGCATTTACAAGGTTTTGTGTATTGAATTTTAGTAACTCATACTGCGTACAGATTTGCCTTACTGGGTTCTGGGAAAGAGGACAGGAGGGGCAGGGTGAGCAGGAATAAGGAATGTGGGTAATGGTACAGTGCAGTGGTTGTGAGGGGGCAGTCTTCAGGAAGACCTTCTGGGGACTGCAGTGCTGCCCCATCTGCATATACCTCTCTGGGTTGGCATAGAATGTCTCTAGACCCCAGGCTGCATTGATTACAAATCAGGTGGAGGTCACTAGACTCAGGGTTGCATTGGCTAGGAGTTGGGGGACCATTTCTCCCACCCAGGGGTCACCATGTCTAACACTGTCATCTCAAAGGATGCTAGACATGAGGAGTGGCTGGACTTTGGTGCTCTTGAGGAGGAAGGGGATGGTGGGATCCAGAAGGTTTGAGGGGGGTCACAGGCACATTCCTCAACTGCAATGGGTACCACTTCAAACTTCCTACACCACTCTGGTGGAGCAGGATTGCCAAGAGGAGGCACCCGTGGCAGTGGCCAGGGAGGTTGTGGGGGCCCTCCTGAGTGGAGGCCCCAAGGAGGGTGGAAGAGGACCTCAGAGAAGAAGGAAGCAACTTATGGTGGGGGACTCACTTGTCAGGCAGACAGAGTTGGGAACAGGAAAGGGCCAGAGAGGAAGGTCAGGTGTCTACCTCATACTACAACATGGAGGGATGGGAAGTATATCGTATGGATCACTAGAGCAGTAGGAAGGGAGGGGGAACTGGATGACATTGTCTATCTGGGGACAAATGACTTGACTAGGGACAAGGCAGAAACAGTGCAGGGGGAGTTTAAGAAGCTGAGAAGAAGTATTAGACAGGTAGCATGCTCTGTAGCTTTTGTGGAGTTGCTGCCTGTCTACAATAGGGGGAAGGAGTGGGAGCTCCAAATCAAGGCCCTCAACTCATGGTTGAAGGAATGGCATGGAGAGAAGGGTTATGGCTACTTTGAGGACTAGGGGACCATTTGAGGGGATAAGAGCCTATACAGAGGTAAAGGCCTGCATCCATCCAGGAGGGGAACCAGAGTTTTCAGTGGATGGGCTCAGCATTACTTTGATGAACATTTAAATTAGCCTAGAGGGGTGGTGGAAGAAAAAGGGGTGGCAGAAACTTCCCTCCACCACAGGCAGGGATAGAGTGTACAGCAGGGAGATCCCGAGTCCCACCATGGTGCAAGTTAATCAAGGAAGTAGGGGGTTAACAAAAGAGGAAGGCAGGAAAGAAAGAATCAAAAGAGAAGGGGGAGGAACGGGGAACAAAAGGAAAAAGGTGGAAGCAACAAGCAAAAAGCTAACAAAATCTGGAAGGCCATGTGTGCAAATTCTAGAGGTCTGGAAAATAAGATCCCAGACCTAGAGGCAATCATGGCAAAGGCTGACCTGGATATTGTGGCCATTACCAAGTCATGGTGCACTGACAACCATGACTGGGAAATGGCCATATCAGGCTACACACTGTTTAGAAAGGACAGGGTGGGAAGAAAAGGAGGGGGAGTGGTGCTTTATGCAAAGGAGAGTATAAAATCAACAGAGATACAGGGAATTTGGTGGGGGGGTTGTGTCGCGGTGCTATGTGTCACTGTCATGTCAAAAAGTGGAGCCACTGTTAGAACAGGCGTGATCTACAGGCCACTGGCACAGAGGGAAGAGTTTGATAAGGAAATATTGGAAGCATTTAGCAAAATGACTGAAAAGGGGAAGGTGTTGCTGGTGAGGGACTTCAATCTGCCAGATATAGATTAGAGCCTCCCAGTTGCGGCTTCAGCCAGAAGCAGGGACATCCTGGACTCTGTGCAGGAGGCATTCCTAAGGCAACTAGTTAGTGAACTCACAAGAGATGTGGCAGTACTGGACCTGGTGCTTACTAACAGAGACAGTGTTGCAGATATCAAGGTGGGAAGCCATCTTGGGAGCACTGATCATCGTACAGTGTGGTTCAGTATAAGAGCAGTTGCAAGAGTTCAACCACACAATGGTGAGAGTCCCAGACTTCTGAAGGGCTGATTTTACGAAGATGGGTGAGTGCCTCAGGAATGACCTGGAAAGGGTAATGACCATGGGGTGGAGGAACAGTGGGCAGAACTTAAAGACGGCATAGTAAAGGCAGTAAACCTCTGTGTTAAGCAAGTAAGCAAAAGCAAAAGAAAGAGGAGACCACTATGGTTCTCAAAGGAGGTGGTAAGAAAGGGTAAGGCTAAAAGCGTAGCATTCATATGTTATAAGGAGACCCAGAGCAAGGAGGACAATGAGGTGTATCAGGAAGAACAGAGGGAGGCAGGAAAAGCAGCAAGGAGAGCTAAGGCATGAACTGAAGAAAGAATAGCTCAGGTGGTATCAAAAAGGGACAAGACAGTTTTTAGCTATGTTAGTGAAAAAAGGAAGACTAAGGGAGGATTTTAAGGTTAAGGAGGGAGGAGGGCGATTGTACAGAAGAGGACCAAGAAAAGGCAGACAACCTGAACACATACTTCTGCTCAGTGTTTACAGTGGAAGGGAAAGGGGAAGAACCATGAAAAAGCATCAGGATCTTTGATGGGAGGGAAGTGGACACTAGTCCTTTCTCTGGGAGAGAGTTTGGAAAGCATTCGCTAACCTGAAGGTGGATAAAGCTATGGGACTAGACTGGGTGCATCCAAGAGTGCTGGGGGAACTCAGGGATGTTCCAGTTGCACTCTCTAAAGACTGGAGTGGTACCAGAGGACTGGAGGAGGGCAGATGTAGTCTCACTTCACAAAAGTAGTAGCAAGGACGAGGTGGGCAATGATAGGCCTGTCAGCCTGTCATCGGTGGTGGGTAAGTTAATGGAGACACTTCTTAAAGAAAGGATAGTGGAATACCTGGACTCTAACAGATTACAGGATCCCAGACAGCATGGATTCACAAGGGGAGTTCATTCCAAACAAATCTGATAGATTTCTTTGGCTGGTGGACCAAGGAGTTAGATCAGTGTGGAGTGGTGGATATGGCCTACCTGGATTTCAGTAAGGCTTTCAACACTGTTCCACATAAGAGACTGGTAAGCAAGCTGAGTTGCTTGGGGGTGGGCAACACGGTGGTAACCTGGGTAAGAAACTGCTTAAGGGATAGGAGACAGAGGGTGGTGGTAAATGGAGTATGCTTAGAGAAAGGAAGAATGACCAGTAGGGCACCTCAGGGTTCAGTGCTGGGATCGGTCATCTTTAATGTGTTTATTAGTGACATAACAGAGGGGCTGGAAGGGGAGGTCTGTCTCTTTGCAGATTGCACCAAGATCTGCAACAAGGTGGAGACTCTGGGGGGGGGGTGGATATGGAATGGATGGGCAGAGATCTGAAAAAAATGGAGGAGTTGCCAAGGGTATGCCAGCTGGGGTTTAATGCAAAAAAGTGCAAAATATTGCACTTAGACCATAGAAATCCAAGGGCGGAGTACAAAATGGGTGGAGAGATACTCACAATGACCAAGCGGGAAACAGACCTGGTGGTAATCATATTAGATGACCTAAAAGTGGCCAGGCAATGTAACAGGAGGGTTAGTGGGATGCTAGGGTGCATAGGAAAGGGCATCACCAGCAGAAAAAGGGAGGTGGTGTTGCCCCTATATGGATCGCTAGTAAGACCCCAACTTGAGTACTGTGTCCAGTTCTGGAAACTGCATCTTGGGAAGGACATAGACAGAGAAGAGGCAGTCCAGAGGAGGGCTACTAGAATGATGCAAGGTCTGCATAATAAACCATATGACAAGAGGCTATATGAGCTCAGTATGTACACCCTGGAGGAAAGGAGGGATAAGACCTTTAAATACCTCATGATGGTTAATAATGTTCGGGGGAAGAGTATTTTTCAGAAAAAAGGTATTTGAGAACAAGGGGACATACTATGAGACTGGGGGGGACGGTTTAGGAGAGATGTGAGGAAAGACTTCTCAGAAAGAGTGGTAGATTCCTGGAACAGCCTTCCAGCTGAGTTTGTGGGGGCAAAAATAGTGGTGGAGTTCAAAAATGCCTGGGATAGGCACTAGGGAATCATAGGAATAAGGAAGGAGGGGAGAGGCAGCACTGTAGATCAAGGGGTCTACAGCAAAAATGAAGGTAGAAAAAGGAAAAAAAAAAATAAATAAAATGGGAAGACTGGGTGGGCCAAGTGGCTCTTACCTGCAGTCAGATTGTATGTTTCTATTTTACACAGAATGTGCAGAGACCTGAAAAAACTTGATGAGCGGTTGTGAGCATGACAGTTGGATTTCAGTGTGAAAAAGTGTAACATCATGCACTTAGAGCACAGAAACCCAGAGGTGGAGTACAAAATCATGGCTTGCAGATTTCCTCCACTCCTCTAGCTTCCTCTCATCCTTTCAGTCTGGCTTTAGGAAGGATCATTCCATCAAGTCCTCCCTACTTAGGGTCACTGACTCTGTCCCCTCAATGATGGATCAGGGAAACATCACAGTGGCCATTTTCATCAATCTGGCCAAAGCCTTTAATTCAGTGTCCCATTCAGTCCTCTTGGATAAGCTGTGCTCTGCCAGCCTCTCATCTTCCCCTGTTGACTGGTTCCCTTCCTGCCTTTCAAACCATCAACAGTCAGTACAGGTTGGAGGCGCCATCTGCCCACCCCTCCCAATCCAGTGTGGGGTCCCACAGGGCTAATTTCTGGGTCCAGTCCTCTTCTCCATCTTCCTAAATGACCTCCCTTCCATCTATGCCAACTCACTTTTTCACATGTATGCAGATGACACAGTTCTCAACACCTCTGGTCCCTCAGCTGCATCTCTGGAAGTTTTGCTTCAGTAAGACTTTCACAACATTCTGTGCTGGTTCTAGTCCAGCCAACTTCAGGTCATTGCAAAAAAAATGGTGTCTATGACCTTTGGTACCAGCCTGAACCTGATTGGGGTTGCTCCCTTCCCTGTTTTCTCCACACTGGATGGCGCATTGCTTGAAGTAGTCCCAACTTTTAAGTACCTCCATGTGTGGTTAGATAGCAGGTTTGACTTCTCTGCCCACATTGATGCCATGCATGCCAAACTTCACCCCAAACTCAATGCCCTGTACTGCAGTAATGACTGCTTTTCTCCTCAGGTCCACTGGGAGCTGGTCACCAAAATGGTTCTCCAGGTTTTTGACTATGCAGATGTAGTTTATGGCATTGTCTGTCCACCTCCCTTGCCAGACTGGACACCTTCTGCATTGCCTTTTGCTGCTTTACTACCAACTCACCCTCACATATGCCCCATTGCTCCCTTTACTCCTTCCTATCCATCCTCCCTCTCCCTTCATATTGCCAGTCCCACTGTGCTTTCCTTATCTCTAAATACTGGTTTGGGTCCCTCCCTGAATACCTGTCCCTTCTCCTCTCCCCATCCCCCCCACTCCTAGGGACCCACATACTTTCTCCATTCTCCACCCACACTCCTGAGCTGGGAAATCTGCTTTCCCATACTGCCTTCCCTCTCTCTGGAACCAGCTACCCTCTGCATCCATCTCTCCTCCGCCTTTTCTTCCATTACACACCAGCTAAAACTTCTCCCCCTGCTCTTGCCAACCCTCTTCCCAAACCCTTCCTTAGCGTTGTCTGGCTTTTGACCACCCTTTAGCTCTCCCTCCCCACTAACTTCATAGTTCTAGCAACCTTGCTGAAGTTTATCAATCAGTTCTGATTCCTACTTTCTGCACCAGCTTAGCCTCCCTTCACTTTGGCACTATGCACTTTGAATTTGCCCGGTTTGCACAGATGATTTGTATGCTAAGTAATTTGTCCTCTGTATGCAATGTTTTGCCATAATGTCTGTAAAGCACTCTACTCATGCTCTTTATGTCATTCTAAATGTAACCACATCACCTGACTGGTCATATTTTGTTTGTAATCATGTTTCTCCCCTTCCTTTTTCCTTTAGGTTGCACCTGGAAATGAGTCTCAACTCAGCGTGCCTCTCCTGGTTACCAATTTGCATAAATAAATAAAAATGGGAAAGGAAGTATTGACTGTCACCAAACAGGAAAGGGACCTAGGAGTAATTATATATTATTACCCCAAGGTGGCAAGACACTTGACAAGACAGGAGGGAGGGGCAGTGGGTTGCTGCACACAGAGAGAGGGGTATTACCAGCAGAAGAAGGGAAGTGGTGTGGCCATTGCATAGACTGCTAGTGAGACCCCATCTGTCTGAAGACCACATCTCAGGAAGGACATAGACAGGGTGGACAAAGTCCAGAGGAAGGCAGCTAAAATGGTGCAGGGGCTGCATCAGAAGCCCTATGAAGAGAGACTGAAAGACCTCAATATGTACAACCTGGAAGGGGGGACATGATAGTGACCTATAAATACCTCACAGGGATCAATAAGGTGCAGGAGGGGAGTATTTTTCAGAGAAAAAGATGCATGAGAATAACGGACATGCAATGAAGCCGGAGGAGGGGAAGACAAGGGTCAATACCAGCAGGAACATCTGCCAGAACTAGACACATGGTGGATTCCCTGCAGGGGGAGGGACTCAAACAACTGATGCAACAACCCACAAAAGACAGGGCTATCCTAGATCTAGTACTGACTAACAGGGAAAGGTTCACAGATCTCCAGGTAGAAGGTCACCTGGGGGCCAGTGACCATCACATGGTATGGCTCAATTTGGCCACTAGAACTAAATCATCCCATTCCCAAGGCAAAAATATGGGACTTCAGAGGAGCTGACTTTAATAAGATGGCCAACAGAGTTAAACTAGCCCTGGCAAGAAGAAATACAGGTGATGGGATACAGGCAAAGTGGGCAAGCATTAAAGATGCAATACTTGAAGCAATATCCTATTGTGCTAGAGAGAAAAGGAAGTGCAAAAGAAGAAGGAAACCACTTTGTTTCTTGAAAACAGTAGCAGAAAAGGTCAGAGCCAAAAGGGTGGCCTTCAGGAAATATAAGGGAATGCAGCAGGATGAAGATAGGGAGGCATACCAAACTTCCCTAAGGGAAGCAGGGAAGGCAGTAAGGCAGGCAAAGGCCCAAACCGAGGAAACACTAGCACAAACAGTAAAAGAAGGGGCCAAGACTTTCTATAGATACATTAGTGAAAGGAGAAAGTCCATATGGGGTATTGCTAAGATCAGAGGGGATAAGGGGGCATGTGAGGAAGAGGACCATGTAAAAGTATCTATCCTAAATAGATACTTCTGCTCAGTATTTACTGAACAGAAGGTAGGGCAGGGCCCACAGCTCAGCACCATGGACACATGGGGGAGAGAGGTGTGCACTAGTCCCTTCACAAAAGAAAGGGGTCCTACAAGAGCTCAATAAGCTCAGGGTGGACAAGACAATGGGACCTGATGGCATACATCCCAGGGTACTAAAGGGGCTAAGGATGGAACAAGCAGAGCCATTATCAGAACTGTTTAGTGAGTCTCTGAGCACAGAAGAGGTCCCAGAAGACTGGAGAAGGGCTCATGTGATCCCGCTCCACAAGAGTGGTAGCAGGGAGGAGGCAGGGAACTACAGATCAGTCAGTCTTACCTCAGTAGTGGGCAAGATTATGGAGGCATTCCTTAAGGAAAGGATAGTGCAACACCTGGAATCCATAGGCGCACAGGATCCAAGACAGCATGGATTTACAACAGGAAGGTCCTGTCAAACTAATCTCATAGATTTCTTTGACAGGGTAACCAGAGTGGTGGACCAAGGGAGGCAGTATAGCGCAGTGGTTTAAGGCTCTGAGCTGCAGATCTGGTGACATCCAGCACACCAGACCTGGGTTTGAATCCCACAGCTTCCATTTGCATACTGTGTGACCTTGAGCAAGTCACTTAACTTCCCTGTTCTCCCAGGTCGCACCTGTAAAAAAGCTTTCAGCTTAGTGTGCTACTCCTGGTTAAATAAAAAAAATAAATAAATAAAAGGGGGAGCAGCTGATGTTGCCTACCTTGACTTCAGCAAAGCTTTCAATACTGTTCCACAAAGAAGATTGATTAATAAGCTAAGTAGGCTCAGGGTGGGTCAGAAGTTGGTCAACTGGGTGGCAAACTGGTTGACGGGCAGAAAACAGAGAGTGGTGGTAAACAGTGTACAGTCAGAAGAGATGCAAGTCACAAGTGGGGTACCTCAGGGATCAGTCCTGGGACCAGTCCTCTTCAATATCTTCATCAGTGACATTGCAGATGGACTGGAGGGTAAGGTTTGTCTATTTGCATATGACACCAAGATCTGCAACAGAGTAGATGATCCAGATGGGGTGGGCAGAATGAGAAGAGATCTGGATAAACTAGCAAAATGGTCGGAAGAGTGGCAACTGGAGTTTAACGTAAAGAAGTGCAAGATCATGCACATAGGGAAGAGAAACTCTGAAGCCACCTATAGGCTGGGGAGGAGTTGCTGGCAGTCACAAGGGAAGAAAGAGACTTGGACATCATCATCACCAATGACCTGAAATCATCCAAGCAGACCACTAAAGCAGTAGGTAAGGCTAGAGGGATGTTGGGATGTATTAGTAGAAGTATCCACAAGTCAGAAGAGGAGGTAATAATCCCTCTTTACAAGACACTAGTTAGGCCCCATCTGGAGTCACCTTTGACATTACTGGGCCGCACCTGCACAGGGACATTAACAAAATGGAGGCAGTCCAGAGAAGGGCAACCAAAATGGTGCAGGGACTGCATCAGAAAACATATGAGGACAGATTAATGGAACTCAATATGTATACCTAGCGCAAAGGAGGAGAGAGGTGATATGATCGAAACATTCAAACACCTTAAGGGCATTAACAAGGTGAAAGAGTCTAACATGTTTCAATATAAGAAAAATAGCAGGACAAGAGGACACAGCATGAGATCAGAGGGAGGCCAATTAAGGGTAATGTGAGGAAGTTTCACAGAAAGTGTGGCGGATGCATGGAGCAGCCTACCTCATGAAGTGGTGGATATGAATACAGTGCAGGGCTTCGAACAGGCATGGCATAGGCATAAGGGAGCAATACAGATGAGTATGAATAGATAGACCATTGACAGAGCAAAGGCCTATGGCACATTCATAAGGCAGAAAAAGAAATAGGCAGACTGGATGGGTCTTGTGGTCCTTATCTGCCGTCAACTTCTATGTTTCTATGTTTCTACATAGATCAAGGTGGGGTGGTGGACATGGTCTACTTAGATTTTAGTAAGGCATTCTACAGTGCACCACATAGGAGACTCATAAGTAAACTTGGCAGCTTTGGTGTGGGTCTTAAAGTGGTAAACTGAGTAAGAAATTGGTTAATGGATAGGCGACAGAGCGTGGTTGTAAATGGAGTTCACTCCTGGGAAAGGAGGGTAACCAATGGGGTGCCTCAGGGCTCAGTATTGGGACCAGTCCTCTTTAATGTCTTTATAAGTGACATTGCAGATGACGTGGAAGTGAAGGTATGCATGTTTAAAGAAGACACCAAAATCTGCAACAGGGTAGACATTCCAGAGGGGGTAGAGAGAATGTGCAGAGATCTGAAAAAAACTTGAGGCATATTTGCAGGCATGGACTGCTGGTTTTCAGTGTGAAAAAGTGCAAAATCATGCGCCTAGGGCACAGAAACTCAGAGGCAGACTGCACAATGGAAGAAGATGTATTTATGGTCACCAAACAGGAAAGGGACCTAGGAGTAATCATATCTAATGACCTTAAGGTGGCAAGACCATGTGAGAAGGCAGTAGGGAGGGGCAGTGGATTGTTTGGTGCATAGGGAGGGATATCACCAGCAGAAGGAGGAAAGTGGTGTTGCCATTGTATAGATCATGCTGAGACCCCATCTGGAGTACTGTGTCCAGTTCTAGAGATCACATCTCTGGAAAGATATAGACAGGGTAGAGGCAGTCCAGAAGAAAACTAAAATGGTGCAGGGGCTGCATCTGAAGTCCTACAAGGAGAGACTGAAGGACCTCAATATGTACACCCTGGAAGGAGGGGTGTGACAGTGAATTATAAATACCTGACAGGGTTGAATAAGGTGCAAGAGGGGAGTATTTTTCTGGAAAGATGCATGAGAACACGGGGACATGCAGTGAAATTGGAAGGGAGGAAATTTAGAAGAGATGTAAAAAATACTTCTTCACAGAAATATTAGTGGATGCCTGGAACAGTTTTCCAGAGGTGGTGGGGGCAAGAACAGTGGTGGACTTCAAGCATGCATGGGATAGGCCCAAGGGAGCCTTAGTTGGGAAGCAAGGTGTGTGTGTAAGGGAGCCATAGATCTGGTAGAGGCTGCAGTGACTGTGTAGACAAGTACAAATGGGCAGTTTAGGTCAGCCAAGCGGTCCTTATCTGTCATCAAATTTTGTGTTTCTATGTGGCCTGGTTTGTCATTGAGGCATAGGTCAGGAAGCATAGGCAAACCAGGACCAAGTAGCATTTTAGTATTGTCAATAACAATAAAAAAATAAAAATAAAATTAAGCATGATAGCTCTTATACAGGTAGCTCAAAGAAAACAAAGTCCTTCCTCTGAGGTCATCTCTAAATCTCTCTCTCCAACAAAATATTGCTCTCTTTATGTATACTGTCTTTTCCTGATAATTAACGCCTGCATCCTGAGCTCATTAAGGTACATCTCCTGTTACTCACAAAATGTATCAGAACTTTGCCAATTTATTTCTTGCAGGTGCACCAAAATAGAACACTGTGTCCCAGATCTCCTGTTGACAGTTCTGCAAATGATCTTTGGGAGGTCAAACTACATCTCAAGGTTATCCCCATGAGTTCTGAATAGCTTTTTGCAATCATTCTAACAATATAAACATATACATTTGCAAACTAAGAGATCCCAGTTTCACATAGATTCACATATATTTATTTTAATCACAGAGGAGCAAGGGAAGAAAGAAAGAATAAAAACAACAAGTGAAGGAAGGGAGAAAATGGGGAAATTGTAGGACCATCAAAATGGCCAATTCGGAGGCTCCACAAGAAAAACCTGATTGTGCTATCAGACAGGCAAGAGATAGACAAGTGACAGGAAAGGACAGAATAGATCCTTGCTTTTAACTCTCTATGCATAACAAATGGACAGGGCCTTATCCAACCTTGTCACATGATCATGTTTTTGTAAATCTGTGTGTGTGTGTGTGTGTGTGTGTCAGTTTGCATTTCTTGCACGTATCCTGGTCTCCTATGCATGCAGCAGCACTATGTGCCCATTGGTGTATAGTGTATATTAACAGCCTGTGTTTCATTGAGCTCATCATGGACTCTGGACTGGCTTACTCAGTTTACCATTCAGGAAAATGGACAGACCCTCTTAAGACATGTATGCTCTGACCTACCTGAGTTGCTCTGTTAATGCAACATCTGCTGCAAAACAGCAGCAGGTCAGACATTAGTAAGGAGAGAAGGAAACATAAGGCACATCTATTGTAAAATATTAACATATCTGTACAATATCAAATTAAAAATTTATTTAAAAAACATTTGTACATTTTAAAGCACTGTTAACCACAGTGCAACAAGGGGCAGGTGATGCAATGACCTAGTGGGATCATGTTGCCTCCTTCATTGCTAGTTGTAATTGCTGTGTGTGTATATCTAGTTATATACTATATAGAATACGTACCTCAGATGTACTAGAGATGTGAAGATACTTGATCCCACAACATCGGGAATGCTTTCAGTAGAAAGCTACTAGGAGCAATCATGAGGGGGCTGGACATCATGGAGCCAATTGTTCCCAGTCCAAGTGAAGCAAATATTTTTGAGATTTAAGAATAACTAGTTACACACCTCCCAAATATTCATAAAATGCTATGATTAAACAGGCAACAGTGGAGGGAGGTCACAAAACAATTCCAATAAATCTCTTTGTTGCACTTTAATTCTTCTTTTACTTACTTTAGCCCTGTCTGTGGGCAGTGCCTCCCTTTTGTAAGGTTCCTGCAGAAACTTCCACCCATACACCCTTACCAATATTGCAGAGCAGAGAAGACAAGGAATACCAAAGCTGCTAACAGGTAATGAAAATGTGGCTGAATGATAAATGTCATTTGGCCCCCGTCTCCACCATACTTTTATATTGTTTAAGTCCATCCCTTTCCCATGCTGTGTAATGTTGCCCCAATGAGCCTCTGTGTCTGTGTGTATGTGTACCGGGGGGGGCAGGGAATTCACCCAAGTCCCCAATGGAGAAGCCTCTCTTGCAATGGGGCAGTCATTGCTCTTCTTTCAGCATCAGAGCATGCAGCCTCTGTAACACACCCTAGACTCTTGTAGCCTGAAGGTGGGAGTCAGGTGAGGGGTGAAAACGAGGGTGTCCAACCCATACCTCTCAACTGTCCCTGATTTTCAGGGATGTCCCTGATTTTGCCTCAGAAATTTCTTCTGTCCCTCCTAAATTTGACATTTCTGTCACTGAAAAGTAGGGATTTGAATCACAAAATAATGCCAGCTATTGATGTTACAGTCTTGTTCTCATTAAGAAAATGCTATTCACACTAAGAAGCATGTTGTACGCAGCTTCTGGGACTAATATTACTATGTTTTCAGATGTGTCCCCGATTTTGGTCATTTGTCCCTGATCATTTTAAGCCTTGTCCCTGATTTTGGATGAGGGAGGTTGAGAGGTATGGTCCAACCTGATACCCCCGAGCCACCACACTAGCTCAGTTTAAAAATGTCACACTTGGACATGATTTGCTGCTTTAAAATCTGCATTGTTTATAAAATAAGTAAAATAACAAATTAGGCACTATGTCATCATTCTTAAGGCCACTTAATTCAAGCTAGAATAAACATGAAGGACAGCATGTCTCTAGTATATCTTATGTTGTCATAGCAAACACTGTGTCCATCTCAATTAAAAAATGCATCAGTAACTTAGAATCAAAGACAACAATCTAAACATGTGGGATTAATGAATGTGTTATTCATTCACACAAACTTTGATATAAGCATGCTCAACAACAAAATATTAGAGAACCTAGACCTAGCTTTCTATTTTTTTTTAAGATTCACTGCAAATTGGGGTATATGCATAATGAGTGGAATGTCTCTTGTGTTTTTTTTTTTTGTCTTTTTTTATCCTTTTGTTAGGGTACTTTGTTGATGCATCTTTTTTTCTGCCTTCCATTTCTTTTCTTCGTTTTGCTCCAATTGCACCTCTGGCACTTCATGCATTTAGGTCTGCCTAAGCCCTCTTCTGAGACATGCTGCTATCCTCTGCAGTCCCTACAGGCACACTGATTAACTCCCTCATAAGAGGCACCTGAATTTTCCCTTCATGGGTGGGGGCTGCTGCCACCCAGGAGAAGTTATATAAGTGTGACAGTGGGTGGGGGAGAACATCAGAGGCTTATTGGATATGGGGGCAATGATAGTCAACAGTAAATGCTGTTTGGTCCTCCTTTGTAAAAGTAAAAATATTAGGGAGACATCTGACCAAGATTTAGGCAGAAGGCCAAATAATCAAGACAGTCCTGGCAAAATACACGCTGCTCACCCAAAGGTTTTTTTTATCAAAATTTTCTTTCCTTATTCATCTATCCAATAGGTTATACACTTATGACTCAACATTTCTCAGTGCTGCCACATTGCTTCTTCTGGAGATGTGATGACCTGTGTGTATTTGTAAATGTTTTGCAATAATTATTATTCATTAATTTGTTATAATCCTTTATAACATATAAAATATATGTTATGAAGGATTGTAACAAATTAAATACATGTCTTGTTTCTTTTGAGGAGCTGCCAAATGAAATTAAATGTCTTTATGTGGATTTATATTTAAATTTAGTTGTACTGATTTGTCTCAATTATTATTATGCTCCTTGATATATTATATTTGCTGTATATGATTTTCCACATCCCCTGCCCCCAGGACACATCTTGAAATGAGGTGTTAGCAGCTCAGTATGCCTTTCTTGGTGAAACATTTGAAATGATTCAATAAATAACTAAATAAATAAATAAATACATATTGTACATAAATAAAAATAAGAATGCATGAGATAGTGAATGACTCTTATCCACAAAAGGTAAACGTGGAAATATTAAAAAGCATATTTAGAATATAAGCGTCTATAATATGAACATATAATTACTGTAAAAAATTATAAATACTGTGTACACAAGTCATACTTCTGAAAAAGCAATTGAGAAACATTGAGTCGTAAGTGTATAACCAAATGGATAGATGAATACGTAAAAACAATTTAAGAAAAAAAAAAATGTGTGAGCAGCATTCATTTTATCAGGACTGTCTTGGTTATATGAGGGCAATCATAGTCCCAGAGCACTACAGTCTTGTTCAATGTGGGGAGCGGCCCAGAGCTTCAGAGTCCTGTTGGATATGGGGGTGGTCTTAGAGTATCAGACTTCTGTTTGACATGGGGGGTGGGGGGCAGTGGATCCAGGGCATTAGAGTCCTGTTGGATATTGGTATTCCAGAGCATGACGGTCGTGTTTGATATGGGAGGTGGCACCAGAGCATCAGAGTTCTGTTGCACATAATGGCAGGGTGGTCTCAGAAAACCAGAGGCTTGTAGGATATGAGGGGGCAGGGGTGGTCTCAGAGCACCAGAGGCCTGTTGAATATGAGAGTTCAGAAGTTGTCTCAGAGCACCACAGGCCTGGTGGTTATTAGGGGGCACAGAGAGTCTCAGAACTCCAGAGGCCTATTGACTATGAAGGGTAGGGGTGATCTCAGAGCATCATATTGGCCTTTAGATGGTGGTGGGGGGGGTTCCTGGAGCATCAGCCTGTTGAATGTGGAGAAGGAGTTAAAGGCCTTATTGATGTGCCAGACTGGGAGTTTCCCTATTCTGCCTATTTGTTCAGATCTCTGCCCATTGTAAGTGCCTTCCAGCTCATCATCCTGAAGGTAGGGCCTGGTTGGCGGTGGCTAGTACCCCACATTGTCAGTGCCATGATAGAAACTTTCATATGAAGGGCTGATACAGCAGGTGATCTTTTTCTCCCCTCACAATTCTAAGCACACTACCTTGGTAGTCTGCACCAGACTCCAGCCTTATTGCAGTCAGTTGTGGGATGTGAATCCAAGTCTTCTGCATGGCAGGACAACTCATTGGCATTGTCCCCTCTTCCCTGATGTTTTTTTCTTTTGTCCATTTCTCCCTTTGTTCCCCCTTTCCTCTTCCTGGAGTTGTGTTTAGCATGACTATATTGTTCCCCTGGCCAGGAGCATGTGCAAAAGGCTGCCATTACAGTCAATGTAGCTCCATAGGCATCAAGCATGCGATTCATGAATAGCATATGTCCTGCTTCCATACTCCCTGGGAGCGAATGGCTTCATCTCCATGATGCACTGGGCCCCTGGCAGGTTCCAGCATGGGATTCCAAGGATTGCATGAGAACTCTGGTCTCCCAGGGGCTGCACAACATGTTGCTACCGTGGTGCTATTCAGCCAACCCTTATGTTTTTTTTTTAATTCTTCCCCCCATTGCTGCCCACCTCTTTCAGGTTACCTCATAGCACCATCCACCATCATTCTCTATCACTTACTATGTCCCACTGGGGGTCCACAGAGGGCCTTTCTTTACCTCAGTTCATTTCCTCCATGATGGGTTCCTTTGGGCACAAAGTCAGCCATGACTTCCCTTGGGCCTGTCTAGTGTGTGGGTGTGGGGAAGAATCAGAGGGCTGTCAGACGCTATGGGGCCTGAGTGTGCCAGAGTCATACTGCCAGAGTTTTCCTGCTTTGTTTTTTCATTTCAGCCCATACACAGTGCACAGACAGCTAGGGCCCCATGGGGTGCATGCTGATGCTACTGAGTGGCCACACACCATAGCCAGGCAATGTTTTCCTCTGCCACTAGACTCTCGAATGCTGCACTGCCACATGTGGTCAGTCAGGCTGCAGTGTTGTAGTGGAGAGATTGTTGCCTTTCTTCTCCGGAGTAGGAGAGTGTCTCCCAGAATACTTGCCACACATCTGCTGCCCATCCCCCCAATGTCACAGGCTTATTCCCAAACCCAGCTTGCCGGCATTGCAAGCAGCAGCCCTACTGCTGTGCCAATGAGCCCACCATGGCCCTTCTAGTTTTCTCTTCAATAGTTTTTCTGTACTTTTTTTGAGTGTTTTTGAAGAGTGCTAATCTGACAACAGTGAAGACTGAAATCTTATGTTTATAAACACAACAGGTGCAGCATTTGCAATAGCAAAATAATCTTCCCTACACTGCCCAACCAGTGTGTTTGTCAGACTCCATGCCCACTAAGTTCTTGCCCTTCCATATGAAACTATCAAAAGGGTGTCAGTTTTAAATTTTTGTTGGAAGTTTTGTGATTCGGATATCTGTCTGCTATAAAATAGACCAAGACCACCACAGCCCCTTTCACTTAGGTGACTAAATAACCATCAGATGCTAATGGTGTTTAACCTCTGCCAGC
This sequence comes from Neoceratodus forsteri, assembly GCA_016271365.2. Lineage (NCBI taxonomy): Eukaryota > Metazoa > Chordata > Ceratodontiformes > Ceratodontidae > Neoceratodus > Neoceratodus forsteri. The sequence continues at coordinate 822,529,187 of CM057449.1, forward strand.
CTGGGTCAGATTTGAACCAGTGACCTAGACATAACTCTTAATCCTTTACTAAACCTCTAAGCCATCTAGCCCCCTCCCCCCCATCTCTGATATTTTCAAGCGCCAGTCATGTTCAGTACCCTTAGACATCAGGTCAGGGGAAGCCTAAATTTCAACTCGGACAACAAAAATGCAAAATATCAGGTGAAAGAAAGGCATCAACAACAATGACCCTAAAATGGAAAAAAAATAAGTGAGAAGGAATTGAGAAGTGGGATTAAATGGCCAGATAAATAAGCAAAAGGACTGCACCAGGAAGTGACAGTGCCTGAATTAAAAGCACAGGCAGTTTTGACTAGAAGAAATCTACACCCATAGGTAACCCCTTTCTGCAAAAATGCTCATCAGATGTAACTGCAGTCTCTATGCAGTTAGTTTATTTTGTGCAACAAATTAGCAGTATGCAAACAGCTACAGATAAAACAGAGTGTCGTGGCTCCCATCTGAGGGAGGTCTGGTGGGAGCCATGCCACTCTGTGGCAGTGTATCTGGAGAGACTAGCTTGGGTTTGCACAGCCTGGCTCTGGTGTGTGGCTGGATTAAACAAACCACATGCATGGCTATATTATCCAATTATATTTAAAACAGAAAAAGCTAGGTTCACTTTACATTATGATAACTACAACACATACAATAGGAAAACACAGAAACTATTTTTCCATACCAGAAAGGAATATTATTTGTCCCATCTTACATATGATTTGTGAATAAAACTTTGTTCAAACATGCATAAGGTTTTGACTGAATTGCAATGTGAAAATAAGAGGATTAACTAGCCTTTAGTTATAGACTAGCATATGGTTGATTAAAGAGCAGGTAGCCACCTCAGTAGGTACTTTCATAAATGTTACATATTCAGCTCTTAACATAAATAAAAGATTACATTTTTAAAATTCCAGGTGTCCCTCATAGGGTTTACAGTACATCCTTGCCATCTTGTCCATAAAAGTTGAATAAAAAACCATTAATGCTGATTTTTTGACTTCATGGTGTGCTAACATACAACATTACAGCCTATTCCAGGGCAACAAATTGTGATATGCCTAGCACAGCAATTATTAAATCAGTAGTGGGAAAATCACCTGGTTCAAAACAATACGGAATCAGTAATATGGTTTGAAGATTTTAGACATCAATAATGGGCACAGACAAAAATCTAAAGCAAAATATATTCCATATAATTGATGCGCAAGTAAACCTTTTACTTCAGTAGATGCCTGCTCTTAAAAAAAACATAGGGTATGAGTTATACTGCATGAGGGTATTATCATAGAATAAGGATCGGTTTGGCCAACTAAGAGCCTATTAGACAAAACTGATCCATATTTCATTATAATGCCTGATGTGGAGGTCTTATTGCTATTTTAAACCATTGAAGACAAAGAATATATTTTGTACATGACCTTTTGAATTTTATTCTTATGAAACATGAACTGGTTTTCAGCCTATCAGACTGAGTTCCCAATCCTTATAGATTTATGCTGATCATTACCACTTTTCCTCATTTTTTTCTAGCATGGAAATAATATTAAAAAATACTATAGACAAATGATTGTTAGTGCTTTTTCTGTTATTTGCTAAATTATGGATGGAGCCATGAATTAGTACAAGAATGCTGCCCAGTGACAGACAAGGGGGTTGATTCTTACAGTAGCAGTATCACCTGCACATACCCCCTTAGCCACTGCCCTCAGCCCTTCCCCCCACCATGAGGGGCAGAGCTGCTGGCTGAAGATTTCTTCAGTTCAATTTTCATTGAATGGCTCTCAGCACGTGATTCTAACTTTGCCAGATTTCCTGCTCCAACAGCTGCCGCTACCGGCCTCACTGCTTTCATACCTTTTGACATAGGGATGCGGGTGGGCGTGGGCGTGGGACGTGGTGCTGCTGACCCATCCTGCCCTGTCTGAAGAACAGAAATAAAACAACAACATAAATATTAGTAAATAAGTGCATCAAGAAAACTTTAGTTAAAAGTAAAAATACTGAGCTGTTTATATGAGGCTATTCTTCTGAAATGCAAAGTGAGCGTATTCAGTTCCATACTCGTGAGCTGAGAGCAGAAAACACTGTACTCCAGTTTCACCGCTTATGCATTATAAAACTTAGTTATGATTGTTTATCACCATATATATATATATATATATATATATACACACACACACATATATAATCAATATTCTTGTTAACCAAAACATACATCTGGCTACCATGTTTTGGTCTAGACTGGTCAAGAGTTAGACAGTTTCTAATATTGCAAATATGACATTAAATTGAATTATACTGTTCTTTAAGTTCAGTGGGCTTTAAAGTATTATAAAGTCATTTTTTAACATGCTTGTATGCTGGAGTAACTGTTTAGGTTGACTTTATCAAGCAATGTGTGTAACAGATGTAGAGCACCATGGGTTTATAAATGCACTTTATAAATAAATGTAGCCATTTCTGAATCCAAGAATGAATTCAGGGTTCTGTGATGTCATGGACTCCAAATCAGTCAGTAGTTAATTTAAGAATCCTAAGGCAACACCAGTAGCTGGTCCTTTGACAGTGTTATGGGCTAATGGTGAGCAAATATAAAAACTGGGAACTTCAGTCTGGCTTTGATTCAAATCCCCTGTCTTTGGTTTGGTTTCAATACTTCAGCCAGACACTTCAGGTCCTTGGGATTGGGGTTTAGCAGGCTTCAAATAGGGGTGAGGGCACCCCTTATCAATCCTGCATCAACCCCAGTCAATCCCAGCCTCTTCCTCCCTCCACCCTCCCCCTCATCCTTCAGTCAGATTTAACCAAAAAAGCACCTGGCACAGTGCTAGGAGTTAATGTTTTTGCTTCTATAAAAAAGTCTGTGGAGGTAGGAGGGTGGGAATTGAATGGGGTAGGTGAAGGGGTGTTCATGGGACTGGCCAAGTCTACATGGGATTCAAGAAGGGCTAAAGTGTTTTCTTAATGAACTCTTTGATTGTCAAAGAGATCCGAAAGTGGTCCTTAAGTTCAACTGTGCTGAATTAAAGGTAAACATGCCAAACCTCAGCACATTCACTGAACACAAATTTGGCACTGGCTCATCCTTATTTTGGACATAACCATGGACTTATTTTGAATCCACAGAACCAGAGATTCCTGAAATGACTCTTGGGTTTGTCATTTTGGGGGAGCAGGAAGCATTTGTCTTTTTAAATAACAGAACAAATTCTTATTGAGTTTACATTGTCTCCAGTTAAGGAAACTTGTAATTCCATTCATCCCTAAATTGTGTCGAAATCTTTACCTCCTGCCCTCACTAACCATTTTGCCCAGTGATATAATTTGTTTTTATACTTGAATATACAGTACCAGTTTTCCTCTTATAGTATGTAGCAAGTAAAAAAAAAAACAGCTAATTTATGCTGCTCGCATTATATTGTGCTATGTGTTCATTTTAAACAGCAGTTGATGGCTCTGGGCAGTACTAACAAAGCATCATTTTGACACACTTCAGTTTTTTATATGTTTAAGTTTGTATTTCATGTTGGTTCTGTGTGTCTTGTCTCCTCTGTCTTTATTACTACATCTGTTTACATAGGAAACAGCCAAACTGGATCTATGTCACATATGATACATACGCTCTTGCTGCTTATTCATTTGCAGTCATAATTTTCTGCCTGCGGCATCATAATCCCTGACAGCAGATTATGATGTCACAAATAGAGGATTATGATTTCAGGTTTGGAATATTTGAAAGCATTTTAATAAGATTTTGTTTTCATGTAAACATCCTTGGTGATAAAGGATATGGAGATTTTTATAAATGCAGAAAATATAAAAAAATCCTTGGTGATACAAGAAAAGGGGGTTATAAATGAAAAATAAAAAAATAAGCTGTTTAAGTATTGAGTTTTTTAAGTTTTCTAGAGGAACCTGTTGCTTTTTACTAAATATGTTTATACAGTTGGTCTGGCGGCACTAATGCAGCATGTTGCTCTTCCATACAGGTGACCTGGGTAATTCTGACTACTGGAAACCTGAACTGTGCCTTACTCAAGCTCCTGGAAGGAGAGCTAGGACTGCTTGCCATTGGAGCACTACTAATCTGAAAGCATTTTGTTAAACTTTGACTGTGTCATCACCATGGCATTTGGATCTGAGTCTTGATAGCAGTTCCCCTGTTTAGGACTCACTGCAGGGAGAAGACCACGAAGAGCCACAAGGTGGGGGTTGAAACCCAAGGAAGGCCAGGAACTATATAACAATTTCCTACTGAAGCGTAACTGAAAACAAATGTTTTTGGTTTAACCGTACAAAGTTCTCAGGTATTTAAAAATAATGTTATACATTTTAAATTAAACTCTCTTTAAAATCGATGAAATATTTAATTTGATTTTGTCTTTGTCATTGTGTTAGACAGAAAAGGAAGTGCAAAAGAAGAAGGAAACCACTTTGGTTCTCAAATACAGTAGCAGAAAAGGTCAGAGCCAAAAGGCTGGCCTTCAGGAAATATAAGGGAACACAGCGGGATGAAGATAGGGAGGCATACCAAACTGCCCTAAGGGAAGCAGGGAAGGCAGTAAGGCAGGCAAAGTCCCAAACTGAGGAAACACTAGCACGAACAGTAAAGAAGGTGACAAGACTTTCTATAGATACATTAGTGAAAGGAGAAAGTCCAGAGGGGTATTAAGTTAATGGAGAAAAGGGAGCATGTGAGGAGGAGGACCATGTAAAGCATCTATCCTAACTAGATACTTTTGCTCAGTATTTACTGAAGAGAAGGTAGGGCAGGACCCACAGCTCAGCACCATGGACACAGGGGAGAGAGGTGAGCACTACTCCCTTCACAAAAGAAAGGGTCCTACAAGAGCTTGCTAAGCTCAGGGTGGATAAGGCAATGGGACCTGATGGCATACATCCCAGGGTAATTAGGAGCTAAGGGTGGAACTAGCAGAGCCATTAGCAGAACTGTTTAGTGAGTCTCTGAGCACAGGAGAGGTCCCAGAAGACTGGAGAAGGGCTCATGTGATCCCGCTCCACAAGAGTGGTAGCAGGGAGGAGGCAGGGAACTACAGACCAGTCAGTCTTACCTCAGTAGTGGGCAAGATTATGGAGGCACTCCTTAAGGAAAGCATAGTGCAACACCTGGAATCCATAGGGGCACAGGATCCAAGACAGCATGGGTTTACAAAAGGAAGGTCCTGTCAAACTAATCTCATAGATTTCTTTGACTGGGTAACCAGAGTGGTGGACCAAGGGGGAGCAGTTGATGTCACCTACCTTGACTTCAGCAAAGCTTTCGACACTGTTCCACATAGAAGATTGATAAATAAGCTGGGTAGGCTCGGGGTGGGTCAAGTTGGTCAACTGGGTGGCAAACTGGTTGGCGGGCAGAAAACAGAGGTGGTGGTAAATGGTATACAGTCAAGAGATGCAAGTCAGAGTGGGATACCCACTGAGGATCAGTCCTGGGGCCAGTCCTCTTCAACATCTTCATTAGTTACCTTGCAGATGGACTAGAGGATAAGGCTTGTCTGTTGGCAGATGACACCAAGATCTGCAACAGAGTAGATGATCCAGATGGGGTGGGCAGAATGAGAAGAGATCTGGATAAACTAGCAAAATGGTCAGAAGAGTGGCAACTGGGATTTAATGCAAAGAAGTGCAAGATCATGCACACAGGAAGAGAAACCTTGAAGCCACCTATAGGCTGGGAGGAGTTGCTAGCAGTCACAAAGGAAGAAAGAGACTTGGGCATCATCATCACTGATGACCTGAAATCATCCAAGCAGACCTCTAAAGCAGTAGGTAAGGCTAGGGAGTGTTAGGGTGTATTAGTAGGGGTATCACAAGTCATAAGAGGGAGGTAATAATCCCTCTTTACAAGACACTGGTTAGGCCCCATCTGGAGTACTGCATGCAGTATTGGAGGCCACACCTTCACAAGGACATTAACCAAATTGAGGCAGTCCAGAGAAGGGCAACCAAAATGGTGCAGGGACTGCATCAGAAGACATATGAGGACAGATTAACAGAGCTAAATATGTATACCCTTGAGCAAAGGAGGGAGAGAGGTGATATGATTGAAGCATTCAAACACCTTAAGGGCATTAACAAGGTGAAAGAGTCTAACATGTTTAAATATAAGAAAAATAGCAGGACAGGAGGACACAGCATGAGATTAGAAGGGGCCGATTAAGGGGGAATGTGAGGAAATTCTTTTTCACAGAAAGGGTGGTGGATGCATGGAATGGCCTACCTCAAGAAGTGGTGGCTATGAATACAGTGCAGGGCTTCAAACAGGCATGGGATAGGCATAAGGGAGCAATACAAATGAGTATGAATAGATAGGCCACTGACAGAGCAAAGGCTGATGGCACATTTATAAGGTAGAAAAAAGAAATGGGCAGACTGGATGGGCCTTGCGGTCCTTATCTGCCGTCAACTTCTATGTTTCTATGTTTCTATGTTTCTTTGTAACTCTACTTTTAGTGGTACAAACGGAAGCTCAGGATCTGATTTCCATTAAAAGCAGCCAGTTGCCCTAACAGCAACAAATGTACACTAACGCAACCAATCTGTACTCTGTTTGCAATGTCCACATTGTTGTAATACCTGTCTTGATGTTCCCCATAATTTGTATTTCTCTGATGTGGAACCTTTGTAAAAGAGCCATGGCTCAAAGGTATTCGTAATCCTAGACTTGATAAATAAAGTAAGTAATAGCAGCACACAAATATGCTTCAAAAACTGGCTGTGTTCATACACATGTACTGAAACAAATTATACCCCAATATAGCAAACATAGAGTTGTATCAGTTCTACAATAGACACCTGGGGTCAGATTTTCAAAATGGATGTTTTTGGCGCACATATGGAAAAACCTTGCAGGTCTGCAAGGTTTTTCCACATGCACCATATTTTAGATCATGTAGCCATTTGCAACTGACTTTGTGATTTAAGGCAGCTTGCGGCCATTTTTGGGTGTAGCTGTGCCAAAATTAATGAAAAGAAATACTCCTTTAAAAAGGGAGTTAGAAATTATTAGGAAGAACAATCAAAATGTTGTTGCAGTAATAATACCTGCACCTGAAGTTTGCACAAATGCATGCAACTGTAATTGTAAATACTGTGCTTTGTATGAAAGATTTTTTCTGTATGACTGTATAACGTATTGTGATTTTTAAAAGTATTGTAATGTATTAGATTACTTTGTTTTTTAATTGCATTTTCTTTATTTAAAAATAAACAGTAACATAGGAGAAAGAACATTTAAATGATCACTTTTTATGTATTCCTATTGTTGATACCCTTTTCCCAACTGTGGCTAAAAACAGGTTTTTGCCCAGTCCACCCTCCTGGTAAATCAAATAAATAAAAAATAATAAACAAATGTTACATTACACATGGTTAGACCAGGTGTAACATCCTTTGCAGCTGCGTCTGCTGTCTGTGTGGTGCACAGGCTGAATATTGGAATGTCTGCTGGTGCAAACATTTTTTTTCTGCACTGGCTGGCAGACCGCAATGCAGGACTTAGTTCCACAGCCATTTTTGTCCATTTGAAAATCTGGCCCCTGTACTCTTTATTTGTTGTGGCTCACGTGTCTAATAATGTTTGTGTCAAGAATATAGATCAATAAATAAATTTGCCATATTATATCAAATATTTGTCTGGAAGAACTCAGGGAGTCAAATAGTTGTCCAGAAGTAACTGGGCAATCAGCCATGGTCTTTTCCTTTTCTTCACATTCTCAGTTGCCGTGGGCATCGTCTTAAGCTTTGTACTGGGAGCCTTGTCATTTACATTTTTCATAAATGACCTCCCCAGAGCCCTCATCTCATGCTGACAATACCATCTTCTATTCCTCAGGATCCTCCACCTCAGTTATTGAATGGAACCTACAACTGGACTACAGCAACACCCAAAATTCAATCAGCTAGTTCTAAACTGAAAGAAAACGCTCTCAGTGCTATTTAGCACTAAACAATGGCTATCTGAATCTTTCCCTCTAAGCTTCCACTCCTGGTCAGTTGACTGCCTTGACGCTGTAACATGCTACAAAATATCTTGGCTTACTGCTCGATTGACATCTAGATTACTCTTTGCATATTAGCATTCTAGTTTTCAGGTGTTTTGCTAAACTAGATACTCTGTACAGGGTGAATTACTGACACGACCTGAGTACCCGAAAGAGTATTGTTGAACATATGGTTTTTCCTACTCTGGATCTTGTTAATGTGGTTTTCTTTGCTGTCTTCCATCTCAGAACTCATTACAATATTCGATTAGAGATGCAGCAAAATTTAAATTCACTGGCGAAGTTCCAGCGAAGTCAGGAAATTCGACTCCGAGGAGCAATCCATGAAATTTTGCAGTTAGGCTAAAAATTTGCCTATCAGACTTTGCAGGTTTTATTTGGTGGAATTTCACCATGAAGTGCAGAATTCTGTCTGCAAATGTCAGAATTTTGCCTGTGAGTGGTAGAATTTCACCCGTGAATGTTGGAATTTCACCTATGAATGGCAAAATTCCACCATTTTTGGCAGAATCCCACCTTTTGCAGGCGAAATTCTGCCATTCATAGGCGAAATTCCACACTTCATGGGTGAAACTTTGTGATCCACATCCATGAATTAATCTGCAAATTGCATGAAATTCACAGATTATTTCGCAGAGTGAAGTTTCCTAACTTCACACATCTCTATATTCGATGCCCTATGTAGGTTTGCCCTGCCCTGCCCCTCTCACACCCATCAATGATCTATGTACTACTAATTGGAAGTGGGTTCCTTCTTAAAGCATGCTCTTGACACTGGCCTCCTGGAAGTTAAATTCTGGGAAGGGAAAATCCCTGGATAACAAAATGAGGTATCGGTCCCCCACCTCTAATGCTTCCTATTCCTTCAGATCAGAATCTGAAACTAGGTTCCAAACCCTTCTGTGTAAATGCAAGCTGTCCCAGCACCAGTTTATTACAGACTCCCCAGTTGTGGAATGGTATGCCCAGAATCTAGTTCATTTCCCGAAGCTTTTGATCTGCCAAGTCTCAGTTCAGGGAATATCACAGAGTCCTGCCACAGCTGCCCTCTTTCACCTACCACTTGACTGTGCTTCTCACTGTTTATGCTAATCTCTGACAACTTTAGCTCCGTAAGCTACAGTATGTCAAGCTGATTCCTCATGCTGTTGATTTCATTTCCTTATGCTACTTTTGGTGTCCGAGTACATTATTGTAACTTGTAAATCTTGTAAATTCTGTTACCCTGGTTCTTGTATGGTGTTATTTGTAGTTGCAGTTGTTTTATTATTGCTACTTGTTTCCTGTGCTGTGATAACTGCTTGTAGCATGTACTCCTTTAGATTCCTCAACACTCCCCACCCCCAGTTGCAGCTGGATGCCTCGATCTGAACCCTCCAGTGTTGTGCTTGCTTGTCTGGTAAAATATGTTTACATAAAATAAATAAATACATAATGTGGTGTACTTGGTTTAGTAGCTATTTCTAAAAACCCCAAGGAGTCTGCCATCTTGCCAGCTTTCAGGTTTCAGGTTAAAGGTGTTTTGTCAGGGAGGCTATCCTTCTGCTAGTTAATTTGCTAACAACTAACAAGTTGTGCTAATATGTTCTATTTGTAGATAATCTGTACAGACACTTTTGGCACTGTACAGTACAATTCATATTTAACTGTTATGCCAGTGAGTTAGTTTTGCATTTTTTGATGCAGGCAATGCATTCACAACTAACATTGTGTTGTGTTTTAATACTTGACTAGCTCAAAAGAAACTTTTATAAAATTGTTTTGCACCTCATCTGAAATGTCTCTGCAGTTCTGTTAAAATGAAATGCAAAAATGAGTTGCAGTCCATAAGCAATGTTTTTTGCAAGGCTTTGTGCTGGATCAAAGGAAACTTATGCTACTCATTAAGAAATGCTAAAACAACTTGGTGGTATGACAGTTTAATGTGAAGTGTACCATATCATTTGCTTATCTGTAAGGTGCTATGGGATATATGTAAATGAATCATGCTCTGGGAAGTAAAGTCATGATGAAGATAATATGTCTGTACAGATGTGGTACATTTCTTTTCTGTAGATGGCAGTGATTTTCCATATGGCTGACCAACCTAAAAAATGAGGTTTGATAATATCTTCAGTTTTTTTCATTATATAGTGACTCATTTGTACAATATAATTTGAATAGCCAATTAGGATTAGAGAACCCGTGTTTATATCCTAGCACAACATCAAGACTTGGGATTTTTGCATTCTGCTTAGTTGTTTTTTTGCATTTAAAAATACATTTTTTTTTTTGTTTTGTTTTACTTTGTGGTTTGGGTTCCATTGCTAGTTACAATAATCACTCAGGGTTGTGTGTCAGTGTGTGATATTGTCACTTTTCTGGTGGTTTAAAACATGTGGCAATCACTCAAGGCTTGAACATGTTCCACAATAATTCCCACATTGATGTGACTTATTGCTTAGGTTCTAACTGCATTTTAGAAGGCACAGAACCTGTCAAAATGTGAAATAATTGAAGCAATATTTAAAGAAGTGATACTATATAAAACATTACATGTGGGTTTCAGTCCAGCTTACCAGGGGATTGTGTGCCCCTTGTAGACGAAGAGGTAACTGGTGTTATTGTGATGCTGCTCATCATTTTGTTGGATATGGCTCTGGGAGAGGTGCTGTTCCTAGGAGAGCGTAGAACTGTGCCTGTTGTCAATTCCTTGTTTTCTGTTGTTACAGTAACAGGTCTAACTGTTATGACAGGACTGCTACCATCTGATGAAGCACTAGAAGGCCTTTTAAACTGAGATCCTAAGTGAATATGGATTTTGTTATCTTCTGTTGTTATAATGTTTGCATTAGAATTGTACTTCCGAACTGGAGTTGGAACTGTCTGTTTTTCTGGTGTTACCTTGAAAACTGCCCGCCCCCATAGTCATCTCATGAGGTTCAGGTGACACAGAAATCTCAGATGGTACTGCTGATGTAGATACTGTCATAATCTGGATTGGTGATGTAGGTCTTTCTGGAAATGAAGCTTTTCCTCTTTCAGGAGATTTTGCCCGGGAGAATGTGGTTATTGTTACTGGAGACAGGGCACGGTCAGGAGATACTGGGTTGTCCATGCTACGACCTTTACTGGATACAATATTTGAAGAGGGAATTATTGTAATGCGGGGTTTCTGAAGCCCTAGGGTAGGAATTATTGTGGTGCTTGAAAAGAAGTCCTCTGAAGGTGGGCTAGTTATCTCCAATGTTGCTGTGCTGTTCTCGTGGTCTGGAGTAACTCGAATATGAAGAGGCTGTCCCTGTTTTTGTGAAAGTATTACTTCCCCATGATGCCCTGGGTTACCATTAGTAGGACTTGCTTTTTCTTGAACAATCTGTGGACCATTTTCCCTTTTTTTCATCCATGGTATCCACGATTTCCTAAAGTTGAGCTCATTTGCTGCAGGAGGGTACCTGTCAAGCACAGTTGGTCTTTCCATGGGTTTTTTCAGGCCTACTTGCCTTAAGTTATTCATAAGGTGATTTTCTTCTTGAACTGATTTTTGTATAAAGACAGCTGGTGTTTCATCCTCAGCTGTTTCATTGGATACTGCATCAGTTTGTACTCCTGTTGATGTTACTGGGACATCTACCATTCTTCTACCATTCATACTAGGTCTGAGAGCACGACTATAACGTTTTGTAAGCTCCAGTTCCTTACTTAAGTGAACTACCTCTTGTCCCATATCTTTGTTTTTGCTTTCTTCCTCTATAAACCTTTGTTGAAGGACTGAATAGTCCACTTGCAGTTGAGAAAGTTGGTCTTCTTTGTTCATAAGCTCGTGAATCTTTTCTTTAAGGGCTTGAACTTCTGCTTTCAGATCTCTGCTTCTAGTCTCTTCAAGTCGTAAACGATGTCGTAACTCTACCTCCTGACTCACAGCTTCACCCTTTTCTATTGCTTTATTTTTAGCAATCTGGTTCTTCATTTCCTCTAGTTGCTGGGACAAGAGATTTGCTTTTACCTGTTCTATCCTAAATTTTTGCTGCAATCGGTCATATTCATCTTCCGTCTTAATTAAATCACCTTCAACCACCTCCAATTGTGCAAGGCGATTCTTCAACTTTTCTATCTCCAGTGTTAACTCTTTTATCTTATCCTGCTGCCCAGTAGCCTCTGTGCCACGAGATAACTCTCTCCTTGTCTTGTTTTTTATTACTCCTCCTTCTGCTTCCTCTTGCCCATCAAGCTTCTTTCTTAATAGAGCTATCTGAGAATTCAAGTCAGTTAATTTTTCTTGTTCACTTCTTAGTTTAACTTTGAGCTCCTCTCTCTCTTTGGTGAGGTTACACATTTTGTCTTCCATTTCAGATTTAAGTTTGAGCAGTTTCTTGCTTTCATCTATGAGCTTCTCAGTTACTTCCATAACTTTACCTTGCTCTGTTTTTAAATTCTGGCTTAGATCCTTCACTTTCCATTCTTCCTGCTTAATCTTTTCTGTCATGTTTTTTCTTTCATCAACTAACAGGACAATAAATGACTTCAGCTTTGTAAGCTCATCTTTTAAGTACAGCTCAGACTTTTCCAATCTAGTCTCTGAGGACTCTAACTCTTTTACATGCATCTTTACCATTTCTAACTCATTTATCAAATCTTTGGTTAAGTTCTTCTCTTTTTCCAGGTTGAAGTGCAGCTGGGCACATTCACTTTTACTTTTATTGAAAGCCTCTTCCAGTTTTTCCAATTCTACCATTCTCCTCTGCAATTTTTCTACTTCAAACTTCAGTTCTCTACTGCGAAGCTCTTCCTCTTGTAATTTTTTCTTTAGCTCTTTGCACTGTGAGTCTGTTTTTGTTATCTCTTCATCTTTACCCTCCATCTCCAGCACACACTTCCTGAGGTTTTCCACTTCAGCCATTAGGCTGGAGTTGCCGCATTCTCCTTTGCTGATTTTGTCTCTTAGTTCCTGAAGCTCTTCTTCTGCCTTCTGTAGGTTTTTGTTTGCTTCCTCTAGCTCCTCAACTCTACGTGTCAACCCTGCAACCTTTAATCTTAACTGCCGATTCTGTGACTCCTGATTAGAACATTTGGCTGTCATGTCCTCATGTTCCTGCAAAAACTTTAATGACTTGTTTTCAAGTTCTGCTTCCAGTTTTCTGATTTTTTGTCCGTCTTCCTTTGCTTGTGAATTTGCAGCTTTTAGCCTTTCTTCTTCTTCCTGTAGCTTCTGTGAAAGCTCTTGTAACTTCTGTGTTTGCTGTCCAAGCTGTTCAATGTGCATTTGCCTCTCATCCACTAGCATCAGTGCAAATGACTTGAGTTTGACTAGTTCTTCTCGAAGTTTTGTGATCCGTTTATTGTGTTCTTTCTCTTTCTTTGCCTGGTATCCTTTTTCTTGTTCTAAAAGCCTCTTTAATCTAAACAAACAAAGATACAAACATGATTAATAAAAATAGTAGATCTTTCTACTACATATCTAAAACTGCTATTAAAATACCACTTGATCAAAATATCAAATATTAATTCCATGTTGAAAAAAGTTGCATGTCATTATTTCTATTGGCATTAAACCACAGTTTTAAATTCTTGCTTGCTAAAGACTGAAAGCAACCAGGTACTGTACATACTATCTTCCATTCAACACTACAGGAATGCCGGCAAATAACTTTCTATTTATGTTAATCTTTCTTTCTTTCTTTCTTTCTTTCTTTCTTTCTTTCTTTCTTTCTTTCTTTCTTTCTTTCTTTCTTTCTTTCTTTCTTTCTTTCTTTCTTTCTTTCTTTCCTTCTTTCTTTCTTTCTGCCATGGGATCTTTAACTTTCACCTGGGCAGCAATCAGATAAGCAAAAGGGACCTCAGTTTAACATCTCATCTCAAGGAGAAAACCTCCAATCATGCACTACTGCTTGCAGGGCTAATGAACTCAGTTTGGAAGCAAACTTGGGGCATCAGAGGGTCAGCCAGTGGGAGGAGGAGGATTGAGCATCCATAGAACTGCTCTCCTTCTCTGGGGTGGGGTGACACGGAATCCAGCATATGTCTGATCCTGGTGGAGGCTGGGGGAAAGCAGTCTGGGGCCACCAGATGTGTACAGAGGTGCAGTGGCCATTGACACATGTCATGTGGGAGCATGCAACATGAGTTATGATGGCACTGCATGACCACACCTTCTGGGGAGAACAGTGGAAAACTTTTGGCTGTGGGGGACACTGGTTACCCACAAGCCCTGCACCCGACAACCAGGCACTGCCATGATACTGGATCTGTTCAGCAATGGGGGTTTGGGAACCCCACTGCCCTGACAGGTGGTTAAGCTATGGAGGAACACATAGACAGGGTAAGTCCTGGAGATGTCGGGGTGATGAGGCTGGGGTGGCTGGCATGAAGGTGGCCACCCAGTTCTCAGGGGATACAAAAGCACTAACTGCAATACAAATAACTGATGTGCATTCACAGATTAGCCTCTCATGGTCACCAATTTTCAAATAAATAAATAAATAACAAAAATCAATGTGGGAAAGAATGAGATACTAATGCAGGGACATTGGGTGCAAGCCCAAGCCCGCTGCTGTAGCCCTCACTCATCATTTTATTTTTTTGATAGTGTGTTCTGATTTAGAACAACTGGAAAAGGTTTTTTATATAAAATAAAAAGCTTATGAGAATAGAATGGTGTTGTTCGGCCACCTTGTGGGTCTGGTGATATAACAGAGGCATTTAAACTTCACTCTTATGGCAAAGTGATATCACCAGATTCACTTAGATGCCTAACAGCACCATTCTTTGAACTCACCAGTTAATTATTCCATACATATCAAGTTGTATTCCATGCTACAGAGGAGTGCATGTGCTATATAAACTAGAAAACATAAAAAGATGAAACTTTACAGAAATCCTTATAATAGCAAGTTTAATAAAGGATGTGAATTTTCCATTGTCACAGGGATTGCAATGTTCATGGTATTAGTGTGTCAAAATTTTATTTTAAGCACTAAGGCATGACCAGGGATAGGGCTATCATCAGCTATTCTAACCCTAGAGGTCATAAGACACAACTGAAGGCCTTATGCCCCTAGAGTTAGATTAAAGAAGGTAACCCAACCCAAGAAGTGTCATCCAGCTGCCACTCTGAAAAAACAGCTGCGCTAAACAATGATCACATTTGCCATTCGATTTTCATTACCTATGGAAGAAGAGAGGAAGACCGTAAGTACACAAAAACATGAAAATGATCTCTGCTCAATGCTCCAATCTCACAATTTAATTCTAAGCCACAATATGCAGTCTGTGTGCCCAGCAGAATACTCTTCATTGTCACTGCAGTGCCACTTGTGTCCCTTGGGAATGCCTGCTTGCTCACACTGACCCCTATCTGACCAAGATAGACAGACCACTAGCAAAATCAAATTAGTTTAAGCAGCCTTGGCTTGCATCAAGTCCTCCCTCCAGCAACATCATACTGATCACACTGTTCTGGCCCCAACACACAAACATACTTCACCAGATTCCTCATTATGGATCTCTTTTCCCTTTTGCTGTGTTCTCCATCTTCAGTGTGTGAGTTAAGAAACTCTCAGGGGGACTCCCGATCCCATTTCCTCCAATCTACCTTGGATTCACTGGTTGCGTCATGCTATGGAGCCCACTGAGCAAGAGGGGGCTGCTTCTGTCTTCATTGCCAGTAACAATGAAGTGGCTTTGAGTGCCTAGCGGTATTGAATGCCTTTGAAAATGTGCTTTAATTTAGAAAAATTGGCCTTCTTTATTACATAAAATAAAGAGCTGCTGAGTGGGTAGAACTGTGTTGTTAGGCCACCTCGTGGGACTGGTGACATAATAGAGGCATTTAAACTTCTCTCTTTTGGCAAAGTGATAGCACCAGATCCACTTGGAGGCATAACAGCACCATTCTTTGAACTCAGTAGTTAATTATTCTATACATATCAAGATGTCAAGCTGTATTACATGCTACAGAGGAGTGCATGTACTATTTAAACTACATGACATAAATTAAGGAAACTTAGCAGAAATCTCGATAATAGCAAAGTTTAATAAAAGAAATAGAATTTTTAGTTGTCAAAGGGATTGCAATGTTTATGGTATTAGTGTATTAAAATAATGTTATTACACACTAGGGGCAGTTCTATCATTAGGTATTCTAATCCTGTGGGTAGTGAGGCACAACTGAAGGCCTTATGCCACAAGAATTAGATTAACAAAAGCAACCCATCTCCAGGAGTGCCTCACAGCTATTTTTAACTAAAATGTTTTCCATTTTTTTAAAGAATGTTTTAACAGTTAAAAATTTGATGGTTCTGTTGTACAAGAGTGTTTCCAGCTATTAAGCTCACCTTTTTGAATGCTGTTTATTAATTTAATTTTTTTTATTTACTTTGTTAACCAGGTAAGTACTCTGAGCCAAAGGCCCCTTTTCAGGAATGACCTGGGCCACTAAAAAGTAAAAACATAGAATTTGATGGCAGATAAGGACTGCTTGGCCCACACAGTCTGCCCATTTCCCTATCTAATGGATAAGCTGCAGATCCTAGTTAACCAACAGCCTATTTCCTCCTACCCCCCACTAGAATTGCCCTATGTCTATCCCATGCATTCTTGAATTCCCCCACTGTTTTTGCCTCCACAACCTCCTCAGAAAGGTTGTTCCATGCATCCAAAACCCTCTCCATGAAAAAAGGCTTCCTCACATTACCTCTGAGCCATCCCCCCTCTATCTTCAAATTGTGCCCCCTTGTTCTTGCACATCTCTTTTTCTGAAAGATGCTACCCTCTTGGACTTTGTTGATTCCCTTGAGGTACTTGACAGTTTCTATCATGTCCTCCCCTTTCCTTGAGGGTATACATATTAAGCTCCTTTAGTCTCTCTTCATATGTCTTTTGGTGCAGACCCTGCATCATTTTGGTTGCCCTCCTCTGGACAGTCTCCATCCTAAGTCTTTGCAGAGATGGGGTCTCCAGAACTGCACTCAGTACTCCAGATGGGGTCTCACCAACTGTCTGTACAGAGCGATAACAACTTCCTGATTCTACTGGTGATGCCTCTCAACTTACAAATTACAACATTTAACAATGAAACAATGAATATACAAACATTCCATTCCATAAATTACAAAGGTACATTAATAACATTCACAAGCAGTCTGTTCTTGAAGATGTGCTTTCAACAAGATCTTGTATTTTGTATGACTGCTAACATTAGTAAAGGAGTGAGGCAAGGTATTCCAGAAGCTAGCAGACTATAAAGAGAAAGCTCTTTTCCCCCATGGCAGTCGAAATCTTTGGAATTAGAAGTTGAGTACATAACGTTGACCTTAAAGATTTATTTTCAGTACTGATATTCATGTACTTAAAAAGAGAGGACAGATGTTTCAATTTCAATACATTATTCACCAAGCAACCTAACTGATACACTAGTTTAATTTAGGTGGCAACCACCCAGTTTCCTTATAAAGAATGCAATGATGAGTTTTGCAAGGTTTTGAAGTAGCAAATCTACATATGGCATTGAAGGTTTTAATCATTAAGTCTTGGTCATTTTTTTGTGATCATTGAGAGCAAAAATGAATTGTAGAAAAGAATAAGTAATAATACACTCCTTGAAATAGCATCCTTGGTCTCTCTGCTTAAACAGTTCCTCAGCCTGTATAGAGCCCCTATCTTTTGATTTACTGCTTTAGTTTTTTTTTACATGAGTAGAACAAGTTAGACTAGAGTCCAATAATATACGAACATATGAAATTTGCCAGCAGATAAAGGCCTAGAGGTCTATCAAGTCTGCTCAAATGTGCAGCTAGCACCCCTTATTCTGCAGCTGCCCCTCCCTTCCACCCTTCCCCTTCATTAACCCTCCCCCTTGTCCTGTCTCATCCCCTTTTGAAGCAGTCCACTGTTCTACTGGATACCACTTCTGCAGGTAATGCATTCCACCCAGCCACCACCCTCTCTGTAAAAAAGTGTCTCCTCATCTCCCTCCTGAACCTTCCTCCCTCCAGTCTCATATCATGGCCCCTCATGTTCCTCCCCTCCCTTAATTTGAACAGCCCCTCTGTACTTGTCTTATTTATTCCTTTCATGTACTTAAAGGTTTCAATCATGTCCCCCCGTCCCTCCTCTCCTCCAGTGAGTACATGTTCAACTCCCTCAGCCTCCTCTTATATGATAAATCCCCCAGCCCCTTGATCATCTTTGTCGCCCTGTGCTGCACCCCCTCCAGTAACTTAATGTCCCTCTTCAGATACGGGTGCCAGTACTGCATGCAGTACTCCAGGTGCGGTCTAACTAATGGCAGAATCACCTCCTCCCTCCTCGAGGATATACCCCTTGCAATACAACCCAGCATTTTGTTGGCCTTTGCAGTTGCCTTCCTACATAGTGCCAAGTTGTTCATTGACCATGTAATAAGCACCCCTAGATCCTTCTCCTCCTCTGTCTGGGCTACCTGCACTCCCCCCAGCAGGTAACTCCTCCTTGGGTTCTTCATTCCAAAATGCTACACCTTGCACTTTTTGGCATTAAACCCAAGTTGCCAGGTGTCTGACCGGTTTCAAGCTTTGCCAGATTATCCTGCAACCCCTGCCACCCCCCTAGGTCATCCACCACTGCTCCTACCTTGGTATCTTCAGCAAACAGACTGATCTTGCTCTTGATGTCCCATGATATGCCTGCAATGAATATCCCAAACAACACTGGTCCCAACACCGAGCCCTGTGGAACACTACTCATCACTACCCTTGGGTGTGAGAACTCCCCACCCACCACCACCCTCTGTTGCCTTCCCTGAATCCAGTTTCCTACCCATCTCACCAGCTTTGCACTTGCCCTTGTGCCTACTAACTTAATTCCCAGCCTTCCATGCGGCACCGAGTTGAATGCCTTACTGAAGTCCAGATACAGGACATCCACTGCATGGCCTCTGTCCAGTTGCCTAGGTACCCAGTCATAGAACTCCACCAGGCTGGTTTGGCAGGATCTGCCCCATATGAAGCCATGCTGTCTGCTATCCTGTAGTCCTTTGGCCTCTAGGAGGGCCATCAGCCTCTCCTTCAGGATAGTCTCCATTAGCTTACCCACGATGGATGTGAGGCTCACTGGTCTGTAGTTTCCTGGTTTATCCTTGCGGCCACTCTTGTGGAGGGGCACCACATGAGCCATCCTCCAGTCCTGAGGTATACACCCCGAATGTAGTAAGGCATTAAATAGGTCTGCCAAAGGTCCTGCAAGGACCTCTGCCAACTCCTTCAGTACCCTGGGGTGGATGCCATCTGGGCCTGGCACCTTGTCCACCCTCAGTGCCTTCAAACCCTCCCGAACTCTGCCCTCCATGATTTTCCCATCTGCCACCCCTTCCCCCCCTGTTTCTGCCAGGTATTTGAACTCTGAGCCTTGAGATAATGTTGTATCCCCAGATTGGATATTTGTAATGGCTGACTTTTGGTTAATTTAGGTTTGGATCTGAAAAGAACACATTTTGTTTTTTTTAGTCTGCAACAACAAGCTGTGTTGAGATAAACACATATTCAAAGCAAGAAAATCTGTGTTTAAAGCTGTGTTAATCCCATCAATCATTTTGCCACTAGAAAATAAACTAATATCATCTGCGTACAGCAAATGATTTGATTGAGTAGGAATTTTTACAATAGGATTGATGTATAGTGAAAATAATAGGGGTCCCAAGATGGACCCCCGTGGAACCCCGTTTCAAATGTGAGAGCTAGACAAAGTAACCTTCAGTGGATGATTAGTAAGATAACTTTGGAACCAGTTACATGAGGAAGCTGATAGCCCAGTGCTCTTTAGTCTCTGGAGCAGCATGGCGTGGTTTACTAAATCAAAAGCTTCTGACAGATCCACAAAAATCGCACCCACGAAACAAGTAGAATCCATGGCCCTCAGGGTGTGGTCTGTGAAAACTGTCAAAGCAGAGCCCGTAGTATAATTTTTCTTAAAACCATGCTGCTCCAGAGACCGAAGTGCATAGGTGCTTAGATAATCTATGATTTGTTCGTTAATAATTTTCTCCAACATTTTACTCAGAGGGGATAATACAGAAATGGGACGATAATTGTATGAATAGTGTGTGGTACCTGTTTTTGGTATGGGCTTGATTATTGTTTGTTTCCAAACCATGGGGAATTCACCTGTTATCAAATAGAGATTAACAAGCATTTGTCCATGCCGAATGTTGCTTGCTTGTATGTGCTGTGTAGGTATTTGGAAGTCAGTGGAGTGCAAATATTGAAAATTTGCAAACTTATGAGCGTGCATAGGAACTGCACAACGCAGGCTCGTAAAACAGTCATTTTTAGGAATTTTGTCACCAAGTTTTCAACATAGCCATTTTAAGACCTCTGCTCATGAACAGTGTCACTGTGATTTTCTTAATGTGTCCCATACAGTGATTTCACACACCGACTGCACCATTGTGCACTACATGGGCGGAAACACATTTTGAACGAGATGTGAAAAATGACAGCTGTACTGCTCATAAGGAGGTGTGGTAAAATGACAATGTCGAAAATCTGGAGTGAAAATATTGAAAATTTGTGAACTTACGAGCATGTGTAGGAACTGCACAACGCACGCTCATAAAACAGCCATTTTTATGAATAATTTTCAACATAGGCTTTTGAGAACCCACCTTATGAACTTCAGTAAATATTTGTTAATCAGTGCCAAAAGGTGATTTTGCGCAGTGACTGCGAAATCACCCTTCAGGCCTGATTAACACCATGACAGTGAGGTATTCATGAGAAGGGTCCCAAAACCCCATGTTGAAAATTTGATGCAAAATTCAAAAATGGCTGAGATATGCAAAGTTGAAAAACCCTATTTATTACATTATACAGCTTACCGCATTTCCTCAGTTTGCGTCGGCTTTGAAGAGTGCAGACGTGTTCCTGGTCCACCAAGATCGTTGCGCCAGAGTCCGGAGGCAAGTATGGGGTGAGGGGGGTGGGAGGCAGGGTAAGCAGTGGGTGGGTGCCATGGGGGCCTGTGGGGACAGCGAGGGACTGTTTTTCTGTTGCAGGCTGTTTTTGTAAAAAACAGGAGGACGACGGGGACGCTTTGCCATGCTGGGGTGGGCTCCCAGCGTGGCACAAGGGGGCTGTTTGGGGGGGCCATGGAGCCGACGGAGGATTGGGCACCCCCATAGGTGATAGCATCTGTTGCCATGCTGGGGTGGGCTCCCAGCGTGGCACTGTGTACTCTGGGGAGGGAGACAGTGGAGCTGATGGGGGATTGGACACCCCCATCAGATATACGACGTGTTGCCACACTGGGGTGGGCACCCAGCGTGGCATGTGCAACTCTGTTGGGGAGGCGCGGCACACCACGGGATTGGGCACTCCGTCGCTATACAGTGTGTGTGTAAAGGCAGCACACAGTATGCGTGTGTGTGTGTGTGTGTGTAGGGGAGTGCGCATGAGCAGGCGATATCTTATCGCTGCTCACTGAAGTGTAGCTCCCCCTTTCAACTGTACACCACTGCATTTTCGACTGCTGTCATAGACAGCACCAGCAGCGATTGGAGAACTGCGGCCGCGCCTGCAAACACACTGACTGACTTGGAAAAGGGCTGCCACACCTCCGAAAACTCGGATGATGGCACTATGTTTCTTGCACATGCGTGCAAGCAACATAAAAATGGTAGTTAGGAGAGAATATAGATAAATGGAGCTGCTATTTTCAAAAAAAGAGATTTCAAGTCCATCTGAACCAGAACTCTTATTGGTTGACAACTGATTTAATGGTTTTAGCACTTGCTGTGCCGTTATTATTCAGAAATAAAGAGGAGGACTAGTACTTTCAGCTAGATTCTATGCAGTGTCACTTATAAGTTAGGTGCTACCTCTGGCTTATATTTAGTAAAGTCTGTAAATGTATTTAGAAAAAATTCACCAATATCACTTAAGTTAGTTATTTCAGCTCCATCTTGTTTAATAGTCCCTGTACTAACTGAAGAAGCTGGATCAGTTAGGGACTTAATTGAAGACCCACATTTTTCAGGATCCCCCAAGGTGTTAGACTGAGATATCTTAAAATAAGTGGATTTACATTGCCGAATCAAGGTCTTATATTTATTTCTTAATTGATGATAACTGTTAAAGTCCAGGGTCCCCTTTGAACATTTATAAATCTTCCACAACTTATCCCTATGTCTCATAAGTTTGTGGAGCTGGGGGTGTGATCCATTTATTTTCAGTACCTTTTACTCTCTTGGTTAGGATAGGAAAATGCTTATTTTGGATTTCAAGTTCAAGAATTATTGAAAAAATCTACAGCACAATCCACACGAGGTATTGGATCCAGATAAGTCCAGTCTAAGTTATTAAGATCTGATGACGACACATCCAAGTCAACATCCTTAACATTTCTATATGAAATCACTTTAAATGGATATTTTGGTATTTTACAATTCCAAATACAATAAATTGTAAGATGATCACTTATACAATCTGATAAGGTACCACTAGTTACAATTTTGTCAAAATCCAATCCAATGCAGTATGGTGGTTTGTTGCTGTATTCATCCATGTATACTGAGTTATGAATTGAGTGTTAGCCAGATTGTTCCATGTCTAGCCATTGTTTGATAATGCATAAAAATTCATCCCTTTGAAGGGGGAATTACTGTTGCTCTATGATGGAACAATATAGGTTAACAAGCTATTTGAGCTCTGGGGGGTTACCCTCCAGTTTTTTGCCATAGCCTTTCTCCATTGAGAAAATGGGGGGGGGGGGCGGTATTAGACACTCAGTACCACTGTGCATTGCAGATTACATCAATCATAAAGTGAAAATTAAATTATAAGTCTAATTAATTATTCATGAGCTAAACTACCTCACTGATTGGCTGCTGTGCCGGTCTGAAATATTTTAGAAAACATGGCAGTGACACTCAGCTTGCGCTGTACACTGACAGCAGCCATGTCAAAACAAAACTGTTTTTGGCACTCAAAACATGAAGGAGAAAATTGTCATCATTGTGATTAGACTTCTGATTGCAATAATGACCTTACAGCTGGTCATTTCCTTTGATTAATGACCAGCTGGGTGGGGTTGGCCCTCGTCTGCACCTTGGGCCACCCTCCCCCCAGCCAGTTGTTAATTACCAGGAAATTAACAGCTGTTCGATCATTATTGCTTAATTAAATGAACCTGGCATGTCTTCACTTGCAGTGCTAGATGACCAGCACGTGTCTGTTTTGAATTGATCAGTGCTGAGGCCAAAGCTTGTCTAGGGTGGGAGAAGGTGTTTGGCCTCTCATTGGTAGAAGAGTGGAAATGTTTGTATACAGACTTGTTCTGAGGGGTGGGTAAGTCAGTTGGATGAGGCCTGGTGGAGGATGCTTAATCACAGCTTGACAGTGCAAACCTAAACCACTGGGAACACATAATTTTATTTATATGTTTTATTTTACTGTTTTTCACCCATGCAGGCCAACTCTGGGACTGCTTTCTATCTGTCCAAGCCCTTATCACTTCTGAGGTGCCCACTGGACTCTTACCTCTGATCCAGGCCACCTTCTTTACCTTATGCCCCAACCCTGCAGTCCTCTTAGTTTATCCATATAATTACGGCATCTAAAGGTGTAATGTGTAAAGACCACACAGAGTATGTGAGTGGATCCACAGCGCAGGATAAAGTTCAGGAAGAAGAAGCTGGTCTCAATCACTCTACCCAAATCACCAAAGGAATTAAAATTATTCCAAGTTTTACCTTTTTATTCACGTTGAATACAAAAGAATCTGCATAAAACACATATAAACATACACTCATGGTACAAATCGTCTCTCTGTGTTTCAGACACACTGGCTCTTTTCAAAATGAATAGGTCAGAAAAGCCGACCCACAGCGCAATGATTAGATTTCCGCATCGCCTTGTGACTCGGATTCGAGAAACGGACTCGGGTCGCTGGAGGGACCAGCCGGGGAGAAAGATGGAGCGTCCCAGGGACTGCTCTCCTTCCGGGGAGGAGGGAGGTGTCGAGCACGGATGACCCCTGTGGAGGCCAGGAGTCACGCAGCTGCCAGCACAGGTACGTACTGGAGGCGGGGCAGGACGCTCCGCGTCATTGCACAACCCCGCCTCCCCCAAAAAAGGAAAATGGATAAAGCTGCTGGCAGCCCTAAATGAAGCTCGTCACGGCTTCAATTAGCCCCCCCCAGGCCAGCCCTCCGACCTAGTCCGATGACTGCAGCATGCAGCCAGGTGCCGCAGCCCACTGTGGGGGGTGCTTGCGGTATCGAAGGCCCGAGGCTGATATGGGGGTGAAGTCAGTGGTTCGTGACCGGGGGACAGTAACGGGCTGCCGGCAGCTAGGGCAGGTGGAGAAAAGAATAAAATGGAAAAAAAAAAAAAAAGAAGTGAATGGGTCTGGGGTTTTCTGGTGTTAAATAATCCTCTAAGTAATCATATGATGAAAAGTCACATGACAATTTTTAAAAAGTGATGTAATTCTTGAAGTAAACATACAAAGCCTCTTAGTGACACAAACATTTAATTACAAACAAAAAAATTCATAATATCCTGTTAAAAACCCTTATACACTATTTGTACTTGATACGGTTGCACTAACATCCCAGATTTACACAAATTGGTGCCTATGCATGAAGGCAGTGTGCTACATGGGTGCATGACGTAAGTGAGGGCGTGCAGCTGTGTGCCGCATACAGCATCAAGTATATGTGGCATTCATGAAGATGTGCGCAACACCCCCAACAGGCAGGGACATAGCCAGATGAAGTGTAGCAATACACAGGGGCAGGCCAGAGGCAGTGCAGAGACAAGGGAACGCCCTTTGACCCACCATATATGGTAAGATGGAACCACAAGGTGCCCGTGTTATGCACAGTGCAGAACAGGGATGTCAGCAGAGGACACCGTGAGCAACAGTGGCCCAGAGCAGTGGCTGGCTCCCTTGCCACCACAGCCCACACCCACACCCACTGCAGGGAGCAGTGCAACATCTGGCAGTGGTGGTAGGCCGCAATGATCTACCAACTTCACGGGCACTCAGGTGGCAATTCTTGTCACAGACATCTGCCAGCACTACAATGTGCTGTAAAGGAAATTTTCCCTAAGTACCCCCATGAAGACAAAGGCCAGTGTATGGCTGGACCTGCAGGCGGCAATCAACACTGCGGGACCAGAGGCCCACATACTTGCAGTGATCAAGCACAAATGGTGGGACCTCCAGTCACAGGTAAAGAAAAAGTTCAGCAGGGCATGACAGGCACAGGGTGCCACAGGTGGAGGCTTGCCACTGCCAAACCTACCCCCTCACCCACATAAAAAAACTCATCGCTGACACCATCAGTGACATCCTAATGCATGGTGAGCTGGATGGGATTGAGAGCATGCCAGGTGAGCACACGCACGTGGGCACACACAGCACCAGACCTGCACAGCAGCTACCGAACATTAACTGACCACCTATCACCATTCCACCCACAGTGCATGAAGAGAACCATGGCCATGGAGTGCTGTGTGCGTGACTGGACTGCATCCTTGACAAGGCCACAGATGTACCTTAGTATGTCATGGTCAATACAGTAGCACTGAGGGATTCAGCATGCCACAGCATCTGTGCCTCCTGCCATGACCTGAATATGTGGTGATGCCGTCACCTCCGGTGGGCACGATGCTCCGTAATGGTGTCCTCCAGGAGGACCATGTGCATCAATGTACCTGGGCACATGTCCTGTTCCATTCACCAACCCCTCTGGCCAGTGTCCATGCACTGCCAATGTGCACATCCACTCTGAGTGTGGTGCAGGCCAGGCTACGTGGCACATGGGGCTTTATGGGCATGCCATGGGCACGTGGTGTGGGCATGTGGCCATTGGGGATGCCATAGGCAGTCTTGCAGCAATGGCAGTGGGAGCTGGAGCACCAGAAGCTGTGGGAGGCAGGCATAGCCCGCCATGACAGCTGTACTGAGTGGCCACTAATGGGGTGGATTTTAATCTGGAGTAGAACTCCTGATGTACTAATTGCCTATTTACTTCCTGCTCATAATCTTATCCTTATGAGCAGGAAGTAAATAGGCAATTGGTAAATCAGGAGTTCTACTCCAGATTAGAATCAGATCCAACAATGGATCATAAATGTGACATAGATTTCTTTCTATATGGGGCACTATGTAATAGGCTCATATCATTCAACTTACGAATTCCTTAGAGTGGAATTTTCCGTCAGAGCCGCTATATATTGCATACCAAAAATCCACAAAAGTCTTTCAACCCCCTCCCCCCGGGAAACCCACTGTTTCAAACATAAGCT